>OZ026529.1:76856316-78056316 GCA_964019695.1 Loripinus fragilis
AGAGTGAATTTCAAGCACCTTTATGGCAAATATAATTTTCAAGAACTTTTCAAGAAAACCCTCCTATTTCATGTAAACCATATCAGTTGATAAACCACAATTATCAGGTAAAATCACATCTATATAAAAAAAATTCATGCATGTAAAATGTTACAATATATACTAGTTTAATTCAATAAAATCAAACAATAAATGTTTTGGTAAAAAGTAAAGCATGCAAAAATTCACATAAATCATTGATTCTTCTAGTGCCATTAATCTTTAAAGCACCAACAGGGGACAAAAATTCCACTTGTCCGCTCGTAATTATGAGTGAAATCTAGAAAGGACAAGTTATTGCAGCAGACAAAAAAATTTTGTGATGTTCTTATTCATTTTCCTGGAATATAAGGCTAGATACTATCAGCTGTCAGAAATCCTCTGTTGCATAAAAATGCTTATGTCAATGACTAATTATGGCGTACAGACAACCAGTGTGGACTTGGGCCAGACTGCTCTATAGGAGCAGTTTGGCCTGAGTCCAGACTGTCAGCTACAGAGACGTTTTAAGAGGACCAGCAGATGACTCGCAGCAGATGGCAATTAGTAGCCGAAGAATTAACAATATTTTACAGCAGCTGCTAACTTTTTAAGCCATTTTCGAAATGAAACAATTAAAAAAAAGTTTACTTTTCCCAGGGAAATATCTATAACAAGAAACTCCTGCTGGTAAATCTATTGTGTATAACGGAGTATTTTAAGAATCAAATACATGTAGAGTTTTTTTATGCACTAGCGTTTGCCAGGACCCAAGGGAGATGTTGAAACCTCGGGACCTGACGTATGTTTATGCATGAAAAAAACATGTTTGATTCCTATAATACTCCAATTATTTGCAGTAAGAATACACTGTGGCCATTCTGAGTGAGATTAGGTTATATATTTTAAATACATATGTAATTACAACTGGATAAAAATTGTTGTATATCAGGTAAAATTCAATTTACAACAAAAACTAAAATCTAGTGACCTTTGGTACATTGACGAGGCCAAACAAAAAAGAGACAGCACCTGAGATTTAGGAATGTGTACTTATCCAATCGGTAGGCCTCTATGTTGACAAGAGTGCATATCAAAAAATTAATTTTCTTATTTCTCAACCAAAACATATGTTGTGGGTTCTCAAAAGAATCCTCTCAATGAGACGTTTCTTTTGAGCACCCAAAAAATATGATGAGATTGATGAGTAAGAAAATATTTACAATTTTACGCTAAAAAATTGTTTTTATCTAAACCTATGAATAGGTGTCTTGTCAAGGCTCAGACAAGCCTGCATATACACACAGTCTCACCAGGGCCTTCACTGCTCCCAAAGATAGCATATGGAAGTAGATAAAAGCTCACAAAAACTGGGATCTCAAGCTCCACTGGATATGACAGCAGACATTTAACTGTTGTTTTCAACATTTTAGTCATATGCTGATTTTTGTCAAAATTTCTTTTTAAAAAAATTCTTTCAGGAATACAATTGAGAGGATCAAATAGTTTGGATCCAGATCAGGACCTGCGATTTGTTGTGCCTGATCTGGATCGAAACTGTTAGCAAAGGTTATCAGCAGACAACACAAACTCTGGACAGATTTATCTATTAGATTTTCATATTCCTTACATTGCTTTATACCACCCTTACCAACTTTAGCACAAAACATCTTGTGATGTTCAAAGTCTACACTGATAGGTGGTATAAAATAGTTATACCATAACCATGGATTACCAGGCGGACAAACAATGGTATAACTATTACTTGACAGTCTAATTAGACAGCAAATGTCACTGGATTTCAGTTTTTGTTTGATAACCTGTTTTTAACCCCTTTCCTGTCTGACAATAGTTTTGGTTCTGAAAATGTTGTCTGCTTATTTTATCTGCTGCATATGATTAACTGCACCTCAGACTACATTTATTATGGAAGCAATCAATATGGTTGGGATTTAATTTGCTTTGCTATGATAGAATCTCTCGTTTTTATTTTTCAACAGTGGTCCCCAGGATTTGTGGGAACATCCAGAATGGGACAATAATGTTTGCAATATGAGCTACCAAAGTTTATCAGCAGATGAAAGAGCAGACAACATTTGTCAGGATTCAGATTGGAAGGAATAGGGTTCTGTAAGCAGGATGTTCTAGAATCAATGAAATATGTGAAAACAACTTTTACCTGAAAATTTCATCTCTCTCTTTCCTGTGGGCATATAGAAATGAGCATGGTCAGGACAAAGACCTAATTTCATGGCTACTTATCTCCATCGTGAACAACACCATGTAAAGTTGTTTGTAATAAAGGAAATCAATCAGGTTGACTTGAATAACCTGGCTTTTGTTGTTTCTAGCATCAAGTAATTTGTAATCAGTCTTGTGTAACAGAGCTACTTTTACTCTGAATATGCTATTGGGCTTGTGGGTATAAGCAGCCATGATTTTGAAACATATTTACCGCCCTATGTATATTACTAACACACAACTCCATACATGGGTTTTTATAATATTGGCTAAACACTAACAAACTTCTTTGTGTGGTTGGGGAATCCAACTCAGAAAGTGCACACAATTTGTCTACGACTGTATATCAAATATTACCATGACCGAGTTGGGTTTACACAAACTTTATGTATCCTGGCATGACGAAAATCAGAAAGATGACCTGCATGCCCAGAAAAGATTCAAGTCTTTGCTATATGCATGAGGCCAAATAAACAAAATAAGTGTGTTTCTGGTAACGGGTCTCAAAAGTTTAGGTAGGGTAGGCAAACATTTTTTTTAATTGTTTTTTTTTTCTCGAAAAAATACAATTTTATGCATTTTTGGGGGGCATTTTGCCTTTCAAAATGCATAAAATTCAGGGATTCAGTTTGGTGTGGCCCTCGGACATAGTCAGAAAACAGTTCCAGATGTCTGAGAGTTTGCTGTCCAGTTTGGACAGTTTGTCCGAGAGGATTTTCAGAAGCGTACACTGTACGGTAATGCACAGTGATGCATTAGTATTTTTGTTTTATAAAAAGATTGCTGATTGAGCGGCAGATTGGTTCGCATAATTTTACCCCTTAAATACTTATTCACTAAAGCAAACCAGTCATTGTGTTTTGTTATGTGGGGCCTGATTGGTCAATTGCATCTTGTTAACTTCTTCCCTCTTTCATCTCGAAGCAGACTGCATTGGCATTCACCGATAAACTGACTAAAAAACTTACTTGCCACCAAGAAACAACAGGAATTCAAGTTTTCTATACCCAAAAACCGTTTGCTCGCTCCATCATTACTTAAACAGCTACTTTCTGTGACTAACGAGTTGTGTAACGACCGTAAATAGCAGCAAAAAACAGTACCCCACCAGTGACTCATTTACAATTTTGGGCTTATGGGTCCTGGGCCTCGCTGTTTCCTATATCAATGAGTCCAACTGCAAACTTATGAGTCCAGAACACTATTTTTTAATGACAAGTCTGCAATACTATTGCATCCTGGGACTCGCTGAAATAAAAACTTTGCATCACAGAGACAAAATTATGCGCAAAAGATGCAGGATGCGCAGGTAACAAAATCACTGACCCCACTTACTTCCACCAATCAAGAAGCTTCAGCCTTCTCATTAAATATAAAGCCAGTCAATCAATCAGACCGCACTTACCGTCAGAACTACCCCTGGTTTCATTATGAGAAGGTCAGATAGCAGTTTCAGTTTATGGTGGTTAAAATTAGTGTCTGAAAAAATGTCCTTAAAAAATTCCAAATGTCCGAACAATATTGGGGCTGCTTGGACGAAATGTCCGAAATAAATTTCAGTCCAGCTGAAACTCTGAAATTATTTTTTTTCCTAGGAAAAACTGAAAAAAATCTAGGCTTTACAAATAAATTTAGGTAGGGTCGGATTACCCTAAACACAGGTCTTTTTTATTTGGCCTTACAGAGCACGTAAGAGACTGTGATCATACTGAGATCAATTTTGAACTAGTCCATGTGTTCACCTGATTACTTGTGTAAAAGTTGAGAGTAAAAATGGCAAACAGTGTGACAGGGTTCCCACAGAAATTCAAAAACAAAATTCCATGATTTTTCCATGAAATTTCCATGATCAATTATTTAATTTCCATGATCATTTAACGTGCGGCATCCAACCTCCCCTCTTCGCAGCATCCTCAGTATTCATTACCACATTGAGCATAATTATGACTACCTTTTATTAAAACATGTCTTTTTCATATCTTTTCAATATTTCTTTCAATAATTCATCATTCTATATCTTTTCCCAAATAACTAGCCGAAAAGGTCACTTATATGGCCAATTTTAAAATCAGAAACACCATACTACCTGGATGATTGAATTGAAATGGCTCCAAAAGTTTTATGATGATGTATTTTGATAAACTTTTATTCAGGCTTTCAAGTGTCTTTCCACGAAAAAGTAGGGAAAAAGTAATAATAATTTTTTTGAAAAAGTAGGGATTATCCAATGTAAAAGGTAGGGAAAGTAGGGCTTTTTCAAACCAATAATGCATAACAATGATCCATTAAATTAATGATAATATATCAAAACATTAAGCAGGATAAAAGTGGTGACAATAAAATTATCCAAAAACAGCATGACTTTTGCAGCTGAAACAGGGGTTCCGTTAGGCGGATGTACACCGTATATTAAGTCCAAAAATCGGCTGCGTACGCCGAAATTACACATCAGAGACGTACCGCGGACTTCTGAAAATTCCTTAGTACGGCCGAAAATGGATATCGAGACGTCCTGTCTGCAGAAAAAACCTGCCCACATTTACCAGATTACGTGATTTATGTCCCGCCTTCGTTTTGGAAACTCATTTATTTTCGTTTATTGACCACGCTGGGACGTCCCACTTGACTGATTTCGAGAGTTTTATTGACAGCCAGTGTCACGTGTAGGCTTCAGTCGGAAGCGTAATTATAAAAGTGAGTCATCCAACAGGTGTGAAAATTTACATCGACACATCTTGACAACAACCTTAGAAACCATTCCCGTGAGACGGACGTCCAGTCCCTGAGCAATAAAGTGAAACGGCCAACAGCCCAATCACTATCGTTTTGTTTGAAGTGCCGACGTGACACTTTGCACGCTTGTGAAATAACTTTTATAAACTCTACACGTCTGCGTCGTAATTAATTGTGTAGATCCTGCGCATGCGATAATTTAGTACTTGAACACTCCTTCTACACAGGCACTACACCAATGAACATACAACATATTAAAAACGAATGCTGTTTTGTTGCAATTTTTATGCTTTACAAGTACAAGCTTTTAAAAAATAATTGTTACACAAAATAAGTACAAGCTTTTAAAATAAAAATTGCTACACAAACACTCTCACAAACTAATCTATCTATCTACCCTACATTACCCAACCTTTCCCTTTCCTTCCCTACCCTACCTAACCCGACCCTACCCTACCTTACCCTACCCTACCTATCTATGCATTGTAAGGAACAAAGAATGATCTCATTCTGTATAAGTACAAGCTTATAAAAAATAATCGTTACACAAATGAGTACTAGCTTTTAAAATAAAAATTGCTACACAAACACCCTCCCAAACAAATCTATCTATCTACCCTACCCTACCCTACCCTTCCCAACCCTATCCTACCTAACCCTACCCTACCTAACCCTACCCTACCTAAACCTACCCTACCCTACCCTACCTATCTTGTAAGGAACAAAGAATGATCTCTGAAATATATATCTTATTTTTTAAAGCAAGTTTGACAATCCGCCACACCGCGACGGTATCACAGAAAAAAGTGGGACTTCCAAAAAAATTCAATGGGACTTCCAAATTTCAAGGATAGGAAGTCTGGACTTCCTGGATTTGAAAGTTAATGGAAGCCCTGCTGAAAACTTCAAAGTGAGAAATTGAGTGGTCATGCATGCATTTACCAAAAAACAAGTTTAATTATTGAGAAATCTGAGCGAGCGAGGAAAATTTTTGGATGATTTTATTGCATAAATGACATTTTAAGTGAGAAAGTTAGGATAGTAAAAGTAAGAAAGATGGCAAAGATCAGGAATTGATACAATCAAGTACCAAGCCTGACCCAGGATACCACATGGGAAAGTAACAAAACCACAATAAACATCACAAACAAGAGCCAAGAGGTCAGCCCTTTCCCAGCAGGTGACCACAAGGCAGCAATGAACAGATGCAAAAGTATGACAATCACAAGACATTAATAACAAATGATCCACAAAAGAAGTACCACCTTGGAACGGTCAGTAAAAATATTTTACTGGAGGGCTTAAACCGGTTTCACAGTGCCATCCTCACCCTTAATTCAGATGTGGATCAAGACACATAGATTTTGGCTTGCATGAAAGATCCCTAACTTATCCATGCATCATCTCCTAGAACATATAAATCAAGATATAAAAAGGAGATAAAGCAAAGATAAGGACTCAACAGTACATAAAACTGAATAACGGAGCAAAAGAAATCCAACAAGTAAACCCTGGTGGGCCTGACAACAGCCAAAGCATCAGGCCCCTACCATCTCATCAATAGATAAGTCTTTAAGTCGGAACCGTCATAGAGTCTGAAGTCCAACCCACCGGCGTGCAATTAAAGAGGAAAGTAGTAAAGCATTTTCATGAAAATGTAGGGAAAAGTAGAGCAAAAAAGTATGAATTGTAGGGCCCGCTTGAATGCCTGTTTTATATAATTCACCCTGCAAATTAAGAATCTGATAGGTCAAAAGATTCAATGTGGCTTTTACATTCCATTCAAAAACATATGAATATCTTTTGGTTAGACCTTATATACGAATAAGAGAATACTTCTGACATGCCTAAATTGCATACATTTTTAAGGCTACATGTATCTGACTATAAAATATCAGGCCCAACAAGTGCAGGCCCTGTTGTGGACCAAACCTGCTTTTTGAAACAACAATAAAAACTTAAATCACCAGTAGCCAGAAAACAAGCAGTCAACCACACAAATCATTTCACAAAATTCCATGAATTCTCCATGATTTTTCAGTTTTTTTTCAATTTCCATGATTTTTCCATGCATGGAACTTTTTTTTTGATTTTCCAAGTTTTCCAGGTTTTCCAGTGCTCGTGGGAACCCTGGTGTAAGGCTTTGCTGGTCGCACATACCACATTGCTGGAAATCTCTTGCCACTGCTCAAATATTTAAGAGCAATTCTCTGTAAATATGGAGCGAGTTATATAGGAACCATTTCACGCTCCGACTCAGATTTTGATGAAACTTGCTGACAGTGTAAGTGGTCATGTAAAAACAAGAAATCAAGTGTTAGTTCATTCAATTCAACCTCCATTGCCATGGCAACAGCATCCAAAGATTTGGGTTAAAAAACAAGCAAAAATGACATGAAAAATGACATTTTTACCATTAAACTACTCTAAAAATGGCTTTTACCAATCACAAACATGGAATTATTTTGAACAAACAGACTAAATATAACCGATTTAGCTAATGGTAGCAGCCTTATGAAAAAGCTTAGATATACTTATCTTTCACTGAAAGTGGGTGGGGTAAGTAGAACTGGAAAATTACACTTTTGGGGCATTTTTTCACAAACACGACAACTTTGCGCGGCTACTTTCACATACATTCATGTTAATATATAATAGGCCAGGGTATGAAATTTTATAATATGGAAGAAAATGTTTGGGAAGTTACCGTCTTCTTGTCGTTACCATGGTAACAAATGTTTCCCTGTAGAAATACTAAAAAAGATAAATATTGCATAAACAATTCATTTATTGCTATATTACAGTGATATAGTCTATTATGAATAAAATATTTTCATTACTCATACATCTCTCTTATATATGACATTAAAGTCTGCTGCAGATAAGCTATTTTTAGACTTTTAGGGGCATCATAAGGGGTAAAAATTATGATTTTCAAAATAAAAACGAACACATTTTGCTAATTTGCCCTTCCAGTACCCTCAAAATTGCTACAATTTATCACCAATGTGTGATATATGTGAAAATTTAGACTTAAATTAAAGAAATAAGATTAATGCATTCTAATTAAATTATCTTAACATACTTATTTATAAGGAAAAGTGGGTGGGGTAAGTAGGACCTGAAAAACATGCCTTTTAGGCATTTTAAACACAGCCAACAACCTAAATCATGCATTTAAACTTATATGCATGTTAATTCATATTAGAGCAGGATATTTATTTTTTGTTTTATGTAAAACATGTTTTAGAAGTAATCAGCTTCTGTCCGTAACCATGGCAACGAAAGCTTTACTGTAGGATAACTGAAAAATGACTTTATTGCACAATGATATTAATTTATTGTTATAAGAAATGATAGTATCCATTATAAATCTCTTTATATATTTACTTAATCACATTTCATACACATAACAATAAAATAGCCATAGGAAAGCTGCCTTTGAATTTTTAATGTAATTTGAGTGTTACAAATTCTGACTTAGACCAGTTAAAACCCCAAACCCAAAAGTTAGGCATACTTGCCTTTTCACTTGTATTGAAATCGCCCATCGTCATCACAATTAATATGGTTTGTGTCAGAAAATGCAAATTTTCATTTCAATAGATGGAAATAATTTTATACAGTAGCCTTATTTAATTGCTACAATATACTTATCTTGCATGAGAAGTGGGTGGGGTAACTAGGACCCTCGAATTCTCTTTAATCATGCAGCAATCTCCCATAGAAGTGTTTCACATATGGTCTCTCGGATTTTGTAAAAAAATAATGACAATTTATGTATTTTGGTAAATCAACCACATTCATGTTTGCTCAGCTGTTGGTTTTTCGGTTGTCATGGCAACAGCTTTCAAATATTTTGGCATAAAATCAATCTAAATTTCTTCAAATTTAGATATACGTTCTACCAGGTCCGGAGATATATAAAAACTAAAATTTGTTTGTGTATTACAACCCCTCTATTTAAATAACTACCCAATTACCAATAAAATTGATTTCATTGCTTTAAAACAGAAAAATATGGATAGTATGTGAGTTTATTGGACAATGTGATATATTTGTTGCCATGACAACGTTAGTTTTTGTGACATGTTGTTGTTTCTTCATAAATGTGTTTTCCAATATGTCATTTATATATATGAAACCAACAAGCAAATATATTTTTTATTACAGTTTCTCAGATTTATGCTATGAAACTGATATAATACTAAAATATCTGTAAGTAAAACACATACTCTATTTCTGTTGCCATAGCAAACGTAAAATGGGTTTCAAACTTGTAGTTGTTGCTGTTGTTGACTTAAATTTGGATATTCAAAACAGACAAGTACAGAAAATTTCGTTGAAATCTGAGACTCTGCGTGAAAAACTTTGCTCCATATTTACAGAGAATCGCTCTTAAGGTTGACGACTAGATGTTCTAAAATTTTTAACACTAGATGCCCACCAAAATGGCCCAGACAAACACCACAGATCCAGATCACTCAGGGTCCTCCCTGTTTGCTATTCTGACAAGCATTTTGTGAATTCCAGCCCTGATGACCATTAAGTTATTTGAGAATCGAAAGGGAAATATGCTTGAAATTTTAGAACATTTGAGCCGCGACATGAGATTTCCAACAATGTGGTATGTGCGACCAGCAAAGCCTCAGATCAGCCTGCGCATAGGTAAAGCGCATACGCGCAGTCTGATCAGAGCCTGTGCTAGTCGCTTGAATATTTTATGAGTGTAAAGCTACTGACTGAACACCATTTGGACTTTCTAAGCCAAAAAGGAGGCTGTACAGGCTCGTCTTGAGTCTACAATTGTCAAAATGCCACATTGTTGGAAATCACATGTCACGGCTCATTTATTATTGCATAAAAGCCGTGTCGGACGTTATTAACAGCCATGTTTTAACCGACAAAACCCATGTATTAATCAGGTAATTCACGTGCTGTTGAAGCACGGCTTTTGTACTTTACATATACGCATTCTAGGCCCTCACCAAAATTGACGTCATAGAAATCAACATAATTTAGTGACGTTAGGATGATGTACGTCTTTGCTGTGGAATAGGCATTTTCAAAACCTATGAATACTTCATGCTTTTGCACGCCATTATGGTATACAAAAATTAACTTTTCGAAGCGTTTTTCAAAATTTTTCAAGTGAAAAAATACTTCATGCAATAATAACGATCAAACATGGTTTTCTGATACACTAACATCTGCTGGACCCCTTGGGGTCGTTAAAATCCTCGCTTTTCAGGCTAGGGTTTAAACACCACCCTCGGGGTCCAGCAGATGTTAATGCATAGAAAAACATGTTTGATCCCTATATCGTAACTTTTAATACATACTTGTCTCCTCCAATGCTCTCTGTACTGGTGATGGTTCCCGTTCTGGATGTTCCCACAACTCCTGGGGACCACTGTTGTAAAATAAAGATGAAAGATTCTGTCATATAAGGCAATTAAAAAAATACCTGTGTTTAGGGTAACCAGACCCTACCTAAATTTACTGGTGAAAACTAGGATTTTTTTTCAGGTTTTCTGGAACAAATATAATTTCATGCATTTTGAAAAGAATTTCTGTCGAAAAAAAAAATAAATAAATAATAATGTGTGCCTACCCTACCTAAAATTTTCAGACCTGATACCCAAAACACACATATTTTTTTATTTGGCCTAAGGCAAAACAAATTAAATCCTTACCTAATTTTCTGATGAACCCTGTTTAAGTATTTACTGTGAAAATAAATTAACTTGACATCCTGTTTGAGCCACACTGTGCCAACCACAAGCTTATCTATAAGGGTGGTGCTCTTTTTTAAATAAAGATTTTTCGGAATCCTTCAAAGTTATTCTGGTAATCCACTGCTACTCAAGTTATCAGGTTTCATGACTAGCTTTAATGAGATACCCTGCTAACAAGGTATGTGTGAATCAAGGACAATAACTCTGTAATAAATTGATGCAGAGTAATGTCACCCCAATAAACTATTCTATGCATCAAATACTCTTAGTTTACCAACATTCAGCATTCTAAGTCAAGTAGATCCAAAGTTGAAAAAAAAAAAAGTTTCAAAGGGGCAAAACTTCCTCATTTTTATGGAATCCAACCAATAGTTAATCAGGCTGTCTACTCCTCAAGTAACAAGACTCTAGCCCAAATACCTTTTTAGATACAATGTACCTTGCTAACAAGATTGCTATCTTATTTTAATTAAAGGAACATAACTAAAGAATGGGAGATAATTGACTAGAATAAGCTTTCAGAAACGAAAATTTGACTGCATGCCTGCTCTCCTGTGGACGTTCACCAGACTTATAAACATTTCATAAACGAAAACTGGTTAACATTTTCCTTGCTAGTGGTGACTTTTATCGTCAGCTGATAAGTGTTGCAAACAGTTTTGACCCAGATCAGGACCAAAAGAATGTTGGTCCTGATCTGGGTCCAAGCTTTGACACTCTTAAAAGAATTCTTGAAAAAGTTAATTTTGAAAAAAGTCAACAGACGACAGCAAAAGCATGAAAAATTGCCAAGCATGCATGAGTTAAAAAGAATAATAATGTTCCTTACTCCATGTACATCTGGTTGACACACTCCTGCAGGTTAGTCCGTCTGAATTCTCTCAGCTCATCAAAGAACGTCTCCGACTGGTTAACAGCATTTGAGTCATTCTCTATCAGAGCTGCAATCCAATCATATCCCAGCATTCTCTGCCGCTGCTTAGATTCCGGATCCATCTGATAGGTGACACTGGACGACGAGCTGGTGTTGTTGGTCGGGCTCCTGAAACTCACTTTACTACTTACAGACTGAAAACAAAAATGGAAAACAATCCAGCCAGCATACAAGATTTTGGCACTCATCGCAATGGGGACCAGTGAATGCTCAGATGAGACTGCGCAGTTGCATTTGCGCAGTCTCATCAGCGCCTTTGCTGTTAACATGTACAAGGCAGGCCATCCTTAAAAATATATTTGTTTGCTGTGCTCTTACTCATCAATTTCAGTTTGGGTAGGCAGGTAGGTCTTTTTTTTCTTTTTTTTTTAAAGAAATTCAGCATCTTACTATCACTTTTGGAGGTCTATAAAGGCTGTATATAAGGTAAGAATGCATATAATAACAGTCTCTGTAACCTTTCTTTAATCAAAATACAGCTTTTAACGATTTTAAAGAAGTGTTTGTTAACAGAATTAGAATAATAAAAAAAAATACAAAAAAAGATTCTCAGAAAGGCAAAATAAACTTTTTGGGGTAGGGCCTGTTTTGGGTGGGTAGGTAGGAGCACAGCAAACCAACATTTTTTTAAGGTTGGCCGCATGGACACAGATGAAAGCTCATGCTAAATATTTTACCTGTATTCCCACTAGATAGCTTAACATGTATACATGAATAAAATGACATTACAGGCCTTCAGATTTAATGGTGGCCTAGGGCATTGTCCCATGCTTTCAAAATATGGCCCATCACTTTCAAGGCAGTGGGTCCAGTGGATCCATCCTTTTTAGTTGTGAAAAAAATCTCACTTTTATTAAAATATTCATCTTACAGCGAGTCTTCGAACTCTACAAAACAAAAAGTACAGTACATGTAGGTATAGTCAATACAGCAAAACATGTCTTAAGCAGCCACTCAAAAAGACAAAACATAGATCTAAATAACAAATGGTAGCTTAATGAAGGTCGAAAGGATTGCAGAATGCTCCCCTTGGAGCACTCTGCAATACTTTTGACCTGCATTAAGGGATAATTGGCCTTCTTTTTTGAGTGGCCGCTTCAGACAGGTTTTACTGTATAATCAGCAGTCAATATACATATATGCATACAAGTGTCTGTGTCAGTGTGTAGGTAAAGTATACAACCCAAATGTCAACTGTGGTTAGTTTGATATGCTTGGGCCCATCATTTCAGAAAATGACCCACCATTTTTTGCTCCATGGGTCACTGCTACCCACCAATCTTGAAAAAAAATCTGAAGCCCTGATGAATAAAATGACATTATGCATATCTTGTGAGCTGGCTTAATTGCCATACTTAAGGTTATAAATGTTCTTAAATTTTGAACACTAAGTCTTCTTCTTTTTTTAAATGTTGGTTATCAACTTATTTTATCAGGGCCAGAGTTGGGGTAATCGTAATCTGTAATCATGATTACTTGTAATCGATTACTTTTTTCAGTAATCATAAAGTAATCTGTAATCATGGATTTTTATGATTACAAGTAATCGTAATGTAATCGATTACATTGCAAAATAGCCTGTAATCATGATTACTTTACGATTACTTTATGATTACTTTTGCTTTTTTACAAAAAAAAATGAAACTGGTTAAAAAGTTTTGTAAGTTATACAGTGACAGGTACCAGCAATTAATCAATTAATGGATGTATGAAACAAGGAATGTGAATTGCTACCAACAATAGATCTGCTTCCAAGTTTACCTCTAGAAGCACATAGATTAAGGATTCAGCCAAAATTTACTTCTAACCCAACTGGAAAGCTGTGCATGCATGTATAAAGGATGACTTTATGTATATGTTATAAGTATAAATCATCTCATGAGCTAGCTCATATTTGTCATGAATTGACTGATATCCCAACAGTATAAGAACATAATATTTTTCATCTCCTCTAACACTTTTAGTGGTTTGCTGATTTTTTTCAAGAAATTCTTTCATGAGTGCTATCAGAGTGTCCAACAGTTAGTAACCCTTTCCATTTAGATGGATTATCCCAAACATATTAATACAATAAGTATGGAATTATTCATTTTGTATTTTTGTACCAGTCAAAATTTCAATAAAATGGTGTAATTCAGCCTCTAAAGATAGTGTGTATCTTAACAAATAGTGCAGACCCTGGTGGAATGCCACCTTATGTTGCATTCCACCTGGGAGACGGTTTGCAAAAAATGTCTGTTCTGTATGCAGCAATTAAGGGGCTAGTAGATTAACCTGTAACCTGCTAGTGACAACTTTTGTTGTCTGCTGATATCCTATGCAGACAGTTTGGACTCAATCAGGCCCAACAAAGTGTTAGGCCAGATCTAAATTCATACTTTTTGATACTGATGTTATCCCTGAAAGAATTAGCTTCAAAAGAAGGGTAATTCTGAAAAATATGAACTGATGACAAAAACATGCAAAATTATCTAGAAAGATAAAAGTTTAGCAAAATATATAACAGGCAGGAAAAGGTCCCTTGTATGGTGAATACAGTTGGATAATCTTGAACTAAGCTCAGATTTGACATTATCATCAGATACATATTTAAAGTCAAGGCTTTCCCTGTCCAATTTCATCTTTCTGAAAAATTTGTCTATAATAATTGTGAACTATTGGTCAACTTTTTTATTTGCTCTGACATCAAATTAAATAAGGACCCTTTTCTTAAGTGTCTCTTAAATCCTTAAGGAACTTTTTGACATTTTAGTTTTAACACCTTTTAGCAAGTGTTTTATCTTGACCATTTTCCTGCTGAATATGATCTAATTTTTAGTTTTTGGTTTGGTCGGCAGAAGATCGTATTCTACATATTTTGTCATTCTTTTTATAGACCTACATAAAACATAATAAATGTGTTCCAATTATCAGGATTAATTTAAATGAAATTAAAGAATATCCAAATTATTAGGTAATATTGGAAGTTGGACTAATTTACATCAGGAGGACATATTCTCTGAATATGATAAAATAGGGATAAATCCAAAATTCTTTATAAAATATACATCAAATTAAAATAGCCCATACCTCATTCAGCATGCTTTAATGGTACTTTATGTTATATTATGGGGCTTAGGTCCAGTTTAGAAACTTTGATCACAAAGTGCAATTGTTCAGTCTGATCAGGATCCTCACTGACTATTATCTAGCTATCAGTAAAACAAATGCAATACCAACAAAGGCTAGTATCCCTTACTGAACTTAAATCAGCCAAATATGGCTATTTGGACTGTACCAGGGATATCTTGCAAATACATGTAAGATAAATGAGATGATCAAATGTGAATCCATGCTTCTTATATTAAGAGTAATAAGGGATTTTTGAATACTGTTGTTTTATTCTTTATTTAGTATAGTAAAACTTGTAGCTCTGTAAGTACAATTGAGAACCATAGCTAAGTTTTCCTTTCGTCAGGATAACATTCTATTAAGTCTTAAAAATAATAAAGTTAATTTATTGCTCAAAAGTAATCATAAGTAATCATAAAGTAATCATGATTACTTTGCAATGTAATCTGTAATTGTAATCGATTACATTTGAAAAAAAGTAATTGTAATTGTAATCTGTAATCATGAAATTTCAAAGTAATTGTAATTGTAATCGATTACATTTGCATGTAATCGACCCCAACTCTGATCAGGGCTGGAGTGCTTAAAGTGCTTGTCAGAATAGCAAACAGGGAGAACCATAGCACTCGTCCGCTCGTATTTACGAGTGCCTCAAGCTGCAGGGCAAGTGAAAATTTTGATATTTCTAGTATAAATTAAAAAATTTCCCATATATGCCAATAATTTTTGTGATGCAGGGCAAGTGCCTATCTTAAGATATTTCGAGGCCTGATGATCAGACTGCTTCTTCACAGTCAAACTCTGATCTGGATCTGAGCTGTATGTCTAGGCTATTTTGGATCATTATTTTTCACACGTGGACCTTCTCACAGATGAAACTGGATGTCCTCTTCTTTCTCCATTGACTTCCCTGAGCCCCACTTCAGATTTTCAAATGGCTCAGGGGACAAAAATTCCACTTGTCCGCTCGTAATTACAAGTGAAATCTAGAGAGGGAGTCATATTACACGTTACTCCCTTAGTTATGTTTTTTATTGCATACACTTTTAAAGGACAAGTGTTTGCAGGACAAGTGAAAATTGTAAGTCACTCTTCCTGCAGGACAAGTGCAATATTGAAATATTTTTGTCCTCTGTGGCTATAACTTTCTTATAAGTGGACAAGGAATTCAGTTTCTTAATTGGATCCTAAGGAACATTTTGGAAATAAAATTGTTTGGCTTTGCTTTTCATCTCTTTACTCAAGCTGGTCCTGCTCCTGTGGTTTCAGTTTTGGAAGACAGACACATTATGCAATGTCCACAGATATAGATTAACGAAATTTTTGAGCATAAAATTGTAAATATTTTCTTACCCATCACTTTGTGCATATGTTTTGGGTGCTCAAAAGAACCGTTTCATTGAGACGGTTCTTTTGAGTACCCACAACATATGTTTTGGTTGAAAAATAAGAAAAAAACAATTTTTTGGTACACACTCTCAACTAAAGGCCTGAATGTCATCATAAATATGACATCATGCGGGCCTCGACGCGAGAAAACCTGTCTTCGGAGGGTTGCAAACAACAAAAGCGCAGACCAGCCTGCGCATCCCGGCAGTCTAATCAGCGCCTTTATTTTTCGCTTTTTGGAAAGTATCACATCCAAACTTGCTACAAGCAAAATCTCAACTTTCTAGCTAGTCTCTGTAGCTGAGCAGGCTGGTTTGAAACTCGCTTTGTCGGAAACCCCAAAGACAGGTTTTCTCACGATGCGTGATGCCATAATGCAAAAGTTAGCTTCAAGTTGTAAATCATGAAAAAAATATTCATTTTTTTTGTAATCAATACACTTTCAACATTTATTTCATCTTGTTAAACGAAAAAACATAATTCGTAAATTCACCACACATGAAATATACATTTTTAACTTCACTCAATTAAATAAATGTCATATTCACCCAGCACACAGTTAAAAGCAGGCTACCATCCACCCCCAGCAAAACCCCATGAGAATGGTGGTTCCCTGGTGGGCCGAGAGTAGCCCAAGATGATATGGGCCGCAACGTGAGAAAACCTGTCTTCAGGGGTTTGCGAACAACACAGGTGCAGACCAGCCTGCGCATCTGCACAGTCTGATCAGCGCCTTTGTTATCCGCTATTTGGAAAGTAACATACAGGTATGTAAACTTGCTACAGGTGAAATTTCAATTTTCTAGCTAGTCTCTATAGTTGAGGAGACTAGTGGTTTGAATCTCGCTTTGTCGGAAACCCAGAAGACAGGTTTTCTCGTGATGAGGCCCACATACTGGCTGGGCTCTATATACTTACCCTATTTTGTCGCTGACTGTTTGACAAGAGTATAGACTTGGGCTTTCCAGACTCTCTGATAAATTTGGCAATCTTCCTGCTGTTTCCAGGATTCTCTAGTTTATCAGCATAACCTTTCACCCCAGTTTCCTGTCCATCAGTATCCCTTACTGGTATCTCATCATCAATCACCTTAGGTTCTGTGTCATAACTGAACTTTGATTGAAGATACTGCAAATCAGCGTCATCAACGTTAGAATAACTGAAATTAAGTCTTGGAAACTCTTCACAATCTCGCATTATTTCACTTTCATTCAGGTTAGCACTACCAACCACACGTACGTTTTTATCAATTATTTTTCTCCGCCTCACTGTATTTGGAGTTTCAGCTCTTTTCGCAAATGTTTCGCTCTCATCCTCAACATCATTCCCCTGATTGTCTATCTCATTACGTAACTTTTTCAACACTGTACTGCCAGTATAACCATCAGTTGAGAAGTCCATGTTGTCTTCCCTACTTAAAGGAGAAGCCGTTCTCATGTCTAATTCCTTACTTTTCAACAACTTCTGACTGTAACTTTCATTAAAGTTCTCTTGATCATTGAGCCTTGTATAGTTCTCTTCTTCTTTATCCCTCTTTGTATATTTTGTCAATTTCTGTAGTTTTTCTTTACCATTTCTAGCGGTTTTATCAACAGTTTTCTTCAGAGAAGTATCCAACATCTCTTTGACATTGGTACAACGCTGGTCTTTGTTTTCCACAACTTTGGGAGCAGTAGCTGAAGTAGAAAGGGCATTTGTAACAGACACATTGGACACCTGAACTATATTCTGCAATTTGCCCTGTCTATCTTTCAGTTTCCGTAGCAACAGTTTACTCTGTTCTCTCAGATTCTCGTCAATGTCTACTGACATCATCCTTCAGACCTGAAATAAATTAAGGTACATGTAGCTTAACCCTTTGTATCTTAATGGATGGTCCCATACATATTGATACAATAAGTATAGGATTGCCCATTTTGTACCTTAAGGGGTCACAAGTAGAAGTTTCTAAATTTTGATGTATTTCTTTCCCTGAAGATTGTTTTAATCTTAGCAAACATTGCAGACCTCTTTGTCAGTGTACCCATTTAGGGTTTCCAGCACACAAATGATTAAAGCCAAGTGAACCCTTGGCTTGACTACCAATGTTCACTGGATGACATGTTGCACTGCAATAAAATGGTTAAAAGTCATTCCATTAGGCCATGATTAGGGTAAAAAGGATTTCTTAAGGAACACAAAACATTGCATGATATCATTAAATCATACCCTGTCACTGTTACCATGGTTCATACAGGTAAGTCTTCGTACAATTCAAGGAGTTTTTGCAAGACTTACCTACAGTTTTCAAAGACTATATAAGTTAATGATTTTACATGTTAAAACTCATTTTGCAAATGCTGACTGAATTGGTGGAGAGATGGGAAGTGATTCATTTACAATTTTGGGCTTATGGGTCCTGGGACTCACTGTTTCCAATATCAATGAGTCCCAACTGCAAACTTATGAGTCCAAACCACTATTTTTAATGTCAAGTCTGCAATACTATTGCATCCAGGGACTCGCTGGGACTCGTTGAAATAGATGAAGGATGTGCAGGTAACAAAATCACTGGATGGGTATAAGAAAATTAGCATTAAATTGTTGCACCAAAGGGAACAGTTCCCATATTGATAGAGTGAGCAAAAGCTGTCATTGGATGCAGTAATTTCAAGAGCCACCCAATTTCACAGAAATAAGCACTGCCCACCTACCCTCATAGGTTAATTTACCTTACTTACCTGTGTTGGAAAATATCACAGTGGTTTAACAAAAAAAAAAGGTATGTCGCATGTTTTGCCAGCAGGCATCCTGCAAAGTTTGAGGAAGTCTAGGGACATCTGCAATGGCATATTTGGACTTCCTGATGTGATTTCTGGGCATAAAAACGCCCAAAACATCCACTAACAGACGCACTGTTGGGACTAAGGCTGTGTTCTGATTTTTTTTTATCTAAATTTCAAAATTATCACTTTGTAGTGGAGGGCTCCGTTCTATTCTATTCCAGTCGGCTTGCACCGGTTATGTCCGGCTCGGTATTCGAGGTGTTCCGAATGGGATGGAGCTATAAAAAGGACAACATCTCGTGGTAGAGGAGGAGACTAGAGAGAGCCGTGCGAGGAGATAGACGTCAAGACGATAAAACTACAAAGAAGCGCAGAATTACCATAGCCTAGCGGCCGTATACCTATAGGATAGGTAAGATTACTATATTGGTGGCAGCGGTAATCTGGAGAAACGTCGCCTATCGTCAGAACACGTGTGGTATTCTTGAAATTTTGAAATTTGCAAGTGGCCTTTCCCGCCATTTCGCGCTTCCATCGTCAATTTGCACTCGTCTGTCTCCTAATGAAATTGCACTGGCCATCCATTCAAACCTGATACACTAGTCCAAAGCCCACAACAGCGTCGTCCCTGAAAAAAGCCTGAAAAAAAAAAAAAAAAAAAAAAAATGGTTATTTTGTGTTGCTACTTCCTGTCTCAAAATGGACCCTGAGCACAGAATTGCTGTGAATTTTGCCACCCCCAGAGAGCTGCGAATCATACCTGGTATTGGTGACAAATTAGCTAAGGCCATTGTTGAAGTGAGACTGCGGCAAGGCAATGTGACAGCCCCTTTGCTCTCAAGCATCTTGAGAAAAAGGATTCCAGAGGACATCCTGGCGTGTTTAGACTTCAGGCAAAATCCCGACTATGACACAGCGGATGAGCAACAGGACGACGGCTATGGTGCAGACAGTTTGGACTACGATGATGGTTCCAAGGCACAGTGGACAGAAGAAGACGTGTACAGGTCACAGATAAAAGATGAAATAAAGAACAGACTATGGCCAGACGGTTCAACGTTCCCAATGGATCGAGGCGCATTCGGTGGGCCAGGAGCATCTTCTGTCCCATGGACTATGCCCTCATACAAGACGGCAACAGGCATGCAAGAAGATCTTATTCATCCAGGTTCAATCTTTCCAAAACAAAGAACAAAGAGTCACACAGATGACAGACCACAAAGTCCACAAGTCAGACGAAAATTAAATCTTGAATATTCTGAGGAGTCTGAGGGTGCAGAGAAAAAGCAAAAATCATCAGAAATGGATAAAGACCAAAAAGCATCAAAACAGAAGACCTCTGCAGATGACAGTGCTACAGACACAGGCGCAGCTTTCAGATAATAAAAGTAGTAAAAACAAGCACTCACTTTCAGAAAAAAAGTCATCCAAAAAACACAAGTCACATTCAAGTTCTGAAAACAAAAAACACAAAAACAAGCACCAGCTTTCAGAAAATAGTGAGAGTTCAGAAGATACTTGTTCAGCTGAGAGTAGTTCCGATGAAATTCAAAAGAAACATAAACATAAGAAATCACACAAAAAAGATCAATATAAGTCTTCTAAATCCAGGCATAGGAGTTCAAGAAAAAAGAAGCAAAAGAAACATTCATCATCATCATCGTCTTCATCGTCAACGGAAGATTCAGATTCGGATTTAAAAAAGAAGAAACATAAGAAGTCAGCAAAGAAACATCGGCATGAAACTTCATCTTCCTCGTCATCTTCGTCATCATCTTCGTCATCATCTGAAGATTCCGACTCAGATTCTGACTCAAAACGTGTGTCCAAAAAGAAGAAGAAGAGCCAAAAGAAATCAGCCATTCGTACTTTGCCAAAACAGCTGCAATATGATGGCAAGAGCAACTGGCTACCCTTCAAGCATAGATTTACAAAGTATGCAGAATCGTCAGATTGGACGGCTGAAGAATGCTTAGACTGTTTAATTTGGTGTTTAACTGGAAAAGCAGCGGACTTTTGTGCCACCTTAATGGAAAGAACAAAACATCTATCATACAGAAAATTGTTAAAAAAATTGGATGAAAGATTTGGTGATAGAGAGTTACCAGCTTCAGCGCAAGTGCGGTTCCAACAGGCAACCCAAAAGAAAGATGAATCTCTAGAAGACTGGGCGGACCGGGTGTTGACCCTGTCTGGTAAAGCATTTAAAGATTTGCCAGAAAAGTATAGTAATCAACAGGCCGTAGCTAGATTCTGCCAGGGATTAAGAGATGCTGAGGCGGGCCACCATGTTTGCATGAAAAAGTCATTGAGTATTGAGGATGCGTTGAATGAGATCAGATTATACCAGCACACAAAAGATGCTATATATGGCCATAAGACAGACCGTAATGTTTCTTCAAGAGTCACGGCTGAAGATTATGACACAGATATACCTCAAGTCTGTGCCATGGCTGATCGGAAACCCAAGGCTAGCCAGAATTCTTTGGAAGACAAAATTGAGAAACTCCAAGAAAATATGGCACAGTTATTGCGACAGCAAGCTAGTTTGAGACGGAGGCCTAAGATTAGACTTCGCCCAGAAGACAGTATCTGTTACTTGTGTAATGAAAAGGGTCATTTTAGAAGGGATTGCCCAAAACAGCATCAGCTAGATTTAAACAAACCCGGGACGAGCCAGGGGGCCAAGGCTCGGACCCAAAGCAAAGAAGGCCCACAGAAGAAATAACAAGCAACAGTTCCAGAAGTCAGACATCAGAAGTGAAGCAGAAAGATCAAGCCACTATGTTTCCATCGCATGATGGCCACATAGACAACTCTACTGTTGGCCCCCAGCATTGTGGTCCAACAACACAAGAAGAAGATAGCAAGCAGAAGTTGAAGTCCGAAACCAGTCATGTGAAGGTATGCATGTTAAAGTCCATATCAAAGTTCACGATTCCAGTTCGGATAGATAATTCTTTGGTGGAAGCAGTTATAGATTCTGCGGCAGAAGTTACGATCATCTCTGATAAAGTTTACCAGTCACTTCGTATACCGCCCAAAAAACTTTATGATGTACGCCTTGACACAGCAGGTCGACAGTTATCCATGAAAGGTTTTGTGGCTGGACCGGTCAAATTAAAAATAGGTAACAACTATTATAGGGGACCCGTCTATGTAACTCCAATAGAACAGGATATGCTGTTTGGTGTAGATATAATGAGAGAAGGTGATGCAATAATTGACATGGGTAAACAAAAGTTTGTGTTTAAAGGCCATGAGATCATGATGAACACAGGAGAAGAGAATGCTAATCCAAAGGTAGCCAGAGTAACTATAGCCAAGCGAATAGTGATTCCTCCAAATTCTGCTGCTCAGGTGAAGTGTGCTATGGATCAACAGATGTCAGACTACGTAGTGGAACCAATTCAATCAGAAAAGATTTTCGGACCAAGATTAGTGCGCTCAGCTGGCACAGACCCAGTTGTTTGCATTGTAAATTGCACAGACAGGTATAAGCTACTTCGAAAAGGTAAAGAAGTTGCCACAGCTTCTACAGTTGCGGAATTCTTGCCAGAAGAAGAAGAAGAATGCACAACCAGTAATGTTTGTCAAGCTTCAGAGAAAAAAGACCAAGCTGATCCAGTACCAGAGCATTTGTCTGAGACTTACAAGGCATCTACAGAGCATCTGTCTGCAAGTGAACAATCTCGTTTAGCAGCATTGTTGAACGAGCATGAAGACGTCTTCGCCAAAAGTGAATTCGACTTAGGTACCTTTACAGATATAGAGCATGGTATCGACACAGGAGATGCAAGACCAATCAAGCAACGCATGCGCCGGACCCCAGCCTGCTTCGTGGGTGAAGAAGAAGCTCATCTAAAGAAAATGCTGGAGGCTGGTGTAATTAAAGAATCCGCTTCAGATTGGGCATCATCACCAGTCCTCATCAGGAAACGTGATGGTAGTGTACGTTGGTGTATTGACTATAGGGGTCTAAATAAGGTAACAGTAAAAGATGTGTTTCCCCTGCCCCTGGTTGATGACTGTCTCGATACGTTGGCTGGAAATGTGTGGTTTTCTAGGTTGGACGCTAATTCTGCCTACTGGCAGATTAACATCAAACCTGAGGATCGACACAAAACTGCATTTCACACAAGATACGGCCTATTTGAGCATGTAAAAATGGGGTTATGATTGTGCAATGCGCCAGCGAGTTATGCTCGGGTCATGAACCTGGTACTCAGGGGTCTGAATTGGAAGACTTTGCTTGCTTTCTTAGATGATGTCTTAATCATGGGGAAAAGCTTTGATGATCATCTAGAAAATCTAGATGCAGCATTGAAGCGTTTCCGGAAATTTGGTCTAAAATTGAAACCCAAAAAATGCATTTTCTTCCAAAAAGAAGTCGAATTCCTAGGCAGGCTGATCAGCAACGACAAACTGTCAGTGACAGACGCAGATATACAGTCCGTAGCATTATGGCCTGTACCTGCATGTTCGAAGGATGTGGAACGGTTTATGGGACTGGCAAACTATCACAGAAGTTTCATCAAGAACTTTTCACAGTTGGCAGATCCATTATACAGAGTGGTGGGGAAGAAGAAATTCCAGTGGACAGACGAACAACAGCAAGCTTTTGACAAATTGAAAGAGGCGTTGACTAGTCCACCAGTACTTGCCCTTCCAAACACACAGGATTCCTTTATCCTAGACTGTGATGCATCCAACGAAGCCATTGGAGCTGAACTACTGCAAGTTCAGGGAGGTGAAGAGAAAGCTATCGCATATGGTAGTTATGCTCTCACAAAAGAACAACGACGCTACTGTACTACAAGAAAAGAATTATTGGCAATGGTGAGGTTTTGTAGACATTTTAGACACCATTTATTAGGTAAACAATTTATTATACGGACTGACCATTCAAGTTTAACTTGGTTATTGCGATTTAAAGAGCCGCAGGGACAGTTGGCGAGATGGATGGAAGAATTATCCCAATATGACATGGTTTTGGAACATCGATCGGGAGTTAAACATACAAATGCCGATGCACTATCCAGGATTCCATGCCAAGAGATACAGTGTGATAATTTTATTCCAGGAGTAAAGCCAAGTGACCTACCCTGTGGAGGTTGCAGTTACTGCGTAAAGGCTGATAGCCAATGGGGACACTTTGTAAGGGAAGTTGACGACGCAGTTCCATTGACGTCACAAGGTACTTCTAGAGCCATGAGACAATTGGGAGTCTCTAGGGAGCCGGAGGTGATGGTTGACGGTCATGGGGGATTGGCGCACCCATTGGTTGGTGGTGATACATCTTTGAGTGTGAAACAGAACTCCAAGAAGCAGCAGTCGTGTCACAGGATATCAGCAGAGACCATAGGTGTCGGGGCGAATGACCAGGTAATCAAGAATGGCAAGCCAGCCTGTTATGATGGTTTATCTTATACGGTGGAGAATCAGTCTACACAGAAGACAACAAAAACTGACTGGGGAATAACCAGATCATTGTCTAGCGAAGAGCCATTTATAGAAATTCTATCCAAAGAGGGTACAGCTAGTGTCAATTTGATCGGTAGAAATGACCGTGTATTAGTCTGTGGTGTAAATGAACAAAAGAAACCTATTCAGTGTTGTTGGGGTTTAGATGTTGCAGAATTACAGAAACAACAAAGGAGGGATGATACACTCACATTTCTTTTGGATTGGTTAGATTCCAACCAGGTTCCTTCTGAAGCAGACCTTTTTATTGCAAGCCCTGCTGGGAAGTACTACTGGTTGGCCAAAGAAGAATTTCTCATCATTGGTGGACTTCTATATCATCAGAGAGCTGACAAAGGGGATAAAGACTTGGTAGTACCGGAAAACTTGAAGCAAGAAGCTATCCGCCTTAACCATGATCTTCCCTCTTCAGGACATCACGGTATAGAAAGGACAAAAGCCAGGATCAAAGAAAAATTCTTCTGGTATGGCATGGGAAAGGATATTACTGAGTATGTGGTCTCTTGTGACGTGTGCAACAAGAACAAGAAAAGCAGCATCAAGGGACGACTACCCATGCATGAGTATCAAGCAGGAGCACCAATGGAAAGAGTACATATTGACTTCTTAGGACCTCTTCCCAAAACTCCAAGAGGAAATGAGCACATCTTGATGATGGTGGATCAGTTCACCAAGTGGGTGGAGTGTGTACCATTACCTTAACAGACAGCAGAGGTGACGGCAAAAGCAGCGATCGACGGTTTCTTCTCCAGGTTCGGGTATCCATTCCAGATATTCTCTGACCAGGGGCGGAACTTCGAATCTAAACTATTTACAGCCCTCTGCGAAGCATTAGAGATCCACAAAGCAAGGACAACTCCGTATAGAGCGTCCTCGAATGGTCAAGTAGAACGATACAACAGAACTTTAATGGATGCGGTCAGATGTTTCATCAGGGACTCGCAAGATCAGTGGGATCTTCACCTGCAACAGATTGCAGGAGCACGTCGAAGTTCAGTGAATCGTGCAACAGGTTATACGGCGAACAAAATGATGTTGGGACGTGAGGTGAACACACCAGCCTATTTGATGTTCCCATTACCTGCTGAAGAACACGAAGATATTGACCAGTTTGTGGCAAAGTTAACGCGCATTATCCAAACAGCTCATAATGCTGCAAGAACCCAGCTGAAAACAACATTGAAACGTATGAAGAGGGACTACGATTTAAGAGGAGTCGTCAAGAGAAATTACCAGGCGAAAGACATCGTCTATCTCTTAGATACGGCCGTATTGAAGGGAAATTGTAGAAAATTAAGTTCACCGTGGAAGGGTCCAGCCATAGTGATAGAAAGGCTATCAGCAGCATTGTTCCGGGTCCAGCTGAGAAAGAGCATGTTCGTGGCAAATCATGACAGATTGAAGCCATGCAAAGACAGAAAACTACCAGATTGGATCAAGAAATGGCAGGACAACCCCAATGGCACTCAGATCAGTGATGTCGATGATTCTACGGTCTATTGCTTATGCAGAGAACCATGGCAGGGTAGATTCATGATACAGTGCGATGGATGTGATGAATGGTTCCATGGAGCATGCGTGGATATCACTCCAACAGAGGCGCTGTCTATTGATGAGTACCAGTGCGGGAAATGTAAAAGAAATTTGTAAACTACTATTTTTCCCTGTTGACAATTGTAATTATCTGACAATTGTAATAATCAGTCTCTTCTTTATACCTTCAGATTCTGCAACATGGCAGCTCAACAAGAAAATACCACTCAACTCCTACCTAAGTTCATCAGGACCCTGAGAGAGATGACGGACAGAAAAGAGCTCTACAGCAGCAGGTCCATCATCAACGAACTGATGTTGTGTGTAACAGCTACTCAGGGGATGAGGTTGGAGGCCCTCGAAGGACAGGCTGATCTGGCACGTCAGCAGAACAACAAGCAATGGTTGAAGAACGTCGCCAAAGATGCGGATACTCTTCAGTTCCACGGTCGTGACTGGATCAACCAACATTTGTATGCTCTTCCGCAGACAAGTAAGAAGCCATCGAAGATGCCTGCCACCGGTCCATCCAGGGACATCCGCCTTGGACAGGACCCCACCATTCAGAGGCGTGTAGAGGATGCTCTTGCGGATGAGCCAATGGACTACTCCATCACAGCCGAGGAAGAGGAGAAGTTGTTTGCAGTATCCACCGAGGGCCAAGACTCGCCAACAATCGAGGAGTTTGATGTGGACGTCTTGATGTCAGATGTCAGCGGTTGCCCATCACCACAGAAGGAGGCTCTCGTCAGCAGCATTGTTGCCCAGAGTCCTCAGCCATCAGCGGAGACCAGTTGCCTCGTCAGCAGCATTGTTGCCGAGGAAACTGTTGCTCGGAAGAAGTCAAGATCTCCAATGAGATTCCCAAAGGAAGATTCGATGAAGAAGACTACAAAGGACAAGACGGCGTCGGAGAGAAAATCATCGCCCAAGCGCGACCAAGCCAGGCCACCCCGTAGGACTTCGCCCAGAAAGAGGCCTTTGTCTCCAAGTCGATCAAGAAGAGACCATAAACAGAGAAGGAGGTCTCCAAGCAGGTCACCACAAAGGAGGAGGGAAAGTCCAAGACGTCGACCAAGGTCACCATACCGCCAGAGACGTCGGGTGAGCCCAAAGCGACATGTGTCCTGGAGGGTAGAGTATGCTTCAAAGCGAGATCAGACAGGCTCCGGAAATCCGATGTCACTGATAGTCAAAGCTTCATCATCGCCCAGAAGAGGTCCAAAGAAAGACGCAAGACCAGCCCAAGTGAACAGGCAAGTTGAGATTTGTCCTGTAGTCAAGTGCAGCAGCGAAGTTTCAAGGATGCATGCAGCTACGCATCTTCCCGGGATCTTCGATGATCAACTTGAACCTACAGAGGAGCTCATGAGAAGGAGGATCAGCGTCCTGAAGATATGTGAGAGTCGTCTACTAGGCTCCGTCTCAAATTTAAGCGGACTAGTGGATTACGTAAATGACTTGAAGCAAGTTCGTCGTGGAAAGTGTCAAGTCTCGATGCGCCAGACGAAAGCCATGGAAGCCATGTGCCATCTTCAGGACTGTTCCGTTCCAGAGGAGTTCACTTTGGTCCCAGCAAATTCACCGGCATCTCTTCTACACTGGAGGATTTTGTTCGTCATAGTTGCCTGCTTGTCTGAGCGTGACAGGCAAGATCTCATGACCAGGCACCCGCCTAGCTCTACATGGAAGGAGGAAGAAGAGGACCTACCGGAGGGGATTGACAGTCATTTCCACCTGGACAGGTCAAGGGCCGCTCTAGGAAAACCAAGAGCTTCTGTTGAAGACCTATGTAAGCATGTCCGTCCTGATAGACAATTCCGATTCAAGTTGACCGGAGGAGTCATCATATTTTGTGATCCTGAGACCTATCCGTCAAGCGAGGAGGTACAACACCTCACCCAAGCAGGATACAAGATAGCAATCGGACTGCATCCAAAGTACCTGGATTCAAGTACAGAGGCAGCTTTCCCAGCTTTCCAGCGTTGTTTGTCCATGCCAGAGGTTGGAGCGTTGGGAGAGGTCGGGTTGGACTATACAGCGGATCCATCCATGTGGCCCAAGCAGCATGGGGTATTGGACAGAGTTCTGGAGCATCTCCAGCCCTCGCATGTCCTTGTTCTTCACGCGAGAGGAATGATGTCTGGTCAACCAGAAGGCACATATATACAGCTCCTATATCAGTTGAAAGGAGTGGTCCCACGGGAGCAAAAGATCCACCTTCACTGCTTCGGAGGAAATCGTGATACCATGGACCAGTGGCAACGAGTGTTCCCTAACACGCACTTCGGTTTCACAGGAATGGTACAACATTTCAGCCATGACAGTAAGGAGGCCCTGAGACAGCTTCAGGAAGACAAACTGCTGTTGGAGACAGATGCTCCCTACTTCAGGATTGGTGGAAGAGCCCACTCGTCACCTGCCTTGATTGGGATGGTTGCAGATATGGTTGCCAAGATCAGAGGCCAGACCTGGAAGCAAGTCTTAGAGTATGCCTCGCCCAATGCGAGTCGACTCTACCAGATGTCAGCGTAGAGGTGACAGTTGTCAGTTACTGTAGACAGCTTTGCACTTTAGTACTGGTTATCTGCTGGTAGCTTGCCCAGGAATAGTGCATGAGGATTAACTGACCGGCTAACATGACCATAGCATTGTGGATGTGGCCGTAAATCGAATATCTTCCCCAGCATTGGGGCCGATAATGCAGAATGGTGATCCTCCCCAGCATTGGGGCGGATAATGAAGAATGCTAGCACGAAGATGTGTCCCAGAACCTTCAAATAAAGAGGGGAGGAGTGTAGTGGAGGGCTCCGTTCTATTCTATTCCAGTCGGCTTGCACCGGTTATGTCCGGCTCGGTATTCGAGGTGTTCCGAATGGGATGGAGCTATAAAAAGGACAACATCTCGTGGTAGAGGAGGAGACTAGAGAGAGCCGTGCGAGGAGATAGACGTCAAGACGATAAAACTACAAAGAAGCGCAGAATTACCATAGCCTAGCGGCCGTATACCTATAGGATAGGTAAGATTACTATAACTTCATAGCATAATTATCAGCTAATGATCGATGCCAATACAGAAGATGGTGTTAGTTTTAGTACTGTATATCTAGACCTACCTTATTTCTAGACCAAGGGGCTTAGCCTTACAAAAACGGTACCCCACCCACTTTCAGACAAGTTTAAACCTGTCAAGATCCCCAGCTAAACCGGATTTAGTCGTCAAATGGAGCATTGAGAAATAATCATTTATGCAGGAAGGGCTGAATCTCTTTTAGACTATATATTATTAAAGCATACAGATCAATGTACCTGCTATATACGGACAAACAATCGTTTTTTGTATTTGTTGTTGTCAGTAACAAGGAGCAAACCGCCATATGTTTCGAATCACGATTCTGATTGGACAACGCTTTTGAGCGAAGATGCTGTCCGTACGACAGTCGTGTCAATACTGAAACTAAAACGTCCCCAAGTCAAAATGTCCTAAAGGGCCGAGACCTATAATAATTATTGTTTTTTTCCATAGACCTCCATTATAGCTTGTAAGTAGGCTATGGTCCCTACAACTCTTCAATCACAATGAGGCTGCCAAAGAGTCAATTGTTTTTTCCATAGACCTCCATTATAGCTTGTAAGTAGGCTATGGTCCCTACAACTCTTCAATCACAATGAGGCTGCCAAAGAGTTACAGATTTTACCTAGTTCAATCAATAAACACTGAAAAATGTGAAATATTATACAATTTCTTTACATCCGAATTTACTAATGAACAGTCAGACCCTCCAAAATTTGAGATGAAAGTAGACAATAATGTTAGTGAAATCTTAGTGACTAAAGAAAAGGTACTCAAATTATTAAAGGGAGTAAACTCTTCAAAATCAGCCGGTGCAGATGGGATTCACCCTCGTTTTATTAAAGAAACAGCAGAAACTTTAAATATACCTGTATTTATCCTGTTCAACAAATCATTATCTGAAGGATCTCTACCTGATATATTTAAAAAAGCAAACGTTACACCCATACACAAAAGTGGTGACAAGTCATTGCCTAAAAATTATAGACCGATTAGTGTTACCCCAATATTGTGTAGACTATTAGAAACTATTGTTAGAGAAGTTATTGTTCAGCATATTAAAACAAATGACATTATTATCAACCAACAATATGGATTTAGAGAAATAAAGAGGTTGTGTTTTGCAGTTGTTAACTGTATTAGATAAATTAGTCACTTCATTAGAAAACGGTAATCCAGTTGATATGATATATCTAGATATACAAAAAGCTTTTGATTCTGTGCCTCACAAGAGACTCATTAAAAAGATCAAATGCTTGGAAATTGGTGGAAACATTCATAAATGGATCAAAGACTTTTTAACGAACAGAAAGCAACGAGTTACATTAAATGGGAAGTCTTCCAAATGGTCTTCAGTGACATCGGCGTGCCACAAGGGTCTGTCTTAGGCCCTGTGCTATTTACATTATATATAAATGATTTACCACAAAAAGTTCAATCCCACTGTGTTATTTTTGCCGATGATGCTAAACTATTCAAAGAATTAAAACAATTAAAAGATTTTGAAGAAATACAAGATGGCCTATATGAACTATGTGTTTGGGCCTCAAAATGGTTGCTCTTTTTTAACATTCAAAAGTGTAAGGTCATACATACTGGAAAAGGAAATCCAGCTTTCACATATCAAATGAAGGATAAGAATGAAAACATATATGAGCTAACAACGGTAACTTCTGAGAAAGACTTGGGAATAACATTTCAACGTGACACGAAATTTTATATTCATATAAACAATATTGTTAATAAAGCCAACAGATTATTGGGCCTAGTTAAAAGAACATTTTCTTATATGGATAGAGACACTTTCTTAATAATATATAAATCAATCATAAGGCCTATAATTGATTATGGAGATTCTGTGTGGAACCCAAGTCTAAAGAGGTATATTCAAATGATTGAAAACATTCAGAGGAGAGGAACAAAGCTGATCCCAGAATTAGTAAACATAAATTACACTGACCGACTTAAAATGTTAAATTTGCCCACTTTGAAATACAGAAGAAAAATAGGTGATCTAATACAAGTGTTCAAGATATTGAATGGACATTATGATATAAACTGGGAAGACTTTTTCACACTTGATACTGACAGAACCCACAATACAAGAGGTCACAGCAAAAAATTGGTTAAACATAGAACATTAACATCATTGCGACAGAAAAGTTTTTGTTATAGAGTGGTAGATCATTGGAACAACTTAACAGAAGAAATTGTTACTGCTAAACAGTTACCAGTTTCAAGACATTATTAGATAAACACCTTGTGAATGAACGTTTCGACACTTTTGAGATCTACTAACACATATAGATAATAATTTGCATCCAAATAAACTCATATTGACTTTTAATATCACACCGGAAGTCACAGAGTTTTTGAGAAGATTACAGAGGGGGAAACATGAGCCGCCAGGGCTCCTCATTTCCCTACAGAAACAGTAAACAATAAACAGTAAACAAGAATGAGATACCCCGGTGACCAGCATGGGCACCCTACATGAGAGGAAAACTCTACTGAAAATTGCAGATTTGCAGATGACTGCCTGCTATACCGTCCAATCAAGTCAAAGTCAGATCATATAACCTGACAAAACGACCTAATGGAACTGGAAAAGTGGGCTGACAAGTGGCGAATGTACTTCAATGCCAAAAAGTGCTATATCATGAGTATCAACAACAGATCAACTCACTTCTACAGTGTAAACAATCATATTCTGAAACAAGTTGAAGAAAACCCATACCTAGGACTTACATTAACTGAAAATCTGAAATGGTCGTCACACATAACAAAAATAACCAAGAAAGCAAATTCTACAATAGGATTTTTAAGTCTGAACCTAAAAAGTTGTCCGCAAGATTGTAGGAAGTCAGCATATATATCACTTGTAAGATCGGTGTTGGACTATGGATCCATAATCTGGGACCCCTTTCTCTCACGCGATACTGAGAAATTAGAAAGAGTTCAGAGACAAGCAGCCCGTTTTATTACTGGAGATTACAATTCAAGGGAAGAGGGCAGTGTAACCGAAATGCTTGATATGCTTGAACTGGAAACGCTCCAACGTAGGCGCAGTATGTGCAGATTGTTTTTTTTTCTATTTAAGGTGGTCGAGGGATTGGTTCCAGCCATTAATCCTGAATAATATTTGAAACCTCAAAAACAAAAGAGACGCATAAAACCAAGGACATATGAAAATTTCAAAAGTGTAAACATAGTGGAAAAACATTCAGTAAATCACGATAGGGGATATGAAATAGAGCAGTGTCACAGTGAACGATTAAAAAACTCATTTTCTATAAAAACAGTCATTGAGTGGAACCATCTTGAACAAGAGGACGTGCATGCTGAGACAGTAGAGGGCTTCAAGGCCCTCCTTAACCACAGAGACTAGATACTTGCTCTCCCAGTGCGTCTACCCTGAAAAGCCCTGCACTGTACAGAAGCAGAAGAAAAAAATAGCAGAATGCACGGTCCTTTTTTCTAAGCCACACAAGTAAACTTAATCAACAAAAGCAATCATATGTTTTTTTCAAAAAGTACACCAAAGATATACCCGTCTAATAAATACAATATATTTCCTAGATTTATTATTGACCAATCATGAAACACCTTACAATCTAAAAATATTGTGCTGAGCTTCCACCCACCTTTCGAGCCAATCGCTGCCCTTTTTACAATTACAGGTCTATGACCTACAGTTACACACAATTAAAGCACATCACAGGGCCGGGTCACAGGGCCGCCAGCTTTAGGAAATACACGTACATGTATGTGGCAATAGAAACCTTCTTTGGATGGGCATGCCATAGGAATGGCTGGCTGGCTGGCCGGCCAGCTGATTGTCTAGCCAGCCAGCTGGCTGGCAACTGACTGACTGACAAAAGTAAAAAATGCAAAGTAGTTATTTAGTGCAAAGCAACATCAAAAATGTTCTTCAAGAAGATGATATGATTCCTACCTATCCTTGGAAAATTTGAAGAGGGTTTGACTTATTTGTGGATGATTTGTTTTCTGGACATACATTGTATTGGTTTTTGCTTTCCACCACGGCATACCAAACCGAGCCATGTTTAGTCTACATTTTATAATAGTGTGACCAAGATTACAAAGTTTTTGGGGTGGAGGTCACTTGGCTAGGCGCATTTCATTCTGTTTTCTAAAATTGGGTTTGTTTCAACTATCTAGCTGATATTTCAAAACCATTTACATGCAATGTATGCTGGAGCCCTAAACATAGAGTCCAATACCTTATCATTAGCTCTAAACTTCGCTGTTGTCTAGACAGACCAGAAAAAAATCAAATGTAGAGTCGTTTGAGGTAAGACTAATAATTCAGAGCACCACAGTATGTCTGATACCCACTATATTGGAAACGTTGCGATGACATGGTAAGCTTTGACATGTGCTTATGTTTTGGAAAAAAGATTCCATTAGCGCATCTAGTCGTATTTCCTTATGTTTTGGAGTCGACATGCTTCATTCATGATTTGGGTCAAACTATGAAGCATGAAGGTGGACTCTTTGGCTATACAGTTGAAGAGACCAGCACGTACATGGTAATGACATAGTCTTACATCCTCTCCTGGATTAAATTTGTAAAGAATGTGACAAGTATGTCTACAGTTAAGGGAACATTCTCCTCGAATGCATCAACTGCGCTCTTATAGAATGGAATGTCCTATGTAGGGCCTGACCACAGAACAATATCTAGGCATTCGTCATGCAATGAGACATCAGGCTTTTTTGCGTTTCGATTGTGATATTATTTCAATTTTGCTTGTGCATTTAGCATGCTTGATACTGCGATGTTTTTTCCCATTTTCGAACGTACTAAAAGTTCTAGCATCTTGAAACATATTATTTTGGGGTATATAAGTGTTGTAACCACAGGCAAGTTCATTTCTTTGCCAAACACCTTATGAAATGATGAAAGATTGACTCAATGGCACGTAAAACTCTATATGGCATGATCATCATTACACTGGGCAGAATTTCAGGTCAATTAGATTGGTCTTTTTCACGTTACATATGTAGTGTTTTAGCTAATGTGCTGTTTGGTCGCTCACATGCAAAACTGGTGTATGGGTGGTAAGAACTTGTACGATGCCTGGTAATGTTAAGCATTCCGCAGAGTGAACTTGCAAGCTTGGACATAAAGTTCTTATAGCCTATCTCTTTATAGGATTCCGAATATGCCATACCTGGTAATAATTTGATTTTATAGCTCTGATGCAACATTTTTTTGCATCTTGGAATTATTACCGGAATGATTCACACCATCAAGAGAAACTATCCACAAATAACAGAACATACTGATAACCATGTATAGACCTTTAGAAGTGGTCCAATAATGCCCATGTGTCAATGTGTAAACACATCATCTGCAATGGGCATATGTGTTAGTGGTGGAGATTTCTTCTTTCTATCAACTTTCATATGCCAACATAAATCACTACTTGTAACAATCATGTTTGAGCTGATACATTCCTGGTAAGATGTAGCACTCCCTACTTGCTGCAAATAGTTTCTGAACACCAAGATGGCCACCGCCAGCATGAGAATCATGATATGAGCCAAGTACATTTTGAGGGAATGGATCTGGTATATAAAGCCAGCTGGTGCACAGGCCACTGTGCAGCTGGTAGACTTTTTACATAGGACTGATAAAAATGGCACAATACACCATTAAACAATTCAAACTGGTCTGATTCTATAACTTTGTGTGCTAATTTATTATCTGCGACTGTATTGTTTTCAAAATAGCTGAAATGTATTGGAAATAAGTACTCTTTCTGCAAAAGTAATTGAGTATGACCGGGAAATGCCACACTCACACACATCAGGCACCGTGAGGAAGAGACAAAGAGCACTAACAGCCACATGACATAACAGCAAATAGATAATCAGAGCAAAGCAACCAACACATTCTTCTTCTCAGTGAGATGGTTGAAAAACTAGAAAGGACACTATGTATTGCATAACAAAACAATGGTCAAACACGAAATCTCCACAAACAACGAGAGCAACAATAAACAATGAATCAATAATAGAACCACTACCTTAGAACAGACAGCGCAGCCCAAGCTACTGGAGGGCTGGTTGTGGGTCTTAAATACATTCTGGTACAGCTGTTCATTCAATATCCTTTGGAAGATCTTTATCTATGTTTTAATATGCTAATTCAGCTACTTAAATTGAGGCAGGTGACAAATATGAAAATTCAACTTGTAAGTACAAGTAGTGTTCTGAATGTGGTTTTGGTTATAATGATTTGGTGGTAATATGTTTCTATTTTAGCCTCATTATCATATGAACGTCTTAAAAGTGCACTTGAAATTTAAATGAACCATATTCTGCTTATGAACAATACCATACTGATATACTTGTAATTGAATTGCCCATCTGCCAAGTCTTGGGAATGAATCTTTAACAGAATGCAGCCACCCTTAAACTTGGTGATCAGTAAAATCAGCGAATTTTTGGTGAGATAAGTACTCTTTGTATGCTTTGACACATTCAACAACAGCCTGATATTCTTGCTCAGAAACTGTATATTTATGCTCATCTCACCTAAATGATCGGCCGACATATGTAACAACAATTTCTTTACCATCAGACCCTTTTTGAACAAAGATATAACCAATAGATGCACTACTTGCATCAGTTTGCGGGATGAATGACACATTCATAGCTGGGTATCTAAGCATTGGAAGCATGCTTTAAATTGCAAAATACAGTTTCGCATTTACCATCACAGTGAAAAGGTGCATCTTTTTGCAGAAGTTGATTGAGAGGAGTAGCAATATTTGATTTTTTAAACAAATCAATTGTAGTAATTACAAAAATCGTGGAAGCTGCAAGCTGTGTACAGCATCCGTTTTGAAAGACCCCTTCCCTTGTTATGATATGGCCAAGGTAAAGGACCATTTCTAGGGCAAAATGACATTTCTAGGGCAAAATGACATTTCTTCCATTTTCATCTTGCTACATATAGCTTTCTGAAAACTAATTTTAAATGATACAAATGTTCCTTGAAGTTACTAACAAAGAACATGTTTCCATTTCATCACTCTCAGGAAGCGACTTATGACCATTTGAAAGGTGATTGGCACATTCTTTAGACCAAACAGCATTCTGGTACATCCAAACACGTCACTGTGCATAATAAATGCTGCTTTATGACGGGATGATTGATCCATAAGGATTTGCTAAAACCCTAACACTAAATCTAACGTAGAAAAGATTTGAGCTTTGGTATCAAAACACTCTAGAAGAGGAGAGGATGTGAAAGTGATTTAGCAATTTGGTTGAATTCTTTATAATCAACAGCAAACTGACAACTATTGTCCCTTTTTTATTAAAAATACTTGACTGTTCCATACAAAATAAGAATTCCTATATTGATAGATGGAGATGGATGAAAGGATTGATTGATATGCTGATAAGTGAAGAGGGTTGAATTGAAATGGTTAACTAAAACACTAAAGTGGAGACGTATGAATGACTTGGTTTGAATATGAAATAGAGAATATGTGCAAATGGTCTGATCGATTAGTAGACACAGGTATTGAAACTCTATCTGGTAGCTGCCCCTAATAAAACATCAAATCTAGAGAGCATTCCTCCACAACTACTCTAGCTACCAGGTTCAGCAACAGAAATTTAAAGATGGCCTCATACTTGGAGCTATATATCATGCATTTTATTAAATGAATTATATATCATGATGTATTCAATGACTAGTCCTATCTTAACATGTATAACGTTTAAATATTAAGTGAATATCAAAGTCATTCGCTCTTGTATAGCTTCATAGTTTTTTTAAGTATGTGAATTTAATCCTATGGAAAGACAATTCATTTTATGGAGAATTGGCTTGAATTTTTGGGGATTTGGGGAGAGGCTGAATTAATTTTAAGGATTTAGGGAGCAAAGGAAAAATACTTTCAGGGAGTTGAGAAATTTTCTTTCAGGGATTTGGGGAGATCAATGCATTATTTTCAGGAATCAAGAGAGCACAGACCCCTCCTGGGGGCCTGGTTGATATATTTGTGAATACTGGTGTAGAGGCTTGTTGATAAGCAAGTGGAGGTGAATGGATATATTGGTTGGTAAATATATATGTAGATTGGTTTACTGGTGGAGATGGGTGAATGGACTAGTTAGTCGATGGATACATGGTGATCAGTGGATGGATTGCTTGATATTTTGTAGAGATGGGTGACCGATTTGTTGGTGGGAAAGTGAAGATGGGCAAAACGAATTGATTGTTTGTTGGCTAAGTGAAGATGAATGACTCCTCTCTAGGACTTTAGTTAAGAGAGCATAACAGAAAAATATTTTTTTCTTATTTCTCAACCAAAACATATGTTGTGGGTACTCAAATGAACCGACTCAATGAGATGGTTCTTTTGAGCACCCACAATATATGCTAAAAATTATGGGTAAGAAAAAAATTCAAATTTTACACTGAACATGTTTGTTCATCTAAACCTGTGTGCCTCTTGCATAGAATCCAATTTGCATGCTGTTCAAGCTCATGGGATAATGGTACTTATCAATCTTTTTGTTTGTTTTGATTCTTTACGTCCCATCAACAATCTTTCAGTTATTTAGGGACGTGTCTTCCTGGGTTGAACTAGTTCTAAGCTAGGATAAATGTGTCTTGCTCAAGGGCCACAACGCAGTGACGCCGGTCTCGAGTTAAACACTCTACCACTGAGATACTGCACTCCCAACTTATCATTCTTCTAAATATGTATGCACAGCTATCATGTGAAGCTAGAGCTCTAATTCATCTATTGCCATTTTTTGTATAATACAGGGCTCGAAAATAGCACTCATCCACTCGTATTTACGAGTGCCTCAGGCTGCAGGGCAAGAAGAATTTTGTTATTTCTAGTGATTTTTTTCCCTCATATATGCCAATATTTTTTCTTATGCAGGGCAAGTGGCTATTTTAAGATATTTCGAGGCCTGTGCTAGCAGCGAAGGCCCTGGCAAGACTGTGTGCATGTGCAGAGGGACTTAGCCTTTGGTGGTTCCCCAGAGTGGTTAGTATTGATATGCTAACTCATTTAATCAAACTGGGTTTAAAATGTTGTCTACTTATTACGTCTCCAAAAAGTTTTATCAGAAAAGGTTTTATCATTGAAGCAAACACTATGAACCCTGATCAGATTGCTCCCTTGAGAGCAGTCTTTCCTGGGTCCATAAGGTCTGCAACCTAGGCTATGGCTATATAATTCAAATGCACTCAAGACTAATTTTGTCATGGACGTAAACATCAGATTGCACCTATGGAAGCAATCTAATCTGGGCATGCGCGGATCCAGGAAGTTTTGTCAGAGAGGGTCCAACTTTGACAACTTTCTTTTAGTTGATGAGGGGAGGAAGGATAGTCCGGCCATCATAGGCCCGCCAGCAAAAGGCCATTTTAAATGGCGTTTCGCTGGCGGGCCAATGATGGCCCAACATTGAATACTAGCTTGATAGTTTTGTGATTTTTCAGGGGATCCAGACCAGTATTGCTAAGAAACCATATATTTTTGTGATTTTTCAGGGGGTCCGGACCCCTTGTCCCCCCCTTCTGGATCCCCACATGCTGGGTTTCAATCTGTTTGCAATAAAGGCTACCAAAGTACAGCAGCAACAGCAAATGAAAAAACAGATAACAATTGTCATGAATTTTGGGAAAAGAGTTAGTCTAATATTTTGGGCATTCAGTTGTTGAGTGGTGTTTCTTTACGTCCCAGACAACAATCTTTCAGTTACGTAAGGACGTGTCTTCCTGGGTTGAACCAGTACTAAGCTAGGATTAATGTGTCTTGCTCAAGGACACAACGCAGTGACGCCGGTGAGGATCGAACCCGCGGCCCTTCGACTCTACCACTGAGCCACTGCACTCCCTGGCATTTAGTTGTAGACCTTGAAGGGTAACATTGACAAGAAAATACATTTTACTAAACACACTTTATTTCTTTGTTCAAAGTGAAAAATAAGAGAATAACTAAAGACTGTAGACCTTAAAGTGAAAATAAACAGAAATAAAACAACAAGGAAGGACGGAATCGCAGGATTTCTCCTTGGTGCATTAACACGTCAAGAGGAAGCAGTGCATGATGGGACAGTAATAGTTTATATCTTTAACTACATCAAACTTTTAAGTCAGACTTAATTAAGCCATTTTCAGTGTGTATATGGCAAACCATTTTTTGTTGTTACAAACAATATGGCTGCCAAAACATGATGACTCTTTGCTCACAGGGAATGCTGAATTTAAATTACAGAGACTCCAAATTTTTAACAGCTGTACTTAACAGACCAAGGAATTTAGGTGTGTCGACATCAATTTACCAGGACTAACTACAATTTCATTTATTACCATACAGAATAAAACTTGATTTTCTGTTTTGCAGAGTTTTCAGTATCAGGAATTTTTTCAGGATTCACTGATTTTTTAGGGTACAGTAAAACCTGTCTTAGGCGGCCACTCAAAAAAAAAGCCAAAAGTTGGTTTTCAAGACCAAAAATCGCTCAATACAGGTCAAAAGTATTGCAGAATGGAGCATTCTGCAATACTTTTGACCTGCGTTAACCTACCATCTTTATTTAAGACTTTTATTTTGTCTATGTTTTGAGTGGCCGCTTAAGACAGGTTTTACTGTATAAGCCAATTTCTTCTATATTTGTGTTCATTGGTTGGGCTTGATTTGACCAAACAGATACTGTTATGGTTTATCTGGCTATATTTGGTCAGCTAGTATGGATTCTTTTCCAAATGTGTTCATTTCGTTTGATTTTTACAGCAAATCTATGGAGCAGAAGAGTCACCATACAACATTAAATATATAGCACAAAAGGAAATATATTATCTTTGAATATATACACAAACAACTGCAAAGATATCATTGTAAAAAACAACAGAAGGTAAAATTTAAAATTTGTCCAGGAACCTGTTAAAGGTAGGTGTTCAGGAAAAATTGAGATTTTATTTGCTTTTCTATTCTGAAAAGAATGACGGTTAATTCTAAACTGACATGATATAACGCTAAAAAGGGAAAGGGACACTATTTAGTCACTAAAGCGCCATTTCCATTTACAGCAGATAATATTTGTGGTATCTATTTTGGAATAATTAGGTTGTCATCTCCATACCTATTTCAAATGAAATATCGGGGCTCATTGGATTCTATTTACTCCAATAACCAAACATCTTGTTGTTGTTCAAAAGGTGTTGTCTGCTGTAGATATAGATGGAATTTAAGGGCTAAAAGATGAATATCGTGATCGGCAATATTGAGACAAAAGGCAGTTTGGACGGAATGCTGATATGACATATACATTTCATGCAGAGATATTTTATCTCGGCTGCTGCCTGTATTAACTCAATCCAGTCACAAAAACTAGGTTACTGTGACCTATGACCTACTTTCACTTTTGCATTTGATTATCTATCAACACAAAACTCTGTTCAACTATTGATCACTTCTATATTCGAATATCAAACACTTTAATCTTTTTCATTATCGAGTGACATTTTATAACTCTGCTGCTGAGGCTATTAGCTCAATCCACTCGCAAAAAAATCTAGGTTTCTGTGATCTATATCTATGCATCTGTGACCTACTTACACTTTACATATGAAAATTTACCACTAAACCATATAATTTCATTATTGCTTGAAATTTACCTTTCATCTTAAACGGGACATCCAATATGGTCTTCAAATATACTTTAATTCAAAAGCACTGCCATTGCAAAAGTAGTCTGTAGGGCAAATCATTTAACCCTTTACTCCATATGCTATTTTTTAGATCATGACACCATTTTCTATTTTTTGGACAACATTGAAAAAAAGAAGAAAAATTTAAATAAAGTTTTGAATACTTTTGAAAATATTATGGAAAATGGAGCATTTGCTCAAATGGAGCAAATGCTCCATTTCCCATAATATTTTCAAAGACATGCTATTTCAAAGGCGTCAAAAGGCGCTCTCATGGAGTAAAGGGTTAAGCTGTGCATGATTACATAGGTGACAGTCAAAGATTCAGACAAGACTGCACAATTCCCAGTTTGCATACAAAAATCACCGTTAATTTTGGCATGCACATTAATGTTGTTGGCCTCAAAAATGCATAAACTCTGTGGAGTTGTGGCCTTTTTGAGTCCAATTGGATATAAAAAAAGTGGAGCAAGCGTTTATTTGTAAATACTGAGATTTTTCTCCATAAAGATCATTTCCATGCTCCTTTCTACAGGACTTTAGTTAAGAGTGCGTAACGAAAATTAATTCTTCTTATTTCTCAACCAAAACATATGTGGTGGGTACTCAAAAGAACCATCTCAATGAGACTGTTCTTTTGAGCACCCAAACAAATGTTAAAATTGATGGGTAAGAATATATTTACAATTTTACGCTAAATTTTTTGTTTTTCTAAACCTGTGCTTTTAATATAATTTTCTGCTCAAAATGCCCCAAAAGACTCCATTTGTTACCACACAGCACTATGCAATTCAAGCGACTTGAAACCAACTATTTATTTTGTTCATAAAATTCACACTATATATATCTACACGAAACATCAAAGAAATGTCTTAAGATCAGAAACTAGGAGCGTCCTGGTCCCACGGATGCACTTGCCAGGTATGCATGATTTCATTCCCAATTTTAAGGCCAGAATTATTTTATTAGTTGATTTACAGCATTTTTTTTCAGATTTAGGGTCGGGGGAACGAAAAAAAAAAAAACAAGAAAAAAAGCTCTGAAAATGACCAGTTGGCTGGTCATTTTCAGAGCTTTTTTTTTCATTTTGAGAGATTTTTTCTTTTTTAATATCTCCAGAACAAACAGAAAAAACTAGTAATGTAAACCAACAGTCTGAATTAAATCTTGAAAAACTTGATCATTTATTTAATTTAGAGGATTTTTTTCTCTCAACAACTCCTTTTTTCTGATCACATGACATTTTTATCACAGAGCTTAAAATCCTGAATACATAATTTGTGTACATGTATATAATACTGACACATAACAAAGAAATTCCTAAACCCTGCCTAATCTAACCCACAGCTAGAGTAGAACATTCCAAACCTATCTAAAGCATCCCGTACATGGACCAGTCCATGTTCTATACAGGGAAGGAAAGCTTTTTTGTCAAATCTAACAATGATTCACAGAACACAAAAACACAGATGTCTCTTTGAAAAACACATGATTAATGATAGAAAAATGAACTAACCCTTTAACACAATTTTGATGTGAGCAAACAGCATATTTTCAAGGTTAACTTAATTCCCTGATAGCTCCAGAAAAGAGGGCCTATGCCTAAATTCATATATAAGCCAGGCCTTTAGTTAAGAGTGTGTATCAAAAAATTAATTTTCTTATTTATCAACCAAAACATATGTTGTGAGTACTCAAAAGAACCGTATCAATGAGACAGTTCTTTTGAGCACACAAAACATATGCTAAAACTGATGGGTAAGAAAATATTCACACTTTTACGCTTAAAAGGTTTTGCTTATCTAAACCTATGTATATAAGCATATATAAGCTTATCTTGACCTATGTTAGAGGAAAATGACATGCCTTTTATCAGCAAAGTGTTCTTTTCTCTAATTACCTATGCTGTTTGCTAATTTTACAATGTGTATCTAAGGGAATTTTATTATTGCATGATAAAATGAATACCAAAAATCAATTGTTGGTATTTTACATCAGCAGTCTCGACAACATGAAATAATATTGTGCTAAAAGCATATTTTCTTTTGATTTTAAGAAAAAGCTCTAAAAATACTTCTATTGTACTCTACTTCACTTAAATGTTTACTGACACTTAAGTAAACATAGCATGGAATTTCCATGTTTTAACAATGAAATTCAGGGGACAAAAATATTTCAATATTGCACTCGTCCTGCAAATACATGCAAACCATATGCAATAAAGAATATGAGGGAGTAATATGTAATATGTCTTTCTCGAGTAATTCTTCCCACAGCACTCGTCCTATAGGATGAGTGCTTTGGGAAGAATTAATCGTCCAGTCTAGATTTCAATCATAATTACTAACGGACGAGTGGAATTTTTGTCCCCAGAAATTACAGTATACTATGTTCAACACATCAGTCAGTAAACATTTAGTGCAAAAATACCAGCAGTAAATAAAGAATTTGATTTTTAGCTATCTAGACTTGACATCATTTCTGTCACCAATAGGCTCGACTTGATGCACAATCTTAACCGGCTGACATGGCTAATTAAGCCTTTTAGGATCTTAATAAGATCAGCTTTTTGGATCTTAACAAGATCAGCTTTAAGGATCTTAACAAGATCAGCCTTTAGGATCTTAACAATATCAGCTTTTAGAATCTTAACAAAATCAGCCTTTAGGATCTTAACAAGATCAGTATTTAGGATCTTAACAAGATCAGCTTTTAGGACCTTAACAAGATCAGCTTTTAAGATCTTAACAAGATCAGTATTTAGGATCTTAACAAGATCAGCTTTTAGGACCTTAACAAGATCAGCTTTTAAGATCTTAACAAGATCAGCTTTAGGATCTTAACAAGATCAGCTTTTAGGATCTTAACAAGATCAGCTTTTAGGATCCTAACAAGATCATCTTTTAGGATCTTAACAAGATCAGCTTTTTAAAAAAAAAACTAACATATTACTAAGCAACAAACTACACACAAAACAAAACAAAAATATCACATATATGCTTGGTTACTTGGACATGGCTTCAGGTAATGGAGATTATATTTAGATATTCTTTTTGTCTTTTGTTCACCATAATTGTACAGGTTATTGATCAAATAAGTTTATATTGGCCTTACTATGGTTCAAGGTATACTTTATTGGCCCAGGACCCTAACTTGACCAATACAAAGTGAACTAAAATTCTTTATTGGATAATTTTTATTGGACATTTTTGTTTTCAATAATCGCTGTGCTTTTAAATATGTTTAACATGGAAGAATCTGACGGAGAGAGACTGCCGTGAGTGGAAACTCACGACAGTTGACCCTCAAGAAAGCACCTGGAGATCAGGTGTGAGATCTGCTATGCATGCAGCTAGCCAGTTGCCTGGAAAAGGGGCCACTGATGTGGATGATACCCCTGCACATTAATCGAAAATCTGATTATGATATGATGATGATTAAAGCAGAAGTTGGTGTAAAAGTTCCAAAAATTCTTTGATGTAAAAACGATAAAAAATCATAATCTAAATTGACTCCAATCCTGTAGCCATGCTTCGATGAAAAATTGCAACAATTCTAAAATTAAAAAAAAACTGCTCGGTGACTTAGAAACATTTTAACTAATCACAGTCTAGTGTTAACACATACAGTTTTGCTCTGACAGTTAAAAATATATATTTGAACAAGTCATTCTGTCCAGACAATTTTCTAAAGTACATCATATCAGATGGATGAATTTACATGCAAAGACCCTGATTAGCGTGCAATTTTGCCATATGGGCATCGATGCGAGAAAACCTGTCTTCGGTGGTTTGCGAAAAAGAAAGGCGCAGACCAGCCTGTGCATTCACGCAGTCTAATCAGTGCCTTTGTTATTCGCTTTTTGGAAAGTACCATATATAAACTTTGTTCATGTGAAATTTCAATTTTCTAGCTAGTCTCTGTAGTTCAAGAAACTGGTTTGAAACTGGCTTTGTCAGAAACCCCGAAGACAGGTTTTGTCGTGTGCAGCCCATATTTCATAAAGCATTCTGACAAAGAGCCTAGCTTGAGCCCTCAAAGTGCACTAAACCCACCCTTTACCAAAAACACAGTATTATATATTCTTATACAATTTATCACAAATATAAGATACATTTTCTTCTTGTTAAAACCATTTATGCTTCTTCTTTACATTTTTTTTTCACACATTCATAATGCGGAATGTAAGTGATTTAATCTTGGTCCACAAAACGTAACTTCACCCAAGCAACTTTTTAGAAAGCCCAAACTTGTTTTTAGCATTTATTCTATACACACTTTCTCTATTCATGAAATAATGGAGCATTGTTTATCATGCTACAAGGAAATATTAGCTGACATTTCATATATTTTATCAGTCTGCTAGCTTTTGCTTGTCGCAAGATAACAGTTTTGTTGCATAGCACGTTTTGATTTGTCTCATGACTATTGGACAATAAAGTCTATAAATAGCTACAGTTTCTAAAAATAGTTCAAATAATTTGAAGGCAGAAATAATATTCCTACACTGAGGCACTATTTTTTCATTTTATGGCGGAATGATCCTGGGCTCATACTACGTCTCAATGATGGTCCTAATCTGGTGGGTGGTGTACGTAAAGGCGAGCGACGTCTGTTTGGCACACGGCTTGGGTAACCATGGACATCGAGGGAATCGTCAAGCTTTCTTGTTTCTGCTTCTAGAAGATGAGGGTCTAAAGAAGAGTCTCTGCCAACATTAGACAAAGAATTGTCTAGCATTGATCGGATGTCGTTAATTTCTTCACCAGTGCGAGCGCTGCGTGTGATGTACTGCTGTCTCTTACGCATTTCTGTGGCTAGTTGGTCCTTCAAAGTTGCAATCTGAAAGATATAAGAATCCATCATGAATGTGAGGGTAGGATAGAACAAGAGGGCCAAGTGGCCCTAAATTGCTCACCTGAGTTTTGTTTAAAGTTAGGTATCTGTTGAAAGCTGGCCATGTCCCTGTTGACACCATGGGTGGGTCACTTTTGACCCCAGGGGCATAATTTGAACAAACTTGGTAGATGTCAACTAGCTGATGCTACATACCCAAATATCAAGGCTCTAGGCTCAATGGTTTCAAACAAGAAGATTTTGTTCATGTTTTTCCCTATATAAGCCTATGTAAAACATGTGATCCCAGGGGCGGGGCCATTTTTGGCCCAAGGGGCATAATTATAACAAAACTTGGTAGAGGTCCCTAGGTAAAGATACACACCAAATATCAATGCTCTAGGCCTTATGGTTTCAGACAAGAAGTTTTTTTTCATGTTTTTCCCTATATAAGCCTATGTGAAACATATGACCCCAGGGCTGGAGCCATTTTTGGCCCCAGGGGCATAATTCCAACAAACTTGGTAGAAGGCCACTAGGTAATGCTACATACAAAATATCAAGGCTCTTGGCCTTGTGGTTTCAGAGAAGAAGATTAACTCATGTCTTTCCCTATATAAGCCTAAGTAAAAACATGTCACCCCCGGGGGGAGGCCATTTTAGCCCCAGGGGGATAATTTGAACAAACTTGGTTGAAGTCTATTAGGTGATGCTTTATTTTAAATATCAATGCCCTAGGCCTTATGGTTTCAGACAAGATTTTTTCATGTTTTCCCTATATAAGCCTATGTAAAACATGTGACCCCCGGGGCGAGGCCATTTTTGGCCCAAGGGGGATAATTTGAACAAATTTGGCAGAAGTCTATTAGATGATGCTTCATATCAAAAATTAAGCCTCTAGGCCTTGAAGATTTGTTTCATGTTTTTCCCTATATAAGCCTACGTAAAACATGTGACCCCTGGGGCAGGGCCATTTTTGCTAAGACAGCTCATATGAAAGTGAGAAATAAATTGAAGAAGCTACTCACTGTTTCTTCCATCCCCTTGGTTTTCTGTCTGTGAGCTCTCTCCCGAGCATCGAGAAGTTTCTCCGCCTGCATCTGTGCCTGTCGTAGTCTGTCCGTCTCCATCTCTGTCTCCGCCCGATGACGTGTCGTCAAGTCTATCAGCCTGGAAAAAAACCTTTCTATTATGACAAAAACAAAACCTTTTTCATTTTTAGCAGATATATTTTCTCACTTTCCTGCACATTTTTTTGCAATCCAAGAAATATACATATTCTTACAAAGGGTACAAAGATCAGGAATCAATACAATCAAGTACAACACCTGACCCAGGATACCAGTGACAAACTCACAGTTAGACACCACAAACGAGAGCCAAGAGGTCAGCCCTTTCCCAGCAGGCTTATCTTTTCTGTAAAATTGAACTCTTTGCATCCTGGGTAACTTTTCATGATACTTTTGTCTACTGCAGATATTTTTCAACATCACTTTTTTTCAAAATTTGCTTTCAGGAATAATATCAGAGTGACAAAAACAGCTTGGATCCAGATCAGGCCCGACATTTTGTCGGGCCTGATTTGGGTCCAAACTGTTTGCAAAGGTTATCGGCACTTCTCTCAGGTAGTATATGTACTTAGTGTATTCATACTTTTGTCAGTAACTGACACCTGTCAACTTGATTCACCTAAAAATAAATAAGAATTCTTCTGCTGGGTGTCATTGGAAAACTATGAATGTGCCATACCCTGGACGTACATGTATTCTTTTGCTGTCTTCAAATTCTTTCTATAGATACTGGCTCGCGCAGGGGTTATATACTTGTCTTTTTCAAAAGACACTGCTCCACAATGAATCTTATGAAAGAGAAGCAGGGAGGACTGATCAGGAGGTGGCCATTCAAGCTCATCGAGCATTTTGCTGACACTCGTGTTTCGCCACCTCCTGCAAACCTTACAAAAAATGCATTTATAAAAATGTCTTCACCTACATCTATATGGTACACACTGCTCTCAATCTTGACTTGTATAATTGTACTTGAAGGTTCAAAACAGACATAATTCATTTTTATCAAAATTTTCGTAGAATTATTTTTTTTAGGAAATTTAGTCTCCTCTGAGCCTTGGTATTTCATGTTGTGGTAAAATCAAGGAAAAAATAACCCTTATCATGCTGCATATTTTTTATGCAATACTCTACCCTTAAATTTATATCAAATTAACTTTCAGGATGTCAGTTATCTACATATAGCAGACTGGGAAACTGTGTGGATCCTGATCAGCTGGCTTCTCAAAAGCCAGCTGATCTGGATCTACTCTGTTTTCAAACCAGGATATTGTTGGGTTAAGCAAGGTAAAGGCCTGATCTGAATTTATTTATTTTTAAGAAGGTACTAGAGTTATCAAAGTTTTCTTTATCCTCATTGAATGTTAACCATACTGGGTATGCGGTAAACACACTAATTTATGTCAAAAAATCATTTTCAATCACCAAAGACAACGTTTTTAATTGTCAAAACGACCAAGTAGAACGCATATTTAACGTTATCAATCACCAAAATGTGTATTTTTGAGATCTAATGGTTGTTTTTGGCCGTCCGAAACATAGTTTTGTTTAAACATTTATCTTCAGGATTTCCGCCTACTCAGTGTGGTATAAGTATATTTTACATGTTCAGCGTAATTATGATAGCTAAACCAATCAAACAAATTAGCAACAGCACACTTTACAAGCAAATCCATAACTCTACACACTGTCAAATGACCCAAAAACCTATAACAGCAAAGAAAAACAGATGTTCATCCATGGCCCCAACCTCTCTTTGATTGACTCAATCATTTTTTAACAGAAAATTTATGTTCCAGTCATATATATTTTAGTTATCTCAAGCTGCAGTCATTGAATCTGTGCTTTTCTAAGATTGAAGGGAACACAATCTCTTTCCGAAGCTACAGAGGCACCAGGTAGCCCATCATTTTGTAAGCCACAATGGGCAGGGAAATTTTCTGACCCTTACATCTCAAACTTGTAGAAAAAGGAAATTCTAAGCAACCATAGCCTTTAACTCAAAAAGATAAGACCAGTCTCTTGGTGCTTCAACCCCTTTAGCACACCATAAAAATGTTATTAGCTTAAATGATCCGTTTTGTTGTGAACAACATCCCTTTATCAATTCAGTCACACTGTTAATCCTTTACTCCATAATAACGCCTTTGAAAAATCACATACATGTATTTGAAAATATTATGGAAAATGGAGCGTTTGCTCTTTTGGAGCAAATGCTCCATTTTCCATAATATTTTACAAAGTATTCAAAACTCAACATAAATTTTTCATGAATCTTTTCAATGTTGTCTAAAATTAGAAAATGATGTCAAGATCTAAAAATAACATATGGAGTAAAGGGGTTAAGTGATAAGAATGAACAGCAAACATAACCACCAACCACTTACTTCCTGTCAGCTTCAAGTAATCTGTTCAATTCAAAATATATGAGCCACAATGCGGAAAAATTGCAAATAAGCACATATGCAAGCAAAGGCCACAGTCACAGGGCTTTTTCCAGAAATATTTGGAAAAAATCCCCTGGCCAAAATTGGGAAAAAATGTTCGACATAACAGCAAATTGGGCAAAATTAAAGACATTTTTTTTTTTTTACTTTTCTTAATTGAGTAAAACAGACATGTTTTTTGGAAAAATGTGGCTATTTCCCATTGGGAGTGGGGCCAAATTTGGCCACTAGAGAAAGGCCGAAAATGCCCTGAGTCAGTATGTGCAGGATTGTGTCAGTCTGATCAGGACCATCACTCTATATATCAGAATCAAGAAGGTTGTATTATGAATACATGGATGAAACTTAAAGATTTCAAAATCCTACTCTTTAGAAACTGAAATCATAAAACTTGCAATATGCCTTTAATCTATTTATGATTTCAGGTTTAAATGGTCAATTAAATCAACAGAAAATAAATCAGAAAAAATAATATGAGCCGCGGCATGAGATTTCCAACAATGTGCGACCAGCAAAGGCTCAGACCAGCCTCAGTCTGATCAGAGCCTTTGCTAGTTGCTTGAATATTCTGTGACTGTTAAGCTACTGACCAAACAGCATTTGGAGTTTCTAAGCTTAACAGGAGGCCGCACAGGCTCGTCTGAGTCTATACCTGTACATGTCAAAATGCCACATTGTTGGAAATCACATGTCATGGTTCAATGATCATAATCGGCCAAATTCAGTATTTTGTGGCTGATTTAAATTTCTGTGGAAAGTCAGCCTCAAAATCCTGAATTCCGAAATAATCCTGAAAACTTTCACCCATGTAATATGTGAATCAGCCTATCATTTAAAATTTCTAAAAAAAAATCTATATAAAATGCTGATTATGTCGATACACTTTATTTTATTCTTCACAGTAACATATGCATAAGCTTATATTATCAGACCCTTCATTGTCTTTGCATGATTGCAACTCAAATTCTGACCCATAGTCATATTTTTAACAATGACTGTTTATATTTGTGAATTTATCAATGATAAATGATAAGTGGCATTTAATCATAAAATTGAGAGCAAAGTACTGTGTGACAGTCTATGAAAAAAAATATCACAACAGTTATAAAGCAAATTATCCAATATTATTATAATGTGCTTCTGCTACTTTTATATGACAAAAAGAGAAAAAGTTTTCAAAAATTCTATGCTTATTATCAACTCGAAAATTCAAATGTTGATCAATCACCATGTTTTAAAAAAATCAAAGCAAATTTGGGTTATTGACTCATACACACAGAACACCATGACTTTCCTTACTTCAAACTGGTACCCTGCATTTACTTTGCAAATGCAATAAACTCTTTGAGAAACAGAACCAAATTTCACATACAGGAAAAGCATGTGCAAACAAAATAATCCAAAAACAGGAACTATTTGTAAGCTTTCTCCAGAAAACGACTTCGCGTGCGTCTGTTTATATGTGCCTTGTGATTACCTGCTTGGAAAGGGCTGACCTCTTGGCTCTCGTTTGTGGTGTCTAACTGTGAGTTTATCACTTTCCCATTGGTATCCTGGGTCAGGTGTGGTGCTTGATTGTATCGATTCCTGATCTTTGCACCCTTACTTACTTTCATTGATAACTAGGACCATCTACTGGAGAATTCCATTTTAAAACTCAGCACTCAAAAGAGTTTAAGAGGTACAAGGCCAGAATTTTTTGATCAGTTGATTTACGGATTTTTTTTCATATTTGGGGGGGGGGGGGGGGGGATTAAAAAACAACTCTGAAAATGCCCAGTTGACAGGTCATTTCCCCAGAGCATCTTTTTTTGGTCATTTTTCCAGAGCTTTTCTTTGGTTGCTTTTTTTTTTTTTTTAAATATCTCCAGAAAAAAAAAACAGTAAAACTAGTAAGGTTAAACAACAGTCTGTATTAAATCTTTTAATATTTCATCATTTTCCTAAAAATCTGGACAGGACAATCACTTTTAACAGTGTCGCTCTCAAAAATACACAGACAGAACCTCCAAATTTTTTTTTTTTTTCAACAAAACAAATAATATTTAGAGTCGGGGGAAAAATAAAAAAATAATTATTTACTTTCCGGAAAATTACAGGAGGGTTTGTAAATCAATTAATAAAAAAATTAGCCTAAAGCAATATTACAAGAATAATTGTCTTCAGGATCGGCAACCTGGTAAGACTCAAAGCAGCCTGCTAAGATAGAGACAAGTTTTTGACTGTTTGAAAGAAAAAAAACTTAGTTTTTGTGCTATCTAGATAATGGACAACAAAGGCACTGATCAGACTGTGCAAGCTGATTTTTTTTGTTTGATTGATTCTTTACGTCCCATCAACAATCTTTCAGTTTTAGTGACAGGTCTTCTTGGGTTGAACCAGTACTAAGCTAGGATTAATGGGTCTTGCTCAAGGACACAATGCAGTGATGCCAGTGAGGCTCAAACCCACGGCCCCTTGGTCTCGAGTCAAGCACTCTACCAATGAGCCACTGCGCTCCTTTTGACTATTTGAATGAAAAAAACTTAGCTTTTGTGCTATCTAAGTAATGAACTACAAAGGCACTGATCAGACTGTGCAAATGTGCAGGCTGATTGGTGCCTTTTGTTTGCATGCCACAAAGCATTTTCTCAGGACCATGCTTATATTAACAGATGGAAAACCTCACGGAAAATCAAATAGCAGGGTTATAATGATCGCTCCACTAGCAAAGCCAATTGTAAAAGTTCTACAGCTAGTTGTTAGCCTAGAATCCTGTTAGAAATGGTCTTAAATCTTTTAGCAATTTATTAAGTATTGGCAGATAGCATGATGGCATATTGAAACAGACAGTTTCAAGCCAATTTTCTTTCTTCTCAACCAAAACATGTGTTGTTGGTACTCAAAAGAATGGTCTCAATGTGGCGGTTCTTATGAGCATCCAAATACTCAGGCCCCCAGATAAGAGTGCGTAACTGAAAATTATTTTTCTTATTTCTCAACCAAAACATATGTCGATGAGACAGTTCTTTTGAGCACCCAAAGCACATGTTTAAACTGATGTATCAGAAAATAATTGCAATTTTTTTTGCTAAACTGGCCCTATGCTAAAACTTAAAATATATCTTCTTATTTGGACCTATGTTGTCTGCCAATTGTATGAAGCTAAGTTCCAAGCACAAGGCTTAAGCAAACATGTTCAAATTTTCATGAAAGTTTGCAAATGTCTCATAGACACATTTCTTATGTTATGTCTTTATTCACCTCAGTACCAAAATTAGGTAAAACATGCCTATATTAATGCTAAGCACACAATATTTTTCACTGGCCTATTAAATGTGTTAGAATGAAAACTTATTTAGCTGACTACCATATAAACCCTTTTTAATCCCTTCTTGATGTAATATGCGCACAAGAATCCCTAAACCTTTCTCTGATAGCTTACATTCTACTGTAAATCCCTACTGCATACCTGTTTATTTCATCAAAATTTAAGTAATTCAAAATTACTGTATGAAAAAATTAAAATTGTGTTTTCAAAGAAAACAGATGTCCCCCTATCATCCGGACCAGTGTATGATGGCCAATTGTCTAGCAATTCCAGAGATACTGTGCACACAAGCAAATTTTGACTCTAATTCAATATTTTGCCCTCCAGTGACCTTGAAAATTGGGTCAATGTCATCCAAACCTTATCAAATACTCGTCATGTCCAATGTTATACCCAAGAAGTTTGAATTTAAATCATATAACTAGTTCTTGTGACGTTGTGCAGTCGTTCAGAAGCCAATGCTGATGCCAACTGGGCCCCAGGGTTATAAATCTTTTTCCAGGCTCAAGTCAGCTGAGCACCAAATTTATCCTGCTCATAAATGTTAAATTGTTGACATTTCAACATTTATTAGCATGATAAATACAACATCTGAGTGACTCGGAAGCAAGAAACTTCTTTATTTGCCAGTATTTTAGTTTTTATGAGCAGTTGAAATTTCGTGCTCAGTGAGTTGAGCATGAAAATAGTTTTACGAGGGTTAGTCAAAAATAACTGAGCCCTACCTTATAACATTAAATTCAAGTAAAATTGACATTTATTTGAATGATATTTCATCGCAGGTATATGTCATCTATTCAATAACCTAATTTATATCTGTTGGTAGGCTTTATATACTGGTTGCTAGGCAACCGAACATGACCTGTCGAACGGGTGCGTTCACGCTGTAATACATCAATATCTAAGCGTTGCCATGGAAACAATAATGCCAATGTAATGCTGCACTCAATGTCGTTTGATACCTATTACATGTACCTACTCAATGCCACAGAAAAGAAAACAACTGACCCCAAATTAGAGATGCTGTGGTAGTTTGATTTCAGAATTTAGCAAATTTTTACGTGCCTCTAGTCCTATAATTTACCCCACCCATATTCATTTTAACACAATTTTAATAGAAATCATAAAATAATAGCCTAATAATGCTTTTGCAGTACTGCATACACGAACAAACCCTCAGAAATTTTAAATTCCTCGTTTGGAGTAAATGATTCTGTTTCCATGGCAACACAATCCTCATACTTTTGGAAATTAGTGAAATTTTGACTTACTTTGTTGCTGGGCAACACATGCAATCAGTGTTTACTTAAACATTTACAAACCAAGTATAATGCAAAGACAATATGACATTTGTTATTCAAATAAATGTCAAATATGTCTTTAACAAAAACTATCAAGCCCACAAGCTTTTCAAAGACATACTGTATATTCCTGGTGGCGGAAATCATGAACGTATCACTCTGACTGAAGATCTTTAGTTGCCTAGCAACCATAAATGGAGCTTCACCGGGGTAATTATTTTGGGTCAAAACGTCTATGACATGTTATACTTATAAAACATAATCACATTTCTTGTCTACAATGTGAGGCTAAGATATAATGAGATAGGGCTCAGTTATTTTTGACTAACCTTCGTAAAACCTCGGGGCCTGAGCTGCACTTAAAGCTATGTCTGCTCTCCCTATTTGTTATGGAGACATGAAAACACAATGTGATTCCTATAATACAAAACACCCTTAATTGATCTTCATCCCATAATACCTGTATAGAATAATGGTCAATGCAAAATTTGTAAGAATCCATTGACTTATTCATAAAAAAAACCCCATGGCATTGTTAATTAATTGACTTATTCATGAAATATCCATCTAACAAGAAACTGTTGTATTGCTAAGCTGACCTTAACCCTAGCCATTTCATGAGCAACAGCCCCATACCCTTTGATGCCCTATATATTCTAGTGAAATAGCCTGACTTTATGATGAATTTCTTTCTGTTTTAGAAACTGATGGTCAAATATGAGTAAATGATTTACTAGTGGGTTTATATGATGTTCATGGTACCTAGCAAAATTTTTCTGCTCCATATCACGTACACTAGTAACATAAAGAATGAAAATGAGATCATAAAGCAAACAAGATCAAAATTTATAAGAGCAAAGTTAAAAAATAGACTTTGTAATTTCTCAAAGAATATGTTATAGGCTATTCAGAACTGTCTAAATGAGACCTTTTGTTATTATAATACCCTATTATAAATAATATGAAAAGATTAATTTAACCATAAAACCCATTCTGTATCCACACAAATTAGGAGGCAATGATAGGTAGCATTTGTAGTCTTAAAGAAAAAAAATGAATGTCTCCTATTATTTGAGTAATCTGACCACGCATCAATGCCTGCTTGTATTATTGGGACTCTCATTGCCTGAGTAATCAGTCCTCTTAATGCCTGAGTAATTAGGTATCTTATTGCCTCAATAAAATGTTCCATTAATGTCTAAGTAATTTGACCTCTTGTCACCAGAGTATTTGTTTGTTTGATTTAATTCTTTACGTCCACTCAACAATCTTTCAGTTATGCGGGACGGTTCTTCCTGGGTTTAACCAGTACTAAGCTAGGATAAATGTGTCTTGCTCAAGGACCACAACCCAGTGACGCCGGTGAGGCTCGAACCCGCTACCCTTCGGTCTCGAGTCAAGCACTCTACCACAGAGCCACTGCGCTCCCATGTCACCAGAGTAATCATGCTTCTTGACACTAAAGTAATGGCAAACTTTCATTATTTTTATAATACAGTAAAACCTGTCTTAAGCTGACACACAAAAATAGACAAAAGAAAGGACTTAATGGCAAATGGTAGCTGCAATACTTTTGACCTGCATTAAGAGATAACCGGTCTTACAATCCAATTTTTGGTCCTTTTGAGTGGCTGCTTAAGAGTTTTACTGTATATTATAAGAGTAACAAGAATATTTTACCTTTGGGCGTGTTGTTGCTCGGCCTCGGCAAGCTGAACCTGTAAGTTCTGTAACTTCTGGGCGAGGTCCGAGTTGTCCTCCTCCACCCGCATCAGACTGCGGTCAAGACTGGTTCTCTCCATGACAGACTTGCTTGCCAACTCTTCGGTACGCATCTTCTCCCTCTCAACCTGAAGCAACATGATATAATAATCTTAGTGGGTGTCCAGCAACAGGTACAAGTTGGCATGTGTGCCCATCAAAGACTCAAATCAGCCTGCGCATATGCACAGTTTAATCAGAGTCTTCTAGATGCACTCTATGGGTAGCCAAGGGCCCAATGTTTCTCATGCGGAAAACTAAGGCTCTGATCAGACTGCGCGCATGCACAGACTGATTTGAATTTTCACTGCATGCACATGTCAACATGTACACTGGATACTAGCTCAAATGTAAACATGAAGCTCAACAGTGTATATAGATACATGTAGCTTGTGATGCTGAAAAATGACAAAGTAAACAAATTAAAAAAATGAAAGAAATTATAATATGATGATAATGACATGCTTAACTTCAGGGCATATCACAACACCTGTAAAGTTTCAATAATATCAGAATACACCTGCACTCACAAGGTACCCACTCGTTGCATCTACAAACAGGACAGATGGACAAACTCATTTAAGGACATATGCTACTAAATACTTCCCATATTGAAATATTTTCAATACTTTGCATACAGTTTGTTTTATGCATGGGCTATCCATTTATGAAATAAAAAGGATATGTCACCGTGCTTATTTTTTCAGAATCTCATATTGAAGTTTACAGCATTTGACAAATTTTCTAGAAATATAAAATAATAACACTAGTCCTAATTATCGAGCTAAAACGGTTGTAATCTTCAGCCAGCTTCTTTCTTTTTAAAAAATCTGATATTGAAAATCTTGAAAATTTATTTTTAATTGATGGACTATTATAATACCTTTCAGAAAAAAGAATAAAAATCTGGGGTCAAAGAACTACTTCTCTTTCTAGAGGGCCAAATATAACCCCACCCCCATAGGTTTCATGCGTAATTCAATATAAAAAGTTCGGGGATGACCATTTCGGTCGTTTTGATGATGCCATTTTACTAGTATATGAAGTAATTTAGCATTACATTATTAAAAATGAAAGAAAAAACACACTGAAAAACCGGGAATCAATCCTGGTCCTCTGGCTTTGTAGCCAGACACGCTAACCACTAGGCCACGAGGTCAGGTCGTGCGCTGCTCTAAATAACCATAAAAATAGTATAGTCTCGGCCACTATAGTATTTGTAATCAGGGCTATTGTGTACGTCGTTTGATTTCGACTGAGCTACATTTATCTGTCTTTAGTGCTGAGACGATCAGTTCTGAAAAGATGTCAATAGATATTTCGAACACACTTTAATTAGTTATTTTGTGAAGGAAATGTCAGAACAACGATATGACATAAGAATATCGGAAGCTGTGTTGATCCGAATCCGTTAAGGGTCGAAAGACAGGACTCAGACAACTTTCCCCGTTTGCAGACGCGGAAAAGGTGCACATTGGAAATAGCCGCATATGTCTTTAAATAGTCTCCTTCAACTAATGCCAGGAGACAAAAAGTGACCAAATTCCTTTTGTGACCAAATTCCCTAGGATAGGTGATAAATTATGGTATATAATTTATTTTTTGAGTTTCTGTTTCTAATTGTCTGTCCCTGTTTCTAAGTGGATATTTTGGTCTAATCCCCATGGTAACCCCTACACCCACCTCTTCTGGAAAAAAATTGATAGGTGCATTTTCAACTCCACACCACACAAACAAATCCACTCTATAAAGTGATAAAGTGGGTAAAATGCAGTGACAAAATGGTAAATACAGTAAAACCTGTCTCAAGCGGCCACTCAAAAATACACAGAATATAGGTTTTAAAGACAAAAGGTAGCTTAATGAAGGTTGAAAGTATTGCAGAATGCTCTCTTGGAGCATTTTGCAATACTTTCGACCTGCATTAAGCCAACATCGGTTTTGAAAACCAATTTTTGGTCTTCTTTTTGAGTGGCCGTTTAAGGCCGGTTTTACTGCAATGTAAACCTAGTTTCTGGCATTTCTAGTTTCCACTGTTTGCTTAGGATTTTCTGCCTAAAAATTTAGGGTAAATACCATACCTTGTCCAAAGTTTTCTGTAGGGCAGATTTGTCCTTCTCCAGACGTACTTGTTCTCTCTCCATCTCTCTCTTCTCCGTCTCCACGGCAGCCAGGGCGCGCTGTAGTGCCTGTACACGCTCTTGTAGACTGCTTTTGTCACCTGTTAGTGTTTGGATCTTCTGGTTGAGCTCCTGCTCAGTTTCCTGTCTCTTGACAAGCATCTGAAGGATAAAGATTTCAATTACTGTCTCTTGACAAGCATCTGACAGATGCTTGTCAAGAGACAGTAATTGAAATATTTATCCTTCACATTTATTCTGAAGGATAAATGTTTCAAAAACTGTCTTTGGACAAGTACCTGAAGGATAATATTTTAATTACTGTCTCTTAACAAGCATCTGAAGAATAAAGATTTCAATTACTGTCTTTTGACAAGTATCTGAAGGATAAAAATTGCAAAGACTGCCTCTTGACAAGCTTTTGAGGGATACTGGCATGCCATATTTTTGTAGAATTCTCAAAGAATCACCCAAAAGTTGTAGAAAATTTTATTTTCAAATTTGATACTTCTATAACTAGCAGATGTGCCCACTGTTGCAAATATAGCTTATTCTCACAAACAAAGTCAAAAATGGTATATTTTTATGAACAAAAATATGCATGAACGAAAATATGCTAGAACAAAAATATGCCATTGGGATAATGGATAAACTTGGGAAGATCCATTGAAAATATCAAGGGGGTCACATGTTATATTTTCCAAATCATAATTGTATTTCTTATCATTTTTGTCTTAACAAACAGTGTAGACCCTGATGAAATGCTGCCTTATGTAGCATGTGGCATTGCATCTGAGTATTTATTCACTTTTTGCCAGAGAACACATTTAGGAGTCATACAAAGGGTTAAGGTGAAAATTTGCTTCACTTGTTCAGAGATGGTTCTATGACGTAAGAACACATCAAAATGAATACTGGCCTCCAGATAAGAGTGCATACTGGAAAATTATTTTTCTTATTTCTCAACCAAAACATATGTTGTGGGTACTCAAAAGAACCGTCTCAATGAGACGGTTCTTTTGAGCACCCAAAACACATGTTCAAACTGATGGGTAAGGAAATAAATGCAATTTAAGGTATCTGGACCTATGGAATAACTTACAGTATGTGAGGTTCTGACTTGTCCGTCTAATTCTGCACTTCTGACGTCAGCGTCATTCAAGTCATTCTGAGCGCTTTGGACTCTTTCAAGGAGATTATGGTTCTGCTTCTTTGCTTCATTCAGGGCTTGTCTGTTAAAAAAAAAAGCATTTTTTTTTTAATTTTCATAACCCTAAATAAAGAGATATCCAGAATTTTATTCACCATATTTCTCAAAAAAAAAAATGCTTCAAGTACTCATTTACTCTTTCCTTGCAAGCAACAACTTTCATTGTCCTGCCGATAAACTTTGCAAACAGTTTGGACCCAGATCAGGACTGACATTATACAAACCGTTTGGCAATCTAATACTGTTCTTGAAAGACTTTTTTAAAAAGTTAGTTTTGAAAGAAATCGATGATGAAAAACCACCCAGCATGAAGAGTTATCAAACAATTTCATGTCTGCTGGCTCCAGCCTTATTCCTACTAAAATCATTAAAGATATCACAAAATTTGCTATCTGCTGCAGTCATGAATGGTAAAGAGCTTTTGAACCAGCAAACGAGAATTTGGTACTTATTCCATTGTCAAGCAACAATGGCTCGGGTGAGCCTGTGCAGACTTGCTTGAGCCTTCGGTGCTTGCATACAAAAGTAGGTATGTAAATGAAATCTCAGACCTCCAACCCCTTTGGATAAGTCAGCATGGTGGTTTAACTCTTTGTTATATCTTGATTTATATGTTTTAGGAGATGATGCATTGATAAGTTAGGGGTCTTTCATGCAAACCAAATATCTATGTGTCTTGATCCACATCTGAATTAAGGGTGAGGTTGGCGCCGTTAAACCTGTTTAAGCCCTCCAGTAAAATATTTTACTGACCGTTCCAAGGCGGTACTTCTTTTGTGGATCTTTTATGTTTTTGTTCTGTCTTGTGTTTGCTGTGTTTTGTGCGCGTCTGTTTATGTGTGCTTTGTGGTCACCTGCTGGGAAAGGGCTGACCTCTTGGCTCTTGTTTGTGGTGTCTTCTGTGAGTTTGTCACTTTCCCATTTGTATCCTGGGTCAGGTGTGGTACTTGATTGTATCGATTCCTGATCTTTGCACCATTACTTACTTTTGTAAATATACAATAAGTACCAAAACCTTTAGCCCCATTGGATAAGTCAGCATGTGTAAATAAAGAAGGCGTGTACGCATATGTGGTAAGAACCAAAATCTCATGTGCTGGCTGATTAATAGAGAATACTAGGTGTCTTTTGATATCAAGTTTACCAGGCAAGGCTTTGAGAATGTTTGTCGAATCGCTAGGCTTGCCAAGCGATTCAACATACATTCTCAAATCCGAGCCTGGTTAGACACAAACCTTGTATTCAATTTATCAGTTTACAAGTTGGTTCACTCTTCAAACTAGCAATTATGAGGTACTTAATGATTTTCGTGTCAATTCAACGTCATCGACAACGTCATTCAAAAAATGCAACGTCATGTTGATCTGATAAAGGCACATGCCGTGAGATAGGCAACATTTATCAGGTCAATGTGCAACAATGTAGTTTATAAGAGAGATAACTGATAAAAACTGACCTGGTAGTGTCTAGTCTTTCTTGCAGTATTCTACGATCATGTTCACTGCTTGTCAGCGCTCTCTGTAGTTGTGTAATACGGTCCTCTAATTCATTAATGTGGGCAGCATTGTCGGACAGTGAGTGGTTCAGAAGATTTACCTGCAGAAATAAAAAGTTAAACTTAATATTATTCTGGAATTTAATCATTTTAATTTATTATTTTATTATAGTACTTTACTTTAGGCATAAACTGCAGACAAACCTTGTATCATCTTTTTCAAAATGAAAAAAGTTTAATCATTTTTGCGATCAACTGAGAGCAGAAAGAACAACTAAATAGGATAGAAGATGAAAGTTATCACATCTTATAAGCAAAGCAGGTCCAAATCCCACCCAACCCATCTTGACACCTACAGCAATTACTGCAGATTCCTTGTGCCAAATCCTATACATGTACAGAGCAGTCCCTATATAATGTGATGCTTGGGGTCCCTAGAAATGGACTGTGTTATAATTGAATTGTGTTATAAAGGGACAATTTTATAAAGGAATTGTAGGTAAATGACCTATACAGTAAAACCCGTCTTAAACAGCCACTCAAAAATAGACAAAATAAAGGTATACATGACAAATGGTAGCTTAATGAAGGTCGAAAGTATTGCAGAATGCTCCCCTTGGAGCATTCTGCATTACTTTTGACCTGCATTGAGTGATAATCGGTCTTGAAAATCAATTTCGGTCTTCTTTTTGAGTGGCCGCTTAAGGCAGGTTTTACTGTTATTACTTTGTAAAATTCCATGGTAAAAAAAATTGGAAGCCACAATATGACTGTGTTGTATCCAAATCTGTGTTATAAAGAGGCTGCATTGTATTCAACCAGCAGGAGGCTGCAGTGCTGAAAGCTATATGAGACATTTAGACTAGCCCACTTACAACTGACGACTGAAACAGCTTTTTTCACTTCTTAGCAACTTCATAATAATTTTAGCTCTTTCACGATATATCTGTAGTCAATTCAGTTATAGAGAGATCCTTCCCAGAAATTTGAGAAATACTGGTTGAATCTAAACTCTTAAAATTGCAATCTAAAATTTATAGCAGACGACATTTTGAAATTGCGCTCATTTTGTTTAAGAAACCAAACAATTTAGAATTAAATCATCACAAAAGTTGTCGTCTTTTGCAGATGTGATTGGTGTTTTTAGGGTTAAGTCACAAAAGGTGAAAATTTATAAGGGCAAGAAATTCCATAAGGCTAAAAGCTAGACTGGTTCCCTTACTTTTTCCTTCTGCTGGTTCTCCTCATCTTCTGTCCTATTGAGAGCAGCACTGAGTCTATCAATGGTCAGTTGTAGGGACTGTGCCTTGCCTTCAAGGTCATGTATCTGTTTGGTCAGGGACTCAGCTCTATCTTGCAGAACCTGAAATGAAAACGTCAAATATTTTAACCCATAAAGCGCCATCTATAATTTGCAGCAGACGACAATTTCAAATTTTACCACTTTTTCAAAAATAACAAATAAGGCATGATATTTCATGAGAATCGTCTGCTGGCAGACAATTCTCATGAAATATCATACCTTATTTTTGTCAAAAACTAGGAAAGATACTGTAAAATTTGTCGTCTGCTGCATTTGTGTATGGGTTTTAAGGGTTAACACTTTGCATGCTGGGAAAATTTTCATGATTTTTTGTCGTCTGCTAAATTTTTTCAAAATTAACTTTTTCGAAAAATTCCTTCAGTATTACCATTTGAGTGGCAAACAGTTTGGATCCAGATCAGGACCGACATTTTGTCGGTCCTGATCTGTGTTCAAACTGTTTGCAAAGGTTTTCAGCAGACGACACTAGTTAGCAAATAGTTAAACAGCATGCTATTAGGCAACAGCTAAAGAAATGAAGCCTTAGTTACTAGTGTAAGGTGCTAGAAGGTGTAAGAGATCATGTACTTTCTACTAATTTTCATGAACAGACTCAATGAAACAGAGTCTGCGGTTTACAAATTTATAGGTTCTCCCTTTTTCTGAAGGACCAGTTTTCCAGATTATTTAGGTCGCAGTCAACAATTCCCAATCATGTTGGGACATTTTTCTAGGTTGACCTGGTACTAAGCAGTGAGAGTAAAATGTCTTGCTCAAGAACACAACACAGTGCCTCCAGTGAGGCTCAAACTTGGGATTCCTCAATCTCAAGTCAAGTACTCTACCACTGAGAGTAGTACACTGTGCTCCCACCATTTGTAAAATGAAATATAGGTACAGTAAAACCTGTCTTAGGGGAGCAAAGTGGCTCAGTGGTAGAGTGCTGGACTCCGAACCAAGGGGCCGCGGGTTTGAGCCTCACCTGCCTCACTGCGTTGTGTTCTTGAGCAAGACACATTAATCCTAGCTTAGTACTGGTTCAACCCAGGAATACCTGTCCCTGTTTAACTGAAAGATTGTTGATGGGACATAAAGAATCAAATCAAACAAATGCTCAAGGGCACAACACAGGGCCTCCAGTGAGGCTCAAACTTGGGACTCCTCAATCTCAAGTCAAGCACTCTACAACTGAGAGTAGTACACTGTGCTCCCACCATGGTGCCTTTAACATTGTAAATTTAAATAAAGGCACAGTAAACCTGTCTTAAGCGGCCATTCAAAAGAAGACCAAAAACAGGTTTCCAAGACAAATAATCGCTTTAATGAAGGTCAAAAGTAATACATTTGACCTGGATTTAGATACCACATGGCTTTAAGCATGTTTAGTCTATTTTTGAGTGGCTGCTCTAGACAGGTTTCACAGTATGAAAACCCTTAAAGCGCCAAGAAAAAAATACATCTGAAAATGTCGTCTGCTGAAGTCGTCTGCTGCAAATAATTGCCTAGCATTACTGAGGAATTAAGTTTAGAGGCAAACAGCGTGGACCCAGAACAGACTCAGTGTTCTGAGTCCACACTGCTTGCCATAGAGACTTCTTAAACATTTCAGCAGACGAGAAAAGCAGACAACTTTTGTTGTGATTGGCGCATTAAGGGTTTAAACAGTCACTTGCCTCTTCTTTGTTCTCCAGGCGATAAATCTTTGCTTCCATTTGTGAAACTTTTTCCTTAGCCTTAAAATATCTATTATCTTCTATCTCCTTTTCACTCTTAGCCTTTACATATCTCATACTATCTACTTCCTGTCCATCAACCTTCCAATTAGGCTGCTCTCGATTGTTTAGCTCATCAGTCACCATAACCATCTTAAACTGATCATTCTGTACATGCTTAAACATTATATCTAAGTTTCCATAATCAATATCATTTTCAGTTTTGTTTGTGTTTTGTTTTAATTCATAGTTTTGCCGTTTTTCTGTTCCATAGTTTCTCTCTGTGTATAAGTTGTTAGTTTTCTGTCTCTCATATGACTGTGACCTTGATATATCTTTGACCTTTCCACCATCTCTATATGATACTGATGTTTGACCATTACTAGGATAAACCCTATACTCCATTCCCGGTGTTTGAATAGCTCTGTTTTCAAAATCCTTGTCAACCACTCCACTAAATTCCGAATGCATAAAATTTCCTCCTGTTTGTTTATGTTTATGAATATCAATACTTTGCTCTGGGTCTGTGGTTCTAACTTTAGAATGTATAAAATGATCACCTTTTTGCTTATAGTTCTCAGTATCTTGCGCTACACGATCAGTGCCTTTAAATTCACCTCTAATAACTCTAGTTTTAGTACCATTTGAACTAGAATCATCATTAACACCAATGTTACCCTGCAGCCTTATATACGGCTCATACCTCACTGTCTCAGAAACAGAGAAGTCTTCTACATCATTTTCTGTGCCATTCTTTTCGGTTTCTATGATTTTCCTTATCACACTACTGTCAATTTGTGTAGCCTTTTCATTCACCCTCAATATACCTTTCCCATTCTGACCATTCACTGACTTCCCACTTCCATTCTTAGATTTACTTTTTCTTGAGTTTGATACATCTTCCAGCAAGCTATTTTTAGAACTGATGAAAAAGTTATTAAAATGCCTGTATATCATCTGCCCTTTTTCACTGTAACACATAACATCAACATCTCCTTGACTGTGGTCATCTGACGACTCTTCATGGTATACCAACTCTTCAATGAATTTCTTACTGGGTATATATCCGACTCGCTCTTTTGCTTTATTGGATATACATGTATATCTGAATCCCTTCTTTGTTTTACTGGGTAGATATCTGACTCACTCCTTTGCTTTACTAATTTCCTTTCTTGAAACTCTTCGGATTCAATTCGGAATGAGTTCTCACGTGCAAATAGGGCATACTCAAATTCTTGTTTCCTACTTGCATGACTGTCAGACTGACTCCCTTTAGCTCTAGTTTTACCGTTTCTTCTACCATTATCGCCACCATTTTTACCTTTACTTTGTGATGGTCCTGAACGCCTACCATTACTATTAGATAATCCATTCATTGACTGTTTATGTTTGATCACAAAACCATTCTTCTTGCTATTCATAGTATAGGAGGAGTTAATATCAGATTGTGAATAATTAATGTCAGTTTCATTGACTGAAGGTGTTAAGGAAGTTTTCTATTACACATATTACATGTACTTCTTTGAATAATTTACAAAAGAATAATTTTCTACTATACCACCCATTAAAAAATGCCTTAGATGGGGTACAGTAAAACCTGTCTTAAGCGGCCACTCAAAAAGATGACCAAAAATTGGTTTTCAAGACCGATTATTGCTTAATGCAGGTCAAAAGTATTCTGCAATACGTTCAACCTTCATTAAGTTACAATTTGTCATTAAGATCTTTGTTTTGTCTTTTTTTGAGTGGCCGCTAAAAACAGGTTTTACTGTATATCAGTTTGCGATTTTTGGCCATATTTTATAATGATTAACGATTTTTACCCCCCAAAAATAACATTTAGTGATTTTTTGTCTAAAATTGAATGATTTTCTTCATAAATATCTTGAGGATAAAAAAAAGTTGTTATTATTAATTGAACACATTCAAAAAATTTAATGAGTGAGTGAAAAATGGTGATTATAGGTTTTTCTGATTAACAGGTGAAATTTATCGATTCGGAAAATATTTGATCCTAAGCGATTAAGTGGCCAAAATTTTAATGATAAGCGATTTTCAGAACCCCCCCATCCTGGCCCTCATTAAAGCTGGTACAAAGATTCAGATACACTGCAGGTTCAATCCATTCTTGATGCTAAGATTCTTCCATCTTGATACAATATAGTTTGGATACATTTTTAGGGGTCAATGGTTGAAATTAGAAAATTAAATGTATACTGTTTTCGGTAGGGATGTAACAATACATCGGACTATTGATATATCGCAATAGTAACCTAGTCAATGTTACTGCAATTGTAGGAAAGTGACAATGTCAATAGTATCGGCAATAGTCTTTTCAATATCGCAATAGTTTCAATAGTTTTTAGACATAGGGATTTTCTCTTTAAAATTGTTTGGTTAGACACAAAAAGAATGTTAAATGGCAATAGGATGTATATGTTGTTGCTTCTAATGCATTTGAGCAAAATAAGTGGACTTTGACAATATTGTGAATTTTTCTCTTGTTTCCATACAAAAATTGGTGTCCGTACGTGCAGAAAAGTCCTACCATATTCTTAATTTTCTCCTTAAAACAAGCATAAATGTTTCAGACAATAGTATCACAATAGTATTGCAATGGTAGTCCACAATAGTAATAGTATTACAATGGTACTTCCTGCAATGTCAATACTATCGCAATAGTAATTTTTGGCCACAATAGTCACCCCTAGTTTTCGGGCACAGGTTCTACAGTGTTCAGAAGGACAGGGGTTAACAGCCAATCCTAGAGCGGTATTGATTTTTTCATCATACAGTAAAACCTGTCTAAAACGGCCGTTCAAAAAATAGACAAAACAAAGGTCTTAACGACTACTGGTAGCTTAATGAAGGTCTAAAGTATTGCAGAATGCTCTCTTGGAGCATTCTGCAATACTTTTGACCTGCATTAAGCGATAATTCAAAGCCAAATTTTGCTCTTCTTTTTGAGTGACAGCTTAAGACAGGTTTTACTGTATCTTGTGAATAGACTCTGAAATAAAAGTCTACCATCCTCCAACTTTGTAGGTTCTCTCTAAAGTATTTTGATTCCTTAGGATATGCAGGAGCGCAGTGGCTCAGTGGTAGAGTGCTTGACTCGAGACCTAGGGGCCGTGTGTTCAAGCCTCACCGGCGTCACTGCATTGTGGTCCTTGAGCAAGACACATTTATCCTAGCTTAGCATGGGTTAAACTCAGGAAGACCCGTCCCTATTTAACTGAAAGATTGTTGATGGGACGTAAAGAATAAAATCAGACAAACAAACTTAAGGATATGCTTTATAACTGCCTACCATTACACTATTTCACACCTTCACATTGAATAGAACACTTTCAAACCCAGATATTTTCACACCTGATATTCACCTCATCCTTAATTTACTGCAGCACAGTCTTTTATCACAAAATTCTTCACAATCTGATAGTCACAACTACTTTATGCTAGTTAAGCATAGTCCTTTAATATCAAAAGACTTAATTAATACTTTTTGGATTTGTATGCTCAAAGAAATCCCAATTCACAACATATATCACAGGTCCAAATACAAAAAATTATTTTAAGCAAATATTTGTTAAAAGTCCAAAGATTCTTTAATAGATCACACTTTGAGAGTAAAAATGATTTCTGTCCTGTCAATATTTTCCTTGATCCATCCTTTCACATTAACCATCACACTATGCTACCTGTATCCAAAGATGTTTCACCTACCCGTACCTGGCTTCTTCCATATGACATAAGGTGACCCTTAATTATTCATAATGACCATATTGTACTTTCATTAGGTATGACTGCTAAGGTCTGTATAAGGTGTATCTTGGTTGCTAATTTTATTATTTAACCCTTTACCTCATAGAAAAGCCTTTCTAACCTTTTGCAAACAGAGCAGACCAAGATCAGGTAGCTCTTGGGCCTGATCGGAGTCCAAACTGTTTGTAAAATTTATCAGCAGATGACACATTCAAGCAGACAATAAAATAATAACTTTCACTCTTTTTTTATTCTTCATTTGTTTCCCCTATATTTCAATATTAATTTTTTTTTACATTTTTGTATATATATTGTTTAAATATTTTCTCTGTCTTTCCTAAAAAAAATTGTTCAAAAATTTATCGGCAGACGACACCAGTAGACAACCAGTTAATAACTTTCACTCTTTTCTATTCTTCATTTATTTTCCATATACAATGTATTCCAATAAAAGAGATACGGATATTTACATTTTGTATATCTACTATCTAATAATTTTCTTAGATTTGTTCACATTTTCTTTCATCTAAAACCATATTCAATAATTTCTCTTCCGCTAATAGGATAGGAACTTAGAATTTTTATGCTACAGACTAGGTGAAAATTGTCTTCTGAATCTATTGACTAATCTTGAATAATTAATACAGTCAGGTCATTAATTTCCAATTTCTTTGTTTGTGCAAGACTTCGTTACATGTAAATACCCTTTTCATGCTGGATAATTATGTGCTACCCATCTCTCAAATTTTTAACCAATCAAAAAGCAGGAATTCAGTTATTTGCATTAATTTTCAAGCAGAGTGGAAAACAGTAAGGATCCTGATCAGCTGGCTTCTCAAAAGCCAGCTGATCAGGATCTACACTGTGTTAAATAAAAACACACAGGATAAATTGTGGAATAGCTAAGTAAGGGTTAAGGGTCAAATATTATACATGTCTCAGCTTAATTGACCTTTAATGTGCTGATTCTTAACTCTTTGCATGCTGTTTAATTTTTCATGTTATTTTTTGTGTGTGTGTGTGTGTTTTTTTTTTTTGTTGTTGTTGTCTGCTGACTATTTTTTCAAAATTAACTTTTTCAGAGTGTCAAACCATTTGGATACAGATCAGGGACTGATGTTCTGTCAGTCCTGATCTGGGTCCAAACTGTTTGTTAAGGCTATCAGCAGACGGCAAAAGTTGCAGCTAACGAATAATTTAATACCTGTGTAGAAATTATCAATTTCAAATAAGCTAAAAAATGAAACCATATTAAAGTAGAAACTGTGTTTTGTGAAACACTGCCCCAACCATATGCTTGTTTCTTCTATAAACAAGGGTAATAACTCCAGAATTATTTTATAGAATCAATTGGGCCGTGGTATTTTTTGATCCTCCAAGTGCAATCAAAGTTAACCCTTAAAGCGCCAAGAAAAAAAATGCATCTGAAAATGTCGTCTGCTGAAGTCGTCTGTTGCAAATAATTGCCTAACATTACTAACGAATTAAGTATAGAAGCAAACAGCATGGACCTAGAACAGACTGCTCCTATAGGAGCAGTCTGATCTGGGTCCACACTTTTTGACATAGAGGCTTCTTAAACATTTCAGCAGCTAAGAAAAGCAGGCAACTTTTGTTGCGATTGGCGCTTTATGGGTTAATTGCAGACGACCAGGATTAATTTTTGTCACTTACCTGGTTTTCTGTATCCTTGTCGTTCATGGCAAGTTTGAATCGTTGAAGTTCTCCCTCAGCTGATCGGCGAGCCAGCTCCAGTTTAGTGCACCGGTTCTCGGCATCCTCTAGAGCTATTCTCAAATTCTTCTTGTCATCCTCGAGCCGGGACTCATTATGACGAAGTTTACCAACTCTTTCCTGAGACAAAATACAAAGCAGAGGATAACCAATCCTTTCAAAATTTGGTAAATACTGTTGCACCCGTCAGCGAGCATACCTGATCACAGTACTGGGGAGTTTGGATGACCTCATCCCAGAAGGGTGGAGGACACGCCTAAACGAACATGTGACACCTAAAGGCGGGAATCGCAGCCTCTTACCATTCTGGATTCCTACAAAACGGACGTACATTCGGAAAGCTCTACAGACCTAGACTTAGGTAAATAGTTTTCTGGACCTAAAAAGTGCATATGCACCTAAAAAGTGCACATGCACATAAAAGTGCACATATTCCTAAAGTGCACTCCCGAGTATTCGTGAGTGTAATTTCATTATCAATATGGATTCAACATGTTGGTGAAAAACCAGTGTGGATCCTGATCAGCTGGCTTCATCAGAAGCCAGCTGATCTGGCTCTACACTGTTTTTCAAAAGAGGGTATATAATCTTGAAATAGATCTATGGGAGGTCAGGTGGGGACTCCAGAATTTTTCCGGATAATCCATGTACCTAGGAAAGGTGAGCTAATATGTAGGGGGTTATGGTTGGTTGGTTTGATGCTTAACGTCCCAGTCAACAGCTATGGTCATGTCGGGACGATCAGTTAACCTAAACACACTTTTTTTCTGGGCAAGCTTGGCTAAGCAATTAACCAGTACTTTGTACACACTGACAACAACCCTTCTTAAATCAGCGGAAGGGAGAAGAATGACCATAGAAATTATTTCATGATCAATCTCCACGAAAGTATGGGACCGGGCCGGGATCAAACTCCCGACCCCTGGATCTGCAGTCGGTCACGCTACTGACTGCCCTACGGGGCCCATAGCCAGTATTGTAACTATGCTATTAAAATAGTTATGCCCACAGTGCACTCATTAGGTTGCACACGGTAATTCCAAAAGTAGCTTGAGCAATAAGACATGGCTTGGGCAGGGATGTGCCTTTTATTTGAATGGCATATTCTTTGGTAGTAAGTAACTAAGTAAAGCCATTATGTTTAGGGTAAAAATTATGTTTATCTGGACTAATGTAAAACCTTGTCTTGGAATGGCACTGGATAGGCGGCAATCAAAAACCTTAATACTATCGACGATTGTAGATAAATTATCGTTAAAAACAGAGTTTCGATTCCCATTTGTCACCCAGCTTAACTACTTAACACCCAACTGGTGACAAATGGCAATCAAAAACACAGTTTCTAGCGATGTTTTATCCATGTTCTTCCGTGTTAAGAGTGTTTTCCATTGCTGCCTATCTGGTGTGAGATTGGAAGGTTCTATTCGGTATTTAATGGATTAATACTAAAAGTCCTTCATTCCACTGACCTGTGTTTGCCTCTTCTCAGACTCAGCTCCGGCAATAGTCCTCTCAAGGTTACTGATCTTGTCGCCCATGGATTTCCTGTCCCTCTCGTTACGGCGGATTGTCTCCTCTTGGAGCATGAGGGCAGTCTGGGCGCTGGCAAGACGGCCATCGATACCTCGCTTGTCTGAAAGAATATCAACAAAATTTAAAATTACGACCATAGTATTTACAGATATAGCATAATTGTACTGTATGAACTTCTTTGGGTACCAGAACCAAATCACACAGACATGCAACAAAGCATGTGCAAACAAAATAGTCCCAGATCAGACTGCTCCTAAAGGAGCAGTCTGATCTGGGACTAATTGTTCTTTTTTAAGGAAACAATTTTATTGTTAACAATGATAATGGACAAGTCCATATCATTAACTGGAAGGTTCCTTTTTTGAAATTCAGCACTTACAGGTAAAAGTTACAGCTTAACCTGCCATTGTCGTCTGATGATAACCTGGACCCAAATTAGGCTTGACAAAATGTTGTTCCATATCTGGATCCAAGCTGTTTGCAGCTTTTATTGTTTTCCTGAAAGGATTTATTGAACTAGTCAATTTTGAAAAAATCAGCAGACGACAAAAATGATTCAAAATTTCCCAGCATGCATAGAGTAAACACTAATCCTGCCATCCCCTTTTGTCTTATATGATAGCATCATTCAGTGAGGAATAACCAATGGCGTAGCCAGAACTCTGAAAAAGCTACGCACATCAAAGGAAGACTACTGGAACAAGCAGTGATTCTCTTCAATTGCGCCCCTTTTCAAAATAAGAACTTCTCTTAAAGGAAAGAATTTGCTCCCAGAGGGAGCGAATTCTTTCTTTTAAGAGCAGTTCCTTAGAGTATGGAAAATCACTTTTACCACATAAGGTGACCTCCCTTGATTGTTGCTATTTTTATAATGCAGGTGCGTAACTGCGTAATGGGAGCTACGCCAATGATAACTGTAGTCAAAATTTTCATTTTGGGATATACGGTCGGAAATGATGTTTTATGACGGCACATGAGCGGAGCCGTTAAACGTGATTTCCAACCGAATATCCAACGATAAACCTCCCCAAATGAAAAATTTTGAAAAGGGTCATCCCCATTCTAATGCACTTCTGCAGTCTAGTCTCAAATTGGAGTTTCACAAGCCTGCTAAATCTGCATGTCATCCAACGATATGTTACGTAATTTATGACGTCAAACTATTTACAACAGTATATCACATCCCAGATTTACTGTAACAAATTTTGACGTTATCATTCCAATCAGACGTCAAGTTACAAAATCAAGCGCATTTGATATTCCATTTATGACAGGAGGCAGCTGATCTAGATCTACAAGTTGTTTCAAAGTATGATAAAGCTGGAAGCAGGCCAAGGGTTAGCTGTAAAGCCCATCAAGATCCACCATTGACAATTATAATTGACAAAAAGCTTATATACTTCAAGTCGAGGGTATTTAAGGTATCAAGTTTTTGTATTTCTTTCATCAAGTATTAAGAAAATGTACAAATATTGGCAAAACAAACACAATGGTTGAGAGTTTCTTAAAGGTCGTGTGAACCTTCAAAAACATTTTTAAAACTCTTCATGATTTAATAGACAGTATTGAGAAAGCCAAAATGCTGAAAACCCCATCTTAAAATTCCAAATGAGTCAAAAGTTATGCAAGTTTTGAAATTATGCAAATTAGCATATAAGCCCCGCCCACATTATTGTTTCGAGATGATTTTTTCAAAATGTCATATTTTATGTTGTGCTACTTCTAAGCAATTAAAAACAGCACAATTAAGCTGTTATATGCAAATGTTGTATTTTATCATATTGAATCATTTTCAGCAAACAAAATATTAAATAATGTTAAAATAAATGAAATATATTAAATTTAATATTTCAGAAAGCTCAAATGACATCATATGAGTCTCTCGCATATTTTCATCTAATTAAATTTTGAAACCTTCATAACTCGGTAACTGTTTGAATTTTTTGATGGGGCTTTCATCATTCTGTTTCTCTCATTACTAGCTTTTCAATCAATAGGTGTTTGAAATTTTTTTTTTTTGAAGGTTCACAAGACCTTTAAGTTAAAAACTACTTCATTATTCCATATTGTCTAATGATTAACCCAATATTATAATGCCAAGTGGACCCAACCACTGGGCCAAATTTCAAATTCAGATGAAACTGGCATCCAAATCCTTACAAAAGACTTCATGAAGACCAACTGACAATTATATTTTTCCCCTAAAATTTGATTGGCTCACTGTCACCGGTTTCACATCTTTGACTGCTAGTGTCGTCTACTGATAACTTATGCAAACAGTTTGGACCCAGATCAGGCCAGACAAAATGTCTGGCCTGATCTGAATCCGAACTGTTTGACAGTCTGATGACATTGCTGAAATAATTTTTTGAAAAAGTTGATTTAAAAAAAAATAAGCAGACGACAAAAAGCATGCAAAATTACCCAGCATGCCACAGAACCCTGTAATTTTGATAGCTAAAGTCAACATTTTCTCTAATGTGTTTCCACTCAGTTGGTCAAGGCTTAAATTTCAGGGGGCAATTATTCTTAAATTGACTTTTTAAATCAATAAAATTTGTAAAATTCGATACCAAAACATCCCAATCATTACAATTTACCTACAATATACAAATAGGATCAAGCTTTTATATCAGCCACAAAATATTACGGACTTGCTCTCTTAGATTAGAATGCCCCTCACTACCCTCAAATTACTTTGTTCCTCAAATTCACATGAAAAGTCTGGGGTGCTTAATGGGATGAACATGGTTACTCCTCTGGGAAATTTTTCTGATTTTTTGTCATCTGCTGACTGTTTTCAAAATATTCTTTCAGGAATACCGTCCGTAAGTCAAACAGTTTGGATCCAGTTCAGGCGCAAAATTTTGACTGGCCTGATCTGGGCAGGGGCGGATCCAGGATTTTTGGAAAGGGGGGTTCATATGTAGAAAGGTGTGGGGGTTTGCTTTGCTGATTTTATCTCATGAAAACGAAATAATGTGGTCTCACTGAGACCAAATTATTTCACTTTCATAGGATACTTAAAAACGGGGGGCGGGGAGGAGGTTGAAATGAACCCCCTGAACCTCCTCTGAATCCGCCACTGCTGGGTCTGAACTGTTTGCAAAGGTTTGCAGCAGACGACACTAGCCATTAAGAGTTAATTAATATCACCATATGGCAGAAAATTAAATATTCATGTGATGATTAGATACTGTACAAGAGTCTGTTAGCTGAGACTAATTTAAAGCCAATAACAAGATTTTAATTTGAAAATGTCTCCGGAAAGGGGCCCAGCAGGCACATGATGTGGTCGTATTAACATCGATGCGACGTCAGGGATGTTCTGCGGTCGCATCGACTTTGATACAATGTTGTTTTAAGGTTGTGTGTCTGCTGGGGGACTTATCAGTGAATGCCTAATCAGCCCCTAATTTTCTGTATAGTAAAAAAAAAACAGTAAAAAAAATATTAATTTTTTAAGTCTTTGCATGCTGGATAATTTTCCAACAAACTTTGTTGTCTGCTGATTTTTTTTTTAAATAATGTTTTCCAAAAAAAATACTTTCAGGAATACCATCACAGGGTCAAACAGGTTAGATCCAGATCAGACCTGACCTAAATGTTTAAAAAGATACAAGCTGAATGTTATCAGCAGGTAAAGAGTTTATGACAACACAGACCATTGGTTAAAATGAGACCCAAACCGCTTGACAGTCTGATAGTGTTCCTGAAAGAATTGTTTGCAAAAGTTAATTTTGAAAAAAGTCAGCAGACGACAGCTATTGCATGAAAAATTTCCCAGCATGCAAATATTTTAATATTAGATGATATAGCTACTTGTGATGAATTATGCATGATCATTATAAATAGCCACCAATGAAATTCTTTCTCTTCGAACCAGTCAAAAACCATTCAATTAAAAAGCTTGTAACATACAAACCTTCCTCCAAGTCAATGTTACAACGCTTTTGATTGGCCAGATCTATTTTTGCACTTTGCAGTGTTAAGTTTGGCAGTGACTTTGGCAGCATGTAAATCCTATAAGCCATCATGAATAGACACTACAAAAATTCCTTGAGTATTCCAACAGAAATGTCCTGGCAGTGAATTTCGAAGATATAATCAAGTCCACCTTATACACTACATATTTGTGTCACAAACTTCAAAGTCGTTTATAAATAAGGATGTTATTGTGGGGGATTATTCGGCTATTTGATATTGTCCCGGTATCAAAAAGTCGATATCATCTACCTTAATAACTTTACCTTTAAAGTGCCAATCACAAACTGCAGCAGATAACAAAAGTATTTGATTTCTTAACTTTTCTTGCTAGCGACCACTTTTGCCTCTGCTGATAACTTTTGCAAACAGTTTGGACCCAGACCTGATCTGGATCCAAACTGTTTGACACTCTGATGGTATTTTGGGAATAATTTTTTGAAAAAGTTGATTTTGAAAAAAAAATCAGCAGATGACAATAAAAGCACGAAACATTACCCAGCATGCAGAGTTAAATGATTTACCTTGCACTTTCATGTGAATTGTTTGTGTGAAATATCAAGCCTAATTTAGTTTCTGAAAGCCACTTAAAAAATTTGATAAAGTCGTCTGCTGCAAACTTTTGGTGACATTTTTAAGTTTAATGGGCAATTTTACATGAATGAACATGTTTTTGTTTATATGTGTCTGAACATCATGTGATGTTGCATAAAATTACTGGCTGAGTGACAAGTAGTGCAGACCCAGATCAGACTGCTCACAGAAGTCTCACATGGGGCTGTACTATTTTAAATAGAGACCCAGTCTAAAACGAATAGTTATAGTACTAGTCTTGTGCATTGTAAATACCACCTAAGCTGTAAAGTTAACATATTATCTAAGTACTACAAAACTTTGCAAACATTGGACCATTATTAGCCCTAATCAACCTGTTAAAGCGCCCAATATTAAGCCGAGGTAAACATAATCCCGTAAAAATACACAGCTCAAGTGTCAATAGTGGAATCATTCCCGTTTCACTTATCTCGATATCAAAATTATTACCCGGAGCACTTGCAACAATAATCTTTCATTTATGTACACACTCGAAAAGAAGATTAAAACCAGGCGAACTTCAACAATCTTTCGTAGTATGAAACAAAGTTAACCTAATTCAATTTTGCCCTATAAAGAAAGTTTCCTACTAACCATTTCTTCACTTTTACCTGCGAATGTTATTTGCAAACAGTTTGGTCCCAGATCAGACCTGACAGAAACTCACAGAATGTCAGACCTGACCTGGATCTAAACTGATTGGGATAGTAGTCCTGAAAGGTCAATTTTGAATAAAAAAAATCAGCAAACAACAAAAAAAATCATAAAAAAATCCCAACATGCAAAGAGTGAATGACCCACATTACAGGGGATCTTTTTATGCCAAATACAATAACAAAGGGGCAACTGTCAGGAGTAGTCTGATCTGGGTTTGCACTGTTTTTCTAGGTAACCAACAAATTATTTTTCTAATCTGGTACCTTGTCACTAAAAAGGACAAGTCTGGGCTTCACCTTTGTATTTTTAAATGCCAGGCGGGAATCGATAAAGCCAGAGATAATATAGAATGTTGAAGACCTTGGATTTCTACAAAAGATCTCTTGTCCAAGTCAAACGTAAAGGTTTATAATAAAACTACAGGAATGCAGCGGAAAACTAATTTTGTGACATCATTTTACAATACAAAATTTCACAACTTGTTAAATACATAAAACCATATTTAATTAATCCAAATCTCTAAGTGGCTATATTTCAGTCATACAGGTGCGAGTCCTTCAAAAGGGGTCATTCCTGGGTGACATGGTATTTTTGTCTAGTTTGTAACATTTTAATATATATAAAACATTTCACATGCTGGTAACTTTTGCATGCATTTTCGCCCTTTCCCTATTTGAAATTAACATTTAAAAAAACACTTTCATTTTTACTTTTAAAAATCAGGAACGCTCTGAGAGTTTCAAGCAGTTTGGATCCAAACCAGGCCTGACGAAATGTCAGGCCTGATTTGGTCCAAACTGCTTGCAAAGTTATCAAAATAGTAAGCAAAAAAGTAGCCACTAACAGGGGAAAAAAGCTAAAGGTTAAAAACAATTTTAAAAAATTGTTCCATTTCACTTGATGACTTAGATTGGTATCAGACCAGTAAATAGAAAAATAGTCAAATATGTGCAATTACATATACAAGCATATACATCTCTGAAAAAATCTCTGACTGTCTTATTTACTGTATTCTGAGCAATGGGGAAATAATAAAGGATCAAAAATTTATCCTTGTAGTAGTTATAGAACTTTCAGTTAGAATTCTTAATACAGGGCCTGAAGACAGGCTATCGATGGCTCTGCAGTATGCAAGATAGTACAAGTTCTATGATAAAAATATCATTTCAATTGCTTCTTGCTTAACCACAAAAACACCATCTAAACATGTACTTATCAGCAAATGACGTTTGTAAGAAAAATTATTTGAAAAGCAAACAAGGCTAAATAGTCATGACAGAAGATTTCTACAATAAAACCAAGCTTCATTTGCCAAAATATTGGCTGCAATCAGCACTTTAAGGGTTAAATGCCAAACCTCAATTAACTTATTTTCAATGCTATAAGCCACATTTATCACCGTTTTATCTCCCTTATGTCAATGAGAAACTAATTAAGGCACATACTCAGATAGGTTTCAATTACAATGATAGTAGATATTTGTAAAATTGAAAAATAAAATCAATAAAAGATTGGGACAGAGATTGAGTCAATATCCAATTTTAACCCTTTTCCCGCCTTTTAAGATGATTGTCGTCTGCCTCCTCATCTGCTTATGTACTTTGATGGTCTATATTCCGAACAATATGGACTCAGATCATACTGTTCCAAAAAATTAGTCTGGAGTACATTTGAATTTTTGCAGCAGATGCAATCAGAAGAAAAAATTTGCTGAACATAAAATATTTGTAGGATAAGTGTTAAATAAGTTTTTCATTCCCACCTGTGCCTAAAATATCTTGATCGCAGCACTACATGACCCTCGCTTATTAGAAATGCCTCAATTTTGTACAAAATACTAGTCTTGTCTTTAGCTTACATTTCTAAAGCTTAACTCTTTATATGCTGGGTAATTTTCTATGATTTCTTGTCAATTGTTTTTTTTCAGAATGAACTTTTTCAAAGTATTCTTTCAAAAATAACATCAGAAACAGATTAGATCCTGATCAGGGCAGACTTTTTATCGAACCTTTTTTTTCTACCGCATCACCCCTTTGTGAGGATTATGTGCAGGTCCTGATCTGGGTCCAAATTGTTTGCAAAAATATCATCAGACGACTTAAGCAGCCATGTAAAAGGAGACAACTCCTTTGGGCTTGTGTACTGGCTCTAACAGTTTAACAGTTTTCTGTTACTATTCTTGACTAAACATTTTCCCCCATAAAAAATCCGCAGGCACAAGAAAGCATGAAAAATTTCTCAGGGGGCAAAAAGTTAAGTGGGTATTTCCAGCTGTTAGATTTTGAGTTAGCAAGGCTTTACTATATATGGTGCTTTAAAATTATCCAAAACAAAAAGGAGAAAACAACAAAATAAATTGAAACCCACCTTCTTCTACTTCACACATAGACTTCTGAAGCTGAGCAAGTCTGTTCTCAGTTCTCTCCCTTTCTTGTTCCAGTTCCTTGTATTGTATTCCAAGATTTCTCATCTGGCAGACAGCATCGTCCTGTAGTAAAGATATTCTTTTGGTTAGAAAAACCATGGAAATATTTTATTATTTAACTCTTCAGTTGCTTTTCTGATTTGTTTGATTTGATTCTTTACGTCCCATTCAACAATTTTTCAGTTATGTCAGGACGGGTCTTCCTGGGTTGAACCAGTTCTAAGCAAGGATAAATATATCTTGCTCAAGGACACAACACAGTGACGCATGTAAGGCTCAAACCCACGGACCCTCGGTCTCAAGTCAAGCACTCTACCACTGAGCCACTGTGCTCCCTACTCTTAGGCTGCTAATCATGACTTAAAAATCATCTGCTGTATCATACGCTAGTCCGTTTTGTTTTTTTAAATGTCTCTGTAGCAAACAGTGTGGACCCAGATCAGACTGCTGCTATAGGAGCAGTCTGATCAGGACCCACGCTTTTCGTCTGTATGCTGAAACTTGTCCTTGATGTCTGCATTCACATGCAGCAGGCGACTTCTTCAGACATCATTTTCAGATGTATCTTTTCTGTAGCAGGCTTAGGGTTAAACAAAACTCTGATATGCATGAAATTACCAGGAAATCTATATTTAATTTTAATGTTGCTTATCATATACTAGTGTATACTTTATTTATCACATGATGTCATATATAGGAGTGTAATAACGCCATGTTATAAACAAATTTGTATATATTCACTAGTGTATTACATAAATTGATATTTCACACAAGATTTCAAGATGTGATATGCTGTTAAATTTATTAAAACACAATCTCGTCATCTTGCATGTTTAAACATATTTGTGTAGGAAAGACTAGTAAGCTTGTAAGCTAAAGCTACAATAACACTTTTGTTTAACTCTTTACCTACTGGGTAGTTTGGCATGCTTTTTTGTCGTCTGCTGATTTTTATCAAAATAAACTTTTTTGAAATATTCTTTCAGGAATACCATCATAGCAGCAAACAGTTTGGATCCAGATCAGGCCCGACATTTTGTCGGGCCTGATCTGGGCCCAAACTTTTTGCAAAAGTTATCAGCAGACGGCACAAATGCAATGAGTTAAATTGTAAATTTTGTAAGCAACAAAAGATGGCGCCAATCTTGATTAATATTCATATTTAAGGCCTGATCTCGGTTCATACTGTTTGCAAAAATTATCAGCAGACGACACAAGTAGGAAAAAGAGTAAAAAAATATTTGTGTAGAAAAGACCCACTCACTCTTTCTCTCTCAGCATTGGCGAGCTGATTAACAAAGTCACGAAGTGCCATCCTGACGGCCTCGGGATCAACATCAATGGCGGAGATCTGTACATCACGTGATGGCGACATGGAGCGAAGGATTCTTGATGGGCTGGCAGTGCGTTCGGGGGAGCCGGTGCGTGGGATGGGGCTGCCCCTACCCTCAGTTGTGGTGGCGTAAGTGTTGTCAAATCCTATAAGAGAATAAGGCAGAATAAGACTCCTCATCAAACAAGGTAGCTCGCATGAAGTTGAGTTTGACTTTCTAATGCCTAAGCCTAATAGTGTGTTTTGACAAAATTTTAACATGAAAATTCTATGTCTATGACCTTGACATGACAAGACCTAAGGGGATGGAAAGGAACTGCGCAAAATATTTGATCAATTTGTATAATCATACTGAACAGGAAACAAACAGATTTTCCGGTTTGCAAATAATGAAATTCAAATCTTAAGACTTGTAGTATGCCTATTCAGTATTCATAATTTTGAGTTTAACCCTTAAAGCGTCAATCACGACTGCAGCAGACGACAAATTTTGGGACATCTTTCTCAATTCTCCAAAAAAATAAGGTATAATATGCCTTATTTGTTATCTTTGAAAAAGCAGCAAAACTTGCAATTGTCGTCTGTTGCAAATTATAGGTGGCACTTTAAGGTTTAATTGGGCAATGTATTTTATATACTAAAAATTAATCTTAGAAGCTATTCTAATCTGCTTAATTCAGTATATTGAGGCTCAAAATCCTGAATTCAGGAATAATCCTAAAACTTTCACCCCTGTTCTCACCTTTCGATGGAGATGTTGGCCTAGACCTCTTGGGGCTGGGGCTTCTGGACCTTATTGGGCTCCTGGCTCTCGGCATCTCTTGGCGGAACCCAATAGTTCTTCTAAGACTCGAAACAATACTATTCAACTTAAATTCAATATCACGTTTCACCCCTTCCAGCCTAGCAAGCTGAGCTTCAAGGGCATTTACTCTGCCGTCGGACCCGCTCAACTTCAATCTCAGCTCGGCGGACTCGGCGTTCAGATTCTCCAGCTGGATTTCAAGGTTTCTCTTCTGGTCCTCCATTCTTCTCTCGCCACGGCGACTGTCTTCGAGAGCCATGTGGTAGTCCTTCTCCTTGAGGCGAGATTCCTCTTGTTGCTCGGCCATTTTTCTCTGAAGATTGTTTAGTTCCTTTCTGAGGGCCTCACGGCTTGCTTCACCTTCAACAACCTGAATACAAAAAAAACCTTATTAGTCATTAGTTCTCATGCATGTTAAAACTTCCAATATCTTCCAAAAAATTTTCACATTTGACCAGGCTCCAAGGTTATAAAACTTTTATCAGAGCATAAAATTGATCATGCTCATAAATGTTAAAATGCCAACAACTGTTGGCATTTTAACATTCATCAGCAGGATTAAAGAGTTTTAAAGCAAGAAAAACCTTTATTTTTCAGCATTTTTTTTTTTGAGCAGTTGAAATTTCATGCTCAGTTGAGTTGAGCATGAAAAAGTTTTATATCCTTGAAATCAGGCCTCCAGATAAGAGTGTGTATCTGAATCTTATTTCTCAAACAAAACATATTATGTTGTCTGTACTTGAAGGAACCATGTCAGTAAGACTGTTCTTTTGAACTCCAAAAAGGTTTTGTTTTGTTTGTTTGATTTAAATTCTTTACATCCCCATCAACAATCTTTCAGTTAAACAGGAACGGGTCTTCGTGGGTGGAACCAGTACTAAGCAAGGATTAATGTGTCTTGCTCAAGGACACAATGCAGTGATGCCGGTGAGGCTTGACCTCGCAACCCCTTGGTCCATTCAAATAATAAAATCTCACTTTAAAATGCTTTCCACAAATATTTTCACAAGATAAATAAATGAATGCTTTATAATTAAGAATCATTTGTTTAGATGCATTGTTTTTATAAACTTAAAGAATAAAACTGTAGTCCCAGTTTACAATTTGCAGCTAAAGCAGTTAGAATTTAAAGCAATTGGTCTACAAAGAATATATATCCTCCAAAACTGATTATTTTCATCAAACTTCCAGAAAACATAGGAAAATAGTCAGAAGCCCAAGTGGGTCAGATTTGCTCAACAGGGCTAATCAACCAGTAATTAACACCAATCATTCAGTAATGAACAATCAATCATTCTAATGCACTTGCATTTGTAACATGACATCTGATTGGATAATGTCAAAAATTTGCGACAGTATATCCTGCCATATACTGTCTGAAATTGTTTGACGTCATTAATTACATCACATTTCGTTGGATGACGTGCGGCTTTATGCTGCTTGCAATGCTCCAATTTGAGTCGAAACTGCAGAAGTGCATTAGAATGGGGATAACCATATTCAAAATTTAAATTTCGGGAGGCATATTGTCAGATATACGTTTGGAAATCACGTTTTACGGCTCCGCTCACCATCTCTTAAAGTGAATATGCATTTTCTGATAAGCGAAAGAAATGTTGAAAGAATCAAAACTTAGTATATATTTGACCTTCCCTGTAAATGGTTATGATTTTAATAAATGCCTGGGCATCTATAAGAGCAAACACTGTACTCATCAAGCCATTGCAACTGAGTAAATAAAAGTGTTTAAGTTCTAACCTTCTGTTTCAGATCAAAGGACATTCTCCTCGATTCCTCCTCCTTCTCCTCATCTCTAGCTACGTGAGCCTGGAGGTCGAGCACCTCACGTCCCAGTTTACTCCTCTCGCTGTCCAACATCTTCACCTGTCGGCGGAGATCCTGGAGTTCTCGGCGGGCGTCCAGGCGAGCCTTTTCAACCTCACGGAGACTGGAGCGGAGGTCAGACGCTTCTTTGGTCACACCGGCCTTCTGTTCATCCAGAACTGTTGAGATGAAAATAAAATGCATTAACAAACTTTCAAAAACATTTGGCAAACAAACTAGAACTAGAATTAAAGGTACAGTAAAACCTGTGTAACAAACCAAAGATCTAAATGCCAAATGGTAGCTTAATGAAGGTTGAAAGTATTGCAGAATGCTCCCCTTGCATTAAGCCATAATTAGTCTTGAAAAACAATTTTTGGTCTTTTTGAGTATGACCGTTTTACACAGGTGTTACTCAGCTTTAGTAACAAGTTAATAGTCATTTCACCAAACCTTGGAGCTATACTGAACAAAAGTGAAAACGATACACTACAATTATCTATATTTTGTGAGAAAGCATTCAAAAAAGTATTTAATAAAGCCTAATAATGTTTCCCAGACATTCAGAAAACGATTCGTTGAAACTCCACCAATTTGTCTCTTTTAATGTCTGAGTAATGGTCCTTTAAGTGTTTAAAGCTTTATTCGCTGAATTTTGCTATTGCACATGCACAGATTAAAATTGTTATGCATATCAAAATTGGTCATAATTGTGTTGCATAAAAACACAAGAAAACTGATTAATCACTTGAAACAAGCTCAGAAATCAATTTCGAATTTATCAAATTTGTAAAAAATTGAAAATTGTCTCCCTTTGACAAAAAACAAATAGGGAATATTAAATGTTTGGTAATCTTCGATTTATCACAATTTTCGATAATTTTCTTTTGCCAAATCAGGTAGATCTCTCAGCACATTGTTTCTACCATTTCTTGACTATTAACGCCTTCATACTAAGATGCAACAACACATTGATTTTCCTATGGAGATTTCAGTGTTAAAATTTCAAACTTGGCAATTTGATGGAAATCCCGCTTTTTAAGATTGCTTTTCTAAACGATCAAAACACACTTGAGATAAGTCCTTCACATTTCTGGTTGTCACTTGTCTAGACTACCATTTCGTGCAATCGGATCTCGTAGGTAGTGGATTTCTGAAGGCCTAAACTGTGCGAGATTTCTGTTTAAATTTGCAACCTGAAAAATTGGACCCCTGTCACATTTAAATGACTTTCATATGTTTCCTCGTGACATCCGTAAAACGTTTACTGTTATGCATTACCCAGTATTTGAACATTAAGATACACTTTCATTTGCATTCTTGGTTTGCATAATTTTGTATATAGATGGCAAACAATTCAGATGTAGCGTTTTCACTTTAGTTCAGTATAGCTTTTTTTCCATACATAATATATTTAGCTACTTTGTATGTGTATGTGCTCAAGGACCACCTACAGCTATGTTTATATGGAGACAGGGCCATGACTAAGTCTCATTTAACGAACCCAAGATCCCTGGTTTACAAGGCGAGTGGTGCTTAAACCAGGCTCCTCAGCTACAGAGACTGGTTAGAACACTGAAATTTTGCATGGAACAAATTTTATCACTATACTTTTCAAATAGTGAATACCAAAGGAGCTGATCAGACTGCACGGATGCGCAGGCTGGTCTGCACCTTTGTTGTTCGCATGCAACAGTCAGGTATTATAGCAACCTAGATCCATATTATATAACCCTTTTTTCCATGGGCTATTTTTAGATCATGACATCATTTTCAATTTCTAGACAACATTGAAAAAATTCTAGAAAAATTAAGTTAAGTTTGGAATACTTTTGAAAATATTACGGAACATGGAGTATTTGCTCCAAAAGAGCAAATGCTCTATTTTCCATAATATTTTCAAATACATGATTTTTCAAAGGCATCAAAAGGCGTTTTTATGGAGTAAAGGGTTAAGAACGATTGTTGACAATACTCACTAGCACACTTTTGTCTGCTATCAGCCAGTGCTCTGTTCAGTTCAATCTTATCTCCCTCGTTCTTCTTCACGGTGGCTCGGAGTTCCTCGGCAGACTTAGTGACAGCCTCCTTCTCGTGACACTCATCATTCAAGTTTCTCTTCAGTTCTACCATGTCTTTTCTTAACTGATCCTTCGCTTCATCACCTGTAAGAATAGAACAGTCTCTTTAACTCTATGCATGCTGGGTAATTTTGCATGTTTTTTTATTGCCTGCTGATTTTTTTCAAAGTCAACTTTTCAAAAAATTCTTTCAGGAATACCATCAGTGTGAAACAGTTTGATTCCAGATCAGGCCCGACAATCTGTCGGGCCTGATCTGGGTCCAAACTGTTTGCAAAAGTTATCAGCAGACGAAACTAGTAGACAAGGAGTGAATCAACAGGGTTTTCCTTCACCCTTAATTTACAATGTAAATGACCCCTAATTTTACCGAATGACCCTTTAAATAAAAGTTTTATATTTCATCTCCTGATATTAAAAGAAAAAAAACGTCTGCCACCAACAAGGGTTTCCTTGACCCCTTATTTATGTAGTGAATGACCCCCATTTTTTCTAAATGTCCCTTTAATAAAAAAGTTTTATAGTTATGATTTTCAAAAGAGTGGGTTTACAGACCAATTCGGGGAAAACCTTGAATCAATAAATTGAAATTAGCAATAGTGTTGCTGGATTTCTGCACTGTCCCTTTATGTATATGCAATAAGTACCTTTATCTCATGGGCTGCACATTTAAAGATTTATATCGAGGTTAAAAAAACAATGCAGTCCCTTTATAAATGCTATGTTTGGGATCCATAGGAATAGACAGTGTTATAAGTGAATCATGCTATAAAAAGAAAATTTTACAAATGAATTATAGGAAAAAATTTGGGAGCCACAACATGACTGTGTTATATAAAAATCCCTGTTCTTGCATAAAATTTGTTGTGCAAAGCTGATTGAAGCCATTGACAAATGGTCAAATCATGAGGTACATGAGCTGTTTGAACACAAGATTTAACTTGACAATACTTAAAACTAGAGGACCTGAAGGTCCTGAGGCGCTCACCTGATCTCTTTAAAAATGTTAAAATAGGTCAAAGTTTTACAGCTAATATATAAAACATGTTTTGTTTTACCATATATGGGGGTTGCAGCCATTTTGGTCAAGTGACCTAAAACAATCTAATGAATACTCCATCAAACAGCCCAGTGATTTCTGAGAAACCAATGTTTAGATAGGTATGTGGCAGCCCAAATGGGTGGCATTGGATAAAAGGACACAGGTCAGCTTGACATTTGGTACTTATATAAAACCATTGTCTCATAAAAGTAAACATTTCTCAAAAATATTATGATTTCAGCTTAAACAGTTATAGAAAAATGAACATTTCAAGATTTTTCCCATATAAATGCATTAGGAATCAAATTTGACCTTGCAATAAAGTAGGTCAAGGTCAAGCTAGATTCATCATTTGTGCATACCTGGTAGAGACCACATCCCAAATGCTACATACCAAGTCCCAAGGCCACTGGCCTTTTGTTCCAGAGAATAAGATATTTAAAGGGTTTTTACCATATTTGGGTGTGGTGGCCTTGACCTTTGAAACTTATCTATAGCCATTGTCTCATTAGGTTTAACATATCAAGTGAGAATAATGACTTTGGCTTCAACAGTATTCAAAAAATCAACTTTTCAAAAACTTTCCCATTTAAATGCATTAGGAAGCAAATTTGACCTGGCGTTAAGTAGGTCAAGGTCAACCTAGGATCATCATTTGAACAAAACTTGGTAGGCCCCACTACCCCAATGCTACATACCAAGTCCCAAGGTCATCGGCCTTCTGGTTCTGGAGAAAAAGATTTTTAAAGGGTTTTTACCATATATGGGCGTGACGGTCATCTTGGTCATGTGACCAAAGTATTTTGCATAAATTGATGCTAACTTATCATAAGGAGTCTTCACATGAAATTTGAGATTAATTGGGCCAATGGTTTGTGAGAAAACTATGTTTTAATTTATTGATGGGACTCCAATATGAGCGACTTAGCTGAAAGGTCAAAGGTCAACCTTGACCTTTGAAACTTATTTATAGCTATTGTCTCATTAGGTTGAATATATCAAGGGAGAATAATGACTAAACCTTCCACAGTTTTCCAAAAAATCAACTTTTCAGAAATTTTCCCATTTAAATTCATTAGGAAGCAAATTTGACCTTGACGTTAAGTAGGTCAAGGTCAACCTAGGATCATCATTTGAACAAACTTGGTAGGCCCCACTACCCCAATGCTACATACCAAGTCCCAAGGTCATCGGCCTTCTGGTTCTGGAGAAAAAGATTTTTAAAGGGTTTTTACCATATATGGGCGTGGCGGTCATCTTGGTCATGTGACCAAAGTATTTTGCATAAATTGAAGCTAACTTATCATAAGGAGTTTTCACATGAAATTTGAGTTTTATTGGGCCAATGGTTTGTGAGAAAACTATGTTTTAATATATTGATGGGACTCCAATATGAGCGACTTAGCTGAAAGGTCAAAGGTCAACCTTGACCTTTGAAACTTATTTATAGCTATTGTCTCATTAGGTTGAATATATCGAAGGAGAATAATGACTAAACCTTCCACAGTTTTCCAAAAAATCAACTTTTCAGAAATTTTCCCATTTAAATGCATTAGGAAGCAAATTTGACCTTGACGTTAAGTAGGTCAAGGTCAACCTAGGATCATCATTTGAACAAACTTGGTAGGCCCCACTACCCCAATGCTACATACCAAGTCCCAAGGTCATCGGCCTTCTGGTTCTGGAGAAGAAGATTTTTAAAGGGCTTTTACCATATATGGGCGTGGCGGTCATCTTGGTCATGTGACCAGGACCATTTGAACAAACTTTGGTTTCCGCGTCCTTAGGAGTCTCCATATGTAATTTGAATTTAATTGGCCCAGTGGTTTCAGAGGAGAAGATGTTTGAAATTGTGGACGGACGGACGGACAGACGACGGACGGACACCGGAGTGACTGGTATACTATTAGCTCACCCATGAGCCTTCGGCTCAGGTGAGCTAATAAGCCCTGATTTTTTTGTCTGACATTACACCTAAAGGCTTTGAAGCCTGAGCTGACCATTACACCCACATTTTTGTTCACAAAAATGTTGCATGTGTATGTACTGCGACAACATTATGATGTTCGAAATTTTAATGCTGACACCATTTTAGTGCTGACACCATTTTGTATGGAGTAAAACCTGTGTAAGAAGTATTAATGTTTTTATAGCAGTGTTTTCAGTGGACTTTTGGTTGGAATTAGGTAAAATATGTAAGAATAATGATCACAAATGTTTGTTTCATTGCATAACACTTGCAGAGTCTCTAAGTAGGTGTTGGAATACTTGGTCTAATGGCCTCATTTTCAAACAGCTTCCTTGGGACCCGGCAAATAAAAATGCAATAAAAATGCTTGATCCCTATATTATAGCAAGATGTATTCTAGAAGATGGCACTGTACCATTACTTCAAGGCTTGCTTTAATGATAGAATCTCACTAATCAATGGGCAATAACTCTTACCTTCTCTGATTCTCCTGTTGGCTTCAATTAGGTCTCGGCGAATGTTGTCCCTTGTTTCTTCAACCAGTTTCAGTTGAACTTTCAACTCGGCAACTTCCCGCATGGCAGCCTCTCTCTGGCGGTCAAGGTCACGGATCTGGTTGTTGAGATTCTTACATTCTTTTTCGTGGCCCTCACTGAAAATATGAGAATTAAAATGACAGAAGCTAAACCCCAGGTTTTCACTTTTTAAAACAATTGAAAATAGAGTCCATGTCACCAGATGAGAGGGGATCATATAAACCTTTACTCCATAGGCTATTTTCAGATCATAACATCATTTTCTATTTTTAGACAATGTTGAAAAAATTCAATTTCAAGAAAATTTAAGTTAGATTTTTAAATACTTTTGACATGATGTGATGGAAGTCTGTGGGTGGAGCTAATATTCCATGAAGCGCTTTGCTTAAAGAATTTTAGGACGACCACTGACTTAACTACACATCATGTAGGTTGAAAAACAAATTTTCAATTTTTATATTTATACTTCTTATGCACTTGCAACACAATGTCTGATAAATTTGTGGCAGTATATCCTACAATATACTGTCAGAAACTCGACGTCATTATGTAATCACACAGACAAATGTCTTCATCGGCCAATGAAAACAGTTGCAACTGTCTTCATCAGCAAATGAAGACAGTTGCTCGATAAAAGTGCATCTACGGGAAGACAGCGCAAAATGTAAATATTATAAATTATTGCACTAAAAAAGCAGTGCCACATACTATTAACACCTATGTTTTAACCGGTGAAAATCAAAGTTTCAAACAAGGAAATTTCAGGCTGTTCTAAAACATTTTCAAGAAGTTCAATACACTCATTCGGGGCCACTAAATTTTACAAAAGCTAATATGTTAATCTCTCTTTCATATGGCCTGGCCATGGAAGATAGATTGTGATGTAAACTTCCCACAGTGATAAAATGTCAACCCTTCTTTTTCCAGAAAACCTAGATAGATATCAGAAAATTTGCCATGTGATGTAGTCATGATTGGTGCTTTATGAGTAAGTGGATTTTCAAAATTCTTATTTTCACTCACAGGGAAAATTTTTTACATGCATTTAATATAAAATTGAGATTTCTACGTACCGTTGGAAGAACCAGTTACCCATAATGTGCACTTAATTTAAGATAGTGTTCAATGGGTAAATGCAGGAATAGTCTTCTTATGAAGTGAATCTATTAAGATATAATGAATGAACATACCAAGTCTGTTCGAACTGGGATCTGAAGTTCTTGAGTTCGGATTGGAGACTGTTGATATTGGATTTGTCTTGCTCCTGTCGGGCCTGGGACTCGCGCTTCAGTCTCTCGTACTCAACGTTAGCCGAGGCCAGCTCCATGTTCAAGTTATTGTTCTTTTCCTGCAGAGTGCTCTTCTCTTGTTCCAGTAGCGACATCGTCTGGAGTGAAAACAAAAGTATATATACACCATATGGACGCTGAGCATTTGTAAACCGTACTTATCTTAAAATTCTAACAAGAATATTAGGGCCATGTCATTAGAACTTGGTATTTTTATATGTTTGTTTCTTTGTTTTGTTGCTTTACGTCCCAAGTCAACAGCTATGTCATGGCGAGATGGTCAGTTAACCTAACCACACTTTTTTCTGGGCAAGCTTGAACAAGCAGTTAACACGTACTTTGTGCACATACTTTCGCATGTAACTGACAACTTTCCTGTATTTTTATAAGTACATGTAAAACTTCTGCCTTTACTTGTAAAGTGCTGAAGCTATTATAATAGAATCTTCCAGTATTGACTATTGGATCAGTCTAATCTTGTTATTGTTAAGCAATTTGCTGAATCAGGTCTCGCTTTTGGCCTAAATCCTAATCTACTTCCCTACTTTGTGCAAACAGTGCAGGCCCTGACTAGACAAATATGAGCAAGCTTTTCTGAGCCTTTACTCAGGTCTGATGGAGTGAGTAAAACATTACAATCAACTTTTTGGTTGTATCCATGCCTGTTAGTGAGCCAGATTTATAGCATCTACTGTCATGCCAGCCAAGAGTGACAGTGATGTCATGTCTGTTTTACAAAGTCACCAGCGACTAAGAATCAATAGATCACTTGTGTATTAATCCTATCCACAGGATAGGATTAATAAACAAGTGATCTATTGATTCGCATTAGCTCAAGTGGAGTGTACAAGTTAATGGTTTACTTAACAATTGTAAACAAAACACGACGTCACTGTCACTCTTGGCTGGCAGGACAGTAGAGTACATTTAAAATACAGGTCTAAAATCAGAAGAAAAAACTTCAGTGCCATTTACCTGCTCGAATTGTTTCGCCCCTATATCCAATGCAAAAGTCACACCACTTTTTTTTAGTTCCTTGCTATCTGTCCCTTCCGATCTAAGGGCTGAAAGGCCGCTATGGGGCCTTGGATATTTATAGCTCATGTTTTGATCATATAATCCAATCATTATCACACAAGGGCTGAGAGGCCACTATGGGACCTTGGATATTTATGGCTCATGTTTTGATCATATAATCCAATCATTGCCACTCAACATAAATTCCCGTTTTCCTTCTTTCTTGTTTTTTCTTCTAAATTATTTACAAGTTTTTGTGCACAGTATCTATCCCCATCTTATTGATTTATGCTCTTATCTTGTCTTTTTTCAAGTCTTTGCATGCTGGGTAATTTTTCATGTTTTTGCTGTCGTCTGCTGACAATTTTCAAAATAAACTTGCTCAAAAAATTATTTGTATGCGGAGAAATTTTTCATGCTTTTGTTGTTGTCTGCTGATTTTTTCAAAATTAACTTTTTCAAAAAAATCTTTCAGAAACACTGTCAGAGTGTCAAACGGTTTGGATCCAGATCAGGTCCGATATTCTGTCAGTCCTGATCTGGGTCCAAACTGTTTACAAAAGTTAACAGCAGACAACACAAGTCGCCCCCAGCAAGGAAAGAGTTAATCCATACGAAATAAAGAGATTTTGGTACTTATCACATGTGCATAAATACCTACTTTAAATGTCCATATTCAGCTATCTAGTGAGGCTAGAGGCCTACATTTTGGCCTGAAGAACTTTCCTTCTGTATACAAGTAGCAAAGGCTCAGGTGAGCACTGATATGCAGTCTTGACTGAGCCTTGTCTGAGCCGTGCTGCTCCCATTTGTGATAAGTACCAAAATCTATTATCTGTCCCAAGCAACATTGAGAAATTTCAAGGGAAATAATTGAATGACATATCTGGTTACTTCCGTTTATTTGTTCATGCTTTCAGACAAACTGATTTTAATACTCTTTCCCTTTTTCTTATCTCTAAACTCTTTACCCACAAGTGGTGATTCTAAGTCATCTGCTGATAGCCTTTGTAAACAGTATGGACTCAGGCCCAACAAAATGTCACTGACTAATATTAAAAATTATCTTATTCAAATATTTTTTTCTCAAAATATTATTTTATCCAAACATCAGCACTAATCCATATGAAGCATTATCAAATGCATTCCCAGCTTCTCCATAAAAACTACTTTTGGTTGAGCCTTCAGGTGTTCCCGTCATAAAAAATACACACACAAACCATAAACCCTCCCAGCCTAGTACTGGTTTCTACCCATAGAAAAGCCACAAAAAGTTTAGCATGTTATGCATGTTTTTATTGCACACCGGTAACAATTTCCGTCAATAGATTTTATAATCCTATTCATTTTCTAACTTTCAGTTCGTCCATTAATTCATTGCTATCTATTCCGTTCTATCAATTTATCAATTCACACATAACGTCCATTGATATTCAAATGACAACTACACAGACAATTTGAAAGAAAGCCAACGTTTTGTAATAAGAAGCAATATGAACTGTGCTACACAAAAATGTCACAAGACACCGACGTGAACAATTTTGCCCCATATCAGACTGCACATTTGTGCAGTCCGATATGGGGCATTATAGTTCACAAATACATGTAGACCCTTGATTTGCAAAGGATAAAAAGTTTTTAAGGGTCAGCTAGTCACCAATCTGAGCTTGTCAGTTTTGACAAACACCAACATGAACAATTTTGCTACATATCAGACTGCGCATATGTGTAGTCTGATACAGGACATTATTGTTAAAAAATACATGTAGACCCTTGATTTGCAACAGATAAAAAGCTTTTAGGGTCAGCAAGTCACCAATCTGAGCTTGTGAATTTTGACAATCTCAAATACTTAAAAAGGTCAGTTTAAATGGCCAATGAGATAGATTAAAAGCCACACCACAGACATGAAATTTGACATGGTCAACCACATTCCCACAGTCTGATCTGAGCCTTTGCCTGTCATTTCAAAGACCTCATAAACGACTGAATTCAGACTAAGGTACATTCATGCATAGACTGAGCTGGACTTTGAAAATTTTGAAGCTCCAATCTGCTGAAATGCGCATTTTCATTTGGTAAGGATCTTAGAATTCTTGTAGGAAGTTATAACTCTGAGCATAGGATTTTTTTAATATGCGATGCCCACCCCATCTGAAATGGACACTTATGCCTTAACCCTGTGCTGCCAATCAGGCAAGCTAATGGTACCAAATTTGTGCAGATTTCTCCTTTTTTTTTTTTTTTTTTTTTTTTTTTTTGGGGGGGGGGGGGGGGGGGGGGGGGGGGCAATACGTCTTGATAATTCAAGTAAAGCATCAGCCAGTTACTTATTCATATTTGGGCCAAGAAGCGAGAAAACCTGTCTTTGGGGTATCCTACATAGCATGACTCAAACCAATCTGCTCAGCTACAGAGACTAGCTAGAAAATTGAAATTTCTCTTTTATCAAGCCTGGAAATGATACTTTACAATAATCGAATAACAAAGGCGCTGATCAGACTGCGCGTATGCGCAGGCTGGTCTGCGCCTTTGTTGTTCGCAAACCACCGAAGACTGGTTTTCTCGCGGCAAGGCCCATTTAACATCAAACCTTCTTTATTGCAATGTATGGATATTAACTTTTTAGCCATACAACTAACTAGCGTTTTGTAATTATATGACACAAATTATAATTAGGAGTTTTTGTAGATATATAATTTACCTGCATACCAAAGTTCCCAATAAATCAATAATAAACCAAAACAGAAAAAAAATCATTATCTATACAAATCAATAAGTAATCAAATTAGGTTAACCGCTGAAATGCCGCAGACAATTTTTTTAAAAATGTTGTCCTAGCTTTCAGACTGGCAGATTATTCACATGAAATATCAAGCCTTATATTTCAGAAAAATAAACAAAGTGATCACAAAATAGTTTGCCTATTGCAGTTGTGATTTGCCCTCTAAAGGTTAACCCTTAAAGCCCCAAGAAAAAAAAATGCATCTGAAAATGTTGTCTGCTGAAGTCGTCTGCTGCAAATAATTGTCTAGCATTACTGACGAATTAAGTATAGAAGCAAACAGCGTGGACGCAGAACAGATATTGGAGCAGTCTGATCTGGGTCCATGCTGTTTGCCATAGAGGCTTCTTAAACATTTCAGCAGATGAGAAAAGCAGACGACTTTGTTGTGATTGGCGCATTAAGGGTTAAAAAGATTTTTTTGCACATCTAGCATTTCTAACCAATTACTACAACCAAGGACAACTTTGGTCCTTCTAAAATCAGTAATTGATTTGTTTTCTATTCACTTATCATTTAACTATATGATCTTGAGACAGACTTTGTCAAATTTTGACAGTCTTTGAATACCAATGAGAGAAATCGTGTACAAATGCTCTCATTAAGCTGAATTAAGTTCAAATAATTCCAAACTACCGTCATAATGATGTACAAATTTGTGTCAAAATATATATTTTTGTGGCCGTGTTCCTTGGCTATAACAAGTACTGGCCAGGTGGGTTTATGGTTTTGTGGTTTTTATGTCAAAGAACACCCGAAGGCTCAACCTGCAGTGGTTCTGGTTTAAAAACCCTCAGATGATGGGGCCACGGCTTAAAGTCTCATTTGACAGACTGGGAGAAGCCAGGAATCGAACCTGCGACCTCTGGTTGACAAGACATAGGTTCATCCCCTTACACCACGGCAGCTTATGTAAAATACTTCAAGGCACAATTCCACATGTGCCTAATATCATGAAAAGGGTCTTTCTAATTAATACTGCATGGGTGACCTAGTGTGTGGCAAGCCATGTCAACCCAGGGACATCAACTGTAGCTTGGGACTCGACAGGAGTGAGAGTGAGCAATAAATGCGGCTAGGTTTAGTGAGGACCTCTAAGAAGTTTTAAGAAATAGAGGAAAATGGAAATTTATTTCAGGAAAACAAAACTCTCACCCCCCCCCCCTCCCCCCCCCAAAAAAAAAACATTTTTGATAGCTAGTCAATTTCTTTGTGATAAGTTCAGTCAGGCAGCTATCAAACACTGATCGGCCAATCATCCTCTATAATTTTTGGCATTAATAGCTTAATAGCTGGCACTATGTGGTAGGGTATGTTTTCATGTGACACTGCTTACTAATCTGATGCTCTCGAATTTGATCGAAATAAATATTTACATTCAATGCCTCATTGTCAATTAACATGTATTACAGCCCAGTTTACAGCTTATTGAATGGCATATAAGTTACAACTATGCAAAATGGTTTAATTTATCTACCTTTGATAATACCAATATGTGATTGTTTGGTTTATTTAACTCTAAAAGCGCCACCTATAATTTGCAACAGACGACAATTTCAAATTTTGCCGCTTTTTCAAAATAACAAATAAGGCATGATATTGCATAAGAATCGTCTGCTGGCAGACGATTCTGATGTAGTATCATACCTTATTTTTGTCGAAAATTGTCCCAAAATTTGTCGTCTGCTGCAGTTGTGATTGGCGCTTTAAGGGTTAAAGATGCATATGGCTGCATATGACTACAGTGGAATTCCACATAAACAAAACCATTGACTGAAGAGTTGTCTCGATTTATTACAATGACCATGTTTGTCAATAAAGAATTGATTGTAAAATGTTTCTATCAGTAAATTCTTCATTTACAGTGTTTCATTCATGTACAAATTCCAGAAGTTATGGTTATACATTTGACTGTATAATAATTTAAGTTAAAGTGTTGACTTGCGGCAGTCCACCAAGATTGACCATATAGCATCATACTGAAGGTCCAACTTCAAATGCTTCAGTATGGACTTTAAACAAGGACTTGGCAATATTTCCCCTGCCTAATCCTACGCCCAAGAGACTGCTGCATAAAGTGGAAGAAGTCTCCTTACTAAGCTAGAAATTTCAAATCTGAGCCTAAAAGCACAGCTGAGCAACAGGTTAATTTCAACATACATGCTCAGCGACTCTCTTTCTGTACAGGGAGGATCGGCCTGACCAACTGAAACTTTTTTGTTCTAGTTTATTTCTTGAAGTTGAATTTGGTCATTGGTTACTTCTGCAATTATTCTGCTCCTAAATCATATCATCAGCTTGTGAATCACATGGGTGAATGTTCCAAATTTCCGAAATCCTGAACTTTCTAGACTCCAATCTTAAAACTTGTAATATGCCAACTAAAAATTTCACAATTTCAAGTTTAAATGGTCAATTGTCCTAAGACAGACTAAAAATAAAACCAGAGAAGCTATTATGATCTCCCTAATTCAGCATTTTGAGGCTGACTTTCTGTGAAAAGTCAGCCTCAAAATCCTGAATTCAGGAAAAATCCTGAAAACTCTCACCCATGGAATCATTACTTAGCCTCTATCTCTCTAAAGACCAACATTCTCCTCCAAAGTACTAATTTGTCCAATAAAAATAATTTACATGTTGTTTGTCATTCTCGGCCATGAGGAGAGTTATCTTTTTCTCTCTGTAGATTGGACAGTTGGTTCTCAAGCTCCTCCTACATGAAAAGTTACCCAATCAGAAGTATTTACCTGCTGTTTGTCATTCTCAGCCATGAGGAGAGAGTTGTCTCTTTCTCTCTGGAGATTGGACAGTTGGTTCTCCAGCTCCTCCTTCTCCTTCTCAAACTGACCAATCATATCTTCCTTCTCCATGGCGTGGTGGTGAAGAATTGACTCCCTGTTGTTCTCAAGCTCACTTCTTTGTTGTTCCTGAAAAATAAAGAAAATAGAAAATAGAGTTCATAGAGGAAAGGCTTTGTAAAATTCAAAGACTTATAATGAAACTCTCCTTGGCTTTTCAAGTACAGTAAAAACTGTGTAAAACAGCCACTCTCAAAGAGACTGAAAAATGGTCTTCAAGAACAATTAGCGCTTAATGCAGGTCAAAAGTATTCTGCTTCAAGGGGAGCATTCTGCAAATTAAGCTACCATTTGTCATTAAGATCTTTGTTTTATCTATTTTTGAGTTGCCATTTTACAAAGGTTTTACTGTACTACCAAGTATAGAATAGGTGGCTCTTGGGTTTCATCCAATCTACAAAAGAGAGCCTTCACATGTTTTCACCCCTTTTATTTAAACTAAAGAGTGTGTACTTAGATTTTTTAATTTTATTTTGTTTGATTTGATTCTTTACATCCCATCAACAATTTTTCAGTTATATAGGGACGGGTCTTCCTGGGTTGAACCAGTACTAAGCTAGGATAAATGTGTCTTGCTCAAGGACAACAACGCAGTGACGCCGGTGAGGCTCGAACCCGCGGCCCTTCGGTCTCGAGTCAAGCACTCTACCACTGAGAATTTTATTTCTCAACCCAAACATATGTTGTGGGTGCTCAAAAGAACAGTCTCAATGAGACAGTTCTTTTGAGCACCCAAAACATATACTACAATTAATTGATAAGAAAATATTGGCAATTTTGCACTCAAAAATTTTCATAAAGTTTGACTGTAATTTTCTTATTTCTCAACCAAAACATATGTTGTGGGTACTCAAAAGAACCGTCTCACTGAGACGGTTCTTTTGAGTACCCAAAACATATGCTAAAACTAATGGGTAAGAAAATATCAACAATTTTGTGTTTAAAAAATATTGTTTATCTTAACCTATGAAATAATTCACCTTCTCAAGGGAGCGCAGTGGTAGAGTGCTTGACTTGAGACAGAGGGGCTGCGGGCTCGTTCCACACCGGCTTCACTGCATTGTGGCCTTGAGCAAGACACATTAATCCTAGCTTAGTACTGGTTCAACCCAGGAAGACCCGTCCCAACATAACTGATAGATTGTTGATGGGACGTAAAGAATCAATTCAAAAGAAAAATTTACCTTCTCTCTTGAAAGTCTGTCAACATCCTCCTCATGGGCCTGTTTCTCCTGGGTCAAGGCCAACTGCATATCTCTCTCCAGCTGTGCGAGACGTTTCTGTAACTCCTCTCGGCCATGATCATACTTGTCAAGGTCAGAATCCTTCTCCTTCACAAGTCGGTTTATCTCCCCTGAAACAACAAATAAGACGGCCAATGCGAAAATTATATTAACTGCTTTTTTTTCAGCACTATTTAATTTAAATTTTTTTTGTAGGGAGCGCAGTGGCTCAGTGGTAGAGTGCTTGACTCGAGACAGAGGACCGAAGGGCCGCGGGATCAAGCCTCACCGGGGTCACTGCTTTGTGTCCTGGAGCAAGACATAATAATCCTAGCTTAATACTGGTTCAACCCAGGAAGACCTCTCCTTTTATAACTGAAAGATTGTTGATAGGACGTACAGAATCAAATCAAACAAAAACTATTTCTTTGCCCTTAAAATGTTGTCTGTTTATTACATTTGCTGCATATATCGAAATGCACTCCAGAAAGCTTTTACCATGGAAGGCAGCACTTGAAACCCTGATCAGACTGACCAATCAGACTGCATCAAAGAGAGCAGTCGTACTGCACCGAAATCAGCAGTCTGATCTGCATCCATATTCTATGCAATTTAGGTTACCAAAGTACCTCAGCAGATTAGAGAGCAGACTGTCGTGAATGGTCAGAAAAGGGTGAACTGCATTATGCAGCATAATCAAAATGGTACACAGTTTAGATAAACAAAAATTTTCAGCGTAAAAGTGTAAATATTTTCTTACTCATTAATTTTAACATATGTTTTGGGAGCTCATTGAGACAGTTCTTTTGAGTACCCACAACATATGTTTTGATTGAGAAATAAGAAAGTTAATTTACTAGTATTCACCTGTAATCACTAGAATAAAATCCTTGCAATTCCATGTGCATGTCATGCTCCAGTAAACATCCCTATTTTCCGAGATTTCAACTTCCATTATGGCACATTCGTGAACATTTCTTTTTCATTCAACTAAAGTATGTCAGGCCTTTAGGTGTGCATACCAGAAAAATGGTTTAGGTGTGCGTACCAGAAAAATGGTTTCCTTATTTCTCAACCAAAACATATGTTGTGGTGGGGTACTCAAAAGAACCGTCTCAATGAGACGATTCTTTTGAGCACACAAAACATATGCTAAAAATCATGGGTAAGAAAAGATTCAAAATTTTACGCTGAAAATATTTGCTTATCTTAACCTATGGTATGTAATTCAAATTCAACATGTCCATTTTAGGATATGAGCTCCAATGCAAGAAAACTTATTCTTGGAGTTTGTTAAAAGGTAAAGTTTACACCTTCATGCTCAGCTACAGAGATTAATAAGAAATCCGAAAATTTCCTATATAGCAAGTTTATATAATGCACCATAAAGTAGTAAATCCCAATGGCGCAGATCAGGCTGCATGAATGTGCAGTTGGTCACATACAACAAAAGTGGGTTTTCTCATGGACAGGCTTATATGCCACTCCACCAATCACAATAAACTAACTAAAATGGTACTGTCCTGCCAGCAAAGAGTGACAGTTATGTCATGTTTTGTTTACAAAGTTATCAGGGACTTAGAATCGATAGATCACTTATGTATTAATCCTATCCTGTGGATAGGATTAATACACATGTGATCTATTGATTCGCATTAGTTCAAGTGGAGTGTACAAGTTAATGTTTGACTTAGCAATTGTAAAGAAAGTATTATGTCACTGTCACTCTTGGTTGGCACGACTGTATATAAGAATGAGAAAGTGAAATATTTTGATCTGGTGTTTTATAAGAGAAATAAGAAAAAATATTGCTATTTTTAGATTGATAAAAGCATCATATCAACTGAAGTGCACATCAAGTTTGTCACAAATATTTCCAGCTTCTCTCCTTGGAAAACAATTGATCTCTGCATGATCTTAATAACCTGCGAACCAGTATAGGCTGATCTGAACATATTCTGTTTGCATGTACAAAAATAGGGAGCACAATGGCTCAGTGGTAGAGTGCTTGACTCGAGATCGAAGGGCCGCTGTTAGAGCCTCACCGGCGCCACTGCATTGTGGTCCTTCAGCAAGACACATTTATCCTAGCTTAGTATTGGTTCAACCTAGGAAGACACGTCCCTATAAAACTGAAAGATTGTTGATGGGACGTAAAGAATCAAATCTAACAATGTACAATAAGACAGGTTCCTTGTTACGTGGCTAGTGTAAGGTATTTTAGCTATGACACATTAAAATTTCAATCTTCCAAAAATACAATAAGATACTTAAGATAATAATCCCTTCCTTTTATAAGGGCATCTAATAAGTTCACATTAGCTTAATGTATAGTGCCTTAAGCCCGCTGCAGGGGAAAATGATTCCAGTATAGCCAAGTCCAACTTTACCAACTGTATGAAACTAAGGGGGGGCCTATTACATTGGGATTATCTGATAGCACCGATTAGCAGTAAGCAAAATAAAAATGGAGCAATGAAGATTTGCTAATTGCAAAAAAATAAAAGACAAAAAAAACATCAATTGAATATTTTCAAAAGCCCATAATATGAGAGGCTAGTAAGAAGATAAATAATACACACACATTACCGATATACCCATGCTATCAATATTTATTGCTTTCAAAGGGAGACAATTACACAACAATACTGTTTCTCATCTAACTTTTTGGATAACTTCCCTTTATCTACTCCATCTTTCCTGCATCTTTACTCATACATAATGTTGAGGTTACTCAAAAGAGCTGTCTGTCAGCTGAATAACCTCGACATGTGTTTCCTGAAAAATAATTCTGAAATATACCTAACTTGCATGATGTAATGGATTAACCACATGCCATGTACCCAGGGGTCCCTAGTTCAATCCCCGAATTCAGGAATGATCCTAAAAACTTCCCTCATTTGGAAATAAAACTGCGTACCAGAAAATTATTTTTCTTATTTCTCAACCAAAACATATGTTGTGGGTACTCAAAAGAACCGTCTCAATGAGACGGTTCTTTTGAGAACCCAAAACATATGCTAAAAGTTATGGGTAAGAAAATATTTAGAATTTTACGCAGAAAATCAATCTGGCACGTACCTTGCAGATTCTCCTTCCTCACTAGCAGATCCTGGTTCTCGACTTCCAGCTGGTTCTTACAGATTTCCAGCTGAGAGAGATTACAGGCACAACAATCTGATTTCTCATCCTACTTTTTGGATAAGCTCTCTTTATCTAGAGGTTCACTTACACATACAGTAAAACCCCGTCTTAAGCGACCACTCATAAAATAGACAAAACAAAGGTCTTAAAGACAAATCATAGCTTGATGAAGGTCGCAAGTATTGCAGAATGCTCTCTTGGAGCATTCTGCAATACTTTTGACCTGCATTAAAGGCAGGAGTGGGGTGATTAAGGCAGAATAACGTTCAGTTTCATCACTTTCTTCATTGCACTAAAGCTGGAACATATAAGGAGCTTATCTCTAATTTAGTTAGCTTCTGGCTTCTACCTGAATTATAGTTGACAGGTCTTATCAGCTCAGTGACCATGCTGTTTATCAGCCTAAGCAAGCCATTGGTCCAATTTAATCAGACAGTAGTTAAGCTCCACCTACTTATTGTCTCATATTAAAGCCACTCCCCTGCCAGGGATCACAGGATTTTGTCTTCTTTTTGAGTGGCCGCTTAAGACAGGTTTCACTGTACAATCTGGCACGTACCTTGTAGATTCTCCTTCCTCACTAGCAGATCCTGGTTCTCGACTTCCAACTGGTTCTTACGGATTTCCAGCTGGGAGAGATTCTGCTGAGCCTCGTATAAACCACCTTCAAGACCCTCCTTGTCCATTCTCAGCGCCGAGATCAGCTCGCTTTGTTGTCTGTTCTCGCGTTCAGTGGAGGTGACCTGGACGACAAGTTCCCCCTTGTCCTGGGTGAGTCCCTCTTTCTCCTTGTTAACTCGCTGTAGCTGGTTGGAGATTCTTTCACAGTCCTTGCGAGCGGATAGCAGCTCTTCTGCGAGAGCCTGTTTCTGTCGGGAGACCTAGAAAACAGAAATTATCACTTGAACACTCTACACTGGCTACATAATAAATCTGAGTTAACCAAACCTATGTTTCACTTAAACCTGCATGTAAAATTTAAGTACTTTTCAAAGACAAATAATAGGACTCTCCAATAGATTTCAAGGATTAAACATTCATGAAAAATGCAAGGACTTAACATTCATGATAATTATTCATTTTCTCTTCGTGATTCGATTTCTGAGGCAAATACAATGATGGACTTACACTGAAGGACTTTAAAAATGCAAAAATCGAAATTCGTAATATTTATTAACTTTTAATGCATCAATTTTATTGAATTTTGGCAAAAATGAGCATCAGTATGTCAGCAAAACATGTTTTAATTTCTATGCCAAAATGATAAATAGTGTTAGAGCAACAGTCTATCAAATAGCAATACCCTCAGATTCTGAAGTTGCAATTTGAAATTTGTCTAGATTCGGACACGATTTTAAGCTATTGTGATAAAATATTTTTTATTTAAAATCAGAAACAAATCATCCTTTGAGCCCTACTGTTCGTCTGGCACTGACAGTAGCCAGCCGGAACAGATATTGTCTATGTTAATATCGTTGATATACAATAAATGTAAGTTGCCATCTTAACGTCGGTCGCTGTTCTTGGTTGACCAGACCCGTGTCGATCTTTTACTGTCCCAGTAGCCTGGAAACAATCTCTGAGGTGCTATTTAGTTGACGGATGACAGTTATTATATCTGGCAACGTCGAAAAGACTCACCCCAGCTTTTAACAGTCCAATTGGGCCAGATCATTCGTGTTCAGACAAACTTTGCATGAATAATAAAGCTATAAAACTAAAGCTGTTGTGTTTTTTATACATGTATACTTACAAGCTACATGTCAAATGAAAAAATATTTTGCTTCATTAATTCGTGTGGACGCCACATGCAAAACAAAGTAAACCAGCTATGCGTAGCTGGTGGTGGCCAGTGTCTTTAAAGCACCGGTAACATTATGTAATGACATCCATTATAACGTTGCGTAAAATATAGCGAAATCTTGACATTTTCATGCCAAAACTGCTTATTAAGTAATTCTAATGCCATGTGATATATAGAATCTAACATTTGTGCTCCTGTTTTATTAAATTTACTGTTCTAAGAGGTGGCAGGTGTCTCTTCATGGAAGAAGGGTCATTTTGCCTCATTGGCGCTGCATACCCAGGTAGCGGAGCACCCATGGATTAAAGCCGAATTCCAAAAGATCTTTTTTGAATTTTTTGAATTTCTTTATCCATTGTAAATTCAGGACAAGTGCTTCAGTGATAAATTGTTTTGTCCTGATAAAGCGGGTTTATTTGTGTATTGTAAGAGATTCTTGATTGATTTCTTTAAAAATTTGTATTTAGGTGTTTTGCTTTTTTGCCCCAGAAAAACAATATTCTTAAACAGTATAACATTTTCGGACCCAGGGGTCCTTCTTCAGTACCTTAGCAAAAAATCAAAACATGTTTGTGTGATTTATTTATGGTCAATTTAATGATTAAGCATATTTAAAACAGTCATTATTCACGCATACAGCTTTGATTGACCCGTGTGCTTTGATGGGTCTGTGCCGTTTGCTTGCACTCTAGCGTGTGTCTGATTGGCACTCTATTTCTTAAGTAGTTAAGGCTTGTTTAAATTGATTTTAGACTGGCTGGTTTACATCCTATTTTCACGTTCTTTGTCTACAGAGTCTGTTGGTCCCTTGGGACTATTTTTCTTGTGTTAAACAGGTTAGTACCTTAGCTTTTTATGCCCTGTTTATTTTAGAGTCTGGCGGGTTGTTTACCACGCTATGTGCAGACTGCTGTTTAATAAAGAGTCTGGTGGGTGGTTTACCACACTATGTGCAGACTCTGCTGTTTATTTTAGAGTCTGGTGGGTTATTTATCACTCTATGTGCTGACTCTGCTGTTTATTTTTAGAGTCTGGTGGGTTGTTTACCACGCTATGTGTAGACTCTGCTGTTTATTTTAGAGTCTGGTGGGTTGTTTACCATGCTATGTGCAGACTTGTTTATTATAGAGTCTGGTGGGTTGTTTACCACGTTGTGTTGACTGCTGTTTATTACAGAGTCTGGTGGGTTGCTTACCACGCTATGTGTAGACTGCTGTTTATTTTAAAGTCTGGTGGGTTGTTTACCACGCTGTGTAGACTCTGCTGTTTATTTTAGAGTCTGGTGGGTTGTTTACCATGCTATGTGCAGACTTGTTGTTTATTATAGAGTCTGGTGGGTTTTTTACCACGTTGTGTTGACTGCTGTTTATTACAGAGTCTTGTGGGTTGCTTACCACGCTATGTGTAGACTGCTGTTTATTTTAAAGTCTGGCGGGTTGTTTACCACGCTATGTGTAGACTCTGCTGTTTATTATAGAGTCTGGTGGGTTGTTTACCATGCTAAGTGCAGACTCTGCTGTTTAATATAGAGTCTGGTGGGTTGTTTACCACGCTATGTGTAGACTTTGTTCACTAAGAGTTTGACTGGTTGGTTACGGTGCTTTTTTTTAAAACTCTAGTGTGGGTAATTTTTACCCAGAATACAAACCTAGGCCACAGATGAGTGGGTAATTTTCCGCTTGTATATATAAGTATATATATACCTAGTGGCACGTGCAAATAAAGTTATTTGCTCTCAATACTTCCTAGAATGGTGCAGACAAGATTTCAAGTAGAAATTGCCACTGCAAGCTTGGGCTACTTGTCTGAATTACTTGTCCTTTCTAAATTTCACTCGTAATTATGAGCGGACAAGTGGAATTTGTGTCCCCTGGTGTGTACATACTGTATTGAGTTGTTCTGTGACATCTGCCTTCTCTCTGTTCAAAACCATGATCTCATCTTCCAACTGTTGACGGGTCATCTCACTCAACTCTAAGGTCTGGTTCAATCCTGGTGAAATAAAATATAAGTCCAGATAAAAGGGTGTTTTTCTAAATATTTCCCACTAAAATGCATGTAGTGTTTTTTTTTAAAAAAGAACCATGCCAATGCTACTATTAACCATCTTTTTTTCGGCAGTAAAACATTTGAAAATAATCCAAATTAGATTAAGTGGTCAAAGGCGAGAATTTCCAAATTATAGTGTATTTTTGACCCTGAAGATTGTTTTTAATGTATAAATTGTGCAGACCCTGGTGAAATGCTGCAGATTGCATCTCATATGGGTCTATACTATACTTCAATCTCTATGATACAAAGTATCAAAGATGTCACACTCAGTAAAAATGTACAAATAAAGGAAATGGCAGCCTTCAAGGTTACAACTCCCCTTTTCATAATTATCATCCAATTATTTTCCAGAAAACAAGTTTTACTGTACATACCAAAACTTTTGGACATATTGATTTTCAAACCTTATCAGCCATTTCAATTGACATGTTCACTCTATGATAGGTGCAAATTAAACATTTTTGGATATGCTTAGAATTAAGGTTTCTGAGTATTTAGGGTAAATACGGTACTAGGTTTGTGAAAATATTATAGGGTTCCCACAGAAATTCAAAAACACAATGCCATGATTTTTCCATGATTTTCCATGATCAAAAATGTAATTTCCATGACTATTTAATGCAGGGCCTCCAATCTCCAATCTTCATCATGCTGAGCATAAATGCGGAATGCAGCAACAACAGCATGCTTGTAGAACATGCATGCATTTTGAAATTATTAAAACATGAAACCACCAGTAGCCAAAAAATAAGTGTCCCACAGCTAGTTCTCTGACTACTGGTGGTTTCCTCAAATTATTTCACAAAATTCCATGATTTTTCAATTATCATTCAGGTTTTTTAAAATTCCATGATTTTTCCATGCTTGAAATTTATTTTAGTGATTTTCCAGGTTTTCCATGATTTCCTGGGCTTGTAGGAACCCTGTACTAGGTTTGTGAAAATAAGGTCACAATAAAATTAGAAGCAACTCCGTACCCATTTTTTCTGTATCAAGATCCATCTTCTCTTGTTCCAGTTTGACAAGTTCTTCTCTGATGCCAGTTCTTTCTTGTTCCAGAGCTTGTTTCTCACCATACACTGCTGCTTTTTCAGCTTCCATCTGTAATAAGAGTCATTCATGAGATTGAAATTTGTTTGTTTGATTTGGTTCTTTACGTCCCATCAACAAGCTTTGAGTTATAAAGGGACGGGTCTTCTTTGGATGAACCAGTACTAAGCTAGGATCAATGTTCTTGCTCAAAGACACAACACAGTGATGCCTGTCAGGTTCGATCCCACGGCCCCTCGGTCTTGAGTCAAGCACTCTACCACTGAGCCACTGCGCTCCAATATGAGATTGAAATATCTGTGAAGTTTTTCTTATAATTCCGAATGGAATTCAGCTTTTTGAGGCTGACTTTCTATGAAAATCCTGAACTCAGAATCAATTGTTTTGTTTGTGATAATGCCTTACGTCCCAGTAACAATTTTCTCAAGATTTAGCATTTGGGCAGGATTATTCTGAGCCTTCGCTGCTGGCAAATGCTATTACATGATTGCTTTCTCAACTTCCATCTGCAATATCAGATTCATTCATCAGATTGATGTTTCTGTGAATGAGAGCAGAGAAGACTCTGACAATTCCATTCAGCTCTATCATCTGGTTTGATTCAATAAACTTTGGGTGGCTCAATGTACATATCGAGGAGTCCAGGGTTAGAATTTCTAAATTCTGGCGTATTTCAGTCCCCGAAACTTATTATAACCTTACCAATTGCAACAGTACAGACCCTGATGAAAAGCCACATTATGTGGCATTTTGATCTGGGTCTTCACTTGTTGTCAAAGTACCTGTTTACCGGTATCCAGAATGAAAAGCTTTAACAAACCAATTCGTGAGCTGGATAAATGCAGAGTAATTAAGACCTCTGAAAGTTGGGTGATAAAAAAGTGAAACATCCGACTGCATAACAAGCCAATTCATGAGCTGGATAAATGCAGACATTAAGATGGAAATATTGACAGATCATGGGTGGACAAATGCCCTACCCCTTCTGGAAGTTAGGTCATAAAAAGTGAAAAATCCACCTGCATAAAAACAATTCATGAGCTGGATAAATGCACAGACATTAAGATGGAAATATTGACACATCATGGGTGGACAAATGCCTTACCCCATCTTAAAGTTTGGTGATAAAAAGTGAAACACCCACCTGCATGATGATCTTATTGAGCTCAATCTTGTCTTGTCCGAGTCCCTCGTTGAGTGCCTGCATCTTGAGCAGAGAGTCTCTGAGAGCAGCCTCTTCCGTTCTTAGTTTATTCACCTCCAGCTCTAACTCAGCCTTAACCATTTGTGCCTTAGTATGAGCTTCGCCTGAAAATACACATACTTCCAGATAAACAAAAAAATTGAGCGTAAATTGTGAATATTTTCTTACCTATTGGTTTTAACATTTGTTTTGGGTGCTCAAAAGAGCCGTCTCATTGAGATGGTTCTTTTGAGTACCCACAACATATGTTTTAGTTCAGAATTAAGAAAAAATTCAGACACCTCCAGTTCAAACTCAGCCTTAAGCATTTGTGCCCTAGTATGAGCTTCGCCTGAAAATACACATAAGTCCAAATAAACCAAAAAAATTGAGCGTAAAATTGTGAATAATTTCTTATCTATTGGTTTTAACATTTGTTTAAAAGAACTGTCTCATCGAGACGGTTCTTTTGAGTACCCACAACATATGTTTTGGTTGAGAAATAAGAAAATAAATATTTATCTAAAGGCCAGAGATATGTAAGTTATATAACGGTTTGTCCACCTAATTGTGGATATAATCCACAAGCTCTAGTGGGTGGATTATCTCCCATACAGGTTGACAACCATGGAATAGTTATCTTATACCACCTACATTAGTGTAGACCTTGCACATTATAAGATGTTTGTGTTGAAGTTGGTAAGGCTGGTATAAATAGTGGATAATGTGCTATTGAATTCATTAAACAAATTGAGGAAAAATGATAAAATGCAAAGCAAAATCTTGAGTTTTCACACACAAAAAAACTTTTTGTTTTTTTTAGTTTTTGTGTCATCTTCTAAATTAAATTCTAACAGTTGTGCATCTGTATTATTTAATTTATTAAACTTGTTGCGAAAAGTCTAGCATACTTTGTTCAGTAGATCTGTCTGTCTGTCTGTCTGTCTGTCTATCACTCACCCAGTCCCCTTGTCTCTCTTTTTCTGCAATCAAAAACCTATATATCTACTTACTGACTTCCGATCTCTGTTGATCTAAGACTTCCTTGTCTAGTAAGGCTCTATTCAAGGCTTCTTTGGTTGCGACCAGCTCCTCTTTCAGACTAGAGTTCTTGTGTTCTTGCTGCTCAATTATTCGTTGACTGAAATTAACAAGGGCAAGTAACTCAGAAGTAAATAATCTCATTTGGTCCAATTTGTACTTAATCAGAATTTTATGCCTGCTCTGTAATTCTGAAAGTTTGAAGAATTTTTGATCAAAATTGCAGATGCTTCTGCCCTTGACAAAACTTTTACCATTAAAAGTCAATGGGATATTTAGTTGCCATTGTAACCACAATTTTAGTCTGATCTGTCTTAAAATTATTTGCAGTCAATCCTCCACCCCAACAATGCTACACATTAAATTTAAAATTTGATCAAAATTGGTTAATTGTACTTGAAAGTGTGAAGGGACAAGGGACCAAGCTAATACTATATATATAGTTTTAATCTGCCGACAAGTTCATGAGATATATCTTGCATACAAGAAGTGTCAGGGCACATCCTGATGGAATCCTCACCAATATTAATATGTCTCCCTCTCTTTTCGGTCAGGTCTTTCCTATTTACTATTCTGACAAGCATTTTATGAATTCCAGCCCTGATAACAAACATTTTCTTTGAGAACAGAAAGACAGAAGTGTTTCAAAATTTTAGAACATTTTGTTGGTGTGTTCGTGGTTAATGTCCCATCAACAGCTAAGTTCATATGGAGAGGGGCCATGGCTTAAAGACTCATCTGACAGACTGGTGAAGCAGGGGACCAAACCTGTGACCCCTGGTTTACAAGGTAAGCAATTTATCAACTACACCATGGAGGCTCCTTTTTGGAACATTTACCATAATATAGATTTCAGTTAACAGCATAATTCTTACCATCTCTCATTTTCTTTGATTTGCCAATACTTGTCTTTAGTGATGTCATCCTTCATATCTCATGATTATCTCTTTGTCTCTTTAAATGTTCTTAAATTTAGAACACTAGTTGCCTGCTACAAAGCCTAGACAAACAGTGCAGACCCAGATCAGACTGCTTCTGAAGAATCAGTCTGATCAGGGTCTTGCCTGTTTGCTATTCTGACAAGCATTTTGTGAATTCCAGCCCTGATAACAAACATTTTATTTGAGAACCGAAAGACAAAAGGGTTTTAAAATTTTAGAACATTTAACGCAATACAGTAAAACCTCGTTAAAACAGCCACTCAAAACTAGACAAAACAAAGATCTTAATGACAAATGGTAGCTAAATGAAGGTCAAAAGTTTTGCAGAATACTCACAACTGCAATACTTTTGACCTGCATTATGAGATTATTGGTCTTGAAAACCAAATTTTGGTCTTTTTGAGAGTGACCGTTTTTGACAGGTTTCACTGTATAGATTTCAGTTAACAATATATATCTTACCATCTCTCATTTTCTTTGATCTGTCTATCCTTGTCTTTAGTAATGTCATCCTTCATATCTTCTAAGTTATCTCTCTGTCTCTGTAATTCCGTGTTCGCCGCCTGGAGCTTCTCGTTCTCGTGATTGAGATTCTCGATCTGCTCGTTCAGCTCTGATCGGACCTTCTCGAGCTGTTGTTTCTCGGAGCTCGTCAGACCGAGGGCGTTCTTCACGCGGTCTCTGTCACGGGTGGTGTCTTCTCTGTCTCTTCTCCTGAAGAAAGAAAACCATGAATGCTTTGAATAGAATGATACTTTGATAAATGGGCAAGCACATGAGATTATGGTACAGTACAGTCCTATATGAGCAGATCATTCAGACAAAAATGCCATTAAGTCCAACAGGATAGCTTTGCATGCACATTTCAGGAATAACTTTACATCTTTGTGATATGTACCAAAAATAGTAAGTGAGTATGATCAGGAAATACCACAATCACAAACTGCAGACAAACCTGTAGTATCGTGAGAAAGAGCCACACAACAATCATGAGACACCAGGAAGACCAAACAAAGCAAAGCAACCAGCTCTCTCTTCAAGATGATTGCAAAACTAGAATGGATACAAAGTAACGCACAACAAAACATAGAACAACTACAGAATCCCACAATGGGAGTAACAATCAACAACGAATCAACAACAACAGAACCACGGCCTTCGAACGGACAGCAGCCTAAGCCACTGGGGGGCTTAAATGCATTTTACTGGTATCAAATCTTCCCCTTAGATTCTGCTGTTGTTGAAGCCCAAAAAATGTTAAGCTCGCATGGAGGATTCCTAACTATTGCAATGTATCATCACAGAGAAACAATATAATGAAATTAACACACTATGATGAAACAGAGAAAGGGGCTCACGACTCACAGATAGTCAGAGGTAAAGAAAACCTCAAGTTGAGCCATGGTGGGCCCAGCTACAGCCAAGCATCAGGCACCAACCCACCGATTAAAGCTTTACATCAGAGCTATCATTGAGCCTGAGGCCTGACCCACCATCGTGCAATTAAAGTGGAAACCATAGCTATAAATCGTGATCGGGTTTACAGCCAGGCATGCAGACTGTCGCATGATATCCAAGTTATATCCAACTTTTTTATAACATTTGATAATCTTTTTGGACAGGCCAAAATATATTGGTAAAGAAAAATATTTACATAATAAAAAATCTTTACTTACGAAATATCAAGGTCTTCTTTTATGTTCAGTATTTGCAGTTCCAATCTTCTCTTTTCATTCTCAGCATCATCCAACATTTTCTTAACTGATGCATTGTGGTCTTTCTGAGCTGCTAGTTTGGCTCGAAGTTCCGAAACCTGGAACAGATATGGGTTTTAATCAACCAATCACATGACTTTAATTTTCTTTTCATTCTACAGAAAAAACCTGTGTTTTTATTGATTCTTTTGTTGAAAATAGTTGATTTTGAAAAAAAAATGTACAGTTTGCAATGAAATTGCGAAATTTATTGGCTTTTCAAAATTTACAGGAAGTTAATTAAATATTCAAAATGGCAGCCTCCATTGAAGTCAGGATTTTGATTTTTTGATTGCTATAACTTTCTTATTTTACATTTGATTTTTATCTGGTTTATGACAGATTTCATGGTTTAATAAGGGCTTGCATTTCAGAGTCACATGCTTGCAATGATGCTGTCCCTTTAATGACGGTCGAAAGTATTGCAGAATGCTCCCCTTGGAGCATTCTGCAATACTTTTCACCTGCATTAAGTGATAATTGGTCTTGAAAACCACTTTTTGGTCTTTTTGAGAGTGGCCCTTTTAGACAGGTTTTACTGTAATTAAAAACAATTTTCTTATTTGTCAACCAAAACATATGTTGTGGGTACTCAAAAGAACCAATTCAATGTGGTTCTTTTGAGCTCCCAAAACAAAGGTTAAAGCAAAAGGATAACAAAATATTCACAATTTTACGCTAAAAAGTTTTCTTTATCTGAATCTATGATTCTATCATCATTAAACATTTTCTTAACTGATGCCCTGTGGTCTTTCTGGCCATGGATTGCTACTAATTTTGGTAGCTGGGAAGAATTACAGTCAAACCTGCTGTTGCAGCCACCTCTATTAAGCGTGACCCTCCCTTAAGCGGCCATTTCAGAGCCCCCCGAACGATTTTGAATGCAAAAGCACCTTTATTAAGCGTGCACCTGTCCAACGCGGCCCGCGGTCGGCGAAATTCGCCCAAAAACGCTGAAATTGTGTCCTCAAACGGCCAATTTCTATGCGTTGATACGGCCAGTTTCGATTAATTTGCATCGTTTAACTTTTTTGCACCAGTCATATGCTTGGTGCAATTAAACTCCCCAGCAGTGGTGTCTCCCAGAATAAATTCTTCAACGGCCGCTACTTTATGTCGAGGTTGTTGGGCCCAACTATTTGGAAGTTTGTGGTGCAGTCGAACCACAACGGAGCCGAAATCAACTAAGTTCAAGTATTTACGCTGATAAAACGCTACAACATGGTTCAGGAATCCAGCACATATGGATTAAAAACAGCGTCAACAGTAGTCGAAAACCTGAATACGCTAAACGAACACCACTTGTTATTAGCGGGTAACCAGTCGTAGAGCCAGTCAGCTGATAAAATTGTCAACATCAAAGCATTTTGCCGCTGTCAAAGTTCATTCATCCATACCGTGACAGATGTTTAACGGTAAATGTGTGAAAATCTAAATGCAAAGTAATACTCTTTGCTGGAGGCATTTACTTACTACACAAGGATGCAATCTTGATAAAAGTCAACAAGCAATAGCTTTTGAGAAAAAAAAAAGAATTTATTTTTGAGTATCAAAATTTGAACCATTTTCCGAATCTTTTTCACCGAAATAAATTTACAATTCTAACAACATTCTCTTCATGTTCAATAGTATGATGTCCATTAAACATTAAACATGCATTTACTTATAAAAAATCAAGTTTTAGCTTCTAGAAAAAATATGATTAGCAGTGCTATCTCTACTCTTTTGACATACATGGAAATCTTTAGACTGTATGGACATGATTTTGTTTATTTCATATTTTGTTTGTGTTTTTTTTTCATTTATTTATGAAGAAATGCAATAACTGCAGCAGTGTAGACCTTAATCTTTATACTTTTCAACTCATTATTATATGGGTATCCTCTACTCGAAGCCAATATTCTTTCGAGTCATCAATCATATGGCCATCTTAGCTGAACCTCTATTAAGCAGCCACCTGTCTTAAGCAAGCGATTTTGGATTATCCCTTGACCGCTTGCTTAAGACAGGTTTGACTGTAACATTTTCTTGCACACAGGATACAGATATCAGAGATTTTACCCTGGGATAAATTTTTTTATCTTGCCCATGTTATCTTACCCAGGATGTCACATGAGGGTATTACATTGATTGTATTGGAACTCATGTGCATGTTTGTCAAGTGACATCATTGCTATGTTAAAGTGACGTCATCATGTCATGTCTCAGCATATTTAGGAAATTTGGGGAACCTTTTTTTAATAATATAATGGTGAGCAAGAAAAAGAATCTATTATTCGTATGAGGGGTGGATATAAAAATCCCTCCCTCGGGATCACCATTTGTCATCAATCGGCAAGCCTCATGATGCCAGATTTTTCCATCCCACACTGACACTCATTATAGATTCTTATATTCTATTTCATCATCATCAAACTGTTCATCACAGATCTTTCTCCATTACTGTATATTTTTTTAAAATAATGTTTTATTGCTGTTTCGAATCCAGTTGGCTATCGCAATTTTAGGAGTTAAGTTGATAAAATAACCACAATAGATTAATTAGAGGAGTGCCATAAATACCTGAAGCTGTCTCTTGTTAAGGGCTGCTTGGACCGCTGAGAAGGTGGCATCTGCAAATGCTGGTGACCTTGACCTTGCCAATGGTGACTTTGACCTTGCCCTCAAGAGGTTGTCTCTAGATGGTGAGCTTGACCTAGCGCGTGCCAGAGCTTCATCTGGCGACGCTTCATCATCGGCGTCATTGAGAACAGACTCTGCGATGTTTCGGAGAGCGTTGTGTAGGGATTCAGTTTCATCCCTGATCTGTCTAGAGATTTCTGACTCCTGCAAGTCAGCGAAATTTCGCTCTCCGACCTTGAGTTCCAGATGTTCGATGGCTTTGCGGAGGTTCGAAACGGTCTTGTCACGCTCTTCTACTTGTATCTTCAGTTTTTCGTTGGTCATTGTAAGCTCGTTCACCCTAAAATAGGATACAAATACAGTCTCGCAGCAGACGACAAATTTTTTGACATGTTTCCCGATTTTCAAAAAAATAAAGTATGATATTTCATGAGAATCGTCTGCCAGAAGACGATTCTCATGAAATATCATGCCATATTTGTTATTTTTGAAAAAGCAGCGAAATTTGAACTTGTCGTCTGCTGCAAATTATAGGTGGCGCTTTAAGGGTTAACCCTTATCATGCTGAATATTTTTATGTACTACACTCCTCCCCAATTTTTATCCTGTTAACCAGCAGCATTCCAGTTGTAAGGATGTATTTTCAATCATTATGGAAAACAGTGTGGATTCTGATCAGATGGCTTCATCATAAAATTCCATGATAAAATTAGTCCGGAGTGCATTTTAATAAAAGCAGCAGAAGAAATATGTAGACAACATTTTTGGACCAAAGAATACAGTAGAATATCAAAAATTCGAAGTCTTTGGGACTAGAGGATTAATTCGAATTAGCAGTAGTTCGAATTATAGGGAGGTAGACATAAAACTATAAAAATGATTTTTGGGGGGTTATAAAGTTTTATGTCTACCGTTTTTTTTCTGTATCAAATATAAATTTTGGGCACCTAAAAGAAACGTCTCAAGGAGACAATTCTTTTACGCACCCAAAACATATATTATTATAGGCAGTTATTAAAATAGATCATGAATAGATCCTATTCTTTGAACCCAGTGTGTCCCAGATTTATTTTGAATTAGTCAGTATTTAGAACATCCGGAATTCCAATTTTCAAGGTTTTACTCAGAATGCCCAGGTCACACATTCACGGATCACCTCGCCGGTTCTACTACGGACTAAATCTCACGGATGACCCTGGAAATGCCAATTTCCTTAGTCCGATACGGATGCACTATAAACGTATGATTATTTACTACTACGTATGATTACAGATGCAATATGGAAAGCTACGGACCAATACAGATTGCCGCGCATGATGCCTAATTGTATCTGTGGCTAATCCGGCGTCCAGTCCATGAATATGTGACCTGGGCATTACTGTATTAAATCACTAGGGATTGTTATGTCAGAATTCTTTTCTTATGAAGAGAAATAAAAAATTTTACACAAAAGAATTTGCTCTGAAAAAAAGTTAGTCTATAAATTTGACAAGTTTTGTTTGTTTGGTCAACATCAATGGTCATGTGGAGACAGTCGTTTAACCTAACCACGTTTTTCCTGGTCAAGCTTGACAAAGTGGATAACCAGCACTCTGTGCACTTACTTTCGCTTGCAGCTGACAACAGCCCTTCTTAAATCAGCACAAGTGAATATGTCTAGTTTATAATTGCCACATCCTATTTACCTCTAAGTATTCTAGCAATTCAGCAAAACTGATATGATACAAATTAGCAATAAATATGTCCTGTTTCTAAAATTAGAACAGAAGAACATGATGTCGTTAAGTCACCAAATGACTAAATATGATGTAAAGTTGTCTGAAAATTGAGGCTATGTCAAATCTGTCTTATGCGAAAATGAGCGACTTTAGTTGTTATATGAATGATTAAATGTATATTACAGTAAATTCCCTTTAAAGTTTATAACACTATATTTGGGGTCCATAGGAATGGACCGTGTTATAACAGGCGTAGGATAATGGTGGGCGTCAGCCAGACCTCCTTCTTCAAAGCCTTTTTGGGGGCATAAAACTGGGTATCTCGCGTGCACTTTATATGCAATTTGCGAGGGGCCATGGCACACCGTCATATTATCCGAAAAAGCGACAACGACAGACCATGTTATAAGTGAATTGTGTTGTAAAGGGACACTTTTACAAAGGAATTATAGGAAAACGACCTTTTTATGGTCATTTTCTTGTAACTCCTTTATGAAAATCCATGGTAAAACAATTTTGGAGCCACAACACTTCTGTGTTCTATCCAAATCCATGTAATAACGCGGTGCGTTATAAAGGCACTACACTGCATGTCTGAAAATTGAGGCTATGTCAAATCAACCCGATGCAAAAATGAGCAGCTTTTTATGATATATGAACTATTAAATGCTTATTACTACAGTGACTATATCATTGGCTTAATGGTGGGTACACATTTGAGGCAAGTTCTACATAATAGTTTCAGAGAAATGATTCTAAATGGGTGAATATATGGTAAATATAAACTGGTCAAAATAAATTAAGCCCCACCCATAATAGTTTTGTCATTATGATTAGAAGTGTTTCAAATTTCATTTTTCGACATATTGTGGTAATATCAAGCATGTAAAATTGGCATTGCAAATATGAAAAATATTAGCTTGAAGCCAGGCCTTGAAATAAGAGTGCATATTTGAAAATAGAGGATCATAAACGAGTGATCATTTCTTATGAAATTTTTTAAACGAGCCTGTGGAGAGTTTAATAAATTTAATATGAAATGATCACAAGTGTAAGATTCTGTTTATCATATGACCTTTTAAATGTGATTTTATCGCCTTCAAAGTTTTTTTTTTATTTCAATGAAAATTTGCATTGTTGTAAGAGACGTCGTCATGACGTTACTTGTTCCCGCTGAAAGTGTTATAAGGTGTGGTCATAACATATTTTATTATATAATCTATATAAACATATTCTGATTGGCCCAGATGCATATCCACTCGAGTCAATATAATTACATATTGCATGGTTTGCCGGACGTGCTTTGCAAAGTATACCGCACAAGGTAATATTGCATGTCTTACAGGAAGTGACGTCAGAAGGTCAAGTAATTTCGCATGATCCGTCCGTAACGTCAATGGTTTTAATGGTATAAAATGACAGGAACTGCATAGCATTCATTTATTTTATATTAAAACAATTGTTGACTTCTGTTTTGGTAGACATAGAGCGTTATTGAACAGAAAACTTAATCATATTGACTTTCGCTCCGATATTTCCGTTCAATAAAACTCCCCATGTCCACCTCAACATAAGTCAATAATTGTATATTATTACATGACTTTATCCACTGAATAACAGTCACATCTTATGATAAACTATTTTTCTTACTTCTCAACCAAAACATATGTTGTGGGTACTCAAAGGAACAGCCTCAAAAGCATCAAATATACATTTAAACAGACGGGTAAGAAAATAATTACAATTTTTTGCTCAAAACTTTTGCTTATCTGGATATAGGAGATTTCCAGTAAGCATATAAAGCGGGCCAGCAAAATGCCATTGCAACGAAGTTTTGCTGATGGGCCGATAATGCCCCTAAGACTATAATGCTGGCTGGGTAAACTTTCTTTTGACCAGTTTATTTTACAAAGTGTTCCTGGGTCTATATTACATAGGTGATTACTTTTTTGATATTCTATAAGACTTTATTTCTTGAAGTGGGATCACAGCAGTTGATACTGTATATGGGATAGCGGTTGGTTATGTATATGTTCAAGTTTTATCTAAACTACATTTGGGCCTCAACGCGAGAAAACTGTCTTCGGGGGTTTGCGAACAACAAAGGCACAGCCCAGCCTGCGCGGATCGTGCAGCCTGGGCGGATCACGCAGTCTGCTCAGCACCTTTGTTATTCATTTTTTGAAGTTTCATATCTAGACTTGTCACAAGCAAAATTTCAATTTTCTAACTAGTCTCTGTAGCTATGCAGGCTGGTTTGAATCTCAATTTGTCTGAAACCAGGAAGACAGGTTTTCTCGCATCGCGGCCTATTTAATATATTTCAAATTGTGCCAAATGTTACATAGGCGATAACTTTTTTGATATCCTATAAGTCTTTATTTCATGAAGTGGGATCACAGCAATTGATAATGTATATGGGATAGCAGTTGGTAATGTATATAGAGAATACTAGGTGAGTGTCTTTTGATATCAAGTTTACCAGGCAAGGCTTTGAGAGGGCTTGTTGACATCGGGAGGCTTGCCGAGCGATTCAACAAGCGTTATCAAAGCCGAGCCTGGTAAACCTGATATCAAAAGACGCAAACCTGGTATTCTATTTATCAGTTTACCCATTGTTTCACTCTTCAAACTAGCGATTATGACGTAATTTTAGATTTTGTATTGATTCAGCATCATTACAGATGTCATTCAAAAAGTGCAACGTCATCATGACCTGATAAAGGCACATGCCGTGAGATAGACAAAGTTTATCAGGCAACGTGCAACAATGCAAGTTAATATATGAGAGGTAACTGATAAATGTTAAACTTCAAGTTTTATCTAAACTACATTCAATATATTTCAAATTGTGCCAAAGCTGTAGGCAATGTGTTTAACCCTTTAAACGATACATTAAAAGTTGATACATGAATAAAATTGCCTTTCAAAAGCTCAATTTCAGATAACTGGAAGAACATGCTTAAATCAAAGCAAATTTCTGATATTTTGACTTAGATCTAGATCAGGGGGCATAATCTGTATTAATTTCACTATTGTTTTCTACCTTAAGAAATGGTGTGGCCTGCCATAGCTTTCCATTCTTTACTATTCAAATATCTGCAGCTTTCCTATTTGCCATGCAATTATGATCCGTTTTTCAGCAGATTCTGTGGTTTAACCATTTAAGCGCCTTTGGATGCCTTTGAAATGTAATATTTTTTTGAAATATTATGAAAAATGGAACATTTGCTCCTGAGGAGCAAATGTTCCATTTTTCATAATATTTTCAAAACTATTTGAAATGTAAAAATTATTTTTGGAAAATATTTGAAAATTTGAATTATTTATAGAAAATGATGCAATGTTCTAAATATAGCATATGGGGTAAAGGGTTAATATAAACTTGCATGTCCGGTATTGCATCCCCCTTTAAGAAGCCAGAGGATATACTCAGACATTGAGAAATGGAAGATGATGGTTGAAAGGGTTACGTAATAGCAACTATCCTAGATGATTTTACCTGCTGGAATTGCTATAACTTCTGATAGAAAATAAGACAAAAATATATGAATTATGAGAGATGATAAGAATCTATCATGAGTGTGAGGGTGGGATAGAAAACTTTATCCTGAGCGATCACTGTTTGGCATCACTAGGCTTGTCGAGTGATGGCAAACGGTGATTTCGAGGGAGATTTTTCTATCCCATCCTCACACGAATTATGGATTCTTTTTCTTGCTCAGCAATTAATACATATTTTGCTTAAAAAAGGCTCCCAGATGTTCCTGAGTACGCTGATATGCGCCATGACATGATGATGTCAATTTAACATAACAATGACGTCACTTGACGACCATGCACGCGAGTTCCAATACAACCTTTGTACAGCTCTCATGTGACAGCCTGGGAAAGATAACATGGGTATCACATAAGATTTTCTATCCCAGGGTAAAATTTCAGATGTCCTTAACCGGTGAGCAAAAAAACTTTATCCTGAGGGATCACTGTTTGGCATCATGAGGCTTGTCGAGGAATGATAAACGGTGATCCCAAGTTACAGATTTCTCTATCCCACCAAATAAAATGTGAGGGTTGCCGAGCATTGTATTGCTTTTTCACAACAAGTTTAATTAATTCAATAATACGTGGTTATGAATGCTAGATTCTATTTATCATATATAAATTTCTTTGAAATCCCATTTAATTGCTAATAACTTGCCATATATATATGACATTGTAATGGCCGTCATAACATATTGTCAACCCTCGAAAGTGATGTCCACCTCCGCTTCGCCTCGGTGGACATCACTTTCTCGGGTTGACAAATCCTGATGTTAACCTCAAAAGAATGCATCAATTATATAATGTTACTACTACTAGTGGTTTCATAGTGACATGATGTGATAATCGTTTTTTCCAATGTAAAATATTATTTCTCCAACTAAACTTTTATTGTGGTGAGCTGTCAACCGAGCTTATCAAACTCTGATCAGCTCGGTAGACAGGCAATGACTCAGTCAAATCTTTGGTCAACAGCCATTTTATACAGTACCAGTGCAATCAACAACATGGGTTTGGAGTTATTGTCCATTAGTAATGTTGTTTACAACTGTGCAACCACCAGTTTAGCATTCAAATCAAATTTGATGATACAGCTGTCATGTTAATATACACAATTTGCTGTATAGTGACAGGTATTTTAACATTGATCGGCAGCTTGACATAATGTTGTAAAGAGGCAAAGATAGTGGACATGATACTTGATAAGCATTAATTTCAAAATGGTTTCCTTCTTTTTTCAGTATCATATGTTGTTGGTACACGTTGGAATTGCCTCATAGAGGCAATCCCAACATGTACCGACAATATATGTTCGATGGATTAGAGATTTTGCACTATAAACTTTTTTTTCACCAACTCCCTCAATTATCTTTATTGTTTTAGTGAAATTAGCATGGTGAAGTGAACATATTTTCATGTATATTGGTATACACCTTGGTGACAATAATAGACTGCAAATTCTATGTTATTGACAGCTTATCTTGTGAGGTTTCAGCATCATGCAATACTTGGTAGTAGCAAGGTTGTAAAACATAAGATCAAAATTACAGTATATTACTCACCTTGCATTGAGCTCTGCACTGTGGGCATCGTAGCGGGCCTGGAGCTCAGCGATCTCGCGGGTACGATCTCGGAGCTGACTCTCCATCGACATGCGCTCTCCACGCTCACGATCCATGCTGACCTGAAAATATATAAATGAAAGGGTCAACATTTCTACAATTTTTTAAAATATTAATTTTCACTCTTTGCCTATTGGGTAATTATTCATGCTTTTTTGTCGTCTGCTGATTTTTTTAAAAGAATCAACTCTTTCCAAAAATTCTTTCAGGAATATCATCAGAGTGCAAGAAGTTTGGATCAAGATCAGGCCCAACATTTTGTTGGGCCTGATCTGGGTCCAAATTGTTTGCAAAGGTTATCAGCAGGTGACACTAGTGGGCGAAGAGTTAAGAGTTTTAATATGGAATGACACAAGAAATTTTCTGAATGCCCAACTTATTGCCGATAAAGGCATTGGACATTAATATTTCCCCTCCAAAAAAATGCCCCAATCTTTTGTAAGGGGCTCTCTTGATCTGTCATTTACCCTTAAAGCGTCAAGACAAAAAATGCATCTAAAATTGTCGTCTGCTGAAGTCATCTGCTGCAAATCATTGCTTCACATTTCTGACGTAATAAGTATAGAAGCAAACAGCCTGGACCCAGAACAGACTGCTCCTATAGGAGCAGTCTGATCTGGGTCCACACTGTTTGCCATAGAGGCTTCTTAAACATTGCAGCAGACGAAAAAAGCAGACGACTTTTGTTGTGATTGGTCCATTAAGGGTTAACATACAAACCAAACCCTCTAAAAGCTAAACCACAGGGCTCTTGCAACGTGTTCTGGTTTTGTTTGTTTGATCGAGTTGATGCCTTATGTCTTGGTCACCAATTGTTCAGTCATGTCCGCACCCCGGTACTAAGCAGAGCATAAATTGTCTTGCTCAAGGACATAACAGTGTCTACGGTAAGGCTCAAACCAGTACTCCTCGATCTGAAGTCCAGCACTCTACCACTCAGCCACTGTGCTCCAAAAGACAAATTCTGGTTATAAAATGTTACTTAATATTGCCAATACCCGGGCTTTAAGTCCTTTAGATTGTATATCAATGTGGGTATTAAATTATTTGACAGTTCTTTTGTTCTTTTACCAAACCTAAATATTGAAATACCAGGGAGTGAAGTACATGTATTGTTGTTAGTTAACTTTGCATGCTGGGTAATTTTTCAAGCTTTTTGTTGTCGTCTGCTACTTTTTTCAAAATTAACTTTTTTGAAAAATTCTTTCAGGAACACTATCAGAGTGCCAAACAGTTTGGATCCAGATCAGGACCGATGTTATGTCGGTCCTGATCTGGGTCCAAACTGCTTGCAACCTTTATCAGCAGATGACAATAGTCACCTCTAGCAAGAAAAGAGTTAGCACAATTAGCCTTTTCTTGTACATTGTATACAGAATATTGCTGATCATACAAGTTAAGAGATATTTTGACCCATAAAAGGCCTGTTGCGATTGCAGCAGAAACCAAATTTTGAAATGCTTTACTTCTTTTTTGTCAAAAATAAGGCTTATTATTTCATGTATTTTGTTTGTTTGATTTGATTCTTCATGTCCAATCAACAATCTTTCAGTTATAAAAGGACGGGTCTTTATGGGTTGAACCAGTACTAAGCTAGGATTAAAGTCACAAGGCAGTGACGCCGGTGAGGCTCAAACCCACAGCCCCTCTGTCTGGAGTCAAGCACTCTATCACTGAGCCACTGCACTCCTGAATATTTCATGTGATACTTTGAGACTTGACTCTGATGTGACTGAATCTTTGAGAATGACTATAGTGATTTCATCTTACAGTGGTGGGGAGGGGTCGTGAGGTGGACCAAGGTTGAGAAAGGTGTACAGAGTCATTACTAATATCAAGCCTTATTTCATCCCATTAACTCATTTAAGCCGAATGGAATTTCCCAATCTTACCCATTGGACCAGTCTATTTCTGTTTAAAGGGTTGTTGGGTTGTATATTTCATTTTTATTTAAAATCTAAATAGAACATTCTGTAGGCAAACAGTCTGCGGCGTCTGGTCTGGGTTTGCACTGTTTATATGTGTCCAACAAAAAGGACTCTAGGCTAAGCTGCAGCAAAATTTGGAAACTATAAGCTGCAAATTTTTGGCGGTAAGGATTGATCCAACTAGGAAGATGGATCATCTCAGGCAACTCTGGATCAGCTGGGTTCTACAGGGTCTTGCTAATCTGTGGCTGCATAGATTACCAAGGCAGTACAAACTTTCAATAGAGCAAGTGTTAATGGGATTTGCAAAACACAAGTTTTAATCCAAACTTTAATCTACAACTGTTTGCACTCTGGGTAATTTTGCAGGCTTTTTTTATAGTCTGCTGTTTTTTTTTTTTTTTTTTTTTTTTTTTTTTTTCAAAATTAATTTTTTTATAATCTGCTGTTGTTGTTTTTTTTTTTCAATTTTTTTTTTTCAAAACAATCTTTCAGTAAAACCCTAAGTGTTAAACAGTTTTGGTCCAGACAGATCAGGCCTGATCTGGGTCCAAACTGTTAGTAAATCTTATCATCAGACGAAAAGTTTTAATCCCATCTTTAATCTTCAACTCTTTGCACTCTGGGAAATTTTGCAAGCTTTTCTGTCTTCTGCCGATTTTTTTTTCAAAATTAAAATTTTTCAAAAATTCTTTCAGGAATACCATCAGAGTAACAAATTTTAACTGTCTGGTTTCTGATCAGGCCTGATGTTTTGTCGCTTTATCCGGCCTGATCTTGGTCTGTTTGTTTATTTGTGTTGATGCTTTACATCCTGGTCAACATTTTTTTCAGTCATGTTGGGATGTTTTTCTGCCATCCTGGCTTGAACCAGTACTAAGCAGAAAACACAAAACAGTGACTCCAGTGAAGCTCGAACAAGCGACCCCTCGATCTCGAGTCTACCATTCTTCCACTGAGCCAATGCAATCCTCACAATCTTGCTCCAAAACTGTCTGCAAAGGTTATCCACAGACAACACTGGCAGATAAAGAGTAATACAGCAACGAAATTTGAAAAATGTCTGCTGCAAATTTTTGGCATCCTTTTAAGGGTTAACCCTTAAAGCACCAAGAAAAAAATGCATCTGAAAATGTCGTCTGCTGAAGTCGTCTGCTGCAACCAATTGCCTAACATTACTGACGAATTAAGTATAGAAGCAAACAGCCTGGACCCAGAACAGACTGCTCCTATAAGAGCAGTCTGATCTGGGTCCACACTGTTTGCCATAGAGGCTTCTTAAACATTTCAGCAGACGAGAAAAGCGACAACTTTTGTTGCGATTGGCGCTTTAAGGGTTAATCTTACTAGAAGAAGCCTCTTCTTTCTGAGTTCTACAGGGGCTCTTTTAGATTACCAAAGCAGTACAAACTTTCAATAGAGCAAGTGTTAATGGGATTTACAAAACACCAGGTTTAATCCCAACTATAATCTTTATGAATACGTATAGAGACAACACACCAGATAGGTGGCAATCGAAAACGTTAATACTTATGGCAAACGCAGATTAAAAATCGTTAGAAACAGAGTTTTCTATTGCCATTTGTCGCCCAACTGGCGACAAATGGCAATCGAAAACACTGTTTCTAGTGATTTTTGATCCGCGTTTGTCGATTGTTAAGAGCATTTTCGATTGCGGCCTATCTGTTGTGGACAAGCCAATTGTTAATCATGGCATTCTATTACTAATATGCTCATAATATTACTGTACCAAGCCTAAATGCACAAAAAATGTGTTTTTCAACCAAAAATATGATAACTCTTTGCAAGCTGGGTAATTTTTCAAGCTTTTGTTGTTGTCTGCTAACATTTTTCAAAATTAACTTATTCAAAAATTTCTTTCAGGAAATCTGATAGTGTGTCAAATGGTTTGGATCCAGTCAGGACTGACATTTTTATCGCTCCTTTTAAGGGTCTAAACTATTTGCAAAGGTTATCATTAGATGACAAAAAGTCATGGCTAGCAAGGAAAGAGTTAAGACTCTAGCTGGCACTATAGGTTTTAATCAAGAAGCTGGACAAAATCTTAAAATGGGAGATTTCTCCACCGAACTAAAGCCAACTTTTAGAAAGAGCTAAATGGAATTTCCCTTCAAAAGGACTTAAATCAAATTACATGGGTTACTTAAATCAAATTACACTGGTTAAATATGATACAATAAATCAGATGTTTATCATACTATACAATTATGCAGAATAATCAAGATAGGCGCCATCTTTTGTGGCTTATGAAATTTACACTTTAACTCATTGCCTGCCAGGGTCGTCTGCTGACAACCTTTGCAAACAGTTTGGAACCAGATCAGGCCCGACAAAATGTTGGGCCTGATCAGAATCCAAACTGTTTGGCACTCTGATGGTATTCCAGAATTTTTTTTTGAGAACATTAATTTTGAAAGAAATCAGCAGACGACAAAAAAGCATGCAAAATTACCCAGTATGCAAAGCTACTGTAACCATCAATACACTACATATACAGCAAGTTATTGTTCCAAATCAATGAATGACTGAAAATGTAAATAAAATACCACAAATGAGATCTTCCATCATGCTTTATTGTATCATGTTAGGTTGTTCCAATTTGCATTGCGAAGGGGTTGAAGGATTTTAATACTTATGCTGAAGAGTGTGCTTAAAACCAGAGAGTGCAGTCATCCATTTTATGGGGTTTCATCTTGGTCTACACCGTTTGTTTCTATCCCTCGTTGGGGATGCCAGTCATAAAATGGTTAACAAATTTTATTAAATTGGATTTGTCATTTTATAAATAGCTTAGTCAACTACATCACATTCACATTGTTTCAAGTTAATTCTTTCCATTACTAGTGGTGACTTTTGTCGTCTGCCGATAACCTTTGCAAACAGTTTGAACCCAAATCAGGACCAACATCAGGACTGACAGGTTGTCGGTCCTGATCTGGATCCAAACTGTTTGACACTGAAAGTGTTCCTGAAAGATTTTTTTAAAAAAGTCAGCAACGGCCAGCAAAAGCATGAAAAATTATCCAGCATGCAAAGAGTTAAACAAATACTGTCGAGGTAAAACAAAAGTTTGGAAGAAAATGCCTCTTTTTTTACCATGTGTTTTGGGTACTTACTACTCATCGGAACAATCTCCTTGAGATGGTTCCAATGAGTGCCCAAAGCACATTTTTGTGACTTCTAAAACACCCCATTATCTTTTATATACAGCAGCCAGAAAAACGATTTTTACCAATTTCTATGCAACTATCCAAAATTTAATTATTCACCGACAAAAAAATAACAGTTACTCCATGTATTCAACCGAAACTAAAAGAGCGTGACATATTACCCTGCTATGATACATTATTCCTAAAAAAATTATGTCGGCGATTTTAATCTAAATCCGCTTAATCCTCTTCATAATGCAACAAGCTAGACCTATAAGTTGCTAACATAGCATCAAGCCAAACTTGAACTTAAATCGGCCATTGTTAACCCAAGTCCTGCTGAATTAATTATTACGCATTACCCCCTATTGACATTAAACTAGTCCAGATGCACGATTACAGTATTTTATTAAAGATTTTTGGGGTGATTGGAAAACAGTGTAGATTCTGAGCAGCTGGAGCCAGCTGATCAGGATCTACACAGTTTTCAAAAAGAGAATATATACAAGTCAAGCAGGTCAAGGGTTAAAACATTTGTGGTCTACAGCAGACGAGATAAGTAGACGTAAATTTAAAGTAACAATAATCAATATGTAATTAAAATGGTTTGACATATTATTTGAATATTTAAGTTTCTGCCAGGAGACAATTTGAATAAAATATAAAAAACATTGCTGATGAAAATTTAAAAAAAAAATTTAAAAAAAAATTGACGTCTGCTTTTTTGTCGTCTGCAGCAAGTCATTGATTAAACATGGCATTGTTAAAAATTTGAATGTGTTGCAGAACACAATAGCTTTAATAAGCTTATTCTGCCTACTTTGCTACAAAGAATACATATGACTTCTAACAGTGTTTAAAATTTAACAATTGTACGAAAAATTAACGGAAAATTCATTGTGTCCAGGGGTTAATTTATTATGTTATAAAACTTTTTGATCTTATATTTCTTTAATATCAATTATTTGGTTGTAAACGCCCTATTTCTAAAATTTGAGAACTTTCCAATAAGGTCATCTAGTAATGTTTTGACCTTAACATTTAACTTAGAAAAAAAATAATGTGAGAGTTATGATATTTTTGACGAAAAAAAAAAAAATAGAAACAAACTTCTGTATTTTTATCAAATTTATACCACCTTTACCATGAAATACCTTGTGATGTGCATGGTCTACACTGATGTAGGTGGTATAAAATAGTTATACTGTGTTTGTCCACCTGTACGTAAGATAATCCACTCGCTAAAACTTGTGGATTATCTCCACGTACAGGCAGATAGCCCATGGTATAACTATTACATAGCCTCCATGATTAACAAATAAATATGTCGGGTCTGATCTGCATCCAAACTGTTTGTACTATGATGGTATTCTTGAAAGAATTTTTCAAAACAATTGATTTTGAAAAAAATCAGCAGACAATAAAAAGCATAAAAAATATCCCAGCATGCAAAAAGTCAAGGGTTAAAATGTTTGATACTAATTTCATTTGGTAATTTGGTAAGAAATTGATAAAATGACAATAGTATTAAAATTCATGTTTGGACTGGAAATTAGTTACACTCAAATCAGCAGGTAATTTAATTTAAAGATGTTTGTCAACTAGATGTCAAAAATTTATTGAATCATGTTACTATTTTATATTAACGCTAAATTTCACTGTAAATGGTCAGACCAAAGTCATCTGCAGTTTTATTTTGGAAAACTCTATAGCAAACAGTATGGACCCAGATCAGTCTGCTCCATCTTAGGTGCTTCAGACTAGATTTTTTCATGGAAGCAAACACTATAAACCTAGTCATGACCAGCGGTCAAAATTCTGCTGAATCATGCTCAAATATTTCATATTAAAACTTTAACTGTCATAAGTGGCCGAAAACACCTGCATCTTTCTTGATATCTTGATTACACTGACCATTTGAAAGGGGGCATAACACCACAAAGGGAGATAATTAAAAAAAATACTGGTCAGCTATTTTTTGATGAGGAATCCATATACAAAATTACCAAATCCTAACAATTTTTTAGATCTGACACATGCAGGCGGACAAGCCGAAACCAATATGCTCCTGAGTTTTTCAAAGCTGGGGCCATAAAATGTTTTTTCTTTCTTTTTTATTTTTTACAATTAAGACATTTTAATTACTCTGAAGCACTCGTATAACATTTCAAATTCTTATTTTCCTTTCAAGCTAGGGAAACAACCACAAATCAATTAATTTCAAAGCTTATATTAATAATAGAGAATTATGTATTTTTATTTCACGAAGTCACTTTCACTAAGGTGACACCCCTCATTATTTCACCCTTATCATTCATTATATACAATATGCTTTCATCATTAAATGTAACACCATAATAAAACATGTTGCCGATAAAAGGATTACCAGCAATTTTCAAGCAATTACTTTCAACAAGAATGTAAAAAGAATTATAAATTAGTACTACATGTATTACACTCATGGGAACAGTTTAAGTTATGCCTTTGAAAACAGTGAAGAGCCAGATCAGCTGGCTTCTTCAAAAGCCAGCTGATCTGGATCTACACTGTTTGCTATTCAATACTCAAATTGATACAAAATAAATCTATCTGATATGACTTGCAAAAAATAAAAGTTGGTAGGTTAATAGTTCTTTATTCAGCAAGATAAACGACAACACAGAGCCAAACAATGTTGATAAAGATCTAGATGATAAACATGATAAACCCAAAAGTTAACTCACTATCAGGTGAATATCAGTGGCCCTGAGAAATAAAGGGTTCTAGGGAGGGATGGGGGTAGACAGAAAAAACCTCAAGTGGCTATGGCTATTGTCTAAGGTGGTGGTTCTTTCTTTGCTAGTGCCTTTTATTGTTGCTCCCATTGTATGTAAGAGGGTATTCTGCATTCTGCAATACTTTCGACCTTCATTAAACTACCATTTGTCATTAAGATCTTTGTTTCGTCTATTTTTGAATGGCTGTTTTACACAGGTTTTATAGTAAAATTCAAGTACTTTTCATTGCCTTAGAATGAGCTACCAGTATATTTCAAGGCAGATTAAATTTTCAACAACTTTTCAAGAATGCCCTCCACATTCAAACACTTTCTTTTCATGCCTGCACGGATTTTATTTTGCCAGTTTGGGAAGGGGCCCTAGGGCCTTTCAGATTGGGAAAATGAGCGCGGTAAACCACTAAATTGGGGAATTTGTTATGGTGCACAATTATGTCATACTTTAGCCATCAAGTTGAAGAAGAAATAAGATGCAATGGTTGTAGATTGTCACCATGTAGCTTGAGTGAGTGGTTACTGTGTGTTATTTTTTTTCCTTAAGATTCAAAATTGGTAAAAAAGTCACCTAAATTCCATTGGGAATGGGGACAAATTTCGACCCCTGAGAACACCCCAAAATATCCCTGCCCTGGTGAGTTGTTTAGTAATTCACACACCCCCAGATAAGAGTGCGTAGCTGAAATTTATTTTCTTATTTCTCAACCAATACATATGTTGTGGGTACTCAAAAGAACCGTCTCAATGAGACGGTTCTTTTGAGCACCCAAAACACATGCTTAAACTGATGGATAAGAAAATAATTGCAAATTTACGCTGACATTTTTCCACTCACCTGAGACTGGGTATCGGCGTTCCTCAGATTGGCATTCAGGTTGAGACAAGCAGACTGCATGCTGCGAGCCGTCTTCGTCAGGTCACCTTTGACGTGCGAAAGGTCTCTCTCGGTGGCTGTCTTCAACTCGCTGAAGTTACGGCGGAATGCCACAACGGCTCTCCAGAGAGACAGAAGACGACTGTGCTCGGCGCTGAAGTACTCGTTGAAACTCTATCAAAAGAACAAAATATCATATCATAAAGTTTTTATTCAGCAATAACACTCTTGGATGAGAAAATAAACTAATATTGAAATCAATAGGTAAAATAATGTTTTTGTTTGTTTGATTTGATTCTTTACGTCCCATCAACAATCTTTCAGTTAAACAGGGACAGGTTTTCCTGGGTTGAACCAGTACTTAGCTAGGATAAATGTGTCTTGCTCAAGGACCACAACGCAGTGATGCCGGTGAGGCTCTAACCCGCGGCCTCTCGGTCTCAAGTCAAGCACTCTACCGCTGAGCCACTGCGCTCCCTACCAGTAAATAGAGCTATAGTAAAATAAGAACAAGGCTACTTTACCACTGTCCCAATTTTAAAAAAATGTCTGACTTACTGTATTTCTGCCTATTAATGGAGAAATAATAAAGTATCATAGATTTAAGTCTGAATTTTAAGAGACCTGAAACCAGGCTATGCTGAATGTATTGTACATGTATACCCTCTTTTGAAAACAGTGTAGATCGTAGCGCAGTCGGTAACGTGTCTGACAGGCCCATTAATTGTCAACTTTAATTTTGATGAGATATTGTAACTAACATTGGAAACAACAGGTAAAATAATGTTGACAGGCCCATTATTTGTCAATTTGATAGATTCTAAGCCCCAGACCTTTCTTTATAGATATTGTAAGGTGGGGCACCAGCCAAAAAGATATATCAAGAGTTTTAAAGAGCTTGTTCAAATAAGAAACATGGTTTTAACTCTTTGCCTACTAGTGTCGTATGCTGATAACCTTTGCAAACAGTTTGGACCCAGATCAGGCCTGACAAAATGTCGGGCCTGATCTGGACCCAAACTATTTGACACTCTGTTGGTATTCTTGAAAGAATTTTTCGAAAAAGTTAATTTTGAAAATAATCTGCAGACGACAAAAAAAGCATGAAAAATTACCCAGCATGCAAAGATTTAAGCCCAGGTGGTAATCCTTCAATAGATTTATAGATATAAAAGTGCAGATGAGAAAAAGGCCCTTATGACATGCAAGAGACAAGGAAATTCAGATCAGCATGGCCATCTATGCAGCCTGGTCACACATCGAGATCAGGTAAAATGATCATATGATAATTTTGAATCAGGATGGGGAAAATGAAGACCCTGATCAGACTGTGCATTTGCACAGTCTGATCAGGGTCTTCATTGTCCCCATATTGGACAAGGATCCATTTATCATGACAAAGTTGTTATATTAGCTTTTGATAATGTGCAAATATTGATTAAAGTTTATAACTTGAGTTGTTTTAAAGTATGTATTCGATTTTCATGCATTTTCGGTACAAGCATTTCGTCGGCCAAAATGAGAGATGCAAACTATGAATAAACCAGAAGATTGTGAGAAACTGTATCACACCGGGTAGGCGGCAATCGAAAACATTGATACTATCGACAAATGTAGATTAAAAATCGATAGAAACAGAGTTTTCGATTGCCATTTGTCGCCTAACTGGCAACAAATGAAAATTGAAAACACTGTTTCTAGCAATATTTGATCCGCATTGGTCGATTGTTAAGAGCGTTTTGGATTGCCGCCTACCGGGTGTGTGTATACAGTTGCATGAGTCAATGTTCAGACTCTGCTTTGCATCGAGCGTAAATAGGAGTACAATCTTAAGTCTGAAACTAGAAATGTGTAAGTGTGACACTGATGTCCCTGCTCGAGGCCATTGTATGAGAGAAAAAATATTGTACTGGATGTTCGGACAAGGGTGATACTACATGCTACCCATTGAAAATGGCGGGGGATAACAAGCCATAATCTCTTAAACCAGTTTGAATTACCTACAGGCTGACAATGTGTTTGGGCCAATCAAGAAATGACAGCCTTCCACATTATGAGATTTGCAAATCCTTTGGTGTTTGATTCCTTACGTCCCAGGCAACAATTTTTCAGTTATGTCCGGATGGGTCTTCCCCGGTCGAACCAGTTCTAAGCTAGGATTAATGTGTCTTGCTCAAGGACACAACGCAGTGACGCCCATGAGGCTTGAACCCGCAACCCCTCGATCTTGAGTCAAGCACTCTTACACTGAGCCACTGCACTCCCTCAACATTATGAGATTGGCAAATCCTTTGGTGAAAACCAGAATATTGCAGGGAACCATACCTCTCAGTCACTATTCAAAGCCTCTGCTTTGCACCAGGTGAATGTTGCAACAGACATAGCATAAGCGTTGGTTGATATAAGCCCATTAATTTAATGCAACAACAATGGTTCTGGATATTTTGGTTTATAATTTTGACAAAATATGGTTACTTGTTTAGTTTTTTCCTAGATAAGGCATGAAGTTAAATTTTTCCTTAGATAAGACATGATGTCAACAATGATAGATAGATATATTTTCACCCAACAAGAGGAGATTCCGACCAAACTTATGATAAATATACATATACAGTCAAAACAGTCAGGATTTTCAACTCAGGGGTCTGGTTTCCTGTAGTGACAATATAATTGTACAGGTAAAGGTTTGAAATCAGGGGACAAGAAATAGCTAATATGACATCTTGATTGGTTATCTGGAGAAGATATCAGTATAAGAACTCAAAGTTCCTTTGGTGGAGTTTGGCAAAAATAAAACCCTTGCGAAAATTTTCGAATTTTCAGAATGCTTTAACAGATATCCAGTTGGGCCATGAATTTAACTCTTTCCTGGCTAGCACCAACTTTTGTCGTCAGCTGATAACCTTTGCAAACAGTTCTGAACTAGATCAGGGCCAACAGAATCTCTGTACTGATCTGAGTCTAAATCGTTTGACATTCAATTGTTCAAGAAAGAATTTTTGAAAAACTTGACGGCAGACTACAACAAAAACACGAATAATTACCCAGCATGCAGAGTTAAAATCTGGTCTCAACTTTCATTTCTTCAAAACTAAGTTTGTGTAACCAGGAAAGGCTAAGGCTAGACTGCTAGGGTGTGTGGATGTATTGGTTGCAAATTTCTGACATTATCCAATCAAATTGCAGTGCACTTGTGGACTAGAGTATCCAGGCCCCGAGGTAATAAAACTTTTTTCATGCTCAACTCAACTGAGCACGAAATTTTAACTGCTCATAAAAACTAAAATACCGAAAAATGAAGAAGTTTCTTGCTTTAAGCCTCTCAGATGTTGCATTTATCATGCTAATAAATGTTAAAATGCCAACAATTGTTGGCATGCCCCGAGGTTATTAAACTTCTTTCCTGCTCAACTAAAATGAGCACAAAATTTCAACTGCTCATAAAAACTAAAATACCAACAAATGAAGAGGTTTCTTGCTTTAATGCTCTCAAATGTTGTATTTATCATGCTAATAAATGTTAAAATGCCAACAATTGTTGGCATTTTAACATTTATGAGCATGATAAATTCTGCGCTCAGCTGAGTTGAGCATGAAAAAGTTTTACCTGTTCCTCCTCTCTCCATTCATTCTCTTTCATGTCCAGATCTTCCCGGGCTCTCTGCCAATCAGCTGTCAGCTTGTGGATGTCGCCAGTCAGTGATTGGTTGGCTGCTGTAGCCTGGTCCAGCTGCTCTCTCAACATGGCATTTACATGGGCTAGACTGGAACTCCTAAAATTACACAGAAAAAGCTTTATTTACAGGAAAGTTATGGTACTCAGTCAAAGTAGATAGAAGAATATCTGATGTCGCCAGTCAGTGATTGGTTGGCTGCTGTAGCCTGGTCCAGCTGCTCTCTCAACATGGCATTTACATGGGCTAGACTGGAACTCCTAAAAATTACACAACTGGGTTCAAGCTGGGCTCTGACAGTAGGGAGAAGTGACTTCTCCCTCCAGGAAAATTAGGGAGAAGTGACAGTCAGATAGGGAGAAGTTATAGCCAAAATTACACAACAGGGTTCAAGCTGGGCTCTGGCAGTAGGGAGAAGTGACTTCTACCTCCAGGAAAATTAGGGAGAAGTGACAGTCAGATAGGGAGAAGTTATAGCCAAAATTACACAACAGGGTTCAAGCTGGGCTCTGACAGTAGGGAGAAGTGACTTCTCCCTCCAGGAAAATTAGGGAGAAGTGACAGTCAGATAGGGAGAAGTTATAGGGCAAAATTGTGACATTTTCTGTCAGTTGAAAAGCGAATTAGCCATTACACATACTATTGCCATTAAATGGAAGGAGAAATATGATGCAGTGGTAGTAGATTGTCACCACTGTGTTGACAGAATGAAAATAATGAGTCTCCCTAAAAAAAAAAAAAAAAAAAAAAAAAAAAAATTTTTTTTTTTTTTTTTTTTTTTAGGGAGGATCCCACTTCTCCCTGGATCCCATTTAGGGCGAAATTTCTGCCCATAGTGGGAAGATTTCACCCTAGTTGCCCCCTAGCTTACTTTCTGCACAAGAAAAAAAGCTTTATTTACCGGAAAGTTCTGGTACTCAATCAAAGTAGATGCTGGGACCCAATAAACACGGACTGGTCACTTACATACAGGTAAATGTATATATTGGAAATACGTTGTCGTGGCTCAACGGTGGCTGAGCTTTCAAAACTGATGTATGTTCCGGATTAAATAATCATATCTCCGTTATTTCTCTACATTTCTTTGAATTTTTTTCAAAAAGCAATTGTTCAATATACTATCTTTAAGACTGTATTGTTGTATTTATTGAAAGTTTATCTGTCTTTATGAACATCAGCAAGAAACCTAGGTATCCTTTTCAGCTATTTTCGGCACTTTTAGCCGAAACTCGTCAGAAATCAACATAAAAAATGGGAATAACTTCAATTCTTTTTAATGTAACTCATAATATTTCAGCTTCGCGTACTGGGAGTAACCTCTTATACCCTCGTGTAAGTTCTGAATCAATTTTATTGGCTTTAGTATTTTGAAATAGCACTAAAATAAAGCCTCGACAACATAACTTTGTATTTCGGTCAGTGACTAGTCCGTTTATACTGGGTCCGAGGTAGATGGAAGAATATCTGATGACTGATGGGTAAAATATGCAAATTGAAGAATATCTAATGAATGGTGAGAATTATGCAAATTACAGAACATCTGATGACTGATAGGTTTTTTGTCAATTGAAGAATATCTTATGAATTATGGGTAATATGTAAATTACAAAATATCCAGAATTATCGGGACTATGCAAATTATATAATATCAGATGAATGATGGGTAATATGCAAATTAAAGAATATCTGATGACTGATAGGTATTATGCAAATTGAAGAATATCGGATGACTGATGGATAATATGCATATTAAAGAATATCTGATGAATAAAAGGCAATATGCATAAAGAGGACTATTTGTTTGTTTGTTTTTTTGCTTTATGTCCCAAGTCAACAGCTATGGTCATGTCGGGATGGTCAGTTCACCTAACCACACTTTTTTTCCTGAGCAAGCTTGACTAAGCAATTAACCAGTACTTTGTGCACATACTTTTGCTTGTAACTGACAACAATCCTTCTTGAATCAGCGGAAGGGAGGAGAATGGCCGTAGAAATTATTTCATGATCAATCTCCGCGAAAGTATGGGACCGAGCCCGGATTGAACTTGCGACCCCTGGATCTGCAGTCAGACACATATCTGCAGCCAGACACATTACCGACTGCGCTACACGGCCTGGTCATGAATGACTGGTGATATGCAAATTGTAGAAGGTCTTATGATTGATTGGTATTTTGCAAATTGAAGAATATCTGATGACTGAAGGATAATATGCAAATTGAAGAATATCTGTTGACATATGGATAATATGCATATTAAAGAATATCTGATGACCAATAGGTATAATATCTGATGACTGTTGGTTAATAGGCAAATTGAAGGATATCTGATGACTGATGGGTAATATGCAAATTATAGAATATCTGATGACTGATAGGTATTATGCAAATTATAGAATATCTGATGACTGATAGGTATTATGCAAATTGAAGAATATCTAATGAATGATGGAGACTTTATAAATTGAAGAACATCTGACGAATGATGGTAAATATGCAAATTAAAGAATATACAATATGCAAATTACCTCTGCTGCTCCTCCTCCAGTTTAATCAAAGCTGACTCGAGATCCATGTTGTGGTCTGATTCTGCCATACGTAACTTACTCTCGGTGGTCTCTAGCCTGTCTTGTTGACTCTGTAACTTAGATAAAACAAGGAATATATGAATCACAATGTAAACTTATGCACTAGTAAACTCACCATGACTCCCCAGCGCTGGATAAAGGTGTGTCACAAAGACTCCCCAATTAAGAAATTCTAACCATTATCCTGCCAATATTTTTGTCCTGAAACTGTCGTCTGCATATTACGTCTGCTGCATATATATTGCACCTGAAACTGCATTTATCATGGAAGCAAACACTATGAACCCTGATCAGAATGCTCCTATAGGAGCATTCTGATCTGGGTCCATAGTGTTTGCAATAATGGCTACCAAAGTACATCATCAGATAAGCAAGCAGACGACAATTGTTGCTAATGGAGGGAAAAGGATTAACCCTTGAAGTGCCAAACACGACTGCAGCAGACGACAAATTTTGAGACATCTTTCCCAATTTTCTACAAAAATAAGGTATGCTATTAAATGAGAATCGTCTGCCAGCAGACAATTCTCGTGAAATATCATCCCTTATTCGTTATTTTTGAAGAAGCAGCTATAATTAGAAATTGTCTTCTGATGCAAATTATAGGTGGCGCTTTATGGGTTCATCCTTATTCACTGCGAAACTTAAGAAAAGCATAAGAACAACTTACTGGCTATCATCAAGTTCATCAATACCTACAGAAAGCTAGACTTCATAAATGTACTCGAAACTAGCGATACATGACTAGCGCTACATTCCGACAAATACAGAATGAGCTATTGATTTAGTCCGCTAAGCAAAGAAAACAGGAAAAATATTTAATTGCGAGAGAAAGTCTTTAAAATCATGGCAAACATTTTATTATTGGATTCTCAAAGAAGCTTGAAATGGACAATTGATATAAATGTGTGAAAAGTCACCGAGTTATTAAATAATCATGAGACCGCTAAACATGTCAAATCCTGTGTCAAGCCACCAAGTAGGGTGAATCAAAAATGTATGAGCATTTTTTTTTTAATGACCATTTAATTGTTTTGTTTGTTTGTTTGTTTTATTCTTTACGTCCCATCAACAATTTTTCAGTTATTAAGGGACAGCTCTTCCTGGGTTGAACCAGTACTAAGCTATGATTAGTGTTCTTGCTCGAGGACACAACACAGTGACGCCGGTGAGGCTCGAACCCGCTGCCCCTCGGTCTCAAGTCAAGCACTCTACCACTAAGCCACTGCGCTCCCATTATCAAAAAAAAAAAAAAAAAAAAAAAAAAAAAAAAAAAAAAATGTATGAGCATTTATAACTGCCCATTTTATTGTTTTGTTTTGCTTTTTTCAACTTTATGTTTTTCAGCAAATGGCGATCATATGTACCATGCTTGGCCCGATGAGTGTTAACCCTTTGTATACTAATGGATTCTTCCTTCTGGTTTGATACAATAAACTTGGGATGGTCCATTGTACATATCTAGGGGTGTCAGGTTATACTTTGAAAAAAAAAGTGTATTTTTTTGTCTGAAGATCTTTTTTTGCCATCACAAACAGTGTAGACCCTGATAAAATGCCGCATTTCATCTGGGTCTCCATCATTTATAAAAATACCTGTTTAGGGGTTCCCCCTGTTTAGGGGTTTTCCGTATGCAAAGGGTTAATGCTCTTAATACGGGTTGTTGAGACGATATGAATTTCTGATTTTCAGTCAATACAGTACTATAGTGAGTGTGGTGGGAGAGTTTCTGTTTAACATCCCACAAACAGCTTAGGTCATATGGAGACAGGGCTACAGCTTAGAATCTCATTTGACAGACTGAAGGAGCTGGGAAGGGAACTCAGGACTCCTGGGGACTCCTGGGGACTGGTTTATTCACTACACCACTGCCGCTTCTATACTATTCCTTCATGAGGATGAAAAGAAGTGTGGATCCTGTACCAGGGTTCATACAGGCAGTCTGTAATTGTTCTATGTTTTGTTGTACGTTACTTTATGTCCATTCTAGTATTGCAATCATCTTGATGGGGAAGAGAGAGCTGATTGCTTTGCTTAATTTGTCTTCCTGGTGTCTCGTGATGGTTGAGCGGCTCTTCCTCACCATGCCAGGGGGATGTCTGCAGTTTGTGATTGTGGTATTTCCTGATCATACTCACTTACTATTTTTGAGTAAATTTCAAAGACTTTTCAAGGACATCTAAAAGACTTTCCTACAGTTTTTCAAGGACTAAAGTTTATGAAAAATACAGATTTAAGTGTTAAAATTCTACTTCAGAAATGCTAAACTGAGATAATGGAGAAATTAGTACTAGACAATTACCAGTAGTATAAAAACATTGTGCCTTTATTTGGTGTAGCATATGCTGCACCAAATAAAGGCACAACAATTTTATACTGATTTATGTCTCTATCAACTGTGCTAAGTCCTACAGAAAATAGTAGAATTCAAGGACTTTTCAAGGCTTTTGTGTGATTTTCCAATACTTTTCAAGGCAGATTTAATTTTGAAGGACTTTTCAAGAAAGCCCTCTAAATTCAAGTACTTTTCAAGCCTGTGCCCCCCCACCATGCCTCATTTGTTATTTTTGAAAAAGCAGAAAAAATTGAAATTGTCGTCTGCTGCAAATTATAGGTGGCGCTTTAAGGGTTAAGAGCTGTTCCAGTTTCCATTTACTCTTATCAACAGCCTGAATAAAACCAAGAGCTACTTTATAACTATGGATCTGATTTGCATTGAGTCCAGTGACAGTTGATACCATACTACAAATTCCAGGTCGGAAATTCAAAACTAAAAGGCATTCAAGTTTTGAATTGATTTGTTTAAAGCTTTTAAGGTTTTGTACCCAGTTCTGCCAGGTCTTAAATACACAACACATTATTTTTGCAAATGCCCCGTTTGTTAATGCAGTTTTAATGTGTGCATAAAGCAGTTTTATCTGATAAGGTGAAAAGGTTTAACATTTCCCAAAATATAAAAGACCAATTTATCAGACACTATTTAAACATTTAATGTACATTTGACATAAGGTTGAATGAAATAAGACATTCTGTATTCTTAAGGGTCATGACTGATTGGGGTAGATCCAAACTTGTAGAGAGAAATTCATTTTGTAGAGTCACAGAGAAGAATGTATTAAATACCCTATTTTGAAAACAGTGTAGATCCAGATCAGCTGGCTTCTGGTGAAACCAACTGATCAGGATCTACAATCTTTCATCCACACTATGCACATGGGTGAAAGTTCAAAATTTCAAAAATCCTGAACTTCAGAAATTTAAATCTTAAAACCAGCATTATGCCTATAAAATAATAACAATTTCATGTTTAAATGGTCAATTGGCTTTAGATAAACAATTAAGAAACCAGTGAAGCTATTAAAATCTGCCTTATTCAGTATTTTGAGGCTGACTTTCTGTGGAAAGTCAGCCTAAAAATCCTGAATTCAGGAATATTCCTGAAATCTTTCATCCATACTATGCATCCATATCCCGCCAATATAATTTGCCCTGAATATGTTGTCTGCTTTTTAGACTGCTGCATATACTAAAATGCACTTCAGCCTATTTTTGGTCGTGAAAACAAGCATTATGAGCCCTGATCAAGGCCTGTATTGTTTGCAATATAGGCCTCCTAAGTGTATAAGCAGATAATAGAGCAGATGAAAATTGTCATGAATGGCAGGATCCCAATATGACTGAAAAATTGATGTCTGGGATGTTAAGCATCAACTCAAAATCAAGAAAGTTTAGTGATATTTTTAACTCTTTGCATGCTGGGTAATTTTTCATGCTGTTGTTGTCGTCTGCTGAATTTTTTCTAAAATTCACTTTTTCAAAGAGATCTTTCTCGAACACTATCAGAGCGTCAAACAATTTTGATCTGAATCAAGACCAACATACTGTTGTTCCTGATCTGGGTCCAAACTGTTTGCAAAGGTTATCAGCAGAAGACAAAAGTTGCAGTTAGCAACAAAAGAGTTAAAAGAATTTAACTGTGATTTCAACTAAATGGAAAAAAAAACATAAGAAAATTAAAGCATCTACAAGATTAAGGAATAAATTTGCATGATAAAAATAAAAAAAAATCAAATAAAATTTCTTGGAATAAAAAAGCTATAGTATTTTACTTACATGTATAAAAGATTTTTTCTAAATTTCCATATTAATTGTCGCCAAGTGCTAATTTTTATTACCAACTAACACCTAAATTCACTTCCAAAGGTTTTCCAATAAGTTGGGTATAAAACTAAAAGACCAATCGATTTCTTTTATCGCTTATTTGAATGGGTAAACCTCTTTTTGTAACCAACAATAGTTTTACCGGCTTATCTCAAGCAAAACATTAGAGAGGGGACATAAATTCCTAGTCAGTTTAACCTTCAATAATCCCGTAGATAAATTAATGGCCAAATAATTTCATACTTTTCACAATATTTATGCCGAAGTTATTAAATATTTACGTTAATTCTATAGGATTACACATACTCAACACATCTATTGTGTACATGCTACCGAAAAATTAACATTTTATACAATCACGGTATTTTCAATAGCTGTTTCAATAAAACAATTTTCATGAGATTGCGATAAAGTCAGTCATCTACTTGAAATTGAAACTCACCAGTTCAGTGGATATTTACTGGTTTCTTTATACAGTAAAACCTGTCTAAAACGACAACTCTCAAAAAAGACCAAAAATTGGTTTTCAAGACCAATACTCGCTTAATGCAGGTCAAAAGTATTGCAGAATGCTCCAAGTGGAGCATTCTGCAATACTTTTGACCTGCATTAAGCTACCATTTGTCATTAAGATCTTTTTTTGTCTATTTTGAATGGCCGCTTAAGACAGGTTTTACTGCAGTAACACTGGATCAGTCTTCACTGTCCAGGGTTTTTTTTTGCCCAATAGCGAAAAGTATGTTTTTTCCCCAATTTCAAATAGAAAATTCCCAATTCAAGAAACATAAAAAATATCACCCTTTTGTGACATCTTAACTGCACTGAGTCACAGCAAATTGTAATTTTGCATTCTTAATTTTGAAATGTGTAAATATTAGTGAACCAAATATTTGATTTTTTGCTTTATTAGATTCCTTATATCATGCAAGTTTTTCACAAAATTGTATTAAACAACACAAAAAATTTCTAATTCTGGGTGTTGGATGATGTTCCCAAAATGGGGAGGAAAAAATATGTAGTGTCTGTTCAAGAGGTGACTTAGGAATCCTGGTTTCCCCATGTGGACAGGGAAGACTGATCAGCCGATGCTTCTGTTTGGATTCCATAGAAATGGACCGTGTTAGAAGTGCATCATCTTATAAAGGAACAATTTTACAAGAACATTATAGGAAAATGACCATTAAATGGTCATTTTCCTATAGTTTCTTTGCAAAATTACATGGTAAAAATATTGGGGAACCACATCATGACCTTGTTATAACCAAATTCGTGTTATAATGAGGTGTGTTAGAAAGGTACTGCACTGTATAGGTTATTTAAGAAATGAATTCAATTTTTGGAATGTTCATTGCTCGGATGTCTTGCAAAGTATGCAAGAGAGCCGAAGTATTCATGATTCCATGAACATTCCAAAAATTAAATTTATTGCTTACATTTACATTTTAACATAAATATCTAAAATATAAAATTTAGGAAACAAAACAAATTTTCTTAAATATGTAATCATATAAACGGTTTAGTCCGAGTGTAGAATGGAAAAGCGGAACAGCCAGCGTGAACACGAACAGCCAATGGAGCAAACAAGAGGCTTGTTTTGCATGTGCGACTCGGGTGTGCCTCGTCATCAATCACACCACTAGTGTCACTTCTGGCGAATGAGTTCGATGTCGGAAGCATATTGCACAGGCAAGTGAGCTTGACAGCTGTCAATCAAATTTATATGATTTATGTGGTTATGAACTGTTGCAAAAATCTTAAGATTCATTAAAGTCTTGTTTCGAAAATGTAAATACAAAGGTATTGACACCATTTGGTATAACAGTATAGGAAGCTTTCCACCACCAAATCTGTCTCAATGAATCTTAATTATAATGTCTTATGTGTTTAAAATCTTTAATCTATTACAAGTGGACTGTCTGAAACCAACAGAATTCGCACCAGAAACAATATGTCCCCCTACCTTTCAGTGGGGAACATATTGAGGTTTTAATGATCCACTGATTTCTTATACAAACTCATCATCATCATTCCTTTTATTTTATCTTACAAATTTTTTACTCTTTCCATCCACATCATGTTTAGTTTAATACCGTCTGACACTAATGACCCACAAGGGTTGATGCGTCGTTAAGCACCAAACAAACAAACAAACTTATGTGAGAAGCCCATCTGGAAGGAAAGAACAAAATTCAGAAAAAGTCCCCAGGCAAGTTTTATAATGCTACGGAAAGTAGATGCTACCTTGCAAAAAAACAGCCTACCCGTTTTAAAGAGGTAGGAAAAATAGCCACTAGCTTGACAAAGGTAGATCCTCAAAGTGGTGCTATCTTCCCTACCTATTCAATTCTATTCCAGAAGACACCATTTTCGCTAGCGCTATTTTCCCTAACACCGTTTTTTAAGGTGCTAGCTTTCATTCCTTGGTTACTTCTATACCTCTACCTTAGCCACTAGCCTTATAAAACTCATCAATGATCTGCATCTTTGTTATTCCCTCTTTGGAAATAAAAAAGGCTAAAACTTGCCACATGCACAATTCCTGCTAGTCTCTGTAGCTCAGCAAACTGGTTTGAGCCCTATCTGGTTGCAACCCCTGAAGACAGGTTTTAAAGTTTTTAGAGTACAGTAAATGCTCTAAAATTTAAAAGTAAGTAAGGGTTTCTCTTTTGATTCTCAAATAAAATGTTGGTTTTCTGGGCTGGAATTCATAAAACCCTTGTCAGAATAGCAAACAAGGAAGCCCCAGATCAGACTGCTTCATTAGAAGCAGTCTGATCTGAGGCTGCACTGTTTGTCTAGGCCTTTTTGGACAGAAAACAAGTGTCCGAACTTAGAACATTTACCGTAAAGATTTTTCAAAAAAGGACATATCCAGCTTTAGCATGGTAAAGGTTAACTATAAAACACATAATCTTTTATAATCTGGTTAGCTAGAAACAAACACATTAGCACAAGAAGGGTCAACAAAAAGGGTAGTACAATTTCAACAAAACAGAAGCACAACTCAAAACCCTACACAAATGTTTTGGTTTGATTCTTTACGTCCCAGTCAACAGCTATGGTCATGTGGGACGGTCAGTCCACCTACCCACACTTTTTCCTGGGCATGCTTGACTAAGCGGTTGACCAGTACTTCATGCACATACTTTCGCTTGTAACTGACAACAACCCTTCTTGAATCAGCGGAAGGGAGGAGAATGGCTGCAGAAATTATTGCATGATCGATTTCCATGAAAGTATGCGACCAAACCAGGATCAAACTTGTGAACCCTGGATCTGCAGTCAGACAGGTATCTGCAGTCAGACACATTACCAACTTAGCTATGCGGCCCGGTACACAAATGTTAATGACTAATGACACTGGTTTTTAGGGTTTGAGACTTTGACTTCAATGTAACATCTAAGAAATGGAGGTAGTACTTTTCAATCTTTATCAACTAAAGCATGAGCCGTTAGAACCAGGGTATGCTCCCTGAACTGCTCATTATCACAGAAACAATAATTTTATATGAACTGAAAGGGGTGGGGCATACCCCAGTACGTGTCACTGAAAATGTATTCTGGAGTTCAAACATGTTATTCATGCATAATGACAGGTCCTGCAAGAGATGTTAAAAACTGAGGGCTTTGCCCTCTTTTTTAACCTCTCCCCAGGGACCTGGCAAAAAATCATGATTGAAAATCATGTTTGATCTCTATTACTTAGATTTGGGGTCAATTACTTTGAAAAGTAATTGTTTATTTACATTACAATTACATAGTATTATTGCATATATTTTAAAGAAATATTCATTAAATATTTGTGAAAAATATGGGACTCTATTTTGTCACAATTACACAGTCAACATGTGGCTGGACGCTTTCAGTCACTATCAGTCTTCCAGGGCCAATGAATAATGGACCACCAATTGTAAAATTTAGTGGCCTGGAATGAATGGTTTGATTCTTGTTAATCATGAAAAAAAACAGGATAAAACTATCCATAAATGCTTTAAAGATACCATAAAAATTACTTATCTTTAAATACAAAGCATTAATGTCAGAGAAACACAACAAACACACACACACAAACAATACAAAAACAAAGATGGCGACTACAGCAAAACTTATCTAAAGGTGTAAATATAGTAAAAGATGTAAATATTGAGGAAGGTGTAAATATCGAGGAAGGTGTAAATATTGTGAAAGATGTAAAAATTGTGGAAGATAGCCTTAGGTCAGTCACTTTTTTTCAATAATTAAAATTGTGATATTTTTCTTACCTAGCTCTTATTAAACATTTGATGTGGTACTCATAGTAATCCTCTCAATGAGATGCTTCCCAGGAGTACCCACAATATATGTTTTGCTTGAAATACAAGAAAACGAACAATCTGGAATTCACTTTTATCTAAGGCTATGTAAATACTATGGAATATAAATACTAAAAGTATAGTAACTGTTCAAAAATTCTCAACTCTTATCTGTGTTCTCATTCGAGATCAGATGTCAGATGTTTGAATCACAAAATTCTTGTTGCAGTGGGAAAAATCACAATATGCATTTTAGTTTTGAGTCGGTTAGTGTTAAACTAACTGTCAACAGCTAAGTTCATATGGGGAAGCCTATGCTAAAAGACTTATATGTCAGACTGGAGAAGCGAAGAATCCAAATGGCATTACTTGAATTCTGAAAAAGCCAGGGCTGCATCTACAAAAGGTTTGTTGCGATAACACAAGACCATTACATGCATGTTGTAATGACCATCCATGTAGACCTGATCAGACTGCTCCTGCAGGAGCAGTCTGATCTAGGTCAACAGGGATTGTCCAAATATTAATTGTCAAACAAGAATTCAAACTTTAGAACATTTACTAGGACAGGATAGGAAATAGTGATGAGCAGATTCAAGAGCATTTCTGTGTATTTTATCACATCAAACATTGCAGGAGAAGGGGTCAGATATAGCATGTTTACTCACTGGACGCTCTACAACCCTAGAGGGTGGCACCACCTGAGGTGGTGGTTTCTGAAACTCTGCATCCGCTTCGAGCTCGGCACATTTGTGCTTATACTGGAGGACCTAGCATGACAAATTAATAGTGAAAATAAAAAAGAACAAAATTTAAGTTGTGCTGACACCCTAAGCAGTTCCATCATGATGGTTGTTTGACCCCTGCTGAAAGAAGGTCAAGGTAATTCATAGGTCAAGGTCATTCAATGTCATTCACAGCCCTATATTAGACACATGACTTTTTGTGTTTTTTTCTCCACTGAAACATATACTGTAAGTTATCATTGGATGTCTCTAGAGATTCCTCACTATTGAGTACAACAATAAATGTTTACTTAAGAACTAAGGAAAGTATTTTCATTTTTCCACAATGCTTGAAAACTGCATAATATCTTGAGCACGAGCTTATGATTACTAGTTAACCACCTAGGTAGTAACCATAAAACCCTGATATTGATCTTGAACAATTGTCATTTCACATAAGATTCACATAAAGAAAATTATTAGAAAATGATTTTTCTGGGGTTTGATTTGATTCTTTACGTCCCAGACAACAATTTTTCAGTATGTCTTATGGGTCTCCCTTGTTTGAACCAGTACTGAGCTAGGATTAAAGCGTCTTGCTCAAGGACACAACGCAGTGATGCCGTTGAGGCTTGAATCCGCAACCCTTCAGTCTCAAGTCAAGCACTCTACCACTGAGCCACTGCGCTCCCTTTAGAAACTGAAATGAAGATATATTTTGATCCAACTGATTTTAATTAACCTTGACCTTCTTTAAGCTTAGCCTAATTAGCAGCCACCACAACCTATTGCAAGTGACTTCCGGCCACACAATGACCTTACCCTCCTGTCGATATCATAGCGAGATTTTAAGTCGGTAAATTCTAGCTCAAGTTCCTCATTTTTCTTCTTATACTGAAGAACCTGTACAGGTTAAAGTTCATGCAAGTTAAATAATAACCAGAAAAAAGGCACATAATAACATAACCACACCGGGTAGGTGGCAATCGAAAACGCTCTTAACAATAGACGAACTCAGATCAAAAATCGCTAGAAACAGTGTTTTTGATTGCCATTTGTCGCCAGTCGGGCGACAAGTGGCAATAAAAAAACTCCTGTTTCTAACAATTTTTGATATTCGTTCGTCGATAGTATTGTCGTTTTCGATTGCCGCCTACCCAGTATGATAACACCTTGTACAATTTTCAAAATGCTTGCAAAACTTGAAACCATCATTGGGCTCAGTTATTCAAAGACAATGCAGTCAATTTTTTTGTTTGTATTTAATTTCATGTGCATTTAATATGTACTGCTATCAGTTTGATACTCAAAATGTGAGAATTTCTTATATTTTTATACTAAATATTGAAAAATCAATTTATCTAAAATAGCTAAATATAAGAGAGATAACTCTGTTGTGAATAATACAACTGAAACTGCAGTCTATGATAATGTTGATCAGATAGACAGCTTGCATATAATCTTCAAAACTTTGAATTCTCATCAGCTAACAGTGCTTTGTTCAACTAGGATTTGATTGTATCTCCCTCAGAAGTCTCTCAGGGACTATGATGACCCTACTACACTCAGAACAGCCAAAGCTCCATGGAGCTTTGGCCATTCTGAGTGTAATAGAGTCAAACACAAACAAACATCAAACATGAGGGTTTCTTATCAAAGTTTGTAAGCATATATCTGAATATAGTACAAGGTCAAAGTTAGGCAGTATACATGAGACTAAAAGTTAGAATGAGTACATGGGTCATTACATGAGCTCAGACCACATATTGTAGTCTAAAATTTGGCAAGCCCACAGGCCGTGCTCCTATACCACCTAAGGTAGTTACCTTGGACTGCGTATCTCGACTCATGATATCCTTATATCTGAGTGAATCTTCGTATTCTGTGCATTTTTTCTTGTATTGTAATAGCTGTGGATAAAAGGTACTAAATTAATCATTAAAGGGTATATATCTGGTCAGGCAATGAAAAGGTGAGTCTCCATCTCAAAAAATTATTTTCTTAAGCACCCCTTAACCCATTACTCCACAGCGTTCTTAGATCATGACATATTTTTTTTTTTTTTTTGGCAATGTTGAAAAATTGGAAAAAAAAATAAGTGAAGTTTTGAATACTTTTGAAAATATCATGGAAAATGGAGCATTAGCTCCAAAAGAGCAAATGCTCCCTTTTCCATAATATTTTCAAATACTTGATATTTCAAAGGTGTCAAAAGGCGTAATTATGGAGTAAAGGATTAAACAAAGCTAGCATTTCAAACATGTATCCCTAGAAGCCAGGAATCACTGTTTTCCTTTATAGCACTAAAATGCAATTCACTTTTTCCAAAAGTATCCCATATGCCTTAAGGTAAACGGTCTCTTAAACAATTCCATGCAACCACTACTCCGAGAATTCACCATGGTTCTGGTTGGTTGTTTCTGTATACAATAAACACAGTCTGATGCTAATGATCCACACCGCTTGATGCATTGTTAATAAACACCAGACAAACAAAACAAAAAAACTACCATATTGCAATTTGTTTAATCACATCTCAATTGATATATATTAAAAAGTTAATTAATAAGTTTCAGAAACTTTTACATTTGGCCAAACACACTGAAAATTTTTACAATGTAAAAGCTGGAGATCTGCAAGTTTACGAATCATCAAATCATGGGTTCTTTGTACACTTCAATCAAGTGCTACTAATACTAGTATTTTGTATTAAGTACATGACTCAACTCATGGTCAAACTCAAATGTGAAGGTAGTATAGCATAAACAAAATGGAAAACATCTGAAAACAAAGAACATTTCAGATTTCAGATTAAGCTTGTCTTTCACATTATTTATTAACATGCAGACATTGAATTAAATTGCTCTTTAAGTGTGCCATACATGCTAAGCCATAATGAAGCCAAAATAATTTGAAATGAAATCATGTCATTTAGTGTAAATGTTGACTGAATTTTTGTGAATGATTCTTTCACATATTGAAGGAATGTGTGTGAAAATGCAAAGAACAACATTTCTGTACCTGCCACATAGCAAGACGAGCGAAAAACTACAAAGTGAAATGGTTTCAAATAAACATTACACCCAGATAAGCAAAATTCATGTGTATAATATTTGATAAAATGCCCTTTTACAGGTTTCCATTCCTATCTTATATTGTTATATAATGGCTATAAAACACTTGTAAATTTTACTTAAATTATATCACTTCACACTTAATCAAGATGTTATAGCACTTCTGTAAAATATAGGGATCACACATGTTTTTTCATGCATTAACATTTGCCGGGTCAGTTGGAAGCTGTTTGAACACGAGGCCATTAGGCCGAGTGTTCAAACATCGTCCAAGGGACCCAGCAAGTGTTAATGCAATGAAACAAACATGTGTGATTGTTATTCTTGCATATTTTACCTGCTTTTAACTGAACTGCACAGAAAATGTCGCTTAACATTAAAATATCCCTTTTCTACAATGGATTTCTCTAAACAAAATGGCATCAGCATCAAACTTTCAAACGTCACAGATGGGCGCAACATTTTCGCGAACAAAAGCATCGGCGAAATGATCAGTCAAGGCCGCAACGCTTTCCCATGTAATGTTATGCAAACAAATCAGGGCCCAGATAGGCTTTGTCAGCTATAAGGCATGTTCAAACAGCACGTGAATCTCATGATTTGAACATGGATTTTTGTGGCTTCAAACAGCTTTGCCTAACGAATTCCTATTCAAGAATATATGATCAACAGTATTTCTGAACTGTACCAGCCCAAAACACAGCTGAAAATGTTGTTGGCTGCACTTTTTTTGCTTTAAAAGCAGATTAATTTTAACAGTATGGAACCAGATCAGACTGCTCCATAATGGAGCAGTCTGATCTGGATCTACACTGTTTGCTGTAGAGGTATCCAAAATACAACAGATGAAAATGTTGATAACTTTGAACCTATAACACGCCACATTTAATTTGCAGCAGACTACAATTTCAATTTGGCCATTTTCACAAATAACAAATAAGGCATGATATTTCATGAGAATTGTCTGCTGGCAGACAATTCTCATGAAACATCATACCTTATTTGTGTCAGAAATTAGGAAGTATGTTGCAAAATTTGTCGTCTGCTGCAATCATGATTAGTTTTAACATATTTTATTGCCAAATTTAATACAGCAATGGGGTTGGGTCACAAGTTCTCACAACCTAGTTACGACCCTTCCCCTAATCGTGCAATCGCGATAGGCGCATTAAGGGTAAAGTTGCCAATGACAGCAAGTGTTTAAAATGCACCATTGATGGGCTATAAATTTCATTTTTGTTTGAACAATTATTGGTGAAGTACTGTATCAAAATCTTCTACAGTAGATGCTCTAAAGTTTCAATCACCCGTCTCAAAATTTCATTCTTGTATAGATCTATGCACATAGCCATTTTGTATAGTTTTGTTTTGTTGCTTTACGTCCCTAGTCAACAGCTATGGTCATGGCGGGACGGTCAGTTCACCTAACCACTCTTTTTCCTGGGCAAGCTTGAACAAGCAGTTAACCAGTAATATGTGCTCATACTTTTGATTGTAACTGACAGCAACCCTTCTAGAATGCATCAGGGGAAAGGAGGAGAATGACCGTAGAAATTATTTCATGGTCAATCTTCACGAAAGTATGGGACCGGGCCCGGGTCAAACTCGGGACCCCTGGATATGGAGTCAGACACGCATCTGTAGCCAGACACGTTACAGACTGCGCTACACGGCCCCGTGATAACCATTTTGTATAGAGATCTATAGATCCAGTGTAGGAAAAAGCACATTTTGTGGCTCTTCTTCACGGTGCTGTGGCTTGGTCTGCAGTGTGTGATTGTGGTATTTCCTTATCATACTTTTTTGAAATTTATCAGCATTTTCAGTATGATTTTGGATGGAGGAATAATAGGACAAAATGCAAGAATAACCATTATAATTTTTTTAGTTTCATTTCATTAACACTTGCCGGGTCCCTTGGATGATGTTGGACAGCTTCCTTGGGATCCAGCAAGTGTTTAATACATGAAATTGTATTAGGGTCTATGGAAAATTAATTTTGTGGAATTATTTTTTGTCCTTTGGTGTTAATGAAGGCCTCCAGATAAGAGTGTGTAATTAAAAATTAATTTTCTTATTTCTCATTAAAAGCATATGTTGTGGGTAGATAAAAGAACCGTCTCAATGAGACGGTTCTTTTGAGCACCCAAAACATATGTTCTAACTGATGGATAAGAAAATATTCACAATTTTGTGCTTTCTGGACCCATGATAAAGCTTTATGAATACCTTGGCCTGAAGTTTCTGTACAAGCTGCGCCTGCCTCTGCTGGCCATCCTGATAAGCCTGCAGTTTCCGTTTATAGCTGCTGTGTTCATCCTCCAGTTTACGACGCAGATCAATGTTCTGCTGGACGAGAGTCTTGGAGGCGGAGTCACCAGACTCGAGGCTGTCACCCCTCAATGACTGCTCCAGCTGAAAATAGAAGTTTACCAAATTGTCAAAATGATGTAAGCTCTTAAAGCCCCACCTATAATTTGCAGCAGACCACAATTTCAAATTTTGTCGCTTTTTCAAAAATAACAAATAAGACATGATATTTCATGAGAATCGTCTGCTGGCAGACAATTCTCATGAAATATCATTTACCTTATTTTTGTCAAAAATTCAGAAAGATGTCACAAAATTTGTCTCCGCTGCACTTGTGAGTGGCGCTTTAAGCATGAAACATACTAGAGTTATATCGCCCTGATATCAATTTATATTGTTCTGTTACGGGTGGATACTTGAAGGAGGGACGCAGAACAACGTTATGTGCTTTAACCCTTTACCTCATAGACACCATTTAACGCTTTTTCAAACATAGCAGACCCAGATCAGGCACCTCTTGTAAGAGCTGCTGATCAGGGTCTACTCTGTTTGCTTATGGAAATATGATTAGATATGATCCTACACTAGTGGACCTGACAAGTAATTTCTTTGTTCTATGTACAAACATGAAAGTATATTTATATAATAATTCAAAGTGGGTGGAGCTTAGCATGAATATTCATAAAGGAAAGGGTTAAAGTGCTACTTTGCCCCCCTTCTGAGGCCAAAAATTTAAAGTATGGTAGCTTTACATAAATTTCTTCCAATTCTTCTTATATATGACAATGTCTCAGAAGATTGGTATCTATTTGACTTTTACTGTTGCTATGGTAACAGAAATGGCCTTTGAAATAGACTAGAACTAGGAAAATGACCAAGTAATTTCATTAAGATGTACCTATAAATTACAGTATTTTTTTATGATACACCAGCTTTAAGCTGAACAAAAATACGTTTACACAATATATACGCTGGAGAAATAAGTGAAAGCTTCACTAAAATTATTTGTAGTTTGCAGTTATGAAAGATTATATACTAAAACCAATCAAATCAATCACACAGCAGATAACATGCATTGACAGTAAACTAACATGCTTCTTATAAACCACTTAAAATCAAAGCTGAAAATTCTCAAAATCAAACATGCTACCTAAAAAGCTAACATTCAATGTTATTGCATTCTAAGGTCTAATTTTTATATTAAGATATGTCTCACACTGTATATGCGATAATCCTAAGCAGGATTGTTGAACTACCTTAAACACTAAATCAGGCAATCAAAACTGGTAAAAGATCAAAGGTTAGACGAGTCCATGGTGAAGCAGGAAATAAGGCATGAAATAGGGAAATATGGATGAAATAATGGTTATACCTTATTTTTTTTCAGTTCAATAGAAGAAGGCTTGGTTAAGAAATAACTGTTAAAGTCTAAGTAACATTTCATGTGCTACTCACGCTGCATAAACTCGTCCAATCTTTGATCCTCAAAGTTCGAAATTGACCAGTACTACATGTTTAAGGTTCTATCTACAACTTATCATCTATGCATATAAATCGGCTTAACATTCTGACATGATACAATTGTGTTATTAATCAAGTGATTTTGTAATGGCCCAGTTACAGGTCCTCAGTCAGCTGTATTGGCCCTCAGCCTTTTTGGGCTGTATTGGCCCAGTAACAGGTCCTCAGTCAGCTGTATTGGCCCTCAGCCTTTTTGGGCTGTATTGGCCCAGTAACAGGTCCTCAGTCAGCTGTATTGGCCCTCAGCCTCTTTGGGCTGTATTGGCCCAGTTACTGGTCCTCAGCCTTTTTGGGCTGTATTGGCCCAGTTACAGGTCCTCAGTCAGCTGTATTGGCCTTCAGCCTTTTTGGGCTGTATTGGCCCAGTTACAGGTCCTCAGTCAGCTGTATTGGGCTGTATTAGCCCAGTTACAGGTCCTCAGTCAGCTATATTGGCCCTCAGCCAAAAAAGGCTGAGGGCCAGTACAGCTGATGGAGAACCTGAAACTGGGCCAATACAAAATCACTTGATTAATGATATTTTATAAATCAACTACTTAATAGATAGCACTTTTACATGCAAATGCAAATGTGTCTGTGTCATACTGGTTTGACCTCAGCTTAATGCAGCTGACCTTTGACGAATACTGTTTACCTCAAGTCAATATTGATGACCTTCACTCAATACTGAAATCCATGCATTAATTGGTAATTACAGCAAAACCTGTCTTAAGTGGCTGCTAAAAATAGACAAAACAATGGTATTAAAGACCTATGGTAGCTTAATGAAGGTCAAAAGTATTGCAGAATGCTTCCCTTGAAGCATTCTGCAATACTTTTGACCTGCATTAAGTGAGAACATGTCTTGAAAACCAATTTCTAGTCTTCTTTTTGAGTGGCCAGGTGACTTAAGACAGGCTTTACTGCAATTACATGTGTAATGTCACACATTTTGGCGATCAATAACATTATATTTGCTCCTTCGATCATCATTTTGATGATCCAAAATGTCGTTTTTGGCAACTAAAAATATGATCTTTGCATGCACTGTTACAGCGAAAAGTTGCAGCAGATGCAATAAGCAGACACTATTTTTGGTTGCATTTTGGCTGGCAGTTCTAGTACAGGCATATTTTTTTTTATTTGTTTGCAGTGCTAAGCATATGTAAGGTTTATATCAACACAAAAAGGTACCTGAACATTCCATATTTATTTTAATAAATGGCCCAGTTTTGGGCCGCAAGAAACGAAAGACAAAATTTATGTACCGAAAATATTTTAAAAAAAAAAATGTGTCCAAACAGTCATGGTTTGGAATCTCATAATTTTTGTCATTGTTTCATTTTGTTATTCTTGACCTTCTCAGCAAGTTTGACCTAATTTTCTATCAGCACACTATGTAAAGAAATATCAAGTCTTATTCCATTTCTTTAAGATGTAACAAAAATTTGAAAAACCTTGGTGCTGAAGGGGCTAAGATACCTTTTTGTGTGATGTTTTGAGATTATATATATTTTTAACACTGGATATACAGAATATAGTTTCTGTGCCAGTTACCAAACTCACATTCTCTGTGGTCGTACCCCGAGTCTCACCATCGCTACTTTTAGTCAAGCGTGACTGCATGTGATAAGTTCTACTTGAAGTGGTAATGGTTCTGATGGGTTGTTGTCTTAGATACTGGTGAATTCAAAAATCAAATGTAAAAGATAAGCAATTTTGCCATAATCTTTTTCAACTAAATGTAACTAATATCGCAGGGCTTTTTCCAGCAATTTTGGGAAAAGGCCCCTGGCCAAAATTGGGAAAAAAGGACCAATTTAACATCAAAATTGGGAGAAATTAACGATATAGAACATAACAAGGGTAGCAAAATATATCCTCAAAATCAAGTTATTTTAGATCGAATAATGCCAAGCATACCACTTAAGCACAAGTGTTTAAGTATCATTCTGATATGGGTCATTGTTTCTCATAAGTAGCAATGGTCTCTAAAAAAAGTAAAAAAAAAATTAAAAAAAAATTCTTAATTGGGAAAAACAACATGGTATTGGGAAAAAATGTGGCTATTTTCGATTGGGAATGGGGCCAAAATTCGGCCCCTGGATAAGGGTAGAAAATCCCCTGTATCCATATTAACTCATAGTTGCTGAAAGGACTTAAAAATCTTAAAAATCAAGTAAAGAAACATTCAGATCTGCAAACTTGAAAGCCTCTTTCTGAAACTTCTGTGCTTAAAAACAAAACAGGATTGTGTGAAAGTAGGTTCCACCTTAATAGAAGCACTTGCTCTGATTAGGTGAGCTGGATTCCTGTGGAGTTTGACAATCTCTAGGGGTTCATATTATACCCCTTTCAAATGACTATACTTGTGCTTTGCAATCTTTGGGTAAAAACTAAAATAACATACATGCCTTGACGGGAGAAAAACTGACTTTGTTGCATGCGAACAACAAAGGCGCAAACCAGCCTGTGCAGTCTGATCAGTGCCTTTATTGCTCTATGAAAAGTATATATAATAATTGAACTTGCCAATACCCTAGCTAGTCTCTGTAGCTGAGCAGGCTTGTTTGAGCCTTACCTATTCGGAAACCCTGACGACAGGTTTTCTCACGTCAAGGCTCATATGTACCCATGTTTGCAGTTATACAGTTCGTGTTACGGTCAGTTACGTCAAAATAAACATAAACTATCGGCTGCATGCACTTATAAAATATTGACTCAGGATTGAATACACTCCAATGATACTGATAGGCCAGCAGTGTCATCCAAAAAGGAATTCAAATTTTGAAATTATTGCATATCTGTCATATTTAGAGATCTGGCCCCGAGGTTATGAAACTTTTTCATGCTCAACTCATCTGAGCACAGAATAAATCCTGCTCATAAATGTTAAAATGCCAACAATTGTTGGCATTTTAACATTTATTTAGCATGATAAATACAACATCTGAGAGACTTAAAGCAGCAACTTCTTTATTTGTCGGTATCAGCTGAGCACCAAACTTATCATGCTCATAAATGTTAAAATGCCAACAATTTTAAAAAACATTTATTAGCATGATAAATACATTATCTGAAAGACTTCAAGCAACAAACTTCTTTATTTGTCCGTATTTTGTTTTTATGAGCAGTTGAAATTTTGTGCTCATTTGAGCATAAAAAAAGTTTTATAACCTTTATCACTTGCAGCAGATGACAGTTTCAAATTGTGCTGCTAAATAGAGGATCTTACATGAGTGCTCATGTTTTATTGAATTTATTAAACGAGTTGGGGAAAAGAGATAAAATGCGAGGCTTGCCGAGCATTTTATCTCTTTTTCGCAACGAGTTTAATAAATTCAATAATACAAGAGCACGAATGTTAGATTCTATTTATCATATGACAAATACTTTGAAATCTCATTTCTGGCGTAAAAACGCTATACTTTTGTCATTATGTACGCAACGTTGTTATGGGCGTCATAACGTTTCCCGTAAATCTATAAACCACTAGTGGTTTATCGATTTTATTGCATGGCGTTATTTCACTCCCAGACGCGACGTCATATGATAATAATGTTTATCTTTTTATGTACAGTATTGGTTCACAAAACCAAAAAAGGCCTCGACTGCTCACATGAAACGTCAAGAAATTTTTTCCACAAAAAAGGAAGAAAATGTCACAAAATAAAATATGTTGTCCACTGCAGTCACCATTTAAGAATTTATTGACCCATAAAGCGCCACCTATAATTTGCAGCAGACAGCAATTTAAAAATTTGCCACTTTTTCAAAAATATCAAATAAGGCATGATATTTCATGAGAATCGTCTGCTGGCAGACGATTCTCAAGAAATTTCATACCTTATTTTTTTTCTAAAATTAGGAAAGATGTAACAAAATTTGCCGTCTGCTGCAGTCGTGATTGGCGCTTTAAAGGTTAAAGACTGAAAGAAACATATAGACGACAAGACAGTAGCCATGGTAACACAGAAATTGACATTTAATTGTACTAACATCATTTACTCTCATCTTAACAAGTCCATGCTGTGGTCTGTCATCCTCAGGCTCGGCTAGGGGAGCCCTCGTCTCTGAATCTGACAATAACTCTGGTGACCTTGGTGTCCGCGGAGACAGTGAGGTCAAGGTCAAAGGTGAAATATCCTTTAAATCAACTGCTGAGTCAGCTGATGATGTTTCCTCACCACCCTTATCCATTTATAGCACTTTTGTAAGTCTTGTGAGAACAGTTATAATGGGCACACAGGCCTCTGGATAATGGTGTATAATTGAAAATTGTTATCAAAACATGTGTTTTGGAAACTCAAAAGAACCATCTAAATGAGATGGTTCTTTTGAGCACCCAAAACAATTGAGATGGTTCTTTTGAGTACCCAAAACATATGTTAAAATTGATGGATAAGAAAATAATTTTGCACTCAAATTTTTTGCTTATTCGAACCTATATGCTTACAAATTTGACAAATGAACAGCATAGAAACTGTTTCATGAAATATATTATGAAAAGTTAAATTTTGAAGATTTCTCAATATGAACATGCATTCTATTCCTATAAAATTCATTTATACAAATTTACCACTTCCAGAGGTTATAGACAGAAGCATACCTAAATAATGGTACGTAAATAATGAAAATATTAATTACTTTAGCCTACTCTCATGATCTTTTAGTTAGTTCAATAGAAAGTCTATAAGAATTAAATTATATTTCAAAAGAAAGAACAATATATTGTATTTAGCAAATTTTCAAACCACTGGATTATTCTTATCATTGAATAAAATTCTTATGAAAGTTGAATTGCTGACTCAGCAAATTATAGCCAAGACAATTTTAAACCAGAATTGGGACAGTTGATGCGAGGCACATTGCCAATGTTTGCAATTTTGAAGAACTAAATATTTTTTACTTTGACCTTTGACTTCAAGGTCATATCCTTGATACGAAACCTTTGCTGTAATCTGCAGTCCATAGGCAATTTGAACACTTCCATCTAAAGCTGTAAGAGTTCACTTTACAACCAAAAGCGACTGACGGACAGATGTACAGACAGTGGTGATTGTAGTATACCCATTTTTTCTTCAAAAAATGTGGCTATAAAGATCTAGCCAATTCTCAGAGCCAATCTCTGCCAATATTGAAAGCTTGCTAATCTAAACTTGAACATTTTAATAACAGCAAAGACACTGCCATATTCAGATAGACAAAAGCTATTTTATTTCTTTGAGTGCAAGAGCCTATCTACTCAGACAGGAAAATCATGTGCAAACAAAATAGTCCCCGAGGAGCAGTCTGATCAGGGACTATTTATTTGCTTTCTTCTGCAAATTATTTATTGTTAGCTAGGATGGATTAGTCCGGATCTGACATCAGCTGGAAGATTCCATTTTAGAAATTCAGCACTTAAAAGAGTTGAAACTAATAAACTATCAAATGAACTGATCAATAGATTTTCCATTCAATCAAGTTTTCAATGAAACGATCAATATAAGTGCAGACTCCGCAAGTCTACGGATGAATTCCCGCTTTATTCCACTTGTAAAATTCCGAGACTATACAGAATCCATTAAAATCTAATCAAAATTAAACTGCACTTCATGCTGAGCAAGCAAAAAAGAATTTAATCCATTTTCACTGCATTTTCACTGCATTTTTACTGTATTTTCACTGCAATTCCACAAGCACCGCTACCTCCAGGACAGAAGATTCTGTCTCTAAGATTGTGACAAGATTGAAACAAGATCGCAATGTCTCGGGATCAATAAGACCACATGTATTTTTATTTTTAAAGTGCAAATTTTTTTTAAATCAACAAACAGCAATCTAAAGTTAATTTTCATCTTTCTACTGACAACATATAATTTTATTTTTTGATTTTTGAAGCAAATTTTCAGCATTGGATTAAATTCATATCAAATGCCAATTAAATAAAAAAAAAAAATCTCCTAAAAAGTAACAGAATAAACAAATAAAATTTAATTCTAAAATTTTAAGAAGTGCTACATGTATGTGATAGAACCAAACTACAAAAAGTGTCATCCCTTGCCCTGCAGTGTGAACTATTAAGCCATTTCTACATCCAATTTTACTCAATGTGATATATATATACATGTGCATATATTGCTAGTTTTTCAAGCTGAACAACAAACAGTGTAGATCCTGATCAGCTGGCTTCCTCAGAAGCCAGCTGATCAGGATCTACACAGTTTGCACAAGTCTTATTCCAACTCAAATGGACAAGTGTGTATGCATTTACTGATAATGTATACTATATGTGTTATTACAAATACATTGTATGTCATAAAACGATAAACCATATCTGATGCCAAATATTTCAACAGGGATTCAAGATTTCCGAACTGTTTGCTCGTGACAATGGTCGCCGTTGGCCTCGATCAGTACCAATCAATGGCATTATGGGGCAGATAAAGGGTTAGTATCGCGCTTCAAAGGCCACTTCACAGAACGGTGGCCACAAACCAATACATTAGCATTGATAATAGCCCGAGTATTGTCTACAATGAAGAAATGTGGGTAAACAATGAGAAATATATTATTGGGCTTATTACAAACATATTTGATCGTAAGCAAATATACACCGTCCTTTAAATCTTGTCGTATATTAGTAGACTTTTGATTTATCACTTTTACGATACTGATAGGGTTTTTGTTTCATGGTTCGGTATATATCCATTCATCCCCTATAGCTTTTGGCATTACCAACATGCATCACCAACTGCTGACAGGCATGACCATTACTAAATGCATGACAGGCATGACTTCATTACCACATACCCTGTACATGACCTTATTACTGACAGGTATGACTTCATGACATATGCATGACCTACTGCTGACAGGCATGACTTCATTACCAATATGCATCACCAGGTCCTACTGCTGACAGGCATGACCATTACTAAATGCATGACAGGCATGACTTCATTACCACATACATGGCCTCATTGCTGACAGGCATGACTTCATTACCAACAATCATCACCTACTGGTGACAGGCATAATAATTACTAAATGCGTGACCTCATTTCTGACAGGCATGACTTCATTACCACATACATGACATGACCTTATTACTGACAGGTATGACTTCATTACTAATTGCATGACCTACTGCTGACAGACATGACTTCATTACCAACATGCACCATCTACTGCTGACAGACATGACTTCATTACTAAATGCATGAGCTCATTGCTGACAGGCATGACTTCATTACCACATACATGACCACACTGCTAACAGGTATGACTTCATGACATATTCATGACCTCATTGCTGACAGGCATGACATCATTTATATACTACATGTACAACCTCATTGCTGACAGGCATGACTTCATTACTACATGCACTACCTCATTGCTGACATGAATGACCTCATTGCTGACATACATGACTTCATTTCCATATGCATGGTCTCATTGCTGACAGGCATGACATAATTACCACATACAAGACCTCATTGCTTGAAGTTCATTACCACATGCATGACCTAATTGCTGACAGGCATGACCACATGTATGACATGAAGCAGCTGAAAGACATTACTTATGACATGCATGACCTTAATGCTAATAGGCACAACTTTATTACCACATGCATGACCTAATTGCTGATAGGCATGACTTCATTACCACATGTATGATCTCAATGCTGACAGGCATGAGTGAGTGAGTTTTTGTTTAACGTCCCACCAACAGCTATGGTCATATGGGGATGGGGCCACGCTTTAGTCTCATCAGACAGACTGGAGGAGCCGGAGATTGAATTCCGGACCCCTGGGTACAGGACAAGTGGTTTATCCACTACACCATGGTGGCTCCTGCTGACAGGCATGACTTCATCACCCATTGTATGACCTCAATGCTGACAAGCATGATTACATCACCACATGTATGAACCCATTGCTGACAGGCATAACTTCCTTACCACATCCATGACCTAGTTGTTGACAGACTTGACTTGATTGAGGGGGGGGGGGGGGGGGGGGGTGGGGACGAAAAAAGCTCTGAGAATGATTTGGTCATTTTACGAGGGTTTTTTTTTTGTTTGTTTTTTAAATGTCTCCAGAACAAAAAGTAAAACTAGTAAGGTAAACCAACAGTCTGTATCAAATCATTGTTTGTGGCCATGTTCCTTGGCTATAACCAGTACTGGCCGGGTGAGTTTACGGTTCTGTGGTTTTATGTCCATGAGCACCCGAAGGCTAAACAGGCAGTGTTTCTGATTTTAAAGCGTCTCAGAAGACGGGGCCATGGCTTAAAGTTTCATACCACAGACTGGGAGAAGCCGGGAATCAAACCTGCGACTCCTGGTTTACAAGGCATAGGCTTATCCCCTACACCTACACCACAACGGCTTCTTAAATATTTCAGCATTTTTCTGTTTTGTGGCCGTGTTTCTTGGCTGTACCAGTACTGGCCGGGTGGGTTAATGGTTTTGTGGTTCTATGTCCAGGAGCACCGTAAGGCTCAACTGGCAGTGGTTCTGGTTTTAAAGCTTCTCATTAGACGGGGCAACGGCTAAAGTCTCATCCGACAGACTGGGAGAAGCCAGGAATCGAACCTGCCACCCCTGGTTTACAAGACATAGGTTTATCCCCTACACCACGGCAGCTTCTTATATTATTGTTTGTGGCCGATTGGGTTTATGTTTATTTGTGGTTCTTTGTCCAGGAACTCCCGAAGGCTCATCCGGCAGTGGTTCTGGTTTTAAAGACATATGCGGCTATTTCCAATGCGCACCTTTCCCGCGTCTGCAAACGGGGAAAGTTGTCTGGGTCCTGTCTTTCGACCCTTAACAGATTCGGATCAACACAGCTTCCGATATTCTTATGTCATATCGGTGTACCGACATTTTCTTCACAAAATAACTAATTAAAGTGTGTTCGAAATATCTATTGACATCTTTTCAGAACTGATCGTCTCAGCACTAAGATAGATAAATGTAGCTCAGTCGAAATCAAACGACGTACACAATAACCCTGGTTACGAATACGATAGTGGCCGAGTCTATACTATTTGTATGGTTATTTAGAGCAGCGCACGACCTGATGGCATCATCAAAACGAACAAAATGGTCATCCCCGAACTTTGTATATTGAATTACGCATGAAACCTATGGGGGTGGGGTTAAATTTGGCCCTCTAGAAAGAGAATTAGTTTGGTGACCCCAGATCTTTATTTTTTTTCTGAAAGGTATTATAATAGTCCATGAATTAAAAATATTCAATATCAGATTTTTAATACATGATTTATTCTAAAATCAAATTCCATTTTTTGACGAATTGTCACAGCGTGGGATAAACCGGGCCGCGTAGCGCAGTCGGTAACATGTCTGGCTACAGATGCGTGTCTGATTGCAGATCCAGGGGTCGCGAGTTCGATCCCCGCCCGGTACCATACTTTCGTGGAGATTGATCATGAAATAATTTCTACGGTCATTCTCCTCCTTCCGCTGATTTATTCAAGAAGGGTTGTTGTCAGTTACAAGCGAAAGTATGTGCACAAATTACTGGTTAACCGCTTGCTCAAGCCTGCCCAGGAAAAAAGTGTGGTTAAGTGAACTGACCGTCCCGCAATGACCATAGCTGTTGACATGGGACGTAAAGCAAACAAACAAACAAACAAACAAACAAACAAACAAACAGCGTGGGATAACAAGTAAACATGCACTTTTCCTTAAAAGTTTGAGGTCATGCGCAGTAATTTAAGTTAAAAGAAAGAAGCTGGCTGAAGATTACAACCGTTGTAGCTCGATAATTAGGACTAGTGTTATTATTTTATATTTCTAGAAAATTGGTCAAATGCTGTAAACTTCAATATGAGATTCTGAAAAAATAAGCACGGTGACATATCCTTTTTATTTCATAAATGGATAGGCCATGCATAAAACAAACTGTATGCAAAGTATTGAAAATATTTCAATATGGGAAGTATTTAGTAGCATATGTCCTTAAAGCGTCTCAGAAGACGGGGCAATGGCTTAAAGTCTCATCGAACAGACTGGGAGAAGCCAGGAATCCAACCTGGGACCAAAATCTGGATAGGACAATCACTTTTAACAGTGTCACTCTCAATTATACAGACAGAACCTGAAAAATATGTCATTTTTTTTTCAATGAAACAAATAATATTTAGAGTCGACTGATAAAATAAAAAAAATAGATTTTTTTTTCTACTTTCCGGAAAATTACAGTTGGAGGGGTTGTAAATCAACTACCCTAATAAAAAAATTCTGGCCTAATGGCAGCTATATAATTTAATACATGAGCTCCCTTTTCATTCAAACAAGTATTGTCTTTTTAAAGCCTGAACGAGAGAACAATGGTTATCAGACCATAATTTAGAACAGGTCAAAAATGCTTAAAAGGCAATATAATCCTACTTATGTTTTATTTAAAGAATTCGATACTTTGCATAAAAACTTTTTGTTGTACTTTACAAAGCAGAAGATATATAATTTCCTTTAACTGATCTTTTGGTTTCAATTTTCCAAAAATCCATGTTTCAATCAATGAACTTATATTCATATCCACCTAGCCCTGTCTATATAGACAATTAACTCCTAAAGTAGCAACAATGTCTTGGAGCAGACATTATATAGCAAATAAGGAGCAGGGCTTTTTCCAGCAATTTTGGGAAAAGCCCCTGGCAAAAATTGGGAAAAAATGATCGGCTTAATATCAAAATTGGGAGAAATTAATGACATAGAACATAACAAGGATAGAAAAATATATCCTCAAAATCAAGTTATTTTAGACTGTATTATGTCAAGCATACCACTTAAACACAAGTGTTTAACTAGACGTGCAGACGATGGGGAACCATCGCAAAACCCCACACTAAAGTTTTTTACCCCCCACCAGCACACCCAAGTCCCACCCCCTGGGGTATGATCCAGGCAACAGAATGAAAATTCTGTTCAATATGGTTTCTATTTTTTATTTGTGAGAACACACACAAAGTTTGGTATAAAAAATTGAAATTCACATGGTAACCGTCAATTTGATATGCCACATGACCATGTTTGAAAAAAAATTGTTTTTGACCCCCCTGGGCACCCCAAGCGCCCCAAAGTCCCAACCCTGGGGCATGACCAATGTGACAGAATGTAAAATCTCGTCTGATATGATTTTTGTCTTTCATTTGTACAACACACACAAAGTTTGGTATAAAAATCGTTAACCGAAATTTAATGATATTTGACCTTTTGACCTCACCCCAAGGTCACCAGTTTGACCCTAGGATGAAAATTTTACTTGCATTCTGTTCTGCTCGTCATGTCATCCCCGTGCTACCCCTTCTCTAGCATAATGCTTTGTTCATAAATTTTGTTAGCTTTAGGCATGAGGCATGGATCATAATACATGTTGTATTGGCTGAGCTTAAAGAGTAACCAAGTGCTAATTAAAAATTTAGAGTTGGTATAAATTGTTTGGAATAAAAAACGTTAAGTGTCCTATCAATACCCAAGATAAAAAAAACTTATTTCAAATTAATAGCTAAAACACAAAAGCAATAAAACGCCCCGATTCAGCAAATTTTCCATTCATTGTGTTTCTTGAATTTATTATCCATATAAAATGGCTTATTTTAATGTATTTTTAATATGGAAACTCCCTTGTTGGATAAATTAATTTTTAATTTTATCTTTGAACAACATTGATTGATAAGAGAAAATAGCATAGTTGCAGATAAACAAAATACATGTATTTGAGTGTAGAATCGTGAATATTTTCTAACCCTTTAATTTTAACATTTGTTTTGGGTTACTCAGAAGAACATGAGCAGTCTTAATGAGAACACACTGTGTTTGAACCTCTATTGGAAAACTGTGTATAACCAGCTGTATGGAACTTTTCAAGAATTTAAGAAAATAATGCCAACTTCCCCTAAAATTAGAAAGCCTCACACGCTCCAAATGAGCAAAACTTTTGAGGGTGAAATTTGGTTTATTTCTCACTGGTATTACTTAACCTATATAAATGAGTTTGAGTACCCACAACAAATGTTTTAGTTGAATAATAAGAGACAGTTCAGAAGTCCACTGGCATATCTGCAGTCCTGTATGGGAAAGGATTCAGTAGACAAAATTACATGGAGCAAGCAATGAGTTAATGCTATGCATCTTCAAGTGCATCTTTATCTTACTCCACTGAACCTGGTTGCCTTGATTTTGTTAGAAAACTTGTGGCCTAGCAGAGATTACCAGTTAGTTTAGCGCCATTATGCTGAAGGTCCTGGTATGGTTAGGGTAAAAGTCATGCTCAACGGCCAAGGTCATTAACATGCCTGTAGCAATGGTATAAAACACACATTAGTTCAAGTATGTGCTGTTTAACTGTACAAAGGTTGGCTTCTTAGGTGAATGATATGATGTTGAACAAGAACGCATGCAAAAACTTGCACACATAAGGCATCCATGCAAGAGCATAAAATTAGTGTTTTGTTTGAGCTTAATAAATACTGTCCAAAAATGCATGTTGGTTTTGGACATATAATGTGGAATCTGGACTCTCTCTATTACATCCAATACTTTCACATTTATTCAATACTTCAGTATGGACTCTTCCGTATTTCAGCATATTTCGCACCAGATGATCTGCACTGGTATTATATTTGCCCAGCACAGCACATTTGACAAGATCTCTCTCCACTGGGGGGGCGGGGCATTACTTCCTAGTGATTACCAATATTAGTCTTAAGAAACAACCACGCCTGCAGCAGCCAACACAATTTAAACCTGTAACTTCATTTCTGGGGAAATAAGACTAAACATCTCATGTGAATCATCTCCTAGCAGACAATCCACATAATATATCAAGCCTTCCTTGAGTTTTTTTTTAAAAAGAAGCAGTAAAATTGGAAAATGTCGTCTGCTGCAATCTATAAGTGTCCCTTTAAGAGTTAAGACCAAATTATCTATCTAGAATCCATTAATCTATCAATTAAATGACAAGGTGCTCTTCATGTAAGACTTTTATCTTTAAAGTGTCTCAATACATTTGTTTGCATTGCCAACTCTATATCTTCTTTTTTAAGTTTGATTGTACTGTCAGCTTTTATATACACAATTACCCCTCACCACTCACCCCCAGTGGTCTGAATATTTGGTCACTAAGCAAATCACTAATTTGTACTTTATGCCATTGAACCATCTCATGATGAGCTATTGGAACCCTGGAAATTCTGTACACAATCATGTGCGGATCCAGAGGGAGGGGGGGGGGGGACAGGGGGTCCAGACCCCCCCTGAAAATACTGGTCTGGATCCCCTGAAAAATCACAAGCATTCAATGTTGGGCCATCATCGGCATGCAAGCGAAACGCCATTTAAATGGCGTTTCGCTGGCAGGCCGATGATGGCCCAATTTTAGTGGTATTTGGATCCACTCATTAACTAAAAAAAAAATGGACCCCCGCTGAAAAAATTCTGGATCCGCGCATGCAAAATTGAGCTCAATTAGCACCAAAATGCTCTAGGTGTGCACCTAATTCCTTGACTGCCAGTTAAGTCTGCTGATAACATTTCATCGCAAACAGTTTGGACCCAGATTAGGTCTGATCTGGATCCAAACTGCTTGACTCTGATAGCATTCCTGAAATATTTTGTTGAAAAAGTCAATTTTAAAAAACATCAGCAGACTACAAAAAGCTTGAAAACTACCCAGGGTACAGAGTTAATGTGGTAAACAAATCCTGGGTTTGGGCTCAAAGTTGTAAGAACATTCTCAACTTATTTCAAGATAAGAAAATTACCTCATCCAAAGGCACACGTCTCTGAAATGGCTGAGCACGCTGAAAACTGTGACGATAACTCATCCTGGCACTTCAGCAGAGCATGCAGGACGGTGAACCAGTCAGCAGTTTCCAGTCCAAAATAAACACTTTCTCAACCAGTCTCCTCAGCTTAGATGAAACAGAACAGAACAGAAGATTCCCAGACACAAGCACACCACCTATTCCAGGGCATTGGAATTTTAAAAGCCCAATATAAGTGAATGTTTTATAAGGCACAGTCGTCGAAAACAATAGATTGAAACAAATCACTAGATTACAAGGGATATTTACCTGCTTAAAAATTGATCCTGGGCCAAGTTGCGTTAATCACAATTACTTGTCAAGTTAACTTGTATATTAATTTTTTACTTCATAATTCATATTCGGGTGTCTCCAGATTATGATATAATTTTGGAAGAAATTAACGGTTAATGCAAAATTCTGGTCACTACATGAGATTTTGTGCTTACTTAATGGAATGGCTTCACCAGGCTCTTCCAATAAGTAAACTTTTGCTTTGATTTGTGTAATAAAACCAAGAAAATGACAAAGATAATTGTTGAATTCTCTTTTCCAACTGGTAAGCATATAATAATGTTAATAACTGATCATAAATTGACCCTTCAAACACCAATTACGATTACAGCGACAACAAAATTTACATCTTTCTTCAATTTCTTTATGAGGGTAAGCCTTGAAATCTAAAGCCTTATATATTTAGATTCTTAAAGAAGCAACAAAATTAGAAAATGTCATCAGTCTGCTGTCACTTTTAGATGGTACTAATATATGACGTCGCATCTGAGAGTGAAATAACGCCATGCAATAAAATTGATAAACCACTAGGAAATGTTATGACGTCCATAACAATGTTACATATACATGTAGTACATAACTGTAATGACAAAATTATTACGTTTTTACGACAGAAATGAGATTTTAATCTTAATATCATATGATAAATAGAATCTAACATTCGTGCTCCTGTATTATTGAATTTATTAAACTTGTTGCGAAAAAGAAATAAAATGCTTGACAAGCCTCGCATTTTATCTCTTTTCCCCAACTCGTTTAATAAATTCAATAAAACATGAGCACTCATGTAAGATACTATATTTAAAAAACATTAATTCAAGGATACCATTTATTATAATACTGGGTATGCAAAGACAGTGACAATAACATATTGTTCATTAAAATGTACTTGCCACACGTTTGACTGATCACATTACATTTAAAGCATTTTTGGCTAATTTTTTTCCAAAGAATCTGCTTTCCTGCAAGAAATGAGTGCACAATTGGTTGTTCTCTTCTTTAACCTAAAAGTTTAAATTTTGTAAAGTTAATTTATCAAAAAAGCTACATTTATGCTGATTTTTACTATATGAAGATTAGCATAGGTAAAATTAACATGGAGATGCTTTCATTTATTTGTTTGTTTGTTTGATTTGATTCTTTACGTTCCATCAACAATTTTTCAGTTAAACAGGGATGGGTCTTCCTGGGTTGGACCAGTACTAAGCTAGGATAAATGTGTCTTGCTCAAGGACCACAACGCAATGACGCCGGTGAGGCTCAAACCTTCGGCCCCTCAGTCTCGAGTCAAGCACTCAACCACTGAGCCACTGCGCTCCCTACTTTCATTTATAACAAAATTTTATTGTGTTTTACTAGGCACTGACTTAATGTGCGGTGTGAAAGTGAATATATACAATTTAAAGGCATTTAAATGGTTTTGTTTTACATTTTAACGCAGAACAATGGAAATAATACAAAATTTAGATCCCAGATACTGTTTCAATTCCTTACACTGAATGGCAACCATTGAACGCAATGCCTTTAATTATTAAGAGAAAATAAAAAGCCCTCCCCAGTCTAAAAAACAAAAGAATGCATTTAAATTATAAAACTGTATTTGCATTTATGTAGGTACTAAAAGTAAGTAAGGGTGCAAAGATCAGGAATCAATACTATCAAGTACCACACCTGACCCAGGATACCATTTGCATTTGGAAAAATGCATTTATTAATTACAGATAACTCTTTGCCTCCTAGTGATTTTGATAACTTTTGCAAACACGAAATTTTAATTGTCAGACATGGGTCTCTTAATGGTTTTTAGCTTGTATTCTTTGGATCCTTAAATTGGGAAGCATATCAGGAGATGTTATATCTATCATGTATTACAGATATAGAGATCTCTATTTACAGCCAGGTCGTCCAGAGAAACACTGAGAAAACAAGGTCTCTCCTGTTCATTCACTTTGTTATAGAAAATGCCAGATAAATGGCTAAGTCCAACTTGCGAAAAAAGTGACAAAAAAAATCTGAAAATTATATCCAAACCAGACCATGACGCAAACACCAGTGAAGTTTCGAAAAAATCGGTAAAAAACTGTAGGAGAAGTTGCTCCCACAAGGTATCCCCTGTTCATTCACTTTGTTATAGATAATGCCTGAAAAATGGCTAGGTTCAACTTGCGAAAAAAGTGACAAAAAGTATAATGCCCGAAAAATCGCTAAGTTCAACTTGCAAAAAAAGTGACAAAAAAATAATGAGGATTAAATCTAAGCCACATGCATATCTTCAGACAATGACCAAAACATGAGTGAAGTTTCAAAAGAATAGGTATAAAACTGTAGGAGGAGTTGCACCCATAAGGTACCTACTTCTATAGGGAGATGGAAGGATGGACAGACGGAAGGACGGACAGATAGAAGGATGGACAGCCGAAAACTAAGTCCCTCCACTTTTCATCGAAAAGAACAAACTTTAAAAAAAGTCTTGTCATCCCTCTCATATCGGGCTATTCTGCAATCCAAATCATGATTTTTCACTCCTCCTTATGTTTCAATTGTCCCTATATAATCATTAATATCAGGTCTTTATGCCACCATTGTACTACTTCAAAACAGTTGAACCTTTAACTTAAGTATTGAAAATAATACTTTTTATTGCCTTGTAAAATGTTAATGTCCCTTGACAATATAGAAAACAATAAATTTGTCATTATAACTTAAAAGGGTGTTCCTAAGCTGACAGAGGAGAAAAAGTGTTGTATGCTACCTTAATGCTCACAATCTAATTTTTGTTTGTTTTGTTGCTTTACGTCCCAAGACAACAGCTACACGGGTGGTAAACCTAGGAACTACCACGAAATTGTGTTAACGCAAATTTGTTCCCAAGCCACATCCGGGACACGTTGTGGTAGTTTCCAGGCCGAAAATTGGATTAAGAAAGGTTGGTGTCACATTCATTTTTGTTTTATTTTACAACTAAGAACAAACAATGGTGAAATCCGACAATGCAGTTCCGTGTAAATGTGTTTCAGCATCCCCTCTAGCCCAAAATTTTGTTTGGAAAGTTATTTTCTTTCTTTTGATTCGTGTTTCCCCACTGAGCATCGGACCAACTTTCCCCAAAGTTCGAAAGATTTTAGCCCATATCTGTCAAATTAAATGGAATTTGATACCATTTGACAATGAAAATGATTAAAAGACCCTCAATAAACGTTCCTACACAGAAAAAACATCTGAGTATTTACTCGTAAACGATTCATGCCCAGTTCGTCCTGTGTGGTAGTTTCCAGCTCATAGTGGTAGTTAAAATGCTATTGTGGTAGTTTCGAAGAGTTTGTAGGATACGTTTCTGAAGTGGTACAAAACATTTTAGTGGTTGCTTGTTTTGCATGACAACCCTCGAATTCGTCAATTAATTGCCACGGTAAACAATTAAATCACATTTTAACTCCATGAAGAAGCAAAGCTGAAGACTCAACATATTCGATGTAATGCGTGACAGGTGGAGATCATGTCCTGGACTACCAAACAACATCTCTTGAAATCTAAAGCAAAAGAAGGTCATCAGTTGAGTCCCGGTGGACCAAGCAACAGACAAAAAAATGATAATAATTTCGTCACTCGCTACGTTGTTCCATGTTCAGTCAACTTTAAGATAAAATGGCAGGCTAAGACTACTGGCCCAGAGTATCGTTAGTACTTGCGCTTCAGAAAAAAGAGGAATATCCTTGGGTTGGGTCACTTTTGATATACATGTGAGTGCGACTATGAACGGGCATGTTATTTGATAATTAAAAAGCATAGTTATTCAAAAACAAAATATGTGAATATCCATTCTTTTCATTCTTCTCATCATTCAATAGCCCACTAAATCTAAAATTCAGGCAGTCGACATTTGTTATCTGACAAAAGGTTGTTTGAAAAGGTCTCTGTAGGAATAAGAGGGGTATTCAAGGTTCAGTCCGCACACCCTGTCTTTAAAAAAATGAAGTAGCCCCTGAATAGAAAACATCTGCTGATGCGAACTACTACTAAATTCCTACAAAGTCTTGGAAACTACCACAATAGCATTTTAACTACCACGATGACCTGGAAACTACCACGCAGGACGAGCGGGGCATAAATTGTTTACGAGTAAATGCTCAGATGTTTTTTTCTGTGTAGGAACGTTTATTGAGAGTCTTTTTATCATTTTCATCGTCAAATGATATCAAATTCCATTTAATTTGACAGATATGGGCTAAAATCTTTCGAACTTTGGGGAAAGTTGGTCCGATGCTCAGTGGGGAAACACGAATCAAAAGAAAGAAAATAACTTTTCATACAAAATTTTGGGCTAGAGGGGACGCTGAAACATATTTACACGGAACTGCATTGTCGGATTTCACCATTGTTTGTTCTTAGTTGTAAAATAAAACAAAAATGAACGTGACACCAACCTTTCTTTATCCAATTTTCGGCCTGGAAACTACCACGAGGTGTCCCGGATGTGGCTTTGGAACAAATTTGCGTTAACACAATTTCTTGGTAGTTCCTAGGTTTACCACCCGTGAGCTATGGTCATGGCAGGACAGTCAGTTCAACTAACCACACTTTTTCCTGGGCAAGCTTGAACAGGCAATTAACCAGTACTTTGCGCACATACTTTCGCTTGTAGAAAAATGTCCCAGACTAAAAGGATTGTGTGGATTCAGGATGCATCCAATATGGGCCCCGACGTGAGAAAAACTGTCTGCGGGGTTTGTGAACAACAAAGGCGCTGATCAGTCTGCACCAACAAAACATCATGCCTGATTTTGATTCAAACTGACACTGATAATATTCCCAAGATTTTTTTATACAAGTTAATTTTGAAAAAAAAAATCAGCAGACGACAATAGAGCATGAAAATGAATGTGGTGGCCCTGACAGACCTTCCAATCCAGTCATTTTCAGAACTCACCCTGGGGCTGAATTTGAACGGCAATCTCTCTATAGCATTTATTTTCCTTTTCAACTAAGGTATGTTATTATGTACTGTAGACTGGCTCCAGTCCATAAACCAATTATTCATCAATGTGTCATCATATACTTTGTAGCTCTAACTCTGATGGCTCTGTCTTAAAACAGAGCCGTCAGAGTTAAAGCTTCAAAATATATGATATGACACATTGATGAAAAATTGTTTTTAGGACTGTAGCCAGTCTAGTTACTATGCTGGGTCTGATTATTTAGAATTAATATGCCCCCACTTAAGGTAAAATCTATAAGCAGGTCACTAAACTCTGGGGCACACAACAATCCCATTAGATAACGTTTCTTGGTTCTTGGTATGGGTTCAGACCTGCGGCCATTATTTTCCCGCTTATTTTACACATTCTCATTGATTAATAATGTTTTGTGGACCATTGTAATATACCTGTACAATGTTCCTGGTATAGGTAAACTTAAACCCTTGGCTGATAAATCTGAAGCACGTCGGGAAGAGGGACCTTCCAACAAAGCTGACCAAAATTTGTATGTTAGAACAGTGTTTTCAGAAGAAAACTTTATGCAAAACACTGGCTCCAATAGGAGCCAAGAAATCTGCGACAGAAACTTTCATTGGAGAGAAAGAAAAATTAACAAATAAAGGGACTGATATGCAATATGTGGCTGTTTTTAGTCAGTCTTGCAAGCTTTGTACCAAATTTCAGAATTTGCTTAGAAATCTTTGACAGAAAAAAATGTCCATATGTATATGATAGGAGTGACAGAGGATAAAATTGAAAAATTGAAAAAAGAAGGCAAAATGAGAATAAGCATCTTAATTTTCATTTACACAATACACTTTGCCTACCTGAAGGTGTACACAAATTTGAAAATACTGGCTCCAATAGGAGCTGAGATATCTGCGACAGAAGTTTTCATTGGAGAGAAAGAAAAATGAACAAATAAAGGGACTGATAAGCAATATGTGGCTGTTATTTTGTTACACAATACAACTCATCACTATCAAGCTTTGTACCAAATTTCAGAATCCTAAGTCAAGTAGTTGCTGAGAAATCTTTGACAGAAAAAAAGTTTACAGACAGACAGACAGACAGACAGACAGACAAACATAGTTACAGAAAAGGTAAAAACTATATACCCCCTATATACTTCGTATGGCGGTAAGCGAGTTTGGCGGTTTATGGAGGGGCAATATTTTTAATGTACTTTTTTTAATTCTACAATTCAGAATAACATGGAGTAGAAAAAATATGTATATTAATTTGAATTACTTGGGGCTCAATCATTTTTAATTAATACAATTTTTTATTAATTTTTTTTACAACATACTTAATATAAGTATTAATGAACAAATCCTGAACCTTTGATTCTAAAATTATTTAATTCAGATAGGATTTTATGGTAATAAAGTTTTGCAAACAAACATTATTTTAAAACTATTTACTTATACTAACAATTCTTTGTTGGGAAGACAATATTTAAAAATCTCGGACAAATAGAAATCAATTCAAGTTCAAGACACTGACAGCCAAGAAAAGGGTGTTGCTTTTTCTGTACTCATTCAGCTTTATATACCTTAATTTACTATAGAAGGGAGAAAACTCAGTAATTATGAATGGACCTTTAGTCAGAGTTACCTATAACAGGCATTGACATACTAGACTGGTTCTCTCCCTTTAATAGCTTGGACAGGTAACTACTAGACTCCATTGCGCCTACGTATAGCATACATACTGACGTCACTCATGACATGGTATTGGAAAATACCCTTGACATAAAGTGCATTTTTAAGCAAGCCGTTTTATTGAGTTTATTTTGTTCTGGGATTTATATACTTTTTTATTTTACTTAATTATCAAATCATAGAAACAGAAAAAAATACTGAAGTTTGTGTTGAAAAATCTTTTCTAGAGCATGCGCAGTTGGATGAGTAGGATTCTCTACTTGTAATGAAATAGGCGTTACCAGTCGTTATATGCGTAGCAGAAGTGGCGCTTCATCAACGAGAGGAACCAATCTATTGACATACTGGAATCTTGTTTTATGTCTGGCCAGATCTGGGTCCAAAATGTTTGCAAAATTTGACAGCAGAGGGCACAGTTCCCACCGGTGTGCATAAAAAGTATCTCCTTATCATAATGAAACAGTCTGATCTGGGTTTAAACTGTTAGCCTAGACCTATAACCCAATAGCATGCCAGACTTCTTATCAAGAGGTTTGGTGTTTGAATCCATCCTTCTGTGCGGTATTATATCTTTCCACAAACGACTTTATCCTCAGTGCTTAGTACTGGTTCTATCTAGGGAAAAGTCTCAACATGACTGTGAAGTTGTTGACTAGGATGTAAAGCATCAAATCAAGCAAAGACTATCTGCCCCAATGTTAACCCTTCTCCTGTCAGAAAATGTTGCATGCTTGATACATATATTCAAATGCACTCAAGACATTTGATCATGAAAGCATGATCAAAATGATCCTAAATATTGTTTACAGGATAGGAGTTCTACGGACTCAATGCAGCACAATTATAGCTGTTGTGACTTCCAAATAATCTGGTAAAATGGATCCTTCCAAAATAGCAGGCCAAAAGAGCAGAATGGATTTTTTTTATTCCCCAACCAAAACATATGTTATGGGTACTCAAAAGAACCATCTCAATGAGACATATGTTAAAATTGTTGGATAAGAAAACAGGGACCAAGCTGGCCCAGAATTTTAGAGAGAAGTGACTTCTCCCTGCAGGAAAATTAGGGAGAAGTGACAGTCAGATAGGGAGACGTTATAGTGCAAAATTACGGCATTTTCTGTCAATTTAGAAGCATATTAACCATTAAACATACTATTGCCATTTAATGGAAGGAGAAACACGATGCAGTGGTAGTAGATTGTCTGATAATGTCACCATAGCTTGCATTTATGTGGGGACAGAATGAAATGAGTCTCCCTTAAAAAAAAAAAAAAAAAAAAATTTTTTTTTTTTTTAGGGAGACTCCCACTTCTCCCTGGGTCCCATTTAGGGCGAAATTTCGGCCCCTAGGGCGACTATTTTGCCCTAGTCGCCCCCTAGCTTGGCCCCTGAGAAAATAATCACAATTTTACGTTCAAATATTGTACTTATCTAGACATGGTTTTAATGATCTGTATTAATTTGTTCAAATCATTAACATCTATTTATATGCAAACTATACCCACGCAAAGACTTTACGACCATAGTGTACCTGGGTAAGATTGTTTGTGGTTTAAGTAACTTATGTTTGTTTTTTGTTTGATTCTTTACGTCCCAACAACAATCTTTCAGTTAAACACGGATGGGTCTTCCTGGATTGAACCAGTACTAAGCTAGGATAAATGTGTCTTGCTCAAGGACTACAACGCAGTGACGCCGGTGAGGCTCGAACAAAGAAGTATTGCATGTATTACCTTTATACACCAACCCTTCCCTATACTACATGTACTCACACATTCAGACACACAAACAAACAGACAGATATGTGAAAATGTTAGATGACACCAATGGCTAATTGATTTGTGCATGGGCTTGTGAAACTCCAACATATAGGTTGTAATTGCCAATAAATATTTCCATGGAGCGGTATAGGTAAATCACTATCAGAGTGTCAAATGGTTTGGATCCAGATCAGGATGGATGTTCTGTCTATTCTGATCTGGGTCCAAACTGTTTGAAAAGGCTATCAACAGATGCCAAAAGTATCTGCTAGCAAGGAATGAGTTGAAAAGTTGTCTGCTGCAAGGTAGTACTCCGAGGATTCATGGATTAGTTTTAACATTGACACAAGAACTAGCCAACAAATTCAGGGTGGGAATCTTATTACTTTTGTGTTGATACACTGCACAGACTCTTTGTTTGACCTTTTAATCCATGATAGCACCTTTTGATGCCTTTGAAATAATATGCATTTGAAACTATTATTGAAAATTGAGTGCATTGGAGCAAATGTTCCTTTTTCCATAATATTTTCAAAATAGTTAAATTTTTCTTGATTTTTTTTTCAATGTTGCCTAAACAATAGAAAATTATGTCATGTTTTAAAAATAGCATATGGAGTAAAGGGTTAATAACTTTTTCTCTCAGCTACCGTATTCATTGTCATGGCGGTGAAAAAGTGGATTTTTCCAGCCCTGGGCTGATATGTGTGCATGGAATAATGGATACAATTTCCAGAAAAAAAATCTCTTTCCATTTGTGGAAAAATATGAGTCCTCCATTTTTTCTGTTCATTGTATATCAACACAAGAATAATGAGATTCCCCTACCTGAAAACTATTGAGATGCAAGAGACAATAATATTGTATAGCTGTAGACCAGAAATGTGGTAATAAAACATAGACCATGACATCATAGTCTATGTACCAGCAGGTCCTGCTCAACTTGGATATACTACCCTACAAAAATGTAGAGCCATATCAGCTGGATTGAAGAAGCCCTGGCTCAATCAGAATTTCAACTTCTACCCTGACTTGCTATATAAAATATTGTCTCTTGACCCATCGACAGGCAACACAATTTCAACATTGGATTAGGCTTTCATTTACTCTGCTAGACTTCTTTAGGTATTTTTATGGCATAGTCAACACAGTATGGTCATATTGAGTACAGCCTGTTAACCCTTGGAATACTTGAACCCCCTAAATGGGTACTTTGGCAAACAGTGAAGACCCAGATGAAATGCTGCATCATGCAGCATTTCATCTGTGTCTTCACTGTTTACTAAGATATAAACAATATTCAGGGTCTGAAGTACATCTTAACCCTTAAAGCGCCACCTATAATTTGCAGCAGATGACAATTGCCAATTTTGCCACTTTTTCAAAAATAACAAATAAGGCATGATATTTCATGAGAATCGTCTACTGGCAGATGATTCTCATGTAATATTATACCTTATTTTTGTAGAAAAATGGGAAAGATGTGGCAGAATTTGTCGTCTGCTGCGGTTGTGATTGGATCTTTAAGGGTTAATTTGGACATTAGTTGAACAGTAGAAAGGTACATATTTTTGCCAGTAACTGATAACTGCCCCACTTGAATCTGCAGTAAGAGAAATAAGGGGTTTCATGGATTTTTATAGAAATTTTAACCCTTAATGCGCCAATCTCCACTTGAAGAGGTTTCATGGATTTTTATAGAAAGCCTTATCGAATGTAGATTTCAGAGTGAGAGTGAAACATCTATAGAAAAATGCCTACATCGTCATTAGTGTCTTGTAATGAGCTGTCAAATGATAAGATCTGCAGAGAGAAAGATGGAAAAAGAAATAAACGAATAAGATCAACCACTTCCTGCCATGTTGAAACTGATTTTTAAGGTGTGCACTGATACTTCATGCAAAATTTCAAATTTCTTCTTGAAACCATACGTTGCGGGTACGCAATCCAAAGATCCCATCATAAAATTATTTTCAGCAATAACACAATTTTTTCTTTGAAAAAAGCGTCTTATATCTTCGGCCGATTCTTAAATGCCTATGTGCCAGTACATGAGATTTTGGTACATGCAAAGCAAGTATTTAAAATTTAAATAAATCTTTAATTCTTCATATGCTGAGTAGTTTTGCATCCTTTTTTATCCTCTGCTGATTTATTTCAAAATCAACTTTTTTGAAAAATTCTTTCAGGAATGCCTTTGTACTGTCAAACAGTTTTGGATCACGATCAGGCCCCACATTTTGTCGTGCCTGATCTGGATCCAAACTGTTTAAAAATGTTATCAGCAGACGACACCGACAGGTTTAAAGTCAATTAGGATTCTACAAGCAACAAGGCCCAGATTTACATTAACCTGAAAATTTCAATAATTACTTTTACATATTTTTTCATCCAGAAAAAGGAAAAGTATTCAATCAATTGAGTTTGGTTAATATCAATTTTCTGGATCTACGCACCCATTTCGCATGAAAATGGCAGTTATCAATGCATATATGAGCAAGAATTTCACTTTCTAGTGCTCACATTCTACAATTTTGAAATCTTCTTTCTTTCTGCTTTCAAATAAAATGTTCCTTATCAGGACCGGAATTTACAGAATGTTTGTCAGAATAGCCATCTGGGAAGGTCCAGATCAGACTGCTTCTTCAGAATCAGTCTGATCTGGGTCTGCTCTGTTTTACTGGACAATAAGGCAGTCACCAAGTGTTCGAAAATTTAGAAAATCAGAAATTTTAGAAAATTTACTGTAGTTCAGTTATATGGAGGTTCAGACTAAAAACAAGATGTCTAGCCCTACTACATTCACGATAATTTTTCATGATTTTTTGTGGCCTGCTGAAAAAGATCAAATCAATGTTTTGGGAAAACTCTTTCAAGAGCGTCATCATAATGCAGTGAAGGGTTGAAGGATTCAGAGGGGGTTCAGGGGTTTTGCTTGACACCGCCCCCCCCATCCCCACCCCTTTGAGTCAAATTATTCCATTTTCATGGTTGTTGTTGTTGTTGGTTTTGTTGCTTTACGTCCCAAGTCAACAGGTATGGTCATTGTGGGACAGTCAGTTCACCTAACCACACTTTTTCCTGGGCAGGCTTGAACAAGCGGTTAACCAGTAATTTGTGCACATACTTTCGCTTGTAACTGACAACAACCCTTCTTGAATGAATCAGCAGAAGGGAGGAGAATGACCGTAGAAATTATTTCATGATCAATCTCCACGAAAGTATGGGACCGTGCCGGGATCGAACTCGCGACCCCTGGATCTGCAGTCAGACACGCAGGGAAAAAGGAAATAATCAGGCACAATTAAAAGATCAAACCCCCCCCCTTTGTAAATTTGAAGAATTTCCTTATCAAGAAATCCTGGATCCGCCCCTGTAGTGTAAGATTGGATGCAGATCAGGCCCAACATTTTGTCTGGCTTGATCTGGGTCCAAACTGTTCTCAAAGAATATCAGCAGATGACACTGGTATGGAGAGTTAAAAATTTATTGTATCAAGATGTGGGTGATCTAGCAAACATTCATACAGGTCATTCATTATCATACACACTTGATTTCATGAATTATTCACGAAACTAAGACTTAGAAGTCACGCCAGCTACAGGGCACAAACTAACCAATTAACTCAATAACAAGTCTAGAGGTCTATAAATATAACAATGTTTTTTTAGTACAGTAACACCTGTCTATAACGGCCACTCTCAAAAAGACTACACATTGGTTTTCAAGACCAATTATCGCTAAATGCAGGTCAAACATATTGCAGAATGCTCCAAAGGGAGCATTCTACAATACTTTCGACCTTCATTAAGCTACTTTTTGTCATTAAGATCTCTGTTAATTTTTGTCTATTATTGAGTGGCCGCTTAAGACAGGTTTTACTGTATACTCTTTCGATATTTATCATATACTACCAGCTTTAGCTCAGACCAGTCAGCCCATCCACCCAGTTTGGCCAGAGCCTTCAGTGCTCGCATGTACAAAATACAATATATGGAAGTAGAGAGGCCTGATATATGTATAATATGGGCCTCGACGCGAGAAAACCTATCTTCTGGGGTTTATGAACAACAAAGGCGCAGACCAGCCTGCGCATCCGCACAGTCTGATCTGCTCCTTTGTTGTTCCCATATTGAAAAGTATCATACCTAGATGATCTACGAGTGAAATTTCACTTTTCTAGCTAGTCTCAGTAGCTGAGGAGACTGGTTTGAGTCTTGCTATGTCAGAAACCCCAAAGACAGGTTTTGTTGCGACAAGGCCCATATGGTCTCAGAGCTCTCACAAACTGCTGATTTCCAGCCATGAACTCCCATTTTTGGTGCACAGACTCCTATTTTATTAAGGAGGCTATATTCTTTTGTATGGGGTGAGTTCCACTTTTTGGCAAGGAGGGCTCTGGGACCCCTGTTTTCAAAATCCTAGTGAGAGCCCTGGGTCTGAGCCTTCATTTACTGAGTAGGTGAAGGTGCAGACCATAAATAAGCCATCTAACCCCACTAGATGGCTTTGCAAGCATGTTTATCCCTTAAAGTACCAAAAAAAAAAAAAGCATATGAAAATGTCGTCTGCTGAAGTCGTATGCTTCAAATAATTGCCTAGCATTACTGACTAATTAAGTATAGAAGCAAACAGCGTGGACCCAGAACAGACTGCTCCTATAGGAGCAGTCTAATTTGAGTCCACACTGTTTGCCATGAGGCTTCTTAAACATTTCAGCAGACGAGAAAAGCAGACAACTTTTGTTGTGATTGGCACATTGAGGGCTAAGCACATGCATTAACTTTGCATGCTGGGTAATTTTTCATGCTTTAATTGTTGTCTGCTGACTTTTTCCAAATCAACTCTTTCAAAAAAATCTTTCAGGAATATTATCAGAGTGTCAAACAGTTTGGATCCAGATCAGGCCCACCATTAGTCGGGCCTGATCTGGGTCCAAACTGTTTGCAAAGGTTATCAGCAGACGACACCAGCAGGTTATGAGTTAAATTTGAATGGTTTCAAAATAAATGTAATGAAGAAGATGTAAAATTATTAGTTATATTTAAAATATACTACTTGAATGAATGCAGTTATTCGCACTAAAAAGTGTTTTGCAGTTTTGTGAATTGTTACTAAATTTCAGCAAAAGCTTTAGAAATGTGTCATGCCAAAAATACTTACAAACAACTACAAAACATGGAAAAAGACATTTAATAGAATGAATCATGCAAAATGCAACAAGTATCTAGAAAAGATTTGCGGTGATTTTTTTTACCTACACATCTTTTACTCAGAAATTTTATCTAAGATGCAAAGTCTTTATTTCAGCGAGTCCTAGGATGCAATGGTATTGCAAACTTGCCATGATTGAAAACAGTGCTCTAGACTCATACGTTTGCAGTTAGAGTCCCAGGACGCATAGGCCCCAAATTGTCTCCTTCTATGGGGACATAACTATTACTGATATTACTACTATGTAATTGAAAAGAAATTGACACATTGCTTAAACCATACACCTACGGTACTTAAAATACAGACAACAATATATTTTTTAAAAATTGTGTTTTACAAGTATATTCAAAAAACTCTCAACTTAAAGCACTATGTCTGTATACTAAAGAGTCATCCTATAACAGTTCAAACATCACACCGGATAGGCAGCAATCGAAAACATTAATACTATCAACAAACGTAGATAAAAAATCGCTAGAATCAGTGTTTTTGATTGCCATTTGTGGCCAGTTGGGTTACAAATGGCAATCAAAAACACTATTTCTAGCGATTTTTAATCCGCATTCGTCTATTGTTAAGAGCATTTTTGATTGCACCCCTTCGGGTGTGAACATGGTGGCAGATAGTAGTTGCATGGTCTGATTTAACTCTTTGCATGCAGATAGCCCCTTTGGATACGTCAGCATAGTTGTTTAAATTTTGGTGGGAGTCTTCATCTACATCCATATTTTAAGTATGGGAGCGGTGAATGTTCTGGCCAGTCTGCCCATACATGTATACATGCCTACAAAGACTCAGATCAAAATTCAAACCGCTAGCCCTGCTGGATAGTAATGTCAGCATGGGCCTCCGGCGTTTAACCCTTAACTCCATGATAAAGCCTTTGAAATATCATATATTTTAAAATATTATGGAAAATGGAGCATAAATTTTGCTCTTTTGGAGCAAATGCTCCATTTTCTATAATATTTTCATTTAACTTAAATATTTTCTTGATTTTATTTGAATTGTCTAAAAACAGAAAACGATGTCATGATCTAAAAATAGCCAATGGAGTAAAGGGTTAAAGAAGGCTTTTCATATGCCATAGTTGCTCTTATTTTGTGTCTGCTGTTAACCTTAGCAAACAGTTTGGACCCAGATCAGGACCGACAGAACATCTGTCCTGATCTCGATCCAACCCATAATGGCATTTGACACTCTGATTGTATTCCTGAATTATTTTTTTGTTGAAAAAAGTTTATTTTGAAAAAAGTCAGCAGACAACAACAACAAAGCATGACAAATTACCCAGCATGCAAAGAGTTAAAGGCCTGTTTGAGTACTCAAAATCATCTCAAGAGATTTTCTTAGGCCTGATTTGGGGCCGAACATCGGCCCCTTCCCAATTCAAAAATGAGTAAAAACAGAATGGTGTATATCATTCCCAATGTCTTAGTTCTACATCTTGATTAAAATTTCATGACAATCCTAAAAAAAAATAGCAAAGTTACGGTTACATGAAAATTTGTATAAAAATGTGAATGAAAACAATGTTTTCATTCACATTTTTATGCAAATTTTCATGAGATTTTATGAAGGGCAATTAAAGTAACAAATGCTAAATACACTGCTAATTTCTTATATGGTTTTTAACTGGCAGTCCAGTTCTCTTAGGCTGCATCAAATTTTCCCAATTAAGATGGTCAAAATACTTTTTTGCCAAATTAAACAGGCCCTTAGACCCGACTTCAGAAAGGTAGGAAAATCCCTGCTTCTTACCTTCTCACTGAGGGCATTATACTTGATTCCCAGCTCATCTCTCTCGGCCCTGCTCGCTGCCAGAAGATCCTCGACACGGTTCAACTCGGACGACAGGAGCCGGTTCTCCTCTGTGAGCTGTTGAGGGGTCGGAGTCGACATTCCCGACAGTTTCACGCCACTATCATCTGACGCCAGGTTTTTAGTGATGATCTCGCGGATCCTCGCCGGGATCTTCGACGGACTGCTTCCTTCACCCTTGACAGTGTATGGTTCAAATTCTTTGTCTCTTAATACTGAGTCTTCAAGTTTCTGTAATAGATTGGAATATTTTCAACCCCAAGTCATGAATTTCATCATCTGCCCCTCTCATCTGTTAATGTTCTAAGGTCGCCTATATTGGGGCTAGAAGTTTAGTACATTATACTGTACACAATAAAACGGTTCCCCATACTCGCATATATATTGTTATTATTATTATTATAGTCAGGATTTGCAGTGGCTTAGGCTGCTGTCTGTTCTAAGCCAGTGGTTCTGTTGTTATTGATTCATTGTTGAATGTTGCTCCCGCTGTGTGTGGGAGTTCTGTGTTTGGTCCTTGTTTTGTTATGCATTACTCAGTGTCCTTTCTAGTTTTGCAATCATCTTGATGAGGAAGACAGGGCTATTTGATTTACTTAAATTGTTCTCCTGATGTCTTGTGACTGTTAGTGTTCTGTGGCTCTTCCTCGTGGTGCTGTAGCTGGTCTGCAGTGTGTGATTGTGGTATTTCCTGGCCATACTCACTTTTTTATATGCATCCTCTAAGCCTTGGCTACACTCTCATGCTATTGGGTCCTTAATGGATATTCATAAAACTAATCTGAAAATTAGTAGATAATATAAATTTATCAGGCAGAGCAAAATTAATAGTCAATATATTCATAGAAGTCTGGGTATTCTACACTTGGGTACTCTAAACCTTAAACTATTGGTATCAAACCAATAAATCATGTATCAATTATTAACTTGACCTCCTCAATGAACCTAGAAATATATACAGGAAATCTGGATACAGGAAAACACCATTTGTACAGAAACTACAGAATAAAACACCATTTGTAAAGATACTATAGAATAAAACACCATTTGTAAAGAAACTACAGAATAAAACACCATTTGTAAAGAAACTACAGAATAAAACACCATTTATAAAGAAACTGCAGAATAAAACACCATTTATAAAGAAACTGCAGAATAAAAGATCATTTTTACAGAATGAAACACCATTTATACAGAACTTTCTTAATAAAATATGATGTTGTACAGAAATAACAGAATAAAACACCATTACCATGGCCCATTGTCAATGGGTGAAAGTTCAAAATTTCTAAAATCCTGAACTTTCCAAACTCCAATCTAAAAACTTGCAGTATGCCCACTTAATAGTCACAATTTCAAGTTTAAATGGTCAAATGTCTTTAGACAGACAGAAAATAGGCCTGAGCTGTGGCATCTCGTCTTGGTCTACACTGTTTGTCAAAAATTACCATATTTATGTTCAGCAGACAACAAAAGTCCTCACAAGCAGGGAAAGAGTTAAACATTGCTACAAGTTGCTACAAAGAGTCATAATTGAGCCGTGAAACGTCATTTCTAACAATGTGGCATTTTGAGAAGTGTAGACTCTGTTGAGCCTGTACAGCCCTCTTTTAAGCTTAGAAGATCCAAATTGTGTTCAGTCAGTAGCTTAACAGTCTTAGAATATCCAAGAGACCAGCAAAGGCTCTGATCAGACTGCGCATATGCACAGGCTGATCTGAGGCTTTGTTGGTCGCACATACCACATTGTTGTAAATCTCATGTCAAGGCTCATATTATTTTTCCAAGTTCCATTCCCATTTCGAAAGGCCTTTTTTCAGTGTTTAACTTTGACTATAATCTCCATGTATATCGGCAAAAACTATCATGTTGAATCGAACCTTGAAATCGGCAGGTTATCTTTGAATCTGTACATGCATAATTTGCGAAGAAGAATAGATCCAGCAGAGATCAAAATATTGCTAAATAGTACATTGTAGCTTGTATAGTTTTATCAAGTTTTGATATATCGGGAATTCAGTAATACAGTTCTCTAAAAGTTCTTGAAAGAAAGTAAAATGAAATCTTAGGAAAGATTAAAGTTCTATGATTTCTGATTGTTGCACTGACCTCAGAACCTGCACCCAGCTAAAAGAACAGAAAGACCTCTACCAGATCCCAATACTGTAATTTCTCTGTATTGTAAAATATATTTCAACGAGTATGATTAAAAAAAACATGATGAAAAAAAAATGTCAACAACAACAAAAAGGGAGAGGCAAAAAAACGGAGTGGGTGAAAGGGGAGGAGGAGCCCACATAAAAAAAAATTGTTGCACTGACCCAATGAAGGAAGGTCTTTATAATTAGTAGTTTTCCTTAGTCATTGATATTTCACATGAAACACAGTAAAACCTGTCTTAAGCGGCCACTCAAAAGAAGACCAAAAATGTTTTTTCAAGACCGATAATTGCTTAATGCAGGTCAAAAGTATTGCAGATTGCTCCCGTGGAGCATTCTGAAGTACTTTTGACCTGCATTAAGCTACCACATGGCTTTAAGAGTTTTGTTTTGTCTATATTTGAGTGGCTTCTTTAGACAGGTTTTACTGTACTTGATATTTTGGCTTGAAGGCTTACATGCAAACCAAATATCTATGTGTCTTGACCCACATCTGAATCAAGGGTGAGGTTGGCGCCGTAAAACCCCCTTTACCTGTTTAAGCCCTCCAGTAAAATATTTTACTGACCGTTCAAAGGCGGTACTTCTTTTGTGGATCTTTATCCCCATGCTTTTTTAAAAAAGCAAAGGGGATATTGTTATCGCCTCCGTCCGTCCGTCTGTCCGTCCATCCGTTATGCTATCTCCTCCTAAACCATTGGACGAAATTCAACCAAATTTGGTGTGTGAGCTACTCACATGAATGGGGAGTGCAAAGTAAAAAATTTTTTGGCCCCGCCCCCTGGGGCCCTGGGGAGGGGTCAAAAGGTCAAATATCATTTAATTTCAATTACAAAGTCAATTTCAAAGATTTTTATTCCAAACTTTGTGTGTGTTCTCACAAATGAAAGATACAAAACATATCAGACGGGTTTTTTATTCTGTCACCTGGGTAATGCCCCAGGGGTGGGACTTTGGGGCACTGGGGGTGCCCAGGGGGTCAAAAAAAATTTTTTCAAACATGGTCATGTGGCATATCAAATCGACGGGGATGAAGAGCAGAACAGAATGCAAGAAACATTTTCATCCTAAGGTCAAACTGGTGACCTTGGGGTGAGGTCAAAAGGTCAAGTATCATTAACAATTTCAAAGATTTTTATACCAACCTCTTTGTGTGTGTTCTCACAAATAAAAGATAGAAAACATTTTGAACAGATTTTTCATTCTGTTGCCAGGGTCATGCCCCGGGGTGGGACTTGTGGGTGCTGGGGGAGTCATAAACTTTAGCGTGGGGATTTGCGATGGCGCCCCATCGACTGCGCATTCTAGTTTATGTTTCTTCTGTCTTGTGTTTGCTATGCTTTTGTGCGAGTCTGTATATATGTGCCTTGTGGTCACCTGCTGGGAAGGGGCTGACCTCTTGGCTCACGTTTGTGGTGTCTACTGTTAGTTTGTCACTTTCCCATTGTTATCCTGGGTCAGGTGTGGTACTTGATTGTATCAATTCCTGATCTTTGCCCCCTTACTTACTTTTACTCTGCGGCTGGGTAATTCTTATGTTTTTTGCCTTATGCTGATTTTTTTTTTAAATAACAACTTCAAAAAATTCTTTCAGAAATGTCATAAGAGTGTCTTAATTCAGTTTGGATCCAGATCTAAGGTTTGACAAACTGTCAGTCCAGATCTGGATCCAAACTGTTTGCAAAAGTTATCAGTAGACAACACTTTACAAGATAGCATTAAGTAAATATACACGTATTAGTCTTCACTCCAAGGCCAAGGTGGCCACTAATGTATAGCAAATATTTGCCATTGAAAAAACTCAACAAGGCTGACACACTTTTCTGTCAAAATGAATTTTAATGTGTGAAAGATCTTCAAATATTACATGTCAAAAGTCACATAAAAATTCCAAAGAGTGCAGACAATGCTAGACTAAAAATATGGCCAGATCTGCAAGCCTTCCTTCAGTTATCCTGCATATTTATTGGCTAAGATCCCACCCCCTCGCCCATAAACATCCCCCTTGTGTTGTTGTATCGCTGAAGAAATAGCAGGTTTTAAATACATATATGCAATCTGACTGACAACTACACCTCAAAAGCTAGACTGTTTAAGCCAGGGGATGTGAAAGTTGCAGGGCCTGACATAGCACCTACATGTACCACTAAACAGGATTCAAACTGAACTTGCCCTGCATTTGGACCGGTACGCCATGTGTTTGCCCTTGCATTTAGTGCATAACTATGTAAGGGGTCCAGCCATAAGAGTAACTGATATAGGTTGATCAGACAAACAGCTTGACAGCTTAAATGGGCGGTAAGAGCAATCAAGTACCTGCAAGTTCTATGGGTAAAACGAGTTGATTTCAGACAGAAATTTAAATCCCCACAAATCAAGACAATGTGAATAGAATAAATTTCACCACACCAAGTAGGTGGCAATCGAAAACGCCAATACGATCGAGGAACGAAGATAAAAAATCAATAGAAACAGTGTTTTCGACTGGCATTTGTTGTCCCACTGGCGACAAATGGTAATCGAAAACACTGTTTCTATTGATTTTTTATCTGTGTTTGTCGATTGTTGATAACGTTTTTGATTGCTGCCTACCCGGTGTGTTCACATTGGGTTGGTTTCCCCACAAGTTGTGCTTCTGGTAAGCCTGCCGAGGAACAGTGTTATAGAGCTGACTGAAAAGACGGGACAAATACATGCTATGATCAACAGGTAATGTGTCCTACACACTAATATACAACGTACCAACATGTAATGGAATCTAAGAAAAAATTTCATTATAATCTTCTTAAAATATTAACAAAGAAAATCATCCACTCATGATGAAAAGGGAGTGTAATATTTGAGCTAGTGATTGAATTAACGACATGTACAACCAGAAATTACTCAGATCAGCCAGGGTATCCTCCAAATCTGATCAGTCTTAGCTATCTGCATAAAGCACCATAGGCCCTTAAACTCCATTTTTTATGTTTTTATCCTGGATTTTTGGGCAGGCGTTAACTTTTTTAATTATAATTTTAGCAAACTGTGATCGTGATGAAAGTTGTAGAGGAAAATTAATACCAACTTCTCCAAAAGGTCCCAAGCTTGTGATATGAAAAGATTTTTGTGTACATAGATGAAGATTTGCAATCAATTGAATTTGGCCAAATTTTCTGTCTTTTATTAACTAAAGGCATGGCAGAAAGGGTTGGTTTCAAAAGAACATTTACAAGCCATGAATATATCCTTATTATAATATAACTGTTTACTCAGAATTTACCATGCACTATATGCATTATTTACTTTGAGCATGATCATTTGAGCCATGACATGTGATTTGAAACAATGTGGCATTTTGACAAGTGTAGACTCAGAAGAGCCTGTACAGCCTCCTTTTAAACTTAGAAACTCCAAATGATGTTCAGTCAGTAGCTTAACACTCATAGAATATTCAAGCGACTAGCAAAGGCTCTGATCAGACTGCGTGTATGCGCAGGCTGGTCTGAGGCTTTGCTGGTCGCACATACCACATTGTTGGAAATCTTATGTCGAGGCTCATTGTAGGTATACAGAAGATGGTATGCATTTTTCACTTATGCACAAGCATGACCCCACAAGCTTAACACACGAGTGAATCAGGCACTATTTCCATTATATTTGAACAAGCCAACCATTGCTTTAGTTAGTGAATTATGGAATCCTTGCAAATTGGTAGGGAAAAAGATAAATAAAACTCTGTGACCAAAAGGTACAAGTAACAAGAAAATTTATGAGATCAAAGATTAATGAAATTGTTATTCCCATATTCAGTATAAAAAGAAAAATTCCATATTCATTTATAAAAAAAAACGTGTTATGAGCAGAAAGGGTTGCCTTTCACTACCCAGACCATAAGCTAAGAGTGCATACAAAAACAAAAAAAATCTTATTTCTCAACCAAAACATATCTTGTGGGTACTCAAAAAAACCATCCCGATGAGACGATTCTTTTGAGCACCAAAAACATATGCTTAAACTGATGGGTAAGAAAATATTTACACTTTAACGCTATAAAAAGTTTGCTTATCTAAATATACAACTACCAGAAGATCATGCAGACCATTTGAGCTGGTTCCAGCAAAAGGTAAAAGTTGGCATGTGTGCCCATCGAAGACTCAGATCAGTCTGCTCATTGTGACAGTCTGATCAGAGTCTTTGATGGGCACTCCATGGGTAGCCAAGGGTCCAACGTTTCTTCAGGCGGAAAAATAAGACTCTGATCAGACTGTGTGGATGCGCAGACTGATATGAATCTTTGCTGTACGCATATGCCAAGTTGTACCCTGCTGTATGCACATGCCAAGTTGTACCTTAAGCTGGCTAGCGGCTCATTTATTGTTGACATTTGTCCCCGATTAACAACAATTTACACTACGGCTATTAACAGTTTATAGAGTAGTTTCACATGTATATTTAACACTAAACTGACATGGTCAAAAGTACAATTTTTACTTCAATTGATATAACCTACTTGGGCAGTTTTGTTTGTTTTGATGCTTTAAGTCCCAGTCAACAATATTTCATTCATGTCTGGACAATTTCCCGTCTTCCGGGGTTGAACCAGTACTAAGCAGTGGATAAAGTTTGTCGGCTGTGAGTCTCGAACTAGCAACCTTCGATCCCCAGTTTAACGCTCTACCAACAGAGCCACTGTGCTCCAATCCACTTGGGCAGTCTTAAACCTTAAATTACCATATCAGATATATCTGTCCAGTAATGCACAAACCGATTGCATCCCCCCCCTACCTCCTCTCCCCCAACCCTCTGGGGTGGGGAATAGTGGGGATATCGACTTTTCCACTTGCAAAGCCCAGTTATGAGCTCTGCACTAGTTACAAGTGATTCTTACAGCAATTATATTACTATTGAATTACCAATACATATATATTCTAATGAATTTCAAATTCAGACCTCTTCCACAAACATTATCAGAAAATATTGTCAATTAAATTAAGTAACATCTAACTTGCGCTGTAAAAGCAAATTGATATTTGCGCTTAAAGTAATAAATGTAAAGCTTACGGCCAGTTATGGGGTATGGCTTACAATTTCTATATTATTGATCATTTTATTGCCCTTTTGTTAAAAACCTTTAGTCATTTTAGGTTCTAGAATATATTTATGCTGAATAAATACTAAATATCAACGTGTAAATATTTATTTTCCCAGCCATATCAGAAAATGAGCCAGTAGTTAGAACCCCATGTAAAAAATTTGTGACAGGAAAACAGATTTCATTGTTCACTGTGAGGGAAATGGTTGAATCAAAACTCTCTACTCTCCCAACCCCCAGCCCCTAAATATCAACGTGTAACTGGACCACTTCCTATTATTGCTGGGAAAACAAATTTTCCAGCAATATTAAACTAAGAGGATCTGAAGGCCCTGAAGTCAGAGCAACAGATAAGGATTAGAGCTAATTAGTTTTCACTACAAGATTTTATTCGCAAATATTTTTTTCAGGATTTCTAATAGTAATAGGAAACTGTTAAATGGGTACTTTTACAAACAGTGAAGACCCAGATGAAATGCCACATAATGGGGCATTTCATCAGGGCCTACACTGTTTGTTAAAGTAAAGAGATCTTCAGACAAGAAATACATTATTTTTTTAAAATCATAACCTGACACCCCTAGATATGTACAATGGACTAGCCATCAAACCAAAAGGAAGAATCTATTGGTATACAATGGGTTTAAACTTTTCTCTTCGTTCTGGTGATTTGTAGCTATCAATTTATGTATTGCTTTAGAGTCCATTTCTTTCTGGATCTAATGATCCTGTATATTTCTCATAAAAATTCCTACTTCAGACAAACTCTCTGACATAAGATTTCAAGAAATGAACATTTAGATTAAATGTATGTATCAGGGTAATCTACACGGACAGTCACTGGAAATATTGTTACAGAGTGTTTGCTCAAAGCACAAGTCTTTTTAAGTCCAATCACAAAAGAATATTTTGAAAAGGTAAGTTCATTCTGAAGAAATCAGAAGACTAAAGCATGCAAAATTTCTTAGCAAGCAAAGGGTTAAAACTCTACAACCATCACATCACCAAATCTAGTGAAAATAATCTACATTTAATTTCTTTTTTAATCTAGTTTACACCTTACATGTACTTTCACAGCAGTGGAAACGCAAAAGTAGCTTCAGTCCTGTAAAAAATACATTGTAAGTGTACAAGACATTTTCTGCCATTCTCAATCAAAAATAGCCACCCTTTTTCCCCAATATCATGTCTGTTTTCCAAATTAAGATAAAAAAAAAAAATTTTCAGAGACCACTACTATCTTTGAGAAACAATGACACATATCAGAATGATACTTAAACACTTGTGCTTAAGTGGTATGATTGGCATTATACAGTCTGAAATAACTTAATTTTGAGGATATATTTTGCTACCCTTGTTTGTTATGTTCTATGTCGTTAATTTCTCCCAATTTTGCTGTTTAGTTGGTCATTTTTTCCTAATTTTGGCCAAGGGCCTTTTCCCAAAATTGCTTGATAAAGCCCTGTTGTACCAGTTTGCATGTTCCTGGTTTCGCTGAATAGATTTGAAATATCATATCACATACAATTCTACCATTTGTTTATTGGGCTATAAATTTTTTTCTTCTTTCAAAAGAATCATAAAATCTAGAATCTGTCTTCTAATAATATGGTCAATGATTCTAATGTCCTTGCTTTTGTAACACTAATGTCTGATTGGATAATGCCCAGCCCCCCCCCCTACCCCCCACCAATCCAGACCCTCATAGTGAGATAAGATGTTTTATTCTAGAAAGCAATCACAATGTCAAAATCTACAAATCCGTTTATCTTTATTTGGTGTGTGAATGGGGGGATTCTTAGAACCTGCAACTCTTGACAATCAGGTAATGTGGTTTATTCATTATGCCAATACCACTCCTATAAGTACAGCCCATTAAAAAATCAGTTAAATACATTTACCTACTTGTTTAATTGGAACCTGAATTTAATGTCTCCCATCCCAAAAGAGTTCAAAGAAATAAATGAACAAAATCTTGGAAAAGAGAGTGATCTATTAATTAATTTAGCAGGACACAGGTCAAATCAGTTTGTAATGAAGATAATCATCGAATCTCCTTTGATCTTTAAATACAATGACAACAAATCTTTAAATACATTGACAAGTGATTGATTAAAGATTTTACATCCCATCAGGAACTAGCTCTATTGATATTGGCTCAACTCTTTGGCATTCGGAACTCCCCAGCCAACTGACTGACTACATAATTATGCTACTAGGCTATTTTCCTTACACAGGTACCGGCTAACAAAATACATCTGAGGCCTGATTCTGATTGGTCTGAGGTGCTCTGAATGAACTTGTCGGGTACCTAGACCAAATTATTCAAGACAGCCTATTTCTTTACATTGTGTACATAAATCAGAGGCCAAACTTTGATTGGACTGATGTGTTCTGAGTGTTCCGACCCTTCTTTCTTAGAAAGGCTTGAGTTAGGGAAGCAAAAATATAGCAAAATGCTGATCAGATGAGCTAACAGTGCAGGTCATAATACAACTGCACTATTGCACTTTTTTGAATTGTTTAAAAAATGCTGAGGAGTGTAGCACATAAAAAAGTGGCATAATAAGGGCCAAGGTAATACCCAATTATCAAATTATCAATGGCAATTTTAAGCAGAAAAATACCACAGGTTTAGAAAGACAATTTTTGTGTGTGTAATATTGTCAATATTTTCTTTTCCATGACTTTAAGCATTTGTTAAGGGTACTCAAAAGAACCGTCTCATTGAGACGGTTCTTTTGAGTACCCACAACATATGTTTTGGTTGAGAAATAAGAAAAGTATTTTTTCTGTTAAGCTTTTTTAACCTGAAATACCTGAGCATACTCTTTAAAAAATTTACATACAGCACATTTTATGCTGTTCAGCCAAATGCTAAAGTAAAAATTGTACTGAGTCCAAAATTTGTGCTTATCCATTTTAAACTGTCAGACTATTGTTAAATAATAAATGTAGAAGCAAACTTACAATACTTTTGGACAATTCTCAAATCACATCTACAGATAACCTGACAAAAAATATTAAAAATATACATCTGTTTAGTTAAATAATCAACTTAATGTCTGACCTTGCTCATTAGCCCTTTCTTAACAAATGGAATCTTCCATCCAAAAGCAAGTGAGCATGACCAGGAAATGCCACAGTCACAGACCCGAACTAACCTACAGCACTGTGAGGAGGAGGCAAATTCAACGAACAGCAGCTGAAATCACCAAGGGGCTTGAATATGCTTTACAGGCCAAGTCATTGCCCTAGCTTCTGCTGTTGTCAAAACATTAAACTGTTTGGTTTGCATGGAGGTTCCCAAGTTTTCAGGGGTGTAAAACTCCACCCTCCTGCCCGCTCACATTGGTGAGCAACCTTTGGATTCGAGCAAGAAAAATACTTGCCAAACACAACCTGGCATGCAGGTCAATTTTTGACAGGTAAAATGCAAGAATCATCTATACAATACCATGTGACTGCATAACATTGCAACTTTAATATCAGGTGTGTCCTTTTAAACTAACCTGCTCCACAATTTGGAAAATCTACTCTCTGATTGGCTGTGCTAAGTTGCCAGCTACCGGTGTTGTAGATAATAGTGTCCCTAGCTGATGTTTACTGATGGATGTTTGAGATGCATATGGCTCAGCAAAAAGAGCTAGATACGTAAAACCAAGCAAAAGTGAGACCAGTAATATGACCACAAGCAAATCCACTGGTTTCAGATAGAATTTCCTTTCATCCCTATGCATTGCACGCTGGATAATTTGTTTTTTTTTTTGTGGGGGGATGGGGGGGGGGGGTGGGGGGGGGAGGGAGGGAAATGTCAGACCCCTTTTTTTAAAAAAAAAAAAGTTCTTTTGTGGTTTTACTGGCAGATCATTTTCTGCATACAGCTTCACTTTCATTTTTAGTATTCTTTCAGAGTTACCATCAGAGTGCAACCAGATCCATACCAGACCCTTATTTTGTTTGGTCTGATCTTGGTCCAAGCTGTAAATTTGCAAAGAGTTAAATCAGCATGCAACCTACCACTCACAAGAAACTGTTTAATCCTGCAGGACCTACTTTCGAAATTATTCATTCAATGTGCCAAGAATACCTGATGCTTTATCAAAGTATGTTAGAATGTTTGTAAAATGTGCATAATGTTATGGTACATAAGTACAATCAATCCTCAAGGGTGAGTGATAATGCCACAAGGGTGAGTAGCCTTTTCCACCCACTAGTCGGACGTCCTGCACGGCTATAGTGAGCAAAAATAATAATTCTACAACCCCGCATCATCACAGGGCTTTTAACTCAGTATATTCGGGCGAGATATTTTGCACCAAGGAGCAAACAGAGGAGAACCTCTCTATTTTGGACTCCAGTGATTTTATTTGGGATTTTGGGAAGCTACCTTTTCCTACACATTTGGGAAAATATTTTATTAAAATTGAGAAAATAAGAGCTAAAATACATGAAATTGGGAAAATAAAGGCCATTTTTGGATTGGGAATGACTCCCATATACGGCCTCAAAAATGGCCAAATAAAATCACTGGGGATATTTGACCTGTGCACAACTTGATGCAACATTTGAATAATTACCCCCATAAAAGCTGCACCACCCTGATACACAAAGTTCTGCATTAAACAATTTCTGGAATATTTGACCTGTGCACAACTTGATGCAACATTTGAATAATTACCCCCATAAAAGCTGCACCACCCTGATACACAACTGCATTAAACAATTTCCTTCTCACATCACCCCCGCCCAATTCAGTTCCAGCAGCCTGATCAGGGTCATCCAAACTTGCTTCAAGTTGATCCAAAACTTCCATCTCTTTTTCAAGTTGATTCTTCAGTTTCTTAAGGCTTCTGATGCCAAGACCTGGGTCTTTAACTGGTGGAGAGTTTCCTCTACTAGAAAGAAAACTCATTCTTCCTCAAACCATGGATTAGGACTTAGAAACTCAAAGTGTGCATAAATTCTCCAAAAAATGTTTCCACAGGAAACAGGAAGTTAATGCAGGGATTCCACTTCCGGAATTGGAAAACCATCCCGCAGTTAATTTTCGCACGTATCTAAGCAACGGCGTCCCTTTGATCCAAATATTGTGCAAGCACACGGATGTGTGATTCAAAACGACCTTACTAGGACATTGGGGGCATTTTGTTGATAAAACTTTTCTGAGTTGAAGTTACATAGCTGGTTGACGAGTTCGAATGATAAATAATGATTAGTTTGAACAACAGATACTAAATAAGTTGTCGACAACCTGATTAAACGGGCACCTGTCGACCAATTAACCTGGTCCGAATCGGCATGCATTCAAATACCTTTATCGATCAGTACAAACATTTCATTTGTGAACATACAAACAGAAAGACGAAATAATTACATGCTTATGTATACGTATTGAATAAAGACTATCCTACCTGGATAACACGTTCAAGCCTTTGATCTCTGTCTCTATCCATATAGATTTAGGACATTAGTCCTTTTCTTGAAAATTTATGCTCTGCAACCTATTTTGCCCAAGTTAGAATTGATCATTAAGCTCCCTTTCTCAAAACAATATCATTTCCTCTGACACTACGTCCGCCGTTCTCCACCACCCAAACAAGCAAACGTCAGTACACAAAACCTGTGTTGCACTAAAACACACGACAATAATAGATGACGTATTGATCTATATCCACTAAAATCTACCTGTATACGTGTGCTAGCATGTAAGTGAACAAGCGCGGATCATTGGAGAATTTCGATATCGAAACATGAGAGGTGTTCGATACACGGAGATATAGCTAACTGAGCAAGGCTATTGTATGTCCATTGAGCTTGTTATTTTTATTCAAATAAATTTAATGAGCTCTGTATAGCTATGGCACCAAATTCGGATAGAGATTGTCTTGTCATTTTATATCTCAAAGAAAATGATTAAACGCATGTGTAAATTATAGTTGCATATGTCACGACCCTATATTATAATATAGTTTCCGTGCATATGCATGTGCATTAGAAAGGGGACCGACTAGCTCTGAGGGCTAGCTCCATATATATATCTACCACATATGATCTGGCCTAAACTAAAGTCATATGCAATGCATGTGCAATTCCAGGTCTGCTAATCTTATAGGCGTTAAGTCGCATTTAAGAATACATGCACAGCATTCACTGGAACAAGGAACATATTAAAACACAATGAAAACTTTGGTACTTCATTCATAGGAGACTTCGTCGACTGTATGCACATTTTATAGCATGGTTGTTTGCCCTTCGTGTACTGGATACCTAGAAAATGGTACTTCGGCAAACCGTGAAGACCCAGATAAAATGCCACAAAATGTGACATTTTATCAGGGTCTGCACGGTTTGCTGAAATAAAATCGATCTTCAGGGACTGAAGTACATCTTAATTTCGAAATTTTGACATGTGACCCCATGATGTGTACAATGAACCATTCAGAGCCATTGTATGAAACCAGGTGGAATACGTCATTTATATACAGAGGATTAAGGCACTATGTTCGTCCCAAATGACTTTATTTTTTCGGGTTTACATAGTTGATAACAGGCCACTATTCAATTATGATACATTAGAGAAGTCTGACCATTAGAAGAAGAAGAAGAAGAAGAAGAAGAAGAAGAAGGAAGGGTCATGCGATTGCCTATAGTTAGGCGACACAGATATAAAGACAAATAATAAAGTCATAAATTCATTCGCACACTTTCTCGTATCAATACCTAAACTATTAAAATTAATTTCTACCCGAGCCCATTTAACATATGGGATAATCGCAGTGACGTGTGAAATATATCAAACTTTATATTGGGTTGTTATCTATGTGACCCTGAACAACGAAATTATAAGACTAAGAAAAATATTCACAACCATGGCGAAATACTTTCAATCTAAACCAGAAAGGGTATATCTGCCTAATCAGCCATGGTTAACTGCCGTTTTCTTGTCATGTAGCGTACATAAAGACAATGATTAGACCATACAGGCTAGCATAACAACATGGTCTTTTCTGTCACGTCAATGTACAGTTTCCCAAGTTTCGGTTCATCAATGATAAAAGGAAGACTCATTTATTACAAGTTTTTCATATCAAATTACTAGAATGTGTCCATACATATGTATACCCCCAGTTTCAAAGAGAGCTGTCTTTTTTTATCCAGAACATTGTACACGATGCAAGAGAGACAAATCGTACTTGGTTATATAGTCCTCATCACTGACATAATGAGCAGGACTTCAATCTTTCCTTAACCAACTTCATTTTTTAAATTCATTCAGCTTACAGAAATCCAGTAATCCCATCAAGAAGCCAGCTGCTCTGGATCTACACTGTTTTCTTCAATACAATATATGAAGGATTTTAGCATAACCAGGGTTAAGGGAAATGCCACAATCACAGACCAACCCACCATGGGCGGATACAGAAGGGGGCAGGTGGTCCGGACCCTCTGGGTGGTCTGGGCCCCCTGCAAAATCACAAGTGGCTATAGGTTCCCTTAGAAATTCTGGTACGGACCCCCTCGAGAAGCAGTTGGACCCGATAGGTCCATACAGCCCACTGAGAAATACGTTGATGAATATAAGAAGAAAAAAGCGTTGCCAGGACCCCCACCCACCATGACGCAATTTTCTGGATCCGTGCATGCCCACCTCACCTAGAGGGAGAGAATTAAGAAAAATTCACTAAGACAACAAGCATACAGTTAAAGAAAGGCAACCAGTTATCTCTTCCTTAGCGAGATGATTGCAAAACTAGAGAGGGAACTAAAAACTACATAGCAAAACAATAATCCAGCTGCTCTGGACTTATACTGTTTTCTATACGAGATATATCGGAGTTTAGGCATGTTAAGCATTTGGCATAACCTTAGTTTAAAAGTTTAATTCTGAATTTCTCGCAAGTGGTATTAGCTTCTTTGTTATCTCGCTGCCGTGAAAATCATCACACTTCAAACGAAGTCCCAAAAAACCAGTGAGTATGACTAGGAAATACCACAATCACAGACCAACACAAACCAACAAACATCTTCACAAGTTAAGATGACCAGAAAATGCCATAATCACATGTAACAATGGAAACAAGAGGGAAATATATATGATCAATCAGTGTTGAACTTTGTTTGTTTGGTTTGATTCTTTACCTGGGTTCAACCAGTACTAATCAGCGGATAAAGTGTCTCAGTAACTAACATGTTACATAATACAAGTGTAGCCTATAGTGAATGAGTGGTAGGGTGATCGACTTTAAATCAATAGGTCCCGTGTTCGAGCAGCACTGGATGCACTTCCGCAGTTGTGTAATAGTTATACCATGGGTTGTCCGCCTGTACGTGGAGATAATCCACGAGCTTTAGCGAGTGGATTATCTTACGTACAGGTGGACAAACATGGTATAACTAATTTATACCACCTACATCAGTGTAGACATTGCACATCGTGAGATATTTCGTGCTAAGTTGGTAAGGGTGGTATAAAGCTGGTTCAACCACAGAAAACGTCCATACATTGATAAAATTGTTGACATAAAGCATCAACTTACAAACAAGAGAGAACAGATCACGTTTTCCCATTGCCAAAATGGTAAGAATGAATGTCACACTAAAAGATCACAGACCAACGTATGACACGATGAGGAAGAGCACAGACAAATTAATACGCAGCAGCAGTATATTTGCAGACGTCAGCATCTAATCAAGATCTGCACCATTGACTATAGGCTATTTTAGTTCAATAAAATAACAAGGATGGACTGTTCTATTCGAAAATTAATGGGTTAATGATTCTCTGCAATGTTGAAATGTTTTATAATGCCAATATTTGATATTGAAACAGATATATAAGGAATAAATGACATCTATATGGCAGCCAAGGAACTGGTTTAGTATGTTCAAGCAGACTAACCCCAAAGAAGAACGACGAAAACAACAACAAAAAGAACGGTGACAACCAAGATCAGCTCTCTAGAGGCCGGGAAATGATTGTTTTTGTTTGATTTGATTCTTTACGTCCCAGTCAACAATTTTTCAGTTATGTCGGGACGGGTCTTCCTAGGTTGAACCAGTACTAAGCAAGGATTCAGGATGTGTCTTGCTCAAGTCCGGGAAATGGTTATAATTATAGAATGCGCCCCACCTCGGGTATTTGGGTAGTTTGTGATGGTAAATAAAAAAGGAGGCAAATTTAATTTTCTTCAAAACTACAGTTGAATCTCTTAGATTAGAAATCCTCCAGACTATAGGTTTTATTTCGAATTATCAGTAGTTCGAATTATAGGGAGGTAGACATAAAAGATAGAATACGCCCAAAATAATCATTATCAGTTTTTTTTTCTTTCTCAAACATAAGTTTCGGGCACGTAAAGTAAACGTCTCAAAGAAGACGTTACTTTCACGCACCCAAAACATATGTTATTAAAAGGTTCTTGTCTCTGAATCAAGTGTGCCCCATATTTATTTCGAATTAGCGAGTATTTCGAAACTTGAATCGAAGTTCGAATCTTCGAGGTTTAACTGTACTTTGAGTGCAGCAGTGAAGGCTAAGGTGGCACTGCATGGAAGCGCATGCCCGCATGAGTCTTCGCCGGTCAGCGATGTGATAAGGTCAAGATTCTTCTGAGCTGGTTCAAATGATGTTATTTGCTTATATTTGATCAATATTGAATTTATTCGTATTGTAAAGCGGTATTTGTCGTGGATTAAGCATTTAAATCCCCTTTAAAGATTAAATGTAGACCTCAGACACGAAGAATTGGGAATGAAAGGTCGTCGTGCTTAGGGGGGATAAGATTTTTTGTAAAACAGATATTTGACTGACATCGCCTTAAAAGGTTCATTTAACTGAATGTAGACATATCTATAGGCTTTGGATCGGTCATTTAACAGCCCGCCTGATAAATTAAACCCTGAAAAGATTTCTTCTTAAATGTAGCTACATTTAGGCGTTGACATATAAAACTACACATAGGTCAGTGAATGATTTTTCGATATACTTATGCGCAAAAGCTTCCAGGGGCGGATACGGGATTTCTGGAAAGGGGGATCGCAGGTACATACATAAAGGTATCGGGGGGGGGGGGGGGGGGGGGGGGTTCGCTTTGCTGATTTTATCTCATTTTCCTCGAATACCCCATGAAAATGAAATAATTTGGCTCTGACTACATGTGGGCTATGAGCCATTTACTTTGATTCGTCACAGTTGGCTTATATAATTTGAGTGTTTCTCTGTGAAGATATACTTAATAAGTTAGGAATCCTGCACGAGAGCTAAACAGTATTACATGTAGCAACGGCAGAATCTAGTAAAATATGGTTCAGCCTCCTCCAGCCCAAACCCAGCTGACTGTGGCTTCTCTATGGCAGTGGTTCAATTGTTGCTATTGCGACCCCTCTGTAAGTCTCATCAGACGACAAAAACGCGAGAAATTTTGCTTCATCACAATTAAGCCAAGAACTACTGTCGAACCACGACGCATGCCCATTCCCCAGGGGGGGGGGGGGTGATACCCTCATTTTTTCTTCATACTTAGGCTCGGGCCCAGCATCTACCTTTCATCCCCCAAAAATATCCAGAATTTCAAGCACCCCAAAAAATATTTGGAATCTTAGCAACCCCAAAAAATATCCAGCATTCTGTACCTTGAAGAAATGACCCCTAAATATAGTTCAATTTTGTTATGACCCCCAAAAAATATCCACAAAATCTTCCTACCCAAAAATATATTCATTTTTCTGAAAACCCAAAAAATATTGAAATTCAAAATCTTGAACCCCCCAAAAAATGACCCGAGCCTACGTATGTATGAAAATATCAGAGTACCCCCCCCCCCCCCCCCCCCCCCCCCCTGGGGCCCATTCCTTTTAAAACCAAATGTAGGCCTATGTTGTGTGTTCCCTAAAAGTCGTACAGAGGCTAGCCGATTTGGAATGGGCGGGGGACTTTCATATCCATAATGGAATGCTAACATTGACATTAACCTTTCGGTACAGTTTCAGGACTTATTCTTTGACTTAGAACTAGACAGTTACGTTGAGGGGATTATAACTCTATGCATGTCAACAAGAAGAATTTTTTCCTGTCGTCTGCAGATAAAAAATATATTATTTCAAAAATAATATTAGATAGTCAAATAGCTTGGATCCAGGGCAGGTCCGACGCCCGGGGTCCGACGCTCGTTGTATCTAGCTGCGACATGGTTACGTTTTTACTTTTTGAAATCCAATACTTGTGCGTTTATATCGACGCGGAAACAAATCCGGTGTTGTTGATAAAAAAATGTCGCAGCCTTCACAAAACGTAGCGCTCAGAGTTAGCCAGGTAAAATGGCAATCTACCGTTAAACTGCCAGCTGGCAGCTTTTGTTTTAGCCTTTTTTAATTTATTAATAATCCGTATGTTTACGCTGTGTTACGTTTGATCAATGTCAAAAAGACGCTTGATTATATTTGCGCATGTGCAACGACTATTTTGATTGACAGATAGGGAGGTTCACATTATTACCTTTCTGGTCCTTACTAATAGACATTTACACGTACTTATAACAAAATTGGGATTTATTCCGTAAATAACTGGTTTCCACGGAATAAATCGTATCACTGCATGTAGACTGTGTGTCAGTGTGATTAGAAATTGCGCCTCAAACAAGCATACGATTTATTCCGTGAATTATGGTTTTTAACAGAATAAATCGTAATATATCAACTGTATGCTTGTTTGGATCACTTATCTAATAAGACAGGCAATGTGTACTAATTCCATTGAAAGCAATTATTTACGGAATAAATCTTATCTTTGTTCCTAGTAGATTTCTGTGTAGCTTTGTTTATCAATTTCGCTTCTTTCATGCATTATACGACATATTCCGTTGAAAGCAATGCATTACGGAATAAATCGCATCTCTCATGTTTGTTTGGAGCATGGATAGAATTTATTCCGTTAAGAGCCACACTTTATGCATAAAATCATGTTACATAAACAGACATGTACTCCAAACAAAGATACGATTTATTCCGTAAAAGCCGATTTCACAATGCAAAATTATTCTCTTATATATATACATGTACTACCGGTAAGGGTAATATATAGCGACGATGTATTTTCCCCTAGTACCCTCATCCTGCCAGGCAGGATAGATATCTAGGCTTTACTCTTTAGATACTGTTTTGTCTGTAAATATATACACTACCGTTAACCTGCCTGGCAGGATGACGGTAGTACAGAGCGACGATGTACATTTTCCCTACTACCGTTATCCTGCCATATATATACTACCGTTAACCTGCCTGGCAGGATAACAGTACTATATAGCGACGATGTATTTTTTCCCTACTACCGTCATCCTGCCAGGCAGGTTTTATATCGAGGTTTGACTTTTAATATTTCAATAATTCTCTGTCAGTAACTCGAACTTGTTTAAGACACTTGCCCCAAAAGCTTTCCAAGCCCCATTTTCTCTGCAATATATGCCCCCGAAGAAAACCCTCTTCCCAGGAAAAAACTTCCCTTTCAATGCATTAATTAATAATGTTGTCCAAGACGATTTCGTCTGTATATATATATACTACCGTTAACCTGCCTGGCAGGATAACGGTAGTATATAGCGACGATGTATTTTTTCCCTACTACCGTCATCCTGCCAGGCAGGTTAAATATCGAGGATTTACTTTCAATATTTCAATAATTCTCTGTCAGTAACTCGAACTTGTTTAAGACACTTGCCCCAAAAGCTTTCCAAGCCCCATTTTCTCTGCAAGATATGCCCCCGAAGAAAACCCTCTTCCCGGGAAGAACTTCCCTTTCAAGGCATTATTAAGTTTGTTGTCCAAGACGATTTCGTCTGTATATATATACTACCGTTAACCTGCCTGGCAGGATAACAGTAGTATATAGCGACGATGTATTTTTTCCCTACTACCGTCATCCTGCCAGGCAGGTTATATATCGAGGTTTGACTTTCAATATTTCAATAATTGTTTGTCAGTAACTCAAACTCGTTTAAGACACTTGCCCCAAAAGCTTTCCAAGCCCCATTTTCTCTGCAATATATGCCCCGGAAGAAAACCCTCTTCCCGGGAAGAACTTCCCTTTCAAGGCATTATTAAGTTTGTTGTCCAAGACGATTTCGTCTGTATATATATACTACCGTTAACCTGCCTGGCAGGATAACGGTAGTATATAGCGACGATGTATTTTTTCCCTACTACCGTCATCCTGCCAGGCAGGTTATATATCGAGGTTTGACTTTCAATATTTCAATAATTGTTTGTCAGTAACTCAAACTCGTTTAAGACACTTGCCCCAAAAGCTTTCCAAGCCCCATTTTCTCTGCAATATATGCCCCCGAAGAAAACCCTCTTCCCGGGAAGAACTTCCCTTTCAAGGCATTATTAAGTTTGTTGTCCAAGACGATTTCGTCTGTATATATATACTACCGTTAACCTGCCTGGCAGGATAACGGTAGTATATAGCGACGATGTATTTTTTCCCTACTACCGTCATCCTGCCAGGCAGGTTATATATCGAGGTTTGACTTTCAATATTTCAATAATTGTTTGTCAGTAACTCGAACTTGTTTAAGACACTTACCCCAAAAGCTTTCCAAGCCCCATTTTCTCTGCAATATATGCCCCCGAAGAAAACCCTCTTCCCGGGAAGAACTTCCCTTTCAAGGCATCATCATTTTTGTTGTCTAAGATGGTTTCGTCTGTATATATATACTACCGTTAACCTGCCTGGCAGGATAACGGTAGTATATAGCGACGATGTATTTTTTCCCTACTACCGTCATCCTGCCAGGCAGGTTATATATCGCGGTTTGACTTTTAATATTTCAATAATTGTTTGTCAGTAACTCGAACTCGTTTAAGACACTTCCCCCAAAAGCTTTCCAAGCCCCATTTTCTCTGCAATATATGCCCCTGAAGAAAACCCTCTTCCCGGGAAGAACTTCCCTTTCAAGGCATTATTAAGTTTGTTGTCCAAGACGATTTCGTCTGTATATATATACTACCGTTAACCTGCCTGGCAGGATAACGGTAGTATATAGCGACGATGTATTTTTTCCCTACTACCGTCATCCTGCCAGGTAGGATATATATCGATGTTTTACTTTTACTTTTATTTCATTTGTCAACGGAATTAACCGATTTTGACATGCAAGCATCTCAGTGACCCTGATCATACCGATTCGTATTGATTTATGGTAAACAGTAACTTTTCAAAAAGGTCAAAACAAAAGCTGCCAGGTGGCAGTTTAACGGTAGATTGCCGGTAAAATGAGTTGCTTAATTGATTATTTCGACGATAAAATGAAGTCTATTCAATGAACTCACATTAATTTGTTCAAACAGACTGTATGTATTACAGTAATTTGATTGTGTACCACAACTGGAGCGAAATATCGAAACCGAAAGTAGGTTATTGCACGGTGCAACATAGAATATATCCTTGATAATTTATCTGACTACTTTGTAGTTTGTATGTGAGGGGAATATTGAACTTGGCTCTATCTCTTCTTCATTATTCCCGCCTTGAGGAGAGTTGTTATTTTTCAGCTGCCTTGAAAAGCTGGCTGACTGTCAGTGTTGTCATTGTTTCCCAGTTGATTATGCTTGCTTCCTGTCAATTCGACCCTTCCTGTCAATTCGAGCACCATGGTGAATCGGAATTTTAGCTCGTGACGAGTATTGGAACGTCCGAAAATCCGGACGCATCAAAGCGAGAGTTCATAAAGTAAAGATAAAAAGCGGAAAAAGCTGGATCTAGTTGCAATTTCATCCAAGAAATAATAATTTATGTCTAATATTTCCAAAATACCTTCTCAAAAGAAAGTTTTTAGCCCAATAAGAATTGGTATATTCGTTTTGAAATCACCCTTTTTAGCTGACTAATTCTTTATTGATCACGGAGACGCTTGTTTGACCTAATTACGTTTTTTTTCTGAAAATTACAGTGCAGTTCACTTGATAAATTCTGTTACTTTTATCGATCTTTTGTCGCTACTTTTTGAATGAAAAAATCGAATTTGGGCTTCTTTTCAAGCATATCCCAAGCGGTTAGACAGGAAATAGTGAGACTACAATCCAATAACTAAGATCATAGACATTTCTATGAAGTGATATACATTTTTGGTACATTTTTGGTGTCTCCTGACCCATTTAACTGATGGTGAGCTGTTGCTATCATGGAATGTCCATCCTACAGTTGTAAGTTTGTCTCGTTATTTTTTAGTGACCCTATCGTTTGTAGGCTTTTAAAAAAATAATAAAAAAGTGAAAATCTGCATTAGAGTCTAGGAATCATTCAGAAGAAACATATTTTTTGAACTGGACTGTAGATTCATATTGGTGGTTTTAGCAACCGACCAATCAGAGCAATCGATTTGACAGGAAGCATTTAAGTGATCCAGAGCGATGACATCATGTTGATGAAAGACCGCTGTTTACAAATTTTGGGTTGCTGGCTATGTTAAGTTTGTTTTTTTCTTTGTTACAAATGTTTAGTTAATATTTTTTGCTTAGATAAAAAAATATAGGGAGTAGCCATAACGCGCATTCGCAAAAATTGTGATAAGGTGGTCGAATGCAGGGCAAACCAGGCTAATTTTTGTGTATGTACGGGTTAGGCTTTGAAGCCTTTCTGCATGCAGTAAGCCCATGCAAACACAGCAGTGCATGGCCTCATCACCACTGTTCATATTGCTTTAGGTTTAAAAGTTTTAAATAAACAAAAAATTCTGTGTAAAATTGTGAATATTTTCTTATCTATCAGTTTAAACCTGTTTTTTGTGCTCAAAAGAATGATATGATAATGTTACTACATGTATTGAGTGCATGTTGGTTTAAGTTTTTAAGGAATAATTCTGGGAATTTGACAGCTTGCAAGAAGACAAAATTACAATTATTTAGAACCTGAAGAGCAAGATATAAAGATCAAGATAATTTACAGGTGAAATGCCAAAACTGACATTCATTCACCAGGACCTGTTATTGGGGGAATTAGTCCCTAGCTCTCACCAGAAAAGTACATTTGGCAACACAATCATCTGCAATTTCAGTAGAGTTTCAGTGAGTTAGACTGGCTTCAGTCCTTAAATCAATTTTTCATCAATGTGTCATATCATGTACTTGTAGCCAGTCTTAACTCTGATGGCTCTGTTTTAAGACAGAGCCATCAGAGTTAGACTGGCTACAAGTATATGATATGATGCATTGATGAAAAATTGTTTTAAGGACTGGGGCCAGTCTAAGTTTCAGTGAGTTTCACAGGGTGGACCAGTGGCATTAAGTTTAAGGCAAACAACTTAGGTCACACTTCTTGTAAATTTTATAAATAATTATTAATTAACTATACTGTATTGATCCAAGGTCTATCTGATTCAATATTGATGTGATGTCAACAGTATTAGCCTTAAGTGAAGGTCAAACAAATCAAAAATTGCAGCTGCTATAGCTAAGAAGTTACTCAATAAAATTATCTTATTCAAGTGACTTTGTATTGTCCCAGTAACAGGTCCTCGGTCGGCTGTATTGGTTTTTGTTTGCTTTGATTCTTACGTCCCATCAACAATCATTCAGTTAAACAGGGACGGGTATTCCTGAGTTGAACCAGTACTAAGCTAGGATAAATGTGTCTTGCTCAAGGACCACAACGCAGTGACGCGGGTGAGGCTCGAACCTTGGGGCCCCTCAGCCTAGAGTCAAGCCCTCTGCCACTGAGCCCGAAACACACTTATTTTTTATTTGGCCTTAGACTCCTCAGGGGTTTCCTGTAAAGTTTCAGCATGGATATAATGATGGCTGAGAATCCAATGATGCTCCAACAACAATCACTCATACTTTATATAGTTGTGTAGCTGCCTCCCAGAGCCAACTCCAAAGTGAGGCTGGGTGGTTCCCTTGCAACAGGCCAATAGCAAGCTCCTGGCTTACAAAAAGTGGCTTATGGGGCCACCTCCAAGGTGAAGCTTGGTGGCTCCCGAAGAACGACACAAGGATGGCTCAGTCTGTAGCTGGCCGCCTTTATACCAGTTCCCATGACAATATAAACGCTTATTGTGGCCCAAAAGAGCCAGCAAACCCACAAACAATATCTACGAATGTAATGTTAGGTTAATGATGAACAAAAATGCCAAACTCGTGGGCTCGGGTGTATAATTATGAGCCAAGGTGAGTATTCACAGTTGAGGAATTCTGTTTGGAGTATGAAAGATGTCAGCAATGAATTATCCAGATAGATGTACCATCACAAATTTATAGTATCAAACCAGATGGAAGAATCCATCTGTTTACAAAGGATTGTAACATACAGATTGTTATTTTTTTTTCAGCTAGATGCAGCTGAGCTAGACAGTGAGATATTATCATTAACAAAGTCACAGTTGACCAGGCTTTTCAAGTATCATCAGGTTAGTTGGAGTCTTTTTTTCTTCTGACAAATGATACTGTAAATTCGAAAATTTTCTCGAGGGTTTTATTTTCACGAAACTTCGCATTTGCGAAGTTTCGTGAAAATAAAATCCTTGTGAAATGGCTAAATATCTCTATCGCTTACTGGTAAAGGTAAATCATGTCCTAGTCACAAATTTTTACATCGCAAATGTGTCTTTTAACGCTATTCTTGAAAAAAAAAATCACATCCAAATTTACAGTAGGTTTGACAGGTTGGAATGGGTAAAACCCAGACTCAACTTTACTTTGTATGTGTTTTAAATGAGGGTCTGGATGGGGTATAATGATAAGTGAATAATGACCCTTTTTTATAATGAATAGTGAATAATGAGCCAAAATAATAATGAATAGTGAATGATGAGGGCCTAAAAATTAATGAATAATCCTATTTTTTAATGAATTGAAGAAAAAAATAATGAATAGTAAATAATCAGATTTTTTTGCCACCTTTCTTACTTTTAATGAATAATTGGTCTTATTTTAATGAATAATCCAAAATTTTAATGAGATGAATAATGGGCTAAATTTTTAATGAATAGTGAATAATCAGACCCCCCCATCCAGACCCTCTTAAATATTTAAAAAATCTTTCTTTCCTTTGAATGAAAATTTCAATGTCCATCTTATAGTACTGCTTTGATGTGTGATGCAAAGGTGGACCCTTTAAAAGTTATACTACAGGAAAGTCTGAGTCCAAGGGACTGTTAAACTTTCTTAATAGTCCATTTAAGCCGAATGGATTTTCCTACTCTTATCAGAAGGACAAGCCCATTTCCAATTTTAGGGGTGTTGGGTGGTATTTTTTGTTTCTATTCAAATTGTAATAGAACATTCTGTAAGCAAAGAGTGGAGACCCTGATCAGATGCCGTATTGTGTGGCATCTGATCTGGGTCTGCACTGTTTGCCCATGTCCCACAAAAAGGATGCTAGGCTTATATGGGTTAAGGGATAACCATGTTTTTCATATTACAATGCAGTCCCCTTATAGCACTAAATTTGGTGCCTATAGGAATAGACCATGTTATAAGTAAAACATGTTATAAAGTTACAATTTTACAAAGGAAACATAAGAAGGTAACCATGGTCATTTTTCCTATGATTCCCCTGCATCCAAATCCATGTTATAATGAGGTGTGTTATAAAGGAACTGCTTTATATTAGGCTTTTGAACCATGTATTGTAACTTTCAAATTCCATATTAAAGCATAAATTCCATATTAAAAATATTTTGTTAGAAGTACATGTAGAAATAATACCTGAAGTTGTTATTAACAGACTGGTATCAGTCTACTGACAGAGATTTTACCCATGTCCTACTGAGCCAAATTTTAAAAAAAATAGTATAATACATGTATATTCTCTCTATTTGTAAGATTTCTCTCCCTTTGATAAACCAATCTAGGGATACATTGACATTGTTAACTGTACTTGTTCGATTTGTATTTTCTTCCAGAACCATTTCTTAGCAAAGTATGATCCCGAGATAAGTGCAGCCTTAAAGCTTCTGTTTTGGAAGGTAAGTCACGATACTGACAGATAGGCCATAATATACCACATGAAAAGAAAGATAGGTGTGCCATTTGACTTGGTAAAGTTCTTTGGATGTAAACGCTATGATTACATGCTACATAGCTTTTTTTGGCACATTTTATAGTGTCATAACATTCTGAAATAGTGTCCACTTTTAATAAGAGAAAGTTTTACTTGGCCATATGAGTGGTAATGTCAAGGTATATCCATATACAATAAAATTTTCACAAGACTCAAACACTGATGGCTCATTTTAAGTCATTTACCCTAGTTAATTTGAACTCCATCTAAAGTCAGGAGACATATTGTTTTTCCCCTCATGTCTCTCTGTCTGTCTTTCCGTCCGTCACAAAATAGTGTCCGCTCTATAACTTGATAACCGTTAAAGAAATTTTGACGAAACTTCATACATTTGTAAAACACATTGAGAGGACATGTCATGCACAAGAACCATAGCTCTTGCTTTTATTTTTTTTAAATTATTCCCCTTGGAACATTAGTAAATGCAATTTTGTGTCCATTCTGTAAGTTGAAAACTGTTCAAGCTATTTGGATGAAACTTCAGACAGTTGTAGATCCCAATGAGACGATGTGTCATGTGCAGGAATCATAACTCTGTTTTGCATATTTTTGGAGTTATTTCCCTTTGATCATTTGCAATGCTATTTCCTGTATGCTCTGTAAGTTGAAAACCGTTACAGCTATTTGAATGAAACTTCATACAGCTGTAAAGTACAATAAGACAATGTGTCATACACAAGAACCATGACTCTGGCTTCTTTATTTATGGAGTTATTTCCCTTTGATTAGTTATTGTATTTACTGACATTTTAATCCTTTTTATACCCTGCCACTTTAAAAAGTGCGGGGTTTTATGTTATACCCTCCATTCAAAAAATTGCATTCCAGTGTCCGTCCGTCTGTCTATACGTCCGTCCATCAGCACATTGTTTTCACTCTGCTGGGAGCATTTTTTAACCAATTTTCTTCAAACTTGGTATGAGAGTCGATATTGTGAAGGAGTGTTCTGGGATTGCAGATGGGTAAATTTTGACAAATAAGTACAAAGTTATAGCCCTTGATTGACGTTAGAAATTTGTTTTCACTATCTATCTTTGGCATTTTTTTACTGATTTTCTTCAAACTGGGTATAAGAGTTGATATTGAAAAGTAGTGTCCTGTGGCGGGGTATGTTGCATGTCTGCAGCGCTTTTATTACCCCGATAAGGGGGAGACATCTGTTATTTTGTTGAAAAAAAAAACAATTGTAGTTGAGACAGTTCTTAATTATGCTCTTTTATCTAGAGGCCTGTAAAATTACCGTATATTGGCGTAAGAAATTTTAATATGCATGTAACTCCTAGAAATGTTTGTTTTTACACCTTTATTACTTAACATTTAATATTTATGATTCTTATAAGCTGTGAAAAGGATTGTAAATATTTTTGAATCTTTAAATGACACTTTGTCAAAGACGAAGGTATGGTTGTGATACAATAATGTGTGTATTTTACATGTCTGTGTGTTTTGGTAGCAGCTGATCAAGATCAACACTGATTTGCACTCTGATTGTTAAAACATGCTTACTAGAATGGGGTCATTTGCTTGATGGGCACATCACAAATATCCACACTTGCCTGAACATTAAAAACTGCACAGTATTACATTTTTTCTGACCTTGACCTTTGTCTCCAAGGTAAAACCAACAATCCAAAACCTTTGCTATCATCTACAAACCATAGACAATCTGTGTCCCAAATATGAACCACTTACATGGTCTCAGAGTTAAAAGCCAATGAAGCCATATACATAGATTTTAAGTATTTTTACCTTGACCTTTGAATCAAAGGTCATATCAGCATTCTGAAACCATTAACAATCCAAAACCTTTGTTGTCATCTACGGTGTGTAAGTGACATCTTGGGCAATCAGTGTGCAAAGTATGAACCATCTTCATGAAAACATCAGGCCTTCAGTTAAGAGTGCATGACAAAAAATTATTTTTCTTATTTCTCAACCAAAACATATGTTATGGGTACTCAAAAGAAAACTCTCAGTGAGACGGTTCTTTTCAGCACCCAAACACATGTTAAAACTGATGGGTAAGAATACACTTACAATTTTACGCTCAAATTTTTTTTATCTAAACGTGTTTGACTTTGACTCCAAGATCATATATTAAACCATCGTTGTCATCTACACATCACAGGGCTTACCCTGGCTCAGAATTTGTTGTAGCCAACACTTTTGCCAAATGGAAAAAAGTTGGAGCCAAATTAAATTAACTTTAGCCAAGGTTTTAGCCAGAAAGTAGTATCAACAAGTTGTTTTGTATTTAACTCTTTGTCCGCTAGTGGCGACTTTTGTTGTCTGCTGGTAACCTTTGCAAACAGTTTGGACCTGGATCAAGCCCGACAAAATGTTGGGGCTGATCTGGATCCAAACTGTTTGACACCCAGATGGTATTGATAAAATCAAGCATCAAAAGAGTTAAATATGTCACAATAATAAAGTGTGAAGGAATAATAAAAGCAATATTGGAAAACACAAAAGCTGACCAAAATACACTTTTTCGCAAACATGTTCCTAGACTGTACTTTTAGCCAATGACTTGTATTTGTAGCCACTCTACATTTTTAGTAGCAAATGGCTATAATGGCTATTGGCAGGGTGAGCCCTGCATCAGAGGCAATAATTGTGCTAAATATGAAAACCCTCAAGTCAAAAAATGAAAGATGAGTTCGTGTTACGGCTGATAAGACAGATTTTAAGTATATTTTACATTGACCTTTGACTTCAAGGTCATATCAGTGATGTGAAATCCTCAGTGTAATCTACACTCCAAAAGTAATAATTGTGCTTAATATGAACACTCTCCATAGAAAATGAAAGAGGAGTGTGTTATGAGCCGCAAGACTGATTTTTAGTTTATTTGACCTTTGACTCCAGGTCATATCTGTTATCTGAAACATTTGTTGTAATCCACTCACCATAGGCACTCTCTGTGCCAAATATGAACACTGGGTCAAAAAATGAAAGAGGAGTTTTTGTTAGTAGCAGTAAGATAGGCTTTTAAGTATATGTGACCTTGATGTTTGACTCCAAGGTCTTTTTGGTGATCTGAAACCTTTATTTTTATATCTTTTCTTAATCTGAATAATTGAAAGAGTTCACGTTATGATTGGTAAGATAGATTTAAGTATGTTTGACATTGACTCCAAGGTGTATCAATGATGTGAAACGCTCAGTGTAATCTTCACAACAAAAGCAATCATTATGCTAAATATAAACACTCTCTATCATAAAATGAAAGATGTTCATATTTAGCACAATGATTGATAAAATTTTGTAAATAACAATGATGGTTTCAGTCTTCAGATCACCCATATGACATTGGAGTGAAAGGTCAAGGTCAAATATACTAAAAAGTTGTCTTACTGCTCTTAAAGCAGACATCCCCTCCGTCAGAGAATGAAAGAGGAGTTCACATTATGAGCCGTGAGACATATTTTAAGTATATTTAACCTTGATTCCAAGGTCATATTTAACCTTGATTCCAAGGTCATATCGGTGATCTGAAGCCTTCATTGTAATCTACACACCATATGCATTCATTATGCCAGATATGAACACTCTCTTTCAAAAATAGAAGGAGTTCGCGTTAGTAGCCGTAAGACAGGTTTTAAGTGTATGTAACCTTGACCTTTGAGTTTGGCTCCAATTTAATGTAGGTGATCTGAAAGCTTCATTGTAATCAACAGTACATGTGTACAAACCATAGGCAGTCATTGTGCCAAAAAATGAAAAAGAAGTTTGTGTTATGAGCAAAACTGACAGCCGGCCTGATGGACGGGGCCGATTGCAATATGTCCGGCTTTTTTTTCCAAAAAAGCAGGCAAAAGTACCCAGCATGCAAAGAGTTAACTAACTGTTACAATTTCTCTATCATTTGTGAATCAAAATTGTTATGTTTTTAGATAAAATATTTTTCTGACAAATATTTCAAAGAAGTTTTACATTAGTTATAGCCATGTTTTGTTCGGTTTTACAATTCAATTTTGTTTCTTTCCAATATTTTAGCAAATGTCAACAATTACAATTAGCCAGGGTTATTGTACTTGAACTATTATTTCTTTGCGTGCTAGCAACAATTTTGACGTCTGCCGATAAACTTTGCAAGAACAGGCCCGACAGAATGTCGGGCCTGATCTGGATCCAAACTGTTTGACACTCTGATAGTTTTCCTGAAAGAATTTTTTGAAAAGGTTTATTTTGAAAAAAATAAGCAGACGACAATTAATCATGAAAAATTACCCAGCATGCAAAGATCTATATATTGTACTTGAATTATTAATGATCTTGTTGACCTCCATAATTTGTCTTGTTACGTTTGTTTGACATCATTTGGACATTCTAAAAGTCAATATTTTATTCAATGTAAAAATGAAATAATAGATCAGTGTTATGCAAAGTTATAGCTCAGTGATCAACTCTTTTTTAACCCTTTACCTCATAGACACCTTTAAAACCTTTGCAAACAAAGCAGACCCAAATCAGGCAGGAGCTGCCTGATCAGGGTCTACTCTGTTTGCTATAGAAATTTGATATATGATGATCCTACACTAGTAGACCTGACAATTAATTTCTTTGTTCTATGTACCAACATGAAAGTTTATTTATATAATTATTCATAGTGGGTGGAGCCTGGCATGCATATTCATTAAAGCTGCATAGTCTGTAACTTTTGATATTTTAATTTTGAAAATAAAGTTTTTATTTTTCAAGAATACAGTAAAAATACTCAAATTCAGGTGCGCATTTACCATTTTCATTAATCTTAACAAATTATTACTATCAAAACAACAGCATTTATGTTAAAAATCAACTGTCTTGATTTATTGGAGGGACGTAAATAATTCATAATAAGAGAAAAATCACCTGTTTTTATAAGATAATTAACTTTTCCATGCAGTTTTTTTTTAGGGAAACTTTTTCATTCTGTCACCACACAAATGCAAGCTGTGGTGACATTTAACTACCACTGCATCATATTTCTCCTTCCATTTAATGGCGAAAGTATGTGTAATAGCTAATTTGCTTCTAAACTGACAGAAAATGCCGTTATTTTACCCTTAACTTTTCCCTATCTGACTGTCACTGCTCTCTAATTTTACTGGAGGGAGAAGTCACTTCTCCCTACTGTCAGGGTCCAGCTTGAACCCTGCAACCTAGAGACAGAGAACACTAACAGCCACATAACAGCAAGAGGAGGGGGTGGGGGTGCTGTTGTCATTTAGTCTGAAGTCTTTTGTTTTTTTGCTTTATGTCCCAGTCAACAGCTATGGTCATGGGGGGATGGTCAATTCACCTAACAACACTTTTCCTGGGCAAGCTTGAACAAGCGGTTAACCAGTAATTCGTGCACATACTTTCGCTTGTAACTGACAACAGCCCTTGAATGATTCAGCGGAAGGGAGGAGAAAGACCATAGAAATTACTTAATGATCAATCTCCACGAATGTATGGGACCTGGCCGGGATTGAACTCCCAACCCCTGGATCTGCAGTCAGATGTGCATCTGTAGTCAGACATGTTACCGACTACGCTAGGCAGTCCGAAGTCTGACCCACCATTATGCAATTAAAGAGGGAACCCATAGCTAAATAAATGTGAAAAGTCAAATGTACTTTGCTGAAAGAGTTCACAGCAGAAGTCCTAAGTAGTGTAAACAGAAAATGTCCAAAGTATATGCCGAAAGATTAAACAAAAAAAGTTCCAAGTATATGTTACATAGGTTTAGATAAACAAAAATTTCATCGTAAAATTGAAAATATTTTCTAATCCATAATTTTTAGCATATGTTTTGGGTGCTCAAAAGAACCGTCTCATTGAGAAGGTTCTTTTGAGTTCGGTTGACAAATTAGGAAAATTATTTTTCTGTTACGCCCTCTTAACTTAAGGTCTGTGTTAAAAGAGTTCAAAGAAAAGGTTCAAAGTATATGCGAAAAGAGTTAACAAAAAAAAGTCCAAAGTATATATGTTAAAAAGTTAACAAAAAAGAAGTCCAAAGGATATATGTTAAAAGAGGTAACCGAAAAAGTCCAAAGTATAGGCTAAAATATTTAAAAGTGTAACCAGAAAAAGTAAAAAAAAAAATAGGCTAAAATATTTAACAAACTAACCCTCTAAATAATATGTGCTAAAAGAGTTTACAGAAAAACTTAAAAGTATAGGCTTTAATATTTAACAACAAAAAAGTCAAAATAACATATGCTAAAAGAGTGAAAAGAAAAAGTCCAAAGTATATGCTAAAAGAGTTAACAGAAAAAGTCCAAAGGATAGGCTAAAATATTTAACAAAAAAAAGTCAAAATAATATGCTAAGAGTTTAAAGAAAATGTCCAAAGTATATGCAGCAAAAGTTCAAAGTAAATGATAAAAGAATTTTTTAAAAAGTTGATTTTGAAAAAAGTCGGCAGACGACAACAAAAGCATGAAAAATTACCCAGCATGCAAAGTGTTAAGGAATAAACAATGTATTCTGAATTTAAACTTCAAGAATTTTAAGATTTTTATGATACCATGATTTACAGTCTTAGATTATTGATTATATGTTGTAAAACAAAACCTATACTATTGGAAAATCATTGTTTGTTTTGATTAGGAGTCGAGGGTCAATATTTGTCTAAAATGATAGTGTATAATTTGAGTGTACAGACGAAACAATTGAGCGAAAGAAGCCGCCCTGGTGTAGGGGATAAGCCTATGCCTTGTAAACCAGGAGTCGCAGGTTCGACTCCCGGCTTCTCCATAAAACCACTTTCGGTGAGCCTTTGGGTGAACCCGCCATAAAATCAACACACAAATCTTAAACCAGTCCGGCGGAACAACTAAAGTGCAGATCATCCTGCATATCAACACAGTCATATCAGCAGTCCTTTAAAGTGGGCCTTTAGTTTAGAAAGCATAAAAAATAATAAAAATCTTATTTCTCAACCAAAACATATGTTGTGGGTACTCAAAAGAACTGTCTCGATGAGACAGTTCTTTTGAGCACACAAAACATATCTTAAAAATGATGAGTTAGAAAATATTTACAAGTGTACACTGAAAAATTTTGTTAACTAAACCTGTGCATATACATGTAATATTTGTGAGGCCCTACATTTTGTTATCATGTATAATGTATATCTGGCCTTTAGTTAAGAGTGCGCACCCAAAAAATAATTTTCTTATTTCTCAACCAAAACATATGTTGTGGGTACTCAAAAGAACTGTCTCAATGAGACGGTTCTTTTGAACACCCATAACATATCTTAAAAATTATGAGTTAGAAAATATTTACAATTGTACACTGAAAAATTTTGTTTATCTAAACCTGTGCATATAAGAGGGTCTGGATGGGGGGTCTTGTATTCACTATTCATTAAAAATTTAGCCCATTATTCATCTCATTAAAATGTTTGGGTTATTCATTAAAGTAAGACCAAGTATTCAATAAAATCTATTATTCACTATTCATAAATTTTTCTTGTTTATTAAAAAAATTGGATTATTCATTATTTTTAGGCCCTCATTATTCACTATTCATTATTTTTTTTGGCTCATTATTCACTATTCATTATAAAAAAGGGCCATTATTCACTAATCATTATACCCCATCCAGACCCTCATATAAGATCTGTGAGGCCCTACATTTTGTTATAATGTATAATCTATATGAAAGCATGAGGCTGCTCCAAAGTTTGAAGTTACAATCCATAGAAGACAGAATATCAATCCACCCTCATAGGTTTAATTAAACAAATTTTTTGCGTGTAAAATTGTAAAAAAAATTCTTACCCATCAGTTTAAACATATGTTTTGGGTGCTCAAAAGAACCGTCTCATTGAGACGATTCTTTTGAGTACCCACAACATATGTTTTGGTTGAGAAACAAGAAAATTAATTTTTTGGTAAGCACTTGGTAAACTAAAGGTTGACCCTACAAATTACAAGAAGGTAGGCAATCTACTTCCGCAGAATGACAGTCAGCATGGTTTGACTTTTGGAAATCTAGATAGAAGTAAAGACTCTAACTTGTGACCTTCAATTGTGACCTTGATCTTGAGTGTGCATGGTTGAATTATGGGTTCTGCACATCATCTCACTGAGGCAAATATTTGACCAACGTTTAATGAAATCATTCCAGGGGTAAATGAGACATGGAGTGGACATGAAATTCAAAGCTCAATCTCATGGCCTTCAACTGTAACATTGACCTTCAGTCTGCATGGGGGTGAGTCTAAATACCACAGACCACCACAGACCACCACAGACCACCACAGACCACCACAGATCACCACAGACCACCACAGACCACACCACAGACCACCACAGACCACAATATAAATTATTTAAAATAAAAATAATAAATTTTAAAGTAGTAAAATGTGACAAATTATGAAATTTAAGAACTTTAGACCAAGATTGCCAAACATCGTAACACCACAGACCACTTGTTCTATAATATAGAATGTTTGCACTCCTATTTAATATCTCATATATTTATTTTTATTTTTGATCTGACTTTTTTCATTTATTATTTATCATTATTATTTCTATTATTGCTGAATATTCAACAATAACAAAAAAATAAATGTCAGTAAAAATGTAAAAAAATAAATGTCAGAATACCTGATCTCTAATATTATGGGAGTACACAGACCTCACCTCAGATCAAAACATATTTTTCCACAGACCAACAAAGAACACAAAAAATATTAACTATTGAAATTAAATAAAATTTTAAAAATAGAATATACATTAAAAATAATTACAACTTTTTTTTTTGTATTCATTTGTCTTCTTGATCTTATGTTCATTGTTTTGTACTTCCTTTCATCACATTTGTATTTATCTTTATAAAAAGAATAAATGCATTCAGAATCGAAGATCCATTTAATATATATATATGGGTCGAACAGGCCCAACCTTTGCTCTTCTTTTGCCAGGAAATAGGTTCTGAATACTTTGCAGAGTATAAGTTCAACCTCCAGAAAAAAGCATTACATTTCCTAATCACTTGAATTTTGAAACCTTAAGGCAGATCTTTATTTTTCAGCATGAATTTGCCCCTTTCATTTATTTTATTGTCATTCAAAAGACGGATATTTCTTTAAAGTCATATCAGTCAAAAATGGCAGCCATGACTTTCAATCAAAACTGTATTTTCAATTGCAGATAAGTAATTTTACAATGGGTTGATAGAGCATATCACAGATCATAAAACATTTTTATTTATGAAATAAGACATTTTTATGAGTTGAAAAACAAATCTTCTGGACATACTTGTAAATCAATGAAATATTTTGTAAATTTCCCTCTGCCAAATTTGGAAAGCAAAAATCATAGCAGTTTTCCATAAATGTATTCACTTGTATTGTGAAAAAGCAAACAAGCATATATTATATTTCACGAGTGAAAGTATATGCATTATGTTCAACTTACAATTTTTCCTTTAAGATTTAATAATGTGTATGAAATAAATCTGTTATTCTTTCTGAAATTATATTATATATTTGTGACCCATATGTATTTATACAAATTGAATTAGGAACCAGTTTCAGCAAATCAAATGTTAAGGGAAAGGAATTAAAAATTCATTGAATTTTAGAAATTGAAGGTTACAAATTTCAAAATTTATAAGAGTCTATGAATGCTGATGCAAATAATGGCTGATTATCATACTCCTATGAAACAGAAGGGGAAAAATATTTGAAATGCAATAAGAATAAGATTAAAAGGATCAATTTACTAATTAACCAGAAATTTTATGCCAATGCCATGGACACCTGTACTTAGTAGGACTCTATTTTACACCTAGATATTAATACCACTTGGTTTAATTTATTCACCTGCAGATTATATAGCCACAGCCTTTTATTAGCTGCGCAATTATGACCTTGGATGCAAAATACAGACCTTAATTCTTAGCATGAGTTCTGCCTATGATGCCATCTAAAAAGATTCACATTTTTACTTTATATTACACTTCAAAGACACCATTCTTTACCAGACAACTTATCAACTTTTAGACAGTAAAAGAGATTTTATCACAGTATCAAACAACAAATGCTCAGGCACACCGAGTATGGATGAAGATAAAGACTCAGTTCAAAATTTAGATCAAGCCCACTTCAGATAGCTGAGCATCATATTTAAAGCATGACTTTACGCATAAGCAATATGTATCAAAAACTCATGAGCTGGCCCATATATTTCGCTTGTATTGCCTTTCAATGTGAGATATGAATTTTTGAGATATCAATGACCTGTCTCACATGGAATGGCTAAAATAGGGTTGATTTAGACCCATTTCGCCAACTCTCATTTGCCAATGATTTGGCCCATTTTGCCTACTCTCAAATTTTACAATTTTCCTGTCTCACTCATTTAAAATGGATAGAGCAAGACATGTTATTGTTTTTGAAGTACTATTTATTTCAATTCAATATATGAATTTAATGTTACATAAAAATGAAATAATTTGACAATGAGAAATAATTACCCTGATGACTTAAAAGCACACAAACCACAGCTAGAGCAGGCCAAAAAGGGAGCAGTGTAAAACTTCAGAGCAGGCAAAATGGGAATGGGTGTAAAGGGAGTAGGCATATGGTTCATTTTCCCTGCGTGTGTGTTAAACATCCTACCAACAGCTAAGGTCATATTGTGAAAAGGCAAAGGTTTAGTCTCATCCAACAGACTGGAGAAGCCAGGGATTGAACCTACAGCCCCTGGTTTACAAGTTGTATCCACTACACCACGGCCTCAAATGTAACCAACCTTTCTGAAAATGGTTTAAAAGGTACAATGCTTTATAGATTAGAACTTTAGAACAATGAACAATCCATCTTAAACTGATGGAAAAATGTTAAAAACCAATTAACAAAAATTACTGAAAGGCTTATTCATGTGAGATGTGACAATAAACTTTCTATTCTGTTCTGTTTCATGCAAGTTGTTTCTGAAAATCAATTAACCCTTTTCAGACCAACAGAATTTTCCATAAAGTTTGATACACTTATGTTAGGATGGTCCATTGTATATATTGGTGGGTCACAGGTTATAATTTAAAAAAAAGTGAATTTCAATCTCTGAGGTAAGCAGAGAGCCCATTAAGCCCGATACACATGATGCAACTTTTGTGTGTTTCATACTTTACTGTAAAGACGATGAAACTTTTGTATGCAACTTCACCTTACCTGTTGCTCTTTCCCGCTAAAATTATGCATTTATGCATAAAGCCTTTGTCAACATGGTGCTTACTGAGGAGGACGGAAGTGTTATCCCATTGTGTCTGATTGTCATTGCACTTGCAATGCAACATTTAAATGGGCCGTGAATAATACAAAGTTGCTGGACAAGAAGATAGTTTCAACTAAGAAAAATTTATGGGGCTCACAAAGCTTTGTTAGAGGAACTTCGAAATGAGGACCCAAAGAGCTTGACAAACTTCTAAAGACCCCTTTCTTAATTGTGTATACACATTTGCAGGAATTACAGGTAAACTGACCTTCAGAAATAGCCGAGCTGTGATTGGCTATTAGTCTGGAAAAGTTGCAGACAAGTTTCAGGAAATAGAGCAGTGAGGCCCCCCCAGGGGGGTCTGTGCTCCCTTGATCCCTGAAAATAATGCATTGATCTCCCCAGATCCCTGAAAATATTTTCCTCTGCTCCCTAAAATTATTTTGCCTTGCTCCCCAAATCCCTAAAAATAGTTCAGCTTCTCCCAAAATCCCTAAAAATATAAGTCAATTCTCCCTAAAATGTATTTTCTTTCCGTAGGATTAAAATCACATACTTTTCAAACTATGAAGCTATACAAGAGCGCACTTAATATTTTGCCTTATACATGTAAAGACAGAACTTAACCATGAAATACATGACATATAATTATTTCAATGAAATGCATTCATGATATATGGCTCGAAATATGAGGCCATCCTTAAAATGCTGTCGCTATACCTAGTAGAGTAGGCATGGAGGAATGCTCTCTAGATTTGAATTTTTTTTAATCAGAGACAGACCTTATTTCTGGTTGGGGGCAGGGGTGATTTTTTTCCAACAGCTTAAACTAGATATTTTTTGACAAAGTGACTTGTAACCATAAAAAGTCTTCTTTTTACAATAATTGCTATCCGTCCCTCTTTATTTTCATCAAAATAAGTATCTGATCGGTATTCTTCAAATCTCCCTTCATAAACATGAACTAATATACCTAAAGAGAGGACTACAAAGCAGGCGCATAGGTAGCCCTGTAACAATAAAGAGGCAGACCCATGGTAGGGGGGTACGGAAAATTTTGATAAAATGAGTGCGATCTGGTGCAATCTGGGCGTTCAAAAGTATGTCTTTACCATCCTAAAAATCAACAATTTTAAGGTTACTAAATCAACAACAACATAACTTAATTGCCATATTTTTCTCTTAGATCAAGGTAGATGTGCATGCTATAGGAAAATTAGTAGATTTAGAACTTAAAATGGGGGGTCTGGGGGGATATCCCCCCAGAAGCAGAAGAATTTTTTAAAAAACAAACAAAGTGGAGCCTTTTCCTTTATTTTTTTGCTTTTTGGCAGGGCTCCCTAGATCCCAAAAACTATGAACTTGCTCCCCAGATCCCCTAAAATAATTGCCAGTGCTCCTCAGATCCCTGAAAATAAATAGCCATTCTCCCCAGATCCCCAAAACCCCTGGGGGCCCCAGCAGTGTCCTATTCGATGAAACAGTTTCATGAACCATAAAAAATCTCTTGAAACATGTTTCTCGGACGTACACACCATGAAACTTTTGTCTGCAACACTGAGTTGCAGACAAAAGTTTCATCGGGTGTACCGAGCTTTATGCAGCATTTCATCTGGGCCTTCACTGTTTGCCAATTTACCCGTTTAGGGGTTTCCAGTCTACAATGAGTTAATGGCTAGATAATCTGCTGATGGGCATGCTGTGCTTATCAGTTATAGGCCATTTGGACAATTATCTCAAGTATCTTTATATAATTAGCACCTCACTGATGTTACGATGCTTACAATTAAATTTATGATAATTTAACTAACATCCCATAATTAATACCTACAAGTATTTAATGAGGATGAAATAGACCAGAAAAAAGGGAAAAAATAAATAAAATTTGTATAAGTTGTTACTAAATCCAAAAGAGCAATAAACTTATTACAGCATAAAAAAATATTTTATTTCAGTTTTAACAGATCAAATCATTTTAAGCTAATTTAGTAGCCAATGCAATTTTAATGGAAAGCTTATGTCATTTCATTTCTATTTGTTTGAAAAAATATGGCAAATAATGATTTTTATTTTCTTATTCAGATAAGTATGGAACTACTTTTTATCACCTTCTAAAGTTTGTTTACTTCCATGAAAATTTGTATTGATGTAACAGATGTCATCATGACATTACTTGTTCCCACTGAAAATGCTATGTAACGTGTGGTCATAACATTATTTATAACATATGACGTTATCCACTGAATAACAGTAACGTCAGATGAGTATGTAGAAATATTCAGCATAACAAGGGTTAAAAACTTAAAATGAAATTTGAGTTTTTTAGAATTTCATTACCAAAATTATTTTAAGAAAAAATAAGTAGAAAATTATATAAGTAAAGCATTGTACTGTATATTACTGGAAAAAAAAAACGAAAAATACATGCTTACAATTGGAATGTTGCAGGTTAACAGGATAAAAATTGCAGGAGTACACTATTTCTGGATCTACAGCATTTACAATAAAAGATAATTCTGTGCTCAGCAGGACAAGGGTAAGACCAAAAAAGGGCAAATATATGCACTAAAATTTCAATGTCCTTTAAACATGGCCGGGTATTTTTCATCTTTAGAGGGAGGGGGGGGGGGCATTTTTTTTTTAAATAAATAACATGAGATGATTCCCTTACATTGAAAGTATGATCATATTACATTAAGACATTACAATGGGTAAATATTGATCATAATTTGAAGCTTGATGATCATGCAATTTTTTTTTCTTTCAAACAACTTATACATTTGATAAAATTGTACTTATAATTTTTTATATCAAAATTGTACTTATAATTTTTTATATCATCTCAAATCTTCTAAAATGGAAATCTCTCACTTGAATTGTGAACATTGTAACATTTTACTGCTATTAAATCTATTCTGAATCTTTATGTCTACAGCAGTTTGTGATGATTTGAATTTGTTGGATGCGGATTCTTCAATGTTTTGTTTTGTTAATTACTTTTACGTTTTATAAGATAACAAGGTCAATTTCACATAATTCCAAATCATTTGTTAGGAAATAACAAAATGAAACTTGTTTCATCATTTTCGCCTTTTAAATTTGGGGATAAAGGTCTCAATATATTTGTAACTATTTTTGATGTATATTCTATCTTTTAAATTTTATTTAATTTTAATAGTTAATATTTTTTTATGTTCTATGTTGGTCTGTGGAAAGATATGTTTTGATCTGAGGTGAGGTCTGTGTACTCCCATAATATGAGAGATCAGGTATTCTGACATTTATTTTTTACATTTTTATACTGACGTTTATTTTTTGTTGTTGTTGAATATTCAGCAATAATAGAAAATAATAATAATAAATGAAATAATTAAGATCAAAAAATAAATATAAAAATATGAGATATTAAAAAGGAGTGCAGACATTCTATTATAGAACTATTGGTCTGTGGTGTTACGATGTTTGGCAATCTTGGTCGAAAACTCTTAAATTTCATAATTTATCACATTTTACTACTTTAACATTTATTATTTTTATTTTAAATAATTTGTATTGTGGTCTGTAGTGTGGTCTGTGGTGGTCTGTGGTGGTCTGTGGTGATCTGTGGTGGTCTGTGGTGGTCTGTGGTATTAAGACTCACCCTGCATGGTTGAGTTGCATGGTCCAGGGGTTAAGGCGGACATGAAATTTATGGCTCAACCTCCTGGCCTTCAACTGTAACCTTGACCTTCAGTCTGCATGGTTGAGTTGCATGGTCCAGGGGTTAAGGCGCACATGAAATTCAAGGCTCAATCTCATGGCCTTAAACCGTAACCTTGACCGTCAGTCTGCATGGATGAGTTGCATGGTCCAGGGGTTAAGGCGGACATGAAATTCAAGGCTAAATCCCATGACCTTTAGTTGTGACCATGACCTTGATTCTGCATGATAGCTGAGTCATGGTTTCAGCACAACATCTCTTTGAGAGAAGCATTTGACCAAAATTTACATTTGACCAAAATTTAATGAAAATAATTCCAGGGGTAAAGCCTAAGAATTCAAGGCTAAATCCCATGACCTTTAACTGTGACCTTGACCTTGAGTCTGCGTAGCTGCATCATGGGTTCTGCACACCATCTCACTGAGATGAATATTTGACCAAAGTTTTATGAAACTATTTCGAAGGGTTCATAGGAGCGGACAAGGAAATGTTACGGATGAACTGACTGATGGATGGAGGGACAGACTAAGGGTATTCCTATAATCACCTCTCTGCTTCATGGTGCATGCATGGATCCAGAAAGTTTTATCAGAGGGGTTCCAACTTTGGCAACGTTTTTTTTCTTTAGTTGATGAGGGGAGGGAGGATCCAAATACTACTATAAGCGGGCTATTATTGGCCCGCCAGCGAAATGCCATTAAAATGGCGTTTCGCTGGCGTGCAGTTGATGGCCCAACATTGACTGCTGGCTTCAGGTAGCTTTGTGATTTTCAGGGGATCCGGACCAGTATTGCTAAGAAACCCAGGCTATATTCTGTGATTTTTCAGGGGAGTTCGGACCCCTTGTCCCCCCCACGCCCCCCACCCCCCCCCCCCTCTGGATCTGTGCATCAGTAAACACTATGAATTCTTATCAGCAGTGACCAGTCTTATCTGGGTCCATATTGTTTGTAGCCAGAAAAAGGGTTAAAGCTTTGAGGTTATACTATTTGCACTCGGCCAACTTGACCAAAATGGTTTATTGAAGACTACTTACGTGTATTTCTTCATCGTCAAGGTAGTATCCAATTGGTGCAGGCCGAGTGAATGGAGAATAGACCGGTTGTGGCATACGAGGACGGCTATACTTTGATCTGGAGTTATCGAAATTGGGCGTAGACATCCTAATCGGGGAAGAATCCGGCGATCTTCTGCGTGGTTCTATAAAAATATCACTAATTGTAGTGCCAGTCTCGGCGAGTCCTTGTAAGATTGTATCAGTCGTGTTAGAGGCATCCTGTTTTGTCGATGTTGGAAACGATAAATACCTGTCCTCGGATATTGCGGGTTCGGAATCATCGCTCACGCTGCCAACATTATCGACACTTGTGTCTTTATCCTCCTCAACCTCATCATCTAGAATTTCTCGGTCCGAGGCGTTGTCTTGAATCGGAATCTCCGATATTTCGGTGTCACTGACAACTTCTGCCATGTATGTTTCTCTAAGTTTCTTCTGTGTTTCAAGTCTGTCATGGTCATCCTCGTCACTCAGAAGTGGTTCTGCTAGGTCACTCCTCGCCAAGGACGTATCTCGTAATCCAACTTCAATTTCCTTTCCCACTTCCTTTTGTTCTGTGTCTTGTTTTTCATGTTCACTTGAGGCACTCATGGGAGATTTTGCACCATTTTCACCATTCTCCCTATTTGAATCCTCCTTTTCCCCATCCTGAGCCTCTTTATCAAAACCTCCATTCAGAGTACCTTGGTCTTCTTCCATTATGTTTCTACTTTCAGTTTCACTTTACAAATTTAGATGTTTCTTTAAACCACTTTATTCTCCAATTTTTATCTATTTCTCCAATTCACTTTTAAACTAATCCATACTTATAAATTACAGGTATTCTAAGCTCTACACCAAAGAGTCAAAATAGGTTAAATAAATTATCAGTTTTGTATTGATGCCGGGTAGATTATCGGTGTACCAGACTATACATCTACAAACTTAAACATGGCACGGAGCCAGTCTGTCATACCCGGTTCCCGTCATGTGTCAAAGACCCCTGTCAGAACATACCTGTTGTATATCACTCTGTTATCACTTATCCTGCTGAATTTTATGATTTGAGCCGTGACATGTAATTTTCAACAATGTGGTATTTTAACAAGTGTAGACTCAGACGAGCCTGTGCAGCCTTGTTTTAAGCTTAGAAACTCCAAATGATATTCAGTCAGTAGCTTAACACTGATAGAATAAGAATATTCAAGCAACTAGCAAAGGCCTAGATCAGACTGCGCGTATGCGCAGGCTGGTCTGAGACTTTGCTGGTCGCCCATACCTCATTGATAGAAGTCTCATGTTGCGGCTCATTTATCAAGCATGTTCAGCCAGCTAATAGAAGTTTAATGTAAACACAGAAAAAATCCCATCCATTCCAGCTCCATAGTCTATGCATGATCCTTTTATCGTACGTTCAGATAAGCAAAATCTTACAGCGAAAAATTGTCATTATTTTCTTATTCACCAATTTAAACAACTGTTTTGGGTGCTCAAATGAACCGTCTCATTGAGACAGTTCATTTGAGTACCCACAACATATGTTTTGGTTGAGAAATAAGAAAAATAATTTTCAATTATGTTTTCTTATCTGGAGGTCTGAATTTATGTTTAATTAACATAATCAATAAAAACCTTGAAAAGATAGTTTCTCATTCATAAGGTATAATCCTTATTGTTCTTCGATCAATTTGTGATACAAAAATTCAGAATATTGAATTTAGATAATCCATAGACTGTCAAAAGATACCCTTTTTATTGTTATCTTATGTCTGTTTGCTGACTGGGGAAATAAAGTTTTAGTTTGTCAGTTTTTTTTTTATGAGTTGGTATATTGTATTAGATAAGGATATATTGAGGCTTAGGGGTAGAGAACATGTTAGTCTTGGGATCAAAAGTTCACTTAAGTTTGAGACTCACTGGATCCTTTAGCAGGCACTAGTACTAAGTTCAACCCAGGGAGACCCATCCCAACATGACTGAAACATTGTTGACTGGGACATAAAGCATCAACTCAAAACAGATGATAAAGGAGATTCAGATTGCTTTCAGGGGTGGATCCAGGATTTCTTGATAGGGGGTTCAAATTTACAAAGGGTTTGATTCGTAATTCTACCTGATTATTTATTAATTTTTCCAAATTTTTCTATAACTTCTCCATGAAAATGAAATAATTTTGTCTCAAAGAGGGATTCTAGCGAACCCACCGAACCCCCTCTGGATCCGCCAATGGCTTTTTGCATACAGTATATCAGTTCATTTCACATTATATTTTTAAGTTACAAGTAAATGCTTCTATAAAAGGGCCTTCACTGTCATTCCATCAAAATTGTTGTAACACTACACTTGACCCAATACTCAGAATAATAAATTTGAGCCAGTGCATGAGATTTCCAACAATGTAGCATGTGCGACCAGCAAAGCCTCAGATCAGCCTGCTCATAAGGGCAGGCTGATCAGAGCCTTTGCTTGTCGCTTGAATATTCTATGAGTGTTAAGTTACTGACTGAGCATCTTTTGGAGTTTCTAAGCTTAAAAGGAGGCTGCAAAGGCTCGTCTGAGTCTACACTTGTAAAAATCCCACATTGTTGGAAATCACATGCCACGGCTCGATTTTCATTTCCTTAAAAATCCTGTTTAATTTCTCACCCGTATTGAATGTTTTTATCAGAAAGACCAACTCATACGGCAGATGTATGGAGGGATTATTGATATTTTCACCTATATTGGATTTTCCTCGGAATTTTCCCATTCTAAGATAAATACAGGTTCCTAAAACAGTCACCTCAGGTAATTACTGGAATCCATAAATGCTGATGGACAAATATCAAAAATAGATGCAGGAAAAAAGTGTACCAGACCAGAATGATGCAGTTTGCTGATCTTGGTCTGTTCTGTTGCTTCATTTCTGCCTTGCTTCAGGTTTTTTACGGGTTATAATAGTGTAATCTTTTGAAGTCTGCTAGGAAACCTTTGCAAACAGTTTTGACATAAATCAGGCCCCCCAAAAATGACAGGCCTGATATCCTAACTGTTTGACACTCTGAAGGTACAGTAAAACCTGTCACGGTTACCGCCTGTTTTAAGCAAACAATCTGTATTAAGAGTTCACAGAGATGGCACATATGTTGAAATGCACCTGTAGTAAGCAACCACCTGTCTTAAAGAAGCACATTTTGGGTATCCCTTAGGGGCTTGCTCAATACAGGTTTGACTCCGGAAAGTTTTTTTTTGAGAAAAAAACAACACACACACACACCAAAAAACGTGCAAAATTCCCCAGTATGCAAAGGTCTAAATCTATACCTATTTCAGGGATTTTACCTGCAAGTGACACCTTTTGTCATCTGCAATAACCTTTGGAAACAGTTTGTATTCAGGTCGGGCTCGACAAAGTGTCGGACTAGATCTTGATCCCGCCAAATTTCCCAGCATGCCAAGAATTAACCCTTAAAGCGCCAATCACCACTGCAGCAGATGACTAATTTTGTGACATCTTTCCTAATTTTCGTAAAAAATAAGGAATGATATTTCATGAGAATCGTCTGAAATATCATGCCTTATTTGTTATTTTCGAAAAGGTGGCAAAATTTGAAATTGTCTACTGCTGCAAATTATAGGTGGCGCTTTATGGGTTAAGATGCCATCTGTTGCTATTTTCAGAATGTACTCTTTGTCTGCTAGTGCCGTCTGCTGTCAAGCTTTGCAAACAGTTTGTACCCAGATCAAGACCTACAAAATGTCGGTCTTGATCAGGATCCAAACGTTTTGACACTCTGATTGTGTTGCTGAAAGAATTTTTTGAAAACAGGTAATTTTGAAATTTTGAGCAGACGACCAAAAACATGCATGATTACCAGCTTGTCCAAGCATTCAAAGCATTCCGCAACAGCAATAGTAAAAAAAAATATCAATAGTCACACTAAAAGTAATAGCCATAGTAAAATCAATAGTCATCTTTAATTAGGGCTCTGATCTGTCTCATTGAGTGGATTATCACATATTAATTAACCTGACCATGAATATTATAAATTATTCAAGACCAAAAATGGTGTAGGTCTTTATCGGTATGAGAAAAGTCTCATTTCTGGTTTCCCAATGGACCATGTGAAATTGCGACCCAATGAAAATTTTATGACCATTTCATGAATTGTGAAAATTTCATGAAAATCCGATTAGAAAAAATACCCAAAACATGTTTTGGGTTTTGATTTGCTTGAGGTTTTATGCCTCAGTAAACAGCAGAGGTCATGTCGAAACGGTCAGCTCACCTAACCACACTTTTTTCCAGGGCAGTTAACCAGTACTTCATGCACATACTTTAGCTTGTTATAATAATGTAACTGATAACAACCCTTCTTGAATTAGCATAAGGAGGAGATGACTGTAGAAATTATTTCATGATCAATCTCCACAAAAGTATGCAATTGTGGAATTTTTTTTTGAATATAAGGTTTCTTTTTTTCAATAAATGTCTAGTAAACAAATGAACTTTGTGTTCCATAGTGGCGGCAGCCCTGATATTGACGAAACCTAGGTCGGGTTAGTCGTGTTCAAGCCATGGACAGAGCCCAGGAGTCCATAGTGGTGGCAGCCCTAAGCAGGAAACCCCTGAAGAGTCTTATTATAGACAAAAGTTAGGTTGGGTTAGTTGTGTTCAAACCATTGACAAAGCCCAGGAGTCCATAGTGGTTGCAGCCCTGACTAGATTTCTCAGTCACTGTCCAGTACATTTACCACATCAGTCTGGTCTGGACCTGCCACTACATTAGTATGCGCTTCTCCAGTACAGCAGGCACAAGCAGCATGTCTCTGTCCACAGAAGTTTCAGTCCCCTATACTTTCGTGGTCAACAACCAACATGGGCTAGAAGAGATTGCTTAGCAACCATTACTTCAACAGACGTAAAATGCCAAATGTACTAAGCAGCTACAATCTCTTAAATGGGTCAAGATGAGTTTGGATCAAGACGACCACCCTGCAGTCACTTTTTTCTTCTTTTTGTACCTATAAACCCTCTTTCAAACTCAGTGTGGCACCTGCTTCCAGATCTGTGTATTGTACATGTAAACGGAACAATTCCTACCATATGTCACAGACATTACCCATTTGTTGTACAGTACAAGAAAAACTTAGCACGATTTCTTACCGCAATTATTTCTTCCAGACTGCTACCACTACTACTGCCACTGTGCCGCTTCTTCCTCTCAGCCTGAAAAGTCACATGATCAGTGGTTTCACTAGAAAACTTACCTTGACCCTTTACTCCACAATAACAATAAGGCCCTTTGATATATCATTTGTATTTGAAAATATTATGAAAAATGGAGAATTTGCTCTTTTGGAGCAAATGCTTCATTTTCCATAATATTTTCAAAAGAATTCAAAGCTTAACTTAAATTTTTCTTGAATTTTTTCAGTGTTGTCTAAAAATGGAAAATGATGTCATGATCTAAAATAGCCTATGGAGTAAAGGGTTAACCATTATCCTGCAATTTTTTTGTGCTGCATATATATTCTGATAAATAGTTTTGTTTGATTTGATTCTTTACGTCCCATCAACAATCTTTCAGTTATGTAGGGGCAGGTCTTCCTGGGTTGAATCAGTACTAAGCTAAGATTAATGTTTTTGCTCAAGGACCCAACACAGTGACGCCGGTGAGGCTCGAACCCTCGGTCTCGAGTCAAGCACTGTACCACTGAGCTCCCTTGTCTACTTTTAGCATGGAAGCAAATAGTATGGAGTCTGATCTGGGTTTATATTGGCTTAGTCACAGGAAAACTTGTCTTCAGGGTTTTCGATAGAGTAAGACTCAAACCAACCTGCTCAGATACAGAGACTAGCCGGAATATTGAAATTTTCTGTGTAGGAAGTGGAGTACTCATGGAGTACTCATTTCACATACAACAAAGTCAGATTTTCTCTCATTGAGACCCATATTGTTTGCAATATATGCTACCGAAGGCTGAGCATGTGGCATTTCAGCAGTAGGCATGGCAAATAGAATATTGGGAATAATATGGGCCTCGTTGCGAGAAAACCTGTCTTCGGGGGTTTGCGAACAACACAGGCGCAGACCAGCCTGCGCATCCGCGCAGTCTGATCAGCGCCTTTGTTATTCACGTTTTGGAAAGCATCATATGTAAACTTGCTACAGGTAAAATTTCATTTTTCTAGCTAGTCCCTGTAGCTAAGGAGACTGGTTTGAGTCTCGCTTTGTTGGAAACCCGGAAGACAGGTTTTCTTGCGACGAGGCCCATATAATATACTGAACCAAACAAAATGCGCAACTCTTTACTTGGTTTGAGAGCAACTCTTTACTTAGTCTGAACGCAACTCTTAACTTGGTTTGAGCGCAACTCTTTTACTTGGTTTGTCAGCGCATCTCTTTACTTGGTTTGTCAGCGCAACTCTATTCTTGGTTTGAACAGTATTTACACAGAAACTTTTGCAGATGTTTTCACACAACTTCCATGACAAGAAAGCTTAATGAAGGATTTTAAATTATTATGTGGCAGATCATTAGTTTGATTTTAAAAATCTTAATGAAGAAATGACATCTCCTAACATCATAACCTATACAAAATTGTCTGATAAAATGCTCTTAGAAAGTCGCATATTAAAAAAAAAGTACTACATGAACATAAAAGAGGACATAACTTTTTTGGTGCAGATTTGTTAACACTAATGACTTTGATCGTAAAGGGACATAATTCTGTTTTTCTAAAAACTTTTATTAATTAATATAATATGGACCTTGACATGAGAGAAAACCTGTCTTTAGGGTTTACAACCAGATAAGGTTCAACCCAGCCTTCTGAGTTACAGAGACTAGCTAGAATATTGAAATTTTGCATGTAGCAAGTTTAGATATGGCCCCCAAAAAATATTGAATAGATTCTCAGACACTTTTTTTGAAAAACAGATGCGGTAGGGCGGGGTTTTTATTAGCTCTCCTGAGCCGAAGGCTCATGGGTGAGCTAATAGTATACCAGTCACTCCGGCGTCCGTCAGTCCGTCCGTCGTCCGTCCGACCGTCTGTCAACATTTTCAAACATCTTCTCCTCTGAAACCACTGGGCCAATTAAACTCGAATTTCATATGGAGACTCCTTAGGACGCGGGAACGAAAGTTTGTTCAAATGGGCCAGGTCACATGACCAAGATGGCCGCCACGCCCATATATGGTAAAACCCTTTAAAAATCTTCTTCTCCAGAACCAGGAGACCGATGACCTTGGGACTTGGTATGTAGCATTGGGGGTGTTGGGGGTACCAAGTTTGTTCAAATAATGATCCTAGGTTGACCTACTTAACGTCAAGGTCAAATTTTCTTCCTAATGCATTTAAATGGGAAATTTTTTGAAAAGTTGATTTTTTGAATACTGTTAAAGCCAGAGTCATTATTCTTACTTGATATGTTGAACCTAATGAGACAATGGCTATAAAAGTTTCAAAGGTCAAGGTTGACCTTTGCCCTTTCAGCCAAGGTCGCTCATATTGTGGTCCCATCAGTATATTAAAACATAGTTTTCTCACAAACCATTGGCCCAATTGAACTCAAATTTCATGTGAAGACTCCTTATGATAAGTAAGCCAAAATGTATACAAAATATTTTGGTCACATGACAAAGATGGCCGCCATGCCCATATATGGTAAAAACCTTTAAAAAATCTTCTCCAGAACCAGAAGGCCAGTGACCTTGAGACTTGGTATGTAGCATTAGGGATGTGGGGCCTACCAAATTTGTTCAAATGATGATCCCAAGATGACCTTGACCTACTTAACGTCAAGGTCAAATTTGCTTCCTAATGCATTTGAATGGGAAATTTTTTGAAAAGATGATTTTTTAAATAATGTTGAAGCCAAAGTAATTATTCTCACTTGATATGTTCAATCTAGTGTTTCAAAGGTCAAGGTTGACATTTGACCTTTCAGCCAAGGTCGCTCATATTGGCGTCCCATCAACATATTGAAACATAGGTTTCTCACAAACCACTCGGCCAACTGAAATCAAATTTCATATGACAACTTATGATTAATTAGCCAAAATTTATACAAATTGTTACGGTCACATGACTGAGATGGCCACCACGCCCATATATGGTAAAAACTTTAAATATCTTCTTCTCTGGAACCAAAAGGCCATTGGCTTTGGGACTTGGTATGTAGCATTGGGGATGTGAGCCCTATCAGGTTCGCACAAATGATGAATCTAGGTTGACCTTGACCTACTTTATGGCAAGGTCAAGTTTGATTCCTAATGCATTTATATGGGGAAAATCTTAAAATGTTCATTTTTTTATAACTGTTTAAGCAGAATTCATATTGTTAAACCTAATGAGACAATGGTTTTATATTAAGTACTAAATGTCAAGCTGACCTGTGACCTTTTTTCCAAGGCCACTCATTTGGCCACAAATCTATCTAAACATCTTTTTCTCAGAAATCACTGGGCTGTTTGATGGATTATTCATTAGGTTGTTTAGGTCACTTGACCAAAATGGCTGCAACCCCGATATATGGTAAAACAAAATTTGTTCCATTATAAGCTGTAGTTGACCTTGAACTATATTAACATTATTAAGGTGATCAGGTGAGCGCCTCAGGACCTTCGGGTCCTCTAGTTTTTATGTTATTTCACTCTCAGACTGGACGTCATATGATAACTTATGTTATTACCTTCTCATTATGTTGCTCTTCTTTTATTCCACTGAGGTCAAGGTCAAGGGAAAATCTCTCACGGGCATCCGCAAACTGCTCCTCCTCATGTGACACGTCCCTTACCACGTCAGTTTCGCTAAACTCTGTGTCGTAACTCTGATCTTGTCCTGTGGCGCCCTCTGTAGAGTAGTATGAACTGTTCATGTCCTGACCAGTATCATCCTGACCGGTGTCTACATTGGTGGATACCTCAGTGATGATGATCTTCACCGGTGATTTGGGGTCTTCCAAACAGCCATTAGATGTTGTAATATCCATTGTTACCAGTTGATGGCTTTCCCTCTTATTTTATCAAAAAATCACCTTTTTTCCTTAGAATTTAACTTTTTTACACTGGAAATGAATAAACCGGTTCTTTGACTAACCATGTTAAGGGTTAAGTTTCACTATTTCATCATGATTATGGCTCAGTTGTAGAGTGCTTGACTCAAGACTGAGAGGCCGCGGGTTCGAGCCTCACCAGTGTCACTGCGTTTTTTCCTTGAGCAAGACGCATTAATTCTAGCTTGGTACTGGTTCAACCCAGGAAGACCTGTCCCTTTATAACTGAAAGATTGTTGATGGGACATAAAGAATCAAATCAAACAAGCAAACAAATCACCATCATCATAATCTTTCAGTGTTTGGAATTTTATTGATTCATGGGTGTCTTGCTATAGCGGCCACTTTTGTCATGTGCTGATAACCAGTTTGCAAACAGTTTGGACCAAGGTCAGGCCCGACAAAACGTCTGTCCTGATCTGGATCCAAGCTGTTTGACACTCTGATAGTGTTCCTGAAGGAATTTTTTGAAAAAGTTACTTTTGAAAAAAGTCGCAGATGACAAATAATCCAGCAAGTACTGTATGCAATTCAATAATCAAACTTATTTCAATTTTGTATACCCTCTTTTATTACCATCAGAGTGTCAAACAATTTGGATCCAGATCAGGCACGGTAATATGTCGGGCCTGATCTGGGTCCAAACTGTTAACAAAGGCCATCAGCAGATGACACTAGCAGGCAAAGAGTTAAAAGAAATATTTTTGTAAAAAATACCCTTTTAAGAAAACTCAATTCCAACTTATCACAATTTCCTCAGCATCTTTAATTTGTGTTTTGAAATTTCATCGATAATTGCGTTGCATTAAGATCTCACAAGCGAGAATGCTGCACATTCATAAACCTTAGAAAAATGACCATATAGTTTTCAATTTTTATTAATTATCCATATTTCATTAAACACTTAAACTATTGTATTTTTTACTTATACACAGCCATTGTTCTTAGCGGGGGATTTTATTTCATTTTGTTCTTTAACTTTTTGCACGCTGGGTAATTTTCCATGCTTTTGTTGTCGTCTGCGGAGTTTTTTCAAAATCAACCTTTTTGAAAAATTCTTTCAGAAACACTATCAGAGTGTCAAATGGTTTGGATCCAGATCAGGACCAATCGTTTCGTCGGTCCTGATCTGGGTCCAAACTGTTTGTAAATGTTTTCAGCAGACGAAAAAGTCACCTGTAGCAAGGGAAGTGTTAAAACTCAATCCTATGTGACAAAGAGCAATTCCATAAATATTTTCCTTCCTATTGAAAACAGTGTAGAGCCAGATCAGCTGGCTTCATAGGAAGCCAGCTGATCTGGACCTACACTGTTTTCTTTGCAGCTTGAGCTAGGTTTTGCAGAAAATTATATCAGAGTATTTCATTGGCTGAAATTTGAATAAAGGCGTGGCAGGTTTACTTTATTCGGCAGGAGAAAGGTTTACATGCAATGGTAACATAAAACCATGTAAAAGCTTAAGAAAGGGCAATTAATGAACCGACTCCGGAAAAATAAAATATTTTAGTTCGGTTTTATACATTTTTGACACAAAACAAATGCACCAAATTCAATGGGAATAATTTTATTGAAGTTTTGGCTTTCATTGAAAAACTCTTATAATTTCATTTTTTGAACTTTTTAAAAATAATATTTTCTTTAACTTTCTTTAAATGATTTTAGCTGGAACGCTGAATTAAAGCTGGAAGCATTTTCTGAGTTATTAAATTTCTCTTAGAACAATGAGAAGCACTTTGAAGTTCACCTTTGACAGTCCATGAATAAATTAGCAGATAACACGGTTTATTATTGATTTAAATCCTTTTAGAAACTGTTTTATTAAAACAGATTGAATTTTATTTGGAATCATTCAATTGGAAAGATAGGTAGTGTACTTTTTTTGCAAAAATTTAAAATAAAATAAATAAATGAATATAATAAATTAAGTATTAAGGCCTTTTTCATGTATATCAATTTTACCATTGTTCAAGTATATGAATTTGGGATGGGCTTGAAATGCTGAGTTTGGACTTGGACCCAGTACACACGGACTGGTCTCTAACATACAGGTAAATGTATATATTGGAAATATGTTGTTGAGGCTGAGCTTTCAAAACTGACATTTGTTGAAGATTAAAAAATCATATTTCCGTTATTTCTCTGTATCTCTGTGATCTTTCTTCAAAAAGCAATGGTTCAATGTACTATCTTTAAGATTTATTGAAAGTTTATCCGTCTTTATGAACATCAGCAAGAAACCAAGGTACCTTCTTCGCTATTTTCGTAACTTTTGGCCGAAAATCGTCAGCAATCAACCTAAAAAGATAATATTTACTGTAACTTGTAATATTTCAACTTTGAATACCGGGAATAATTTCGTATAATCTCAAATATGTTCTGAATAAATTTTATTGGCTGTATTACTTTGGAATAGCGCTAAAACAAAGCCTCCACAACACAACTTTGTATTTCCATGAGTTACCAGTCCGTTTATATTGGGTCCAAGGTTTGGAATATTCTAAGTTCAATAGAGCCTTCAACAAAAGATTAAGATGCATAAATATAGTCATTTAACATTAACCCCTTATAGACCAATGGAATTTTCTTTCCAATAAACAGGATATATTGAGGGGTCACAAGTCAGAATTTCCTTACATATACAGTAAAACCTGTCTTAAGCGGATTATCCTAGCTTAGTACTGGTTCAATTTAGGAAGACCTGTCCCTGTTTCACTGAAAGATTGTTGATGGGACATAAAGAATCAAATCAAACAAACGCAACAAAAACAAACCTATTTTTTTTTGTCTTTCAGTTTACCATCAAAGCTTCGGATGCAACTATTGGTCAAGGTATCTTGAACCTAAAGTATCACAATGAGCATGCTCAGAATTCAACCAATCAGTGGATAGGGAGAAGACAGAAGATACTGTATGCTTTACTTCTGATTTGCTGTCCTTGGCTGAAGGAAAGGTCACATGATATCATCAGCTTGCTAGGTCTCAGGCACTGGAAAAATCAGGTCAGTAACTTGGTAACAAACTCTTGAACATAAAGTATCACAATGAGCATGCTCAGAAGTCAACCAATCAGTGGATAGGTAGAAAACAGAAGATACTGTATGCCTTACTTCTGATTGGCTGTCCTTGATTGAAGGAAAGGTCACATGATATCATCAGCTTGCTAGGTCTCAGGCACTGGAAAAATCAGGTCAGTAACTTGGTAACAAACTCTTGAACATAAAGTATCACAATGAGCATGCTCAGAAGTCAACCAATCAGTGGATAGGTAGAAAACAGAAGATACTGTATGCCTTACTTCTGATTGGCTGTCCTTGATTGAAGGAAAGGTCACATGATATCATCAGCTTGCTAGGTCTCAGGCACTGGAAAAATCAGGTCAGTAACTTGGTAACAAACTCTTGAACATAAAATATCACAATGAGCATGCTCAGAATTCAACCAATCAGTGGATAGGAAGAAGACAGAAGATACCGGGTTCTTCACTGTTCGCAAAAGTATCTGTTAAGGGGTTTCCGGTCTACAAAAGGTTAAACCATTGTGTTAAAATTATAGCCATTTTTATGAAACTATTACCATATCCGTGCCCAGATCCAGAGGGGAGGACAGGGGTGTCTAGATCCCCCCTGGAAAATCACAATTGGTTATAGGTATCCTTAGAAATTCTGGTATGGACCCTCCATCAAGAAGCAATTAGACCCAAACATTAGCATTTTAACATTTATTACATGTAGCATGATAAATACAACATCTGAGAGTTTAAAAGCAAGAAAAATCAGTTTTCAACATTTTAGTTTTTCTTTCATGGTCAGTTGAATTGAGCATGAAAAAAGCTTTATAACCTCGGGGCCAGAGTTAGACCTTGAATATAGAATAAAACTTTTTTTTTATTTGAAGTTTTTATATGTTTTTACAGATAAACAGATTTATTAATTGGTTGGAAACAGGTGTAAAAATAGCAACTCTAGTCAATTTCTTGGTGTTCTTACAAAGTGGCTGGTACCTATCTCTGGTAGAAAGAATCCTAGGAATAAGATCAGTGTTTCCAGAAAAACAGGGAATCAGACAGGTGAGTCCTGTATTTTTTTCCAACCGAAGGAGTCATTTAGTAGTGACAAAACAAGAAATTTCTGTCAAAAAGTAAACGTTAACTGAGTTCTTGAGGTTATGAAGTGGAATGTTTCAGTTGGCAATCCTTGTTATCAACAAAATATTTGGTTCTTGTTAAAATCTACAGTCCTGGGACCACCCCGGGGGACCACCACTAACTTGAAGCATGTTTCATTGTAAATTGACCAACTTAAGATGATCTTACAATAAACTTCAGTTGACAACCATAATTATATAAACAGATTATATTAATTATGGTCATGCTTTTTGATAATATTGATCTGTCAAAGCATCTTAAGGCCACCTTATTACCTTGAGTGTGTAATATTTCTCTCATACAAAGCAACAGTGTCATTTCAACTATAATTGACAGTGTCATTTAGACTTAAAGAGTTGCTCAGGTAAGCCTCTTGTTTTATTCATTGTTTCTTTTAAACAGCTATGGCTTTGTTTGCACTTTATAAAAAGAGAAACCTCCTCATGTCAGCTCTTTTAATGCAAACAGTAAGATTTGGTATGATTATTATTTTTCATAGAGCCTTTGTTATGGCATATGGTTTTCTCACCTCATAGCTCAGGTCACAGGCAGCAGTCCAATCTTTACAAAGTTTAACTATGCCACAGTGAGGTTTGTTTTATTGTAGCTGACCAGATAGCATATTGTAAAGACTGGACTGATCCCAGTCCAGTCCCTGTGGTTCAAGATGTATAGCAATGTGGTTCAAGATGTATAGCAATGTGGTTCAAGATGTATAGCAATGTGGTTCAAGATGTATAGCAATGTGGTTCAAGATGTATAGCAATGTGGTTCAAGATGTATAGCAATGTGGTTCAAGATGTATAGCAATGTAGCTCAAGGTGTATAGCAACGTGGTTCAAGATGTATAGCAATGTAGTTCAAGATGTATAGCAATGTGATTCAAGATGTAAAGCAATGTGGTTCAAGAGTATAGCAATGTGATTCAAGATGTAAAGCAATGTGGTTCAAGGTGTAAAGTAATGTGGTTTAAGATGTATAGCAATGTGGTTCAAGATGTATAGCAATGTGGTTCAAGATGTATAGCAATGTAGTTCAAGGTGTATAGCAATGTGGTTCAAGATGTATAGCAATGTAGTTCAAGATGTATAGCAATGTGATTCAAGATGTAAAGCAATGTGGTTCAAGATGTATAGCAATGTGGTTCAAGATGTATAGCAATGTAGCTCAAGGTGTATAGCAACGTGGTTCAAGATGTATAGCAATGTAGTTCAAGATGTATAGCAATGTGATTCAAGATGTAAAGCAATGTGGTTCAAGAGTATAGCAATGTGATTCAAGATGTAAAGCAATGTGGTTCAAGGTGTAAAGTAATGTGGTTTAAGATGTATAGCAATGTGGTTCAAGATGTATAGCAATGTGGTTCAAGATGTATAGCAATGTAGTTCAAGGTGTATAGCAATGTGGTTCAAGATGTATAGCAATGTAGTTCAAGATGTATAGCAATGTGATTCAAGATGTAAAGCAATGTGGTTCAAGATGTATAGCAATGTGATTCAAGATGTAAAGCAATGTGGTTCAAGGTGTAAAGTAATGTGGTTTAAGATGTATAGCAATGTGGTTCAAGATGTATAGCAATGTGGTTCAAGATGTATAGCAATGTGGTTCAAGATGTATAGCAATGTAGCTCAAGGTGTATAGCAACGTGGTTCAAGATGTATAGCAATGTAGTTCAAGATGTATAGCAATGTGATTCAAGATGTAAAGCAATGTGGTTCAAGATGTATAGCAATGTGATTCAAGATGTAAAGCAATGTGGTTCGAGGTGTAAAGTAATGTGGTTTAAGATGTATAGCAATGTGGTTCAAGATGTATAGCAATGTGGTTCAAGATGTATAGCAATGTAGTTCAAGGTGTATAGCAATGTGGTTCAAGATGTATAGCAATGTAGTTCAAGATGTATAGCAATGTGATTCAAGATGTAAAGCAATGTGGTTCAAGATGTATAGCAATGTGATTCAAGATGTAAAGCAATGTGGTTCAAGGTGTAAAGTAATGTGGTTTAAGATGTATAGCAATGTGGTTCAAGATGTACAGCAATGTGGTTCAAGATGTATAGCATTGTGGTTCAAGATGTATAGCAATGCGGTTCAAGATGTATAGCATTGTGGTTCAAGATGTATAGCAATTTGGTTCAAGATGTATAGCATTGTGGTTCAAGATATTTAGCAATGTGGTTCAAGATGTATAGTAATGTGGTTCAAGATGTACAGCATTGTGGTTCAAGATGTACAGCAATGTGGTTCAAGATGTATAGCATTGTGGTTCAAGATGTACAGCAATGTGGTTCAACATGTACAGCAATGTGGTTCAAGATGTATAGCAATGTGGTTCAAGATGTAAACCAATGTGGTTCAACATGTACAGCAATGTGGTTCAAGATGTATAGCAATGTGGTTCAAGATGTAAACCAATGTGGTTCAAGATGTATAGTAATGTGGTTCAAGATGTATAACAATGGGTTTCAAGATGTATAGCAATGTGGCTCAAGATGTATAGCAATGTGGTTCAAGATGTACAGCAATGTGGTTCAAGATGTATAGCAATTTTGGTTCAAGATGTATAGCAATGTGGTTTAAGATGTTTAGCAATGTGGTTCAAGATGTATAGCATTGTTGTTCAAGATGTACAGCAATGTGGTTCAAGATGTATAGCATTGTGGTTCAAGATGTACAGCAATGTGGTTCAAGATGTATAGCATTGTGGTTCAAGATGTATAGCAATGTGGTTAAAGATGTATAGCATTGTGGTTCAAGATGTATAGCATTGTGGTTCAAGATGTATAGCAATGTGGTTCAAGATGTATAGCATTGTGGTTCAAGATGTGTAGCAATGTGGTTCTAGATGTATAGCAATGTGGTTCAAAGTGTTTAGCAATGTGGTTCAAGAAAGACAGCAATGTGGTTCAAGATGTATAGCAATGTGGTTCAAGATGTATAGCATTGTGGTTCAAGATGTATAGCATTGTGGTTCAAGATGTACAACAATGTGGTTCAAGATGTATAGCATTGTGGTTCAAGATGTACAGCAATGAGGTTCAAGATGTATAGCAATGTGGTTCAAGATGTATAGCATTGTGGTTCAAGATGTATAGCAATGTGGTTAAAGATGTATAGCATTGTGGTTCAAGATGTATAGCAATGTGGTTCAAGATGTATAGCATAGTGGTTCAAGATGTATAGCAATGTGGTTTAAGATGTATAGCATTGTGGTTCAAGATGTATAGCAATGTGGTTCAAGATATTTAGCATTGTGGTTCAAGATATATAGCATTGTGGTTCAAGATGTATCACAATGTGGTTCAAGATGTACAGCAATGTGGTTCAAGATGTATAGTAATGCGGTTCAAGATGTATAGCAATGTGGTTCAAGATATATAGCATTGTGGTTCAAGATGTATAGCAATGTGGTTCAAGATGTATAGCAATGTGGTTCAAGATGTATAGCAATGTGGTTCAAGATGTATAGCATTGTGGTTCAAGATGTATAGCAATGTGGTTCAAGATGTAAAGCATTGTGGTTCAAGATGTATAGCAATTTGGTTCAAGATGTAAAGCATTGTGGTTCAAGATGTATAGCATTGTGGTTCAAGATGTATAGCATTGTGGTTCAAGATGTATAGCAATGTGGTTCAAGATGTATAGCAATGTGGTTCAAGATGTATAGCAATTTGGTTCAAGATGTTAAGCATTGTGGTTCAAGATGTATAGCAATGTGGTTCAAGATGTAAAGTAATGTGGTTCAAGATGTAAAGCAATGTGGTTCAAGATGTATAGCAATGTGGTTCAAGATGTAAAGCATTGTGGTTCAAGATGTAAAGCATTGTGGTTCAAGATGTACAGCAATGTGGTTCAAGATGTATAGCAATGTGAATCAAGATGTAAACCAATGTGGTTCAAGATGTATAGCAATGTGGTTCAAGATGTATAACAATGGGGTTCAAGATGTATAGCATTGTGGTTCAAGATGTAAAGTAATGTGGTTCAAGATGCAAAGCATTGTGGTTCAAGATGTATAGCAATGTGGTTCAAGATGTAAACCAATGTGGTTCAAGATGTATAGTAATGTGGTTCAAGATGTATAACAATGGGTTTCAAGATGTATAGCATTGTGGTTCAAGATGTATAGCATTGTGGTTCAAGATGTATAGCAATGTGGTTCAAGATGTAAACCAATGTGGTTCAAGATGTATAGTAATGTGGTTCAAGATGTATAACAATGGGTTTCAAGATGTATAGCATTGTGGTTCAAGATGTATAGCAATGTGGTTCAAGATGTAAAGCATTGTGGTTCAAGATGTAAAGCATTGTGGTTCAAGATGTACAGCAATGTGGTTCAAGATGTATAGCAATGTGGTTCAAGATGTAAACCAATGTGGTTCAAGATGTATAGCAATGTGGTTCAAGATGTATAACAATGGGGTTCAAGATGTATAGCATTGTGGTTCAAGATGTAAAGTAATGTGGTTCAAGATGCAAAGCATTGTGGTTCAAGATGTATAGCAATGTGGTTCAAGATGTAAACCAATGTGGTTCAAGATGTATAGTAATGTAGTTCAAGATGTATAACAATGGGTTTCAAGATGTATAGCATTGTGGTTCAAGATGTATAGCATTGTGGTTCAAGATGTATAGCAATGTGGTTCAAGATGTATAGCAATGTGGTTCAAGATATATAGTTATGCGGTTAAAGATGTAAAGTAATGTGGTTAAAGATGTATAGCAATGTGGTTCAAGATGTAAAGCAATGTGGTTCAAGATGTATAGCAATGTGGTTCAAGAAGTATAGCAATGTGGTTCAAGATGTATAGCAATGTGGTTCAAGATATTTAGCAATGTGGTTCAAGATGTATAGTAATGTGGTTCAAGATGTATAGCATTGTGGTTCAAGATGTATAGCAATGTGGATCAAGATGTATAGCATTGTGGTTCAAGATGTATAGCAATGTGGTTCAAGATGTACAGCAATGTGGTTCAAGATGTACAGCAATGTGGTTCAAGATGTATAGCAATGTGGTTTAAGATGTATAGCAATGTGGTTCAAGATGTATAGCAATGTGGTTCAAGATGTATAGCAATGTGGTTCAAGATGTATAGCAATTTGGTTCAAGATGTATAGCAATGTGGTTCAAGATGTATAGCAATGTGGTTTAAGATGTATAGCAATTAGATTCAAGATGTATAGCAATGTGGTTTAACATGTATAGAATATAGTTTATGAATTATGTTTCAGGTGACATTTGAGTATATGACCAGGGAGCTCTTGTGGCATGGATTTGCTGTAAGTATCAGGTTTTACACGCTTTAAGACCAATGGAATTGTCCATAAAGTTTAGTACAGTTAAGCCAGGATGGTCTATTGTATATATTGAGGGGTCACAGGTCATAATTTCCAAAAAATAATTTTATTTTTTTTTTCTCTGAAGATTGTTTTTATCTTGGCAAACAGTGCAGACCCAGATGAAATGCTGCATAATGCGGCATTTCATCTGGGTCTTCACTGTTTGCCAAAGTACCCACTTAGGGGTTTCTGGTCTTCAAAGAGTTAAACCCTGACGATGCTATTAACACTTTCTCACTGAGCGGCGTAGTGCAGTCGGTAACGTGTCTGACTGCAGATACGTGTCTGACTGCAGATCCAGGGGTCTTGAGTTTGATCCAGGCCCAGTCCCATACTTTCATGGAGATTGATCATGAAATAATTTCTGCTGCCATTCTCCTCCCTTCCGCTGATTCAAGAAGGATTGTTGTCTGTTACAAGCGAAAGTATGTGCACAAAGTAGTGGTTAACAGCTTAGTCAAGCTTGACCAGGAAAAAAGTGTGGTTAGGTGAACTGACCATCCCGACATGACCATAGCTGTTATCTTGGATGTAAAGAATCAAACCAAACCAACAACAAATGAGTTTTTCCATCTGGCATGATACAATACACTTGGAATGATTCATATAACTTAATTATACATATCTCAGTTAAGTCCATAAAATATTTTTATGATAGCAAACAGTGCAAACTTTGATTAAATGCTGCTTTCTGCTACACCCATATGAAATGCTGTATTTTGCAGCTTTTCATCTGGGTCTTAACTGTGTGTCAAGTACCCATACTTGGGTTTCTTTTGCCTATGCACCTTAAGTACCTTTCTAAGCTATACAGGGTTTGCACAGGCTTGAAATGTACTTGAATATACAGGACTGTCTTGAAAAGTCCTTGAAAATTAAATTTGCCTTCAAAAGTACTTGAAAAACACTCAAAAGCCTTGAACAGTCCTTGAATTTTACCATCTACAGGAGGATTCAACAGTTTTTTTGGAGACCTAAATCAGTATCAAATTGTGGTGCCTTTATTTGGTGCAGCATATGCTGCGACAAATAAAGGCACCACAATTTTATACTAAATAACTTAAAATTAACATCTTTAGTAATGGACTGTAGCATTTCTGAAGTAGAGTTTTAACGTGTAAATCAGTATTTTTCTTAAGTTTTCAGTCCGTGAAAACAGTAGGAAAGTCTTTGAGAAGTCCTTGACAAGTCCTTGAATTTTACACAATCTTGCCTGTATGAACCCTGTTATACCCAGCTGTAAGTGGCTATTTATTGACATTTCACGGCAATATCAATAATAAATTTGTTAATGTTGTTGCAAGTACATGATTATTGTGACTTTAAGTTGTTTGCATGAAACTGCTTTTTAACAAGATTTTCATCATTATTTTAGTGGGGGAAATGCATGAAAATAGAATATGAGGGCAGAAAAAAGTGCTTGACATTCACAAAGAAACAGTCAATATTGCTTTTATTTGGTTTATCTGCTATGTTTACGTTGGCAGATGATACAATTTATTGTACAGGGTAGTGATGATCTGTAAAATGGCCAAAAATGACATAAGAGCTGTTATCAAACATCATCTGTTCATCGTGTAAAAAGAATGAACAAGGTGAGAACACTTGGGGAAGATTTTCAAAGTTATTGATTGATGTTCAATCGATATTGACTGCGGGTCAACAGTATTTGTCTCTGGTCAGCTGTATTAGGATAAGGTCAAATTGAAAATATTTGCCAGTCAACGTGCTGATTAATAAAATTGTCATTAATCAAGTGATTTCGTATTGGCCAAGTTACATGTCCTCAGCTATTTTAATTTCAGGAATCCCTTTTCTTCGTTTTACCTCTCATCAATTTCCAAAGACTCAAGAACTTTATTGTGCGGACTGTGTTACCCAAATCCTTGACACAGTCTGGAGTATCCCAGAATTCCCAGAGAAACCTCACTTCCTGTGCAATATGTGGAGAGTGGCCAATCAGAGCACAAGAAATAGGATGTTTACATGTGTTCTGTTACTACTGTATTCAGGTAAATATCTTTGTAAATTAACTAAATAAGTCAGCTCATGTGATTTTGGTAATTTCATTGGTAAGCAGCATAGGCTCTGACAAGCATGGCTAACTATGTAGGCTCGACAGAGCTTTTGCTCTAGAGCACAAATAGCAAAAGTCCTGGTCAGACTGTGCAGATATGCAGGCTGGTCTGCACCTTTGTTGTTCTCAGGCAACAAAATCAGTGAGGGGGGGGGGGGGGGGGGGGGGGGGTATTCGCAGTGAGGCCCATACGGAAGCCTTGCCAGCAGATTGTCCAATGGTTCGTATTGTGTTGCTGTTATTCAGTGACTAACACATAGATCCAGAAAGACAAAAAATCTGAGTGTAAAATTGTAAATACTTTCTTATCCATCAATTTTAACATTTGTTTGGGTGCGCAAAAGAACCATCTAAAAATAAATAAGAAAAATTAGTTATAATTACATGTATCATTTTTAGCTCACGTGAGCCATAGCAATGTGATATATTGTGATTGCTTGTGAATGTTATTTTTTGTGTGTATGTGGGGGGGGGGGGGGGGGGGGGGGGAAAGGTGGGGTACCTTGAGATAGACAATTTTTGTATTTTAACAACAGCAGAATCTAGGGCAAAGATTGGGACGTAAAACATTTAAGCACCCCCTCACCCTATCCCTTGTGGCCTCCATGGCTGTCCGTTCTAAGGTGGTGATTCTGTTGTTTATTCATTGTTGTTGCACCCATTTGGTGTTGGGGTTTTGTGCTGGGTGCCCTTTAATCTCTATAATAATCAATATCTATTTCTCTGTCTTTATAGAGTAATTTTAAAGCTGATCCAGGCTACAGTTGTCCTCTATGAAACACATCAGTCAGTGATATCACACTTCATTAACATCAGAAGTTGTAACGGACAATTAAATTATTATTAAATCTTGTTTTCTTTTTTTCTCAACTTTACAAATTTACAAAAACAATGTGTATCCTCTATAATAATCTATGCCTATTTTCAGGAGTAAAGCAGGTTTAAAAAAAATGATTTTCTTATTTCTCAATCAAAACATATGTTGTTGGTACTCAAAAGAACTGTCTTGGTGAGACAGTTCTTTTGAGCACCCAAAACATATGTTAAAAATAATGGGTAATGAAAATATTAACAATTTTATGCTGAAAAATTTTGATTATCTAAACCTGTGTATTTCTCTGTGTTTTCAGAGTAATTTTAAAGCAGACCCAGGCTACAGTTGTCCACTATGCAACAGAGCAGTCAGTGATATCACAAATATACAACCAGTGACAATAGACACTTCATTAAATACAGAAGATGAAACGGACAATTAAATTATTATAAAATATTGTTTTCCTTTCTTATCAACTTTGCAAATTTAACAAAAACAATGTTTATCCTCTATAATAATCTATGTTTTTTTTTCAGGTGTAAAGAGTGTTTAACAAAAAAATGATTTTCTTATTTCTCAACCAAAACATATGTTGTGGGTACTCAAAAGAACCGTCTCGATGAGACGGTTCTTTGAGCACCCGAAACATATGCTAAAAATAACGGGTATGAAAATATTTACAATTTTATGCTGAAAATTTAGTTAAGCTAAACCTGTGTATGTATTTCATTGCCTTTTCAGAGTAATTTTAAAGCAGACCCAGGCTACAGTTGTCCTCTATGCAACAGAGCAGTCAGTGATATCACAAATATACAACCAGTGACAATAGACACTTCATTAAATACGGAAGATGATACAGACAATTAAATTATTATAAAATATTGATTTTGTTGCTTCTTTTCAGACCTTTAATATACTGACACACACTTCCAACATAAAATGTTTAAATGAGTATACCGTAAAAATTCTATTAGAGGCACATGCTCTATTAGAGGCCCATCCCCATGTTTTTACGCCAAAAATGCCGATTTTTCAATCAAATTTCCCCAAAAATCGAGCCTCTAATAGACGCCCACCCAAGAATATTGAAATAAAGCCTGTCCTACCTTATGCAGAAAAGTTTGGAATTTGGTATTAGCACATTTTTTTTGCCCTCCACCTCCAACGAAAGTCCCTCTAAGGTACATTGTTTTTGACCCTACTTTCATTTTGTCCAGAAATACAGACCATCGCTAGCAAGTTGTGAACCCTGTACCATGAGAAAGCAGTTCCTTTTGCCCTGGAAAGTGCATATTTAAAGTTTTATCGGTACAACCGTTTACTGTGTCAATAGTCTTCTACCTAGGGACGTCACGACACTAGTATCTCAAGATGGCAACCCTTACCCATAAATTAGGAGGTACATGATGTTTTAATGACTTTTCTTGCACTTGTAGCCTCTAATAGAGGCCCACCCTCATCTCCCTGAAAGGTAATCATCATAATCATAATCGGATTTTTGATTAACGTGCAGGTGCAGGGGCATCATCCACATCAGTGGGCCCCTTTCCAGGTAACTGGCTAGCTGCACGCATAGCAGATCTCACACCTGATCTCCAGGTGCTCCTTTCTTGAGGGTCAACTGTGGTGAGCTTCCACTCACGGCAGTCTTTCTCTGTCAGTTTCTTCCATGTTTGCTTGGGCCTCCCTGCCCCCCGCCTGCTGTCAATCTGCATATCATATGCTGTTCTGATTGCACCACCCGAACGCGCCACATGCCCAAACCAGCGAAGCCTTCTCTCTCTCAAAATGAGGTCGAGGTCCTCAAGCTGAAGCTTTGCCAGTAGCTCGCTTGACCTTACCCTGGCCACATCCTCTGGCTTTATACTGCAGATCTGTCTGATCATGGCCCTATCATTGCGTTGCAAGCGCTGCAGGTTCGTCTTGGTAAGTGGCCAAGTTTCACTGGCATGGAGCATGGCGCTCCGCACGCAAGAGCTGTACACAAGGCCACGGGTCTTGTAAGAGAGGTGGCGGGATGTGAGAACTGGTAGTAGCTCCCTGAACTTCTTCCAGGCGGTTTTCACATGAGTAGTGACCGCCATTTCACAGCCTCCACCAGCAGAAAGCATGTCACCTAGGTAGCAGAAGGAAGCTACCACCTCAAGCTTATCAGGTCCAACCTGGACTTCACTCTGTGGTCTGCCGTCAATAGGGCGAGCATTTCCCATGCACCGTGCACACCTATAATCAGGATTTGGTGTCAGTCTTTGTAGCCCACTGCATTTCTTATGCACCCAAAGTTTGCAGCCATTGCAGTAGATGCTGTTGTTGCCTACTCCTGTACGACAGACAGCGCATGGGTATTCGCCTGAACTCTGCAAGAGGTCCAGGCCTGTACCACAGATCATGACTTTTGTCTTTCCTGCATTCACCCTCAATCCCTTCTTCTCCATGGCTTCTTTCCATATCAAGAGCCTCCTGACACATTCCTCTAGGGAGTCAGCAATGATGACAAGATCATCTGCATATAGGTCCTCCCAGGGAACACCAGCCCGAAACTCACGTGACAAGGCCTCCAGCACAATGATGAAGAGCATGGGACTGAGTACGGATCCCTGATGGACCCCGACCTTCACCTCAAACTCTTTGCTGAAACCCTCGCCAACACGAACCCGGCTTCGTGCATTAGCGTACATTCCCTGGACTAATCGCACAATCCATTCCTCAACGCCTAGCTTTCTCAGGGCCCACCAGATAACCTTCCGAGGGACACGGTCAAATGCTTTCTCTAGGTCCACGAAGGCCATATAAAGCCTCTTGTTCACTGCTAAGTATTTCTCCTGCAGCTGCCGGACCACAAAGATTGCATCTGTAGTGCCTCTTCCTGGGACAAAGCCAAACTGGGAGTCTTATGAGACCATCGACAATCCTCTCTAGGATCTTCATGGCCTGCTCAGTCAGCTTGAGGCCTCGATAGTTGCCTCTATCCAAAGCATCACCCTTGCCCTTGTAAAGGCAGACAATGAAACTTTCCTCCCAGTCATGATTCTAATAAACGCCTGGGCCTCTAATAGAATTTTTAAGGTATTTTTAATTAGAAAATGGGATCTTGTCGGATCTAGTGTACCATTCAGAGGTTTTGGCAGATGTTCAGGCAATCAGGTAATAATTAAAAAGAAATGATTCACTGAAAAACTACTGCTTTCATATTCACAAATGAGTGTTCTGTTTTTTGATAAGATTGTGTTACAATGGATGAAATATTTAAAGTTCAGTCTGATTTTGCCTTTAATAGAAGTGTGGCAGGCCTCCAGATAGGATTGTGTAACTGAAAATTATTTTTCTTATTTCTCAACCAAAACGTATGTTGAGGGTACTCAAAAGAACCGTCTCGATGAGACGGTTCTTTTGAGCACCCAAAACACATGTTTAAACTGATGGATAAGAAAATAATCACGACTTTATAAAATATATTTTTGCTTAACTGGTACCATGGTGTTGGTCAGTATCTATAAGAGTGTGTAATCAAAAATGAATTATCTAATTACTCAACAAAACATATGTTGTGGGAACTCAAAAGAACTGTCTCAATGGGACCATTCTTTTGACCGACCCGGTACCATACTTTCGTGGAGATTGATCATGAAATAATTTCTACGGTCATTCTCCTCCTTCCGCTGATTTATTCAAGAAGGGTTGTTGTCAGTTACAAGCGAAAGTATGTGCACAAATTACTGGTTAACCGCTTGCTCAAGCCTGCCCAGGAAAAAGTGTGGTTAAGTGAACTGACCGTCCCACAATGACCATAGCTGTTGACATGGGACGTAAAGCAACAAAAACAAACAAACAAACAAACCATTCTTTTGAGCACCCAAAACACATTTTAAAACTGAAGCTTTTTTTGTGAAGATGGATCAATAAATCCATCTCTTTGGATCATCTTTTTTCATCACTCTTGATGCCAATTAGTGATCCTCGGGTTGATTTTTCTATCCCATCCTTACATTCATGATAGATTCTTATATTGTCTCTGCTGCAGTCATATTAGGAACTTAACGGGTTTAGAAAAATTGTTTGCTTTACATGCAGACAACAATTTTTCAGTCATGCCTGGATGTTTGCTGGGTTTAACCAGCACTTAGCAGAGGATAAAGTGTCTTGCTATATGACACAACACAGTGCCTCTGCTAGGGCTCAAACCACTGATCCCTTGTAGAGCATTCTACCACTGAGCTAATGAACTCTTCAATCAGAAAATTGCAATTCTAATGCACTTGCTTTTGTAACGCGACGTCTGAATGGTTAACGTCAAAAATTTGCGACAGTATATCCTGCAATATACTGTCTGAAATAGTTTGATGTCATTAATTACATCACATTTCGTTAGATGACATGTGGCTTTATGCGGCATGTAACTCTCAAAATTAAGATAAAACTGCAGAAGTGCATTAGAATGGGGATAACAATATTCAAAATTTTTATTTCGGGAGGTATACATTCGCGTGTCGCTGTAAAACTAAATTTCCGACCATATACCTCTCCAAATGAAAATTTTTAATACAGTTATCCCCTAATTTTAAGCTCTGGCAAATGTTTTTGATAAACTCTTTCCTTACTAGAATGTCCTCCATTTTCAAGGACTTTAAAAAATCCGTCATTTCAGGGACTTTACAAGAATGTCCTTCATTTTCAAGGACTTGACAAGAACGCCTTCATTTACAAGGACTTTACAAGAATGTCCTTCATTTTCAAGGACTTGACAAAGAATGTCCTCCATTTTCAAGGACTTTACAAGAATGCCCTCCATTTTCAAGGACTTTACAAGAATGTCCTCCATTTTCAAGGAATTTACAAGAATGTCCTCCATTTTCAAAGACTTGACAAGAATGTCCTCCATTTCCAAGTACTTGACAAGAATGTCCTTCATTTTCAAGGACTTGACAAGAATGTCCTTCATTTTCAAGGACTTGACAAAGAATGCCCTCCATTTTCAAGGACTTTACAAGAATGTCCTCCATTTTCAAGGACTTTACAAGAATGTCCTCCATTTTCAAGGACTTTACAAAAATGTCCTCCATTTTCAAGGAACTTTTTTTCACAAGAAAACCGTTCATTTTCATAAAAATCGTTTCATTTTCAGGGATTTAGTTTCAAGAAAATTGTTCATTTTCAAGGACTTCAAGAAAATTCATTTTCAAAGACTTTTCCATTCGGTTCAGATCCTATTAGACTCATAGTTACATTCACTTTGTATCACTCCAACTAACATCAAACACATTTTAAACACAATGTCATAATTGAGCCACAACACATGATTTCCAACAATGTGACATTTTGACAAGTGTAGACTCAAACAAGCCTGTGCAGCCTCTTTTTAAGCCTTTGCTGGTCGCATATACCACATTGTTGGAATTCTCATGTCACTGTTTATTTTAAACACAATGTCATTTGTATTTCCCAAACAGTGTGAGAATTACAGTAACGTATGGCACAATATTCAATATGTAAGAATTGAATCAGCTTCCTGGGTCCTTCAGAGAACTTTCTTCAACATATAGCTGCAACTGCAATAAAGAAAAACAAACATTTGCTGATGTAATTATATTGATGAATATTCATGCTAGGCTCCACCCACTATGAATAATTATATAAATATATTTTCATGTTGGTACATAGAACAAAGAAATTACTTGTTTAATTGTTTGTTTGTTTGATTTGATTCTTTACGTCCCATCAACAATCTTTTAGTTAAAAAGGGATGGGTCTTCCTGGGTTGAACCAGTACTAAACTAGGATTAATGTTCTTGCTCAAGGACATAACGCAGTGACGGCGATGAGGCTCGGTCTCGAGTCCAGCACTCTACCACTGAGCCACTGCGCTCCCACATATTACTTGTCAGGTCCAATACTGTAGTATTGGCTCAGATATAAACCAAACAGAGAAGACCCTGATCAGGCAGCTCTTACAAGAGCTGCCTGATCTGGGTATACTCTGTTTGCAAAAGCTTTAAAAGGCGTCTCTATGAGGTAAAGGGATAAAGTAAAACCTTTTGAAGCATACAATTTTTTTATTGCCTGTACTCTTTTTATACTGGTGACTCCTAAATGATTACGGTAAATGTCCTAAAATTTTTTACATTTTCTTTTTCTGGCCTCAAGTAAAAAGTTGATTATCAGGGTTTGAATTCACAAAAAGTAAGTGAGTATGATCAGGAAATACCACAATCATACACCGCAGACCAACCCACTGCACCATGAGGAAGAGTCACAAAATGCTAGAATAGCAAACAAGGAAGACCCTGATCAGACTGCTTCATCTTTTTAGCAGGTAACTATTGTTTGATATTATAGAATATTTACCACACCATGACAAACACTGAAGACCCAGATGAAATGTCGCATAAAGTGGCATTTCATCAGGGTCTACATTATTTTAATAAGACAAAACAATCTAGACTTCAGAGAAATAAAAATACACATATATTTGGAAATTAAAACCTATGACCCCTGCACATATACAATGGATCATTCAAAGTTTATTGCATCAAATCAAAAGGAAAAATCCTTTAGTACATGAAGGGTTAAAACTTATCACTGATGTAGTAGCCGTTCTGATAATTATTGAGATATTGTAATTACAGTTAAACCTGTCTTAAGCGGCCACTCAAAAATAGAAAAACAAAGCTCTTAAAGAAAAATAAAATGGTAGCTTAATGAAGGTAAAAAATATTGCAGAATGCTCCCCTTGGAGCATTCTGGAATACTTTTGACCTGCATTCAGCGACAATCCATCTTGAAAACCAATTTTTGGTCTTCTTTTTGAGTGGCCACTTAAGACAGGTTTTACTGTATTTCTATTCGCTCACCAAGACCGAATACTTTTGTGAACATTTAGTAGGATATGTCAATATTCATTTAATTTTGTCCATGCTGGCTGCGACTTTTGAAAACCATGCAAACAGTTTTGTACCCAGATCTTGAAGACAAAATGTCGGTCCTGATCTTTGTGTTTATTTGTTACGTCCCAGTCAACTATTTTTCAGTCATGTTGGGACATTGTCCTGTCTTCCTGGGTTGAACCAATACTAAACAGCGTATAAAGTGTCTTGTTCAAGGACACAACACAGTGACTGGTGAGTCTCAAACTAGCAACCAGCGGTCCTGATCAAGATCCAAACCGTTTGACACTCTGACAGTGTTCCAGAAAATTTTTTATGAAGAAGTAAATTTTGAAAAAAGCCAGCAGACGACAAACACAATTGTCAAGGACAGCATACACGTAGCTCGCCTATTTAAATTGATCCCATAAAGTCAAAACTTTCTAAGTGTATGACCTTCACCTTAAGATTGCTGTCCCGGGTGGGTGGGCTGATGTGGATTGTGAACTTCCAACCAGTATAAAATATCAGGCCAGGTAAGAATATGTTTGATACCATTAGTGAAAGTTAAACATTTCCAAAATCCTGAACTTAAAAAAATTCAAATTTTAAAAACTTGTATGCCTACAAAATATTAACAATATCAAGTTTAAATGGATAAATCAAAGAAGTTGTTATAATCTGCTTAATTTCACATTTTGATTTTTTAGGCTTACTTTCTTTGGAAAATAAGCCTCAAAATCCTGAATTCAGGAATCATGCAAACTTATATCCATGTAAATGAATCCAAAAGGGCAGATAGCAATTCCAAACAAGATCTTGTCTAAAGCAACATAAGTTAAGGTTTTAGAGTTTTATAGTATACACTAAAATGTGGAATAATCGGACTCCAATTTTTCGAAATACTAATTCGAAATAAATTTCAGACACAATGGATCCAGAGAATAGATCCTATTTATGAACTATTTTAAATACTATCTATAAAAACACATGTTTTAGGTGTGTAAAAGAAACGTCTCCCCTGAGACGTTTCTTTTACGCACACAAAACATATGTTTGATATGAAAACTGATAATAATCATTTTTCTGGAGTTATACATTCTTATGTTTACCTTCCTATAATTCAAACTTTCGTACTTTGAAATAAAATCCCCAGTCCCTAGGACTTTGAATTAACGAGATTTGACTATATACATGTATGGTTAATACCTTGATTAATTCATTGTTCATAGTTTTCAAGGGCTGTATAGTTGGTTCCTGTAGGTGTGTCTGTTTGTCATCTGCTTGAACCCAGAAAAAATCCTGCAATGAAAAAAGGTCAGGCCAGAATTTTTTATTAGTTGATTTACGAACCCTCCTACTGTAATCTTCGGGAAAGTAGGAAAAAAATAATATTTAATTTCTAGAATTTTTTTTTTATTTTATCCGCCCACTCTAAAAATTTATTGTTTGGTTGAAAAAAATAATATTTTTTTGAGGTTCTGTCTGTGCATTTTTGAGAGTGACACTGTTAAAAGTGATTGTCCTGTCCAGATTTTTAGGAAAATGATGAAATATTTAAAGATTACCTTACTAGTTTTACTGTTTTTCTGGAGATATTAAAGAAAAAAAAACTCTGAAAAAAAAAAAAAAAAAGCTCTGGTCATTTTCAGAGCTTTTTTATTTATTTTTTTTTTCGTCCCCCCGACCCTAGATCTGAAAAAAAATTCCCGTAAATCAACTTTTAAAAAAAATCTGGCCTCAGTGAGAAAAAACTTACTTTTGGAAAGTGATGGTTCAAACCAGCAGACATTAGTTTTGAAAAAGCTTCAGTAGAATCTGTGCAATTGATCTTTTAAGTTGGCAATCTGTAACATTTGGTTAGATAAATTGCACAGAAAATATCACATCTAAAAGTTCTTTGAATATATCAAAGCGTATACCAGAAAAATTGTCTAATTTTTCAAAAGAATATTTTTGCACAAAACTCCATGCATATGTTTAATATGTCTAGATTGTGTAGCTAAAGTGTTGAATTTATCAAAAGCTGAGGTAGGAGTTGATCAGCCTATGAAGACTATCTAAGCATATACAACAGCCATATTAAAGAAAAATTGTCTTGTGTAAAATTTTTTTTACCAAACACATTCATGCATATATTCAATGCGTCTTCATTGTGAAGGCAAAGTATCAAATTGCTCCATCAAAAGCTATGGTAGGAGTTGATCGGCCTGTGTATGCACTACCATAGCATAAGCATAAACCCTATATAAAATGCCATTTAGAATTACAAAGGGTAATAACTACGAGAATTGGCCCCTAGCCCTTATTTTTTTCATTAAAAGTATTTGTCTTGAAGATATAAATATGTATGCAAGGTTTGATGAAATTCCAGCAATGACTAAGATCTTATAGATATTAAGGAAACAAACCGTAATGGACGGACGGACGCACACAAACGCGAAAACAGTATACCCCTCTCAAACACATTTTGGGGGGTATAACAACAAATATGTAAGTGGCATTGTCCCTCAAAAATGAAAAGTAAAAGTCCCTGTGACTTGGTTTTGTTCCAAACTATAAATTAAGGGTCTCCCATTGATTGACACATAAAGCAGTGTGTGGGAGCGCAGTGGCTCAGTGGTAGAGTGCTTGACTCGAGACCAAGGGGCTGCGGGTTCGAGCCTCACTGGCGTCACTGCGTTGTGGTCCTTGGGCAAGACACATTTATCCTAGCTCAGTACTGGTTCAACACAGGAAGGAAGACCCGTCCCTGTTTAACTGAAAGATTGTTGATGGGACATAAAGAATCAAATCAAACAAGCAAACATAAAGCAGTGCTGTGAAGTTTTATATAACAAAAGGTGAATATTGGTATCAAACATGAGTTTTTTTGCATTAACATCTGCTGGGCCCTAAGGGTGGTGTTGACACCTGTGCCTAAAAGGCGATGGTTTTAACAGACCCGAGGGGCCCAGCAGATGTTAGTGTATCAGAAAAACATGTTTTATTGCTATTATTGGATAAAGTCATTTTGTTGCTTTAAAACTTTGGAGAAAATGCATTGAAAAGTTGAATTTCTGTCGTATAATAATGCGGTGCAAAAGCATGACACACAGTAGGTTGCAATCATCTTGATGGGGAAGAGAAAGCTGGTTGCTTTACCTAATTTGTCTTCCTGGTGTCTCGTGATGGTTGAGCGGCTCTTCCTCGCGGTGCCGCGGGGTTGTCTGCAGTTTGTGATTGTGGTATTTCCTGATCATACTCACTTTTTTTAAAAACGCCAGTTCCAGAGCAAAGACTGACGTCACTAAGTTATGTTCACATCTATGCATGTTGCTGTTGATGAGGTTAATTTTGTGGCTGCCCCAGAATGAGTATATGTTGAGTCAAAAAGCCATGCATCAACAGCAAGTGAATTGCCTAGTTAATACATGGATTTGTGCCGGTTAAAACAATACTGTTAATAGCTTGCAATATGTCTTTTTATTCAATAATGTCAATAACAAGAGGCAGTTTTAAATCTACAAAAATAATGAAATACTCTGTTATTTTCATGAAAAACTGTGAACAGCTCAAATAAGCGCAAAACTTATTCATAGTATTTTATAAAAGATATGTATGTTTGTCAGGTATTTCATGTATTACTAAATGTTTGGGGAGATAATTTTATCAAGCTAAATTATTTTATAGTAGTTATCACGGTAGATATTCTAAAATTTGGGAACACTAGTTGCCTGCAAACAAGCCCTTGACAAACAGAGCAGACCAAGATCAGACTGCTTCTGAAGAACTAGTCTGATCAGGCTCTTTCCCTGTTTGCTATTCTGATAAGTATTTTGTGAATTCCAGCGCTGACAATCAACATTTAATTTGAGATCAGAAAGATAAAAGGGAGCATTCTGCGATACTTTTGACCTTCATTAAGCTACCATTTGTCATTAAGATCTTTGTTTTGGCTATTTTTGAGTGGCCATTTTACACAGGTTTTACTGTATTTACCGTACAGTAAAACCTGAGTAGAATGGCCACTCTAAAAAAAAAAAAATTGGTTTTCAAGACCAATTATCCCTTAATGCAGGTCAAAAGTATTGCAGAATGCTCCAGGGGGAGCATTCTGCAATACTCTTGACCTTCATTAAGCTACCATTTGTCATTACGATCTTTGTTTTGTCTATTTTAGAGTGTCTGTTTTACACAGATTTTACTGTATTTACCGTACTTACTTTAAGAACCTGTCTTTCCACCAATTTATCAGCAGTAGATTCTTTAGTGTGTACATGAACTACCCAGTTACAATCTGTAATGTAAAAATTGTTTAGTTATACTGCATACTGGTCTGTCATTACACACAGCACCGAAAAAAGTACAGCTTACTGAATTCAACTGTATACTAGGTTACAAATAAATTGGAGGAAAACGTTGTGGCAAATCCATAACTGCACATTCATTTACTATTCTACTCTAAATGGTAAGGTTTTCAAGTATGCTAATACTCTTACGGACCCCACAAATTATGATTTTATTTGGGATATCTAGAAAAATCCCTGATGAGGCACACAGGAGACATGGAAGATCTGCTGGGGCCAACCCGTTCTGATTTCAATATCAGAAAAATAATCTGTCGTTAGAATATCATCTATTGCCTATTATATATTCTAGGAACCTACAGATGCTTGTTTCATTATACGAACAAGCGACTGCTTAATAAATTGTCCATCATGTAGATTTACTTGCGAAACAAAAATGAGCAGCGACATGAGATTTCAAACAATGTGGTATGTGCGACCAGCAAAGCCTCAGATCAGCCTGCGCATATGAGCAGTCTGATCAGAGCCTTTGCTTGTCGCTTGAATAAGCTACTGACTGAACATCATTTGGAGTTTCTACGCCTAAAAGGAGGCTGTACAGGCTCGTCTGAGTCTACACTTTTCAAAATGCCATATTGTTGGAAATCACATGTTAGGCTCAAATGATTTTTTTTATCAAAACAGTATTATATCCGGACAAAAGTTGGCTAGCATGTGCAATATGGATTAGTAGATACATTTACCAGAACATGGAGAAAAAAGCTCTTTACCATCACAAAAAATAAGTTTTCCATTTTATCCATGCAGTGTTTCAAAACAAAAACCGTGTGATTTCTTACCCTGCAATGGCTATTTTTTTTTTAAAGTTTTACCTACATAAACAGAAAAACGCACTGACCTCTTGTGGCCTTCTTTTTCAACAGATCAAACTAATATGAGCAATCTTGGAAGAGGGTCACCCAACGACCACTTAAAACAAATTATTTTCAAGTTGAACAAGAATATTTGTTTAAAAAATGTATGGCTACTACAAAATGCGTGGAATGGAGCTCTTCGAACAACTTTCAAAAGGGCACCACCATTTGATGGATCATTCCTGTGAAATTGATGAATTTCATCAAATGATTTAGGAGATGTTGTTTAAAGTAAATGTTGGCAGATAATGGATGGACTGATGGACACCCTATGGTCACATGACTCACCTGGCTCATTTGAGCCGAGAAAGACTTAGCTTCAATTATTACAAATGGAATTATCAAACTGCTATATTTATTACATTCAATGAATATATGGTAAGAATTTTAAAGATTTTACCTTCAGGTAGAGGTTTCAGTTGAGCATCACAGACATTGAGTTTTAAGAGAAAGGCACGTAGTGAGTCTTCTAGTTTGAACAAATACTTATCATCCCTGAAAATATAAGAGTACAAAAGCCAGCTCATGAGATTTTGGTCATTATCCCTCGTGTAAAATAAGAATCTATCATTGGTATTTCAAAGTTCGAAAATATGCAGAGATGCAACATTACATGTTGTTATATCACTCCTATAAAGGGACCTCCTCTGATTGGCTGAAACTAGCTTTCACTGGTTGTGACAGATCTTGATGTCTAACAGTGATGAACTCAATTTAGCCCAGGACAGGTAGACATTAGGATTAGTCAGTGCTGACAGACAGCTAAAAATAGATTGAGCTAAATTTAGTCCAGGACAGGTAAACATGATTTTTTTCACTGCTGTCTGACAGCTAAAAATAGATATTGAAATACCGATTTCTTATGTATATTTCACAGGTCAAATGTTTTGAATTCAGAATTTGTTCATTTTATGAGAACAGTAATTTAAAAAATGCAAACAAGAGTTTCAGAAATTTGAGAAGTAATTGTTGAAATAATCTTGTTTTCAGTGCACTATAGGTGCATCTGACATGAGTAAATTTATAAATATGAAAACACTTCAATAAAACTAGGAAAACAGAGACAGAGTCATATAACAAAACAATTGGTGCACATCAGGATTAATCATCCCTCGAAATTGATGTGGTTCACCTCGGTTAAAATCACTGTTCTCGGGTTGACAAATCCTGATGTTAACCTCAAAAGAATGCATCAATTGTATAATGACATCACTTTGACACAACAATGATGTCACATAATTACCATGTGTATGTACATACAAAATGTGACAGCCTGGGTTAAGATAACATGGGTAAGATAAGAATTTCTAAGTAACCTAAGCTAAACTCTCAGATATCCTTACCCTCTAAACAGCATGCACAGCTATTCAGTGGGGCTAGATGTCTACTGGTTGACGCCTTCATCTACTTGTGCAAGTGAACTTTTTGCATGCTGGGTAATTTTGGATGCTTTAATGTCATCTGTTGATTTTTTTGTCAAAATTAACTTTTTCAAAACATTCTTTCAGGAATACCATCAGAGTGTTAAACAGTTTGGGCCAGATCAGATCATTTTTAGTTGGGCCTGATCTTGATCCAAACTGTTTGCAAATGTTATCAACAGATGACAAAAGTGGTCAATAGCAGGCAAAGAGTTAAACACGCATGCACAGCTATTTAGTGGGGTTGGAGATCTATTCACAGGTTGGACCCTACTTCCAAAATTTCTGCGTGCAAACAGAGACTGATCCAGTTAAACTCTTTCCAGGCTGGGTAATTTTTCATGTTTAAATGCTGTCTGCCGCTTTTTTTCCACTATCAACTTTTTCGAAAAATTCTTTCAGGAATACCATCAGTGTCAAACAGTTTGGGTCCAGATCAGGCCTGACATTGGCAGGCCTAATCTGTGTCCAAACTGTTTCCAAAAGTTATCAGCAGAAGAGACTAGCAGGCAAAGAGTTAATAGGAAATATTCCATCCTAGCAGTATTTGAATGGATTATTTTGCAGATGACATCAAATTAAACTAGAATCATGTAGAAAATGGACAGATGTTTTTGAAACCTCCCCAGTGCCCAGACTGATTGATGAGGGTGGGGAGGAGGAGAAGGGGCAAGTATAAATGTGCCTTTGCACAGCACACTCGTGCATGCAACTCACTCTACAGATTTGGCTGGAGTCTGTCCAGCAACTTAGAAGATAGCAAATTAGACAAGGGAATAGATGGATGGAGGCAATAACAATAACCCAGGATATTTACAAAAAGCGTGGGGATAATGATTAACCAAAACATCTGTTGTGGGTAGTCAAAAGAACAGGCTCATTGAGAAGGTTCTTCAGGTCACCCTAAACACACGGTTAAACTAATTGATAAGAAAATAATCACGATTTTATGTTCAAAAAGTTTATTTTTGACTGTGTGACTTGATTCTGACCTGCCATTGTTAGAGGTTGGATTTCCCAGTTCAAATACAAATCTCTCAAGTGGATTCTGGGATTGATCTAATATCACCAAAGCAACCATCTCTACGTCCTTGGACTCTAACATGACCTTGACACTGTCAATCACATTGGCAATATAAGAGATCACTTCTGGATGAAGACACATCTGGAATAAAGAAACAGAAACATACATTTAACAAATCGGAAAGATGAATATTTTACACTGGGAGTGATCTATTATCACCATAGCAACAATCTCCACATCCTTCATCTCTAACATGACCTTAACACTGTCAATCACATTGGCAATCACATCTGGATGGAGACTAGAATATAGAAACATGAAAAGCAAACCCCAATGTTGTCTAGTATATACTGGGAGTGATTTTATATCACCATGGTGACCAACCATCTCCATGTAAATCACATTTGCAATATAAGCGAGATAATGCCTTTATGGAGACACATCTAGAATACATGTATATATAGAAACCTGTGTAACAAAACCCACTGATAACTGTGATCTAATAATTCAGAGACAGATACCAACTTGAATCACGCCTACCAAATGATCTACTGCTCAACCACTGATGAATAAAAAAAAAACCTAGGAAGAGAATCCAAAATCGAATGCCATGCAATAGACAATTAGGCCAAAGGCCAATTATGGAAACCCTCCCCCATATTGGGATTTTGTAACACCTATATATTCTTGAAGCTTAGGGTATATGTTAACAAATCCTGTTTGTTTGGCAATAATTGGATGCTGGATAAGCAAACTGTCGACATGTTTCCATGGCAACCACCAAAATTTTGATTTTTTTAGTATTAATCCCATTATTCTGGAGAAAACCTCATTGATAATGTTTATAAATCAATCTAAGAAGTGCTAAAATTTTCTTGAAATGTTTCGTACATGGTCTGCATCTTAATGTTTATGATTTGCTTGTATGCATACTCATGAATATAAACAAGAATCTAAAAGATGAGATTCCTATATGGATTCCTATGTTTGTAGTATAAACACAAACTCAAAAGTATTCTCATTGGCATTATGTCATATTAACTTTTCGTGCAATAGACTAATTCCCTTCGGATTCTGGTACACCTTTATTAAGTGAAAAGTAAATCTGACAAGAAATATTTAAATGACAGAATTTTCTGACCTCATATTTGTACCACAAATGTAGAAATCCATAGGCTATTGCATGACATTCCCCGATTTTCGATTCTCTTCCAAAGGGCAGTTCAAGAATTGTTTTTTTTTTTTATTCACCAGTGGTTGAGCATTAGATAGTTTGCCAGGCGTGTGAATGAAACCCCTTGAAATCCTTATTGTATATCAATTTGTATGGGCGATCTCATCAGTATACCAAGGATTTAAACACAGGACTTTAGCATAGAGTGAGTGATTAATAATTAATTTTCTTATTTCTCGATCAAACATATGTTGTGGGTACTCAAAAGAACCATCTCAATGAGATGGTTCTTTTGAGCACCCAAAACAAATGTTAAAACTATATATTAAAGGGGGAAGAAAAAAAACGATGGATCAGAAAACAATCACATGTTTACACTCAATATTATTGTTCATCTGGATCTATTTTAAAATCACAATAAATGTAGATCTATACGTACCTGGACTGGAATGCTGTACTTCTTCCTTTTCTCAAATACACCAGCTGGATATAATCCTCTGTTGTAGAGTATGCCATGAACCGCCACTTCAAGGAACTCACAGAAAATATCCCTGCTCACTAAAACCAAAATTATAAATGAGGGTCTGGATGGGGTATGATTAGTGAATAATGACCCTTTTTCATAATGAATAGTGAATAATGAGCCAAAAAATAATAAATAGTGAATAATTAGGGCCTAAAAATTAATGAATAATCCTATTTTTTTAATGAATTGAAGAAAAAATTAGTGAATAGTGAATAATCAGATTTCTTTGCCACCTTTCTTACTTTTAATGAATAATTGGTCTTATCTTAATGAATAACCCAAAATTTTAATTAGATGAATAATGGGCTAAATTTTTAATGAATAGTGAATACCAGACCCCCCCCCCCCCCCCCCCCCCCCATCCAGACCCTCATAAATGGCATGAACTGTCACTTCAATGAAATTACAGAAAATATATAGGTAGATTTACCGCTTTATGATTACCTTGTGTTCTGTTTAAGTCAGTGACACCTGCCATTATCTTATCAACTAGTTAATAATGCACGATTTGCGTTTTTATCAGGTTTCAGAGAGCCTTTTGAAGCTTCGTTTGTTTACTTTAAATAAAGTTGGCAACTCTTGTTTTGAGCGACTAAAAGTATACCTGCAACTGCAATACTGGATTTCATTCAAACCAGCAACTGCAGATTACCAACCAGTCCAGACGCGCGTTTGTCGATTCATTGCGCTCGTTGTTTATTGGGCATATGTTTGGTCTTTATTTTGTTATGCAGTAGGCCTTAGTGTCATTTCTAGTTTTGTATTCATCTTGATGGGGAAGATAGAGCTGCAGGGTTGCCTCAAAGTTTACTATAATCAGGGTGGGTAGTCACATGGTTTCTGTTAGGATGCACTGTACGGAAAAATGGCGGACTTCTTTCCACACCGATGTTTTAAGCAAAAGTAAGTAGATATTTCTGCGTGTTTTTTTCATCTTTACACAGAAAGTTATACACCATTTTCCAGCCCCCATTTTTCCCGATCGAACGATGCCAGGATATCCTCATAAAGCTTCTTACTTTGAGTACAGACTCTGTCACAAATTTTTTAGCGGCGAAGAACGGGCCTGAATTTGGAAATAAGCTGTACGGACAACATTTGTGACAGAGTTAGTACTCAAAGTAAGAAGCTTAAAGATGCTATCCTGGTAGCGTTTGATAGGGGAAAATGTGGGCTGGAAAATGGTGTATAACTTTCTGGGTATAGATTAGAAAACATAGAGAAATCTTCCTACATTCGATCAGAATGTCCGTACAGTGTATTCGAACATCTGTACAGTGTATCCAAGCAAAAACCACGTGACTACCCACCCTGTATAATTGTCTTCAGGGTGTCTTGTGACTGTTAGTGTTCTGTAGCAGTTAACCAGTACTTCGTGCACATACTTTCGCTTGTAACTGAAAAACTGACAAACTTTGGATTTATAGTGTATATCTGACCATTTCCCGCCACTTATGAATATTGTCGTCTGCTCTATCGTCTGCTTATGTAGTCTGATAGCCTATATTGCAAACACTATGAACATGATCAGATTGCTGCCAAAGGAGCAATCTGATCAGGGTTCACAATGTTTGCATCCATGGTAGAATTAGTCTGGAGTGCATTTGAATATATGCAACAGACGTAATAAGCAGACGGCATTTTCTATACTAAAATATTAGCATGACTAATACCGGCATAACTACCAGCAAGAGAACGAATAACGTATGCACTGTGGACCACTGATCAGAAAACGCGGATGCGCATGCTGGTCTGCGCTTTTGTCGTACGTTTACACCCAAAATAAGGTTTTCCCATGACGTGGACGTTAACGTAACACGATAACGTCACGTAAGTTACGTTAGTAACGCAATATGACGGGCTCTATGGTAGGCTATTATTGATGGCGCCGTTAGAGTGAGCAAGTGAAGCGTTGGATTTTCTTTCAACGATGAAGCATCATCGCTATGGAGGTGGTTAAAATTCCTCGCTTCACATTGTGGAATGAGGAATCAGTCGTGTGAGTCCATTCATTTATTTAAAGCTGCATAGTCTGTAACTTTTGATATTTTAATTTTAGAACTAATGTTTCTATTTTTCAAGAACACAGTAAAAAAAACTAAAATTCAGGTACGGTAAATGTTCTAAAATTTCGAACACTAAAAAATAATTATTTTTTCGCTGTTCGTAATTTTAGAAATTACGTTTCAGAAAAAGTGCTAGTGTTCGTAATTTTAGAATGTGGTCTTTAGCATGAGCAAAAACGGTATATATGCATGTAAAAATGTGGTAGAAACGTGTTGAAAACACGGCGTTATCTAGACCTACTCATTTTTCTTTTCAACCGCCGCTAAATTCTTGCAGACTTGAGTCAGTAAAATGTCCAGCACGTGCGGTAATTACCAAGTCGAGAGCCAGGCACGTGCATGTTATGTCACTCAATTTACTTACAAGTCGTAAAAGTCCACTTATTTGACCTCGGACTACCGATGAATCGCTACACTTTCGTTCTTCCTTCAGAAAACCAAAACGCTTTCGCTTGCTCTCCATCTGCGCAAATGCCGTTTATGTAATACAGTCACTCGACAAGGACATCTCGTCGATCAGAATTTTTTGCAAAGATATACACGAAACTTTGAAATACGTAGACGAATTCTCAGAGTTAAAAAAAAATGACGAAATTCAAAACGAACACACATCTCTCTCTCTCTTCTTGTCGATCTGTCGATGCACTTTGATTTTCCTGAAAGGATGTGCAAGTACCAGTCTCTCTCTCTTTCTCTCTCTATTTACATTTGCAATAACGGTTTGGATCCAGATCAGACCCGAATGTAATTCAGGAAAGAATGTTTCGTCAATCTAATTTTTTTTGCATGCGATAGAAAGTATGCAAAGTGTCGTAACGTTACAAAAGCCGATGTGCACGATAAAATGGGTTTTCAGTATATCTCAATAAGTGTATACATTGTCCGGTCCCATGCGCGGATCCAGAGGGGGGGGACAGGGGGTCCGGACCCCCCCCCCCTGAAAAATCACAAAAATATAGAATTTCTTAGCAATATTGGACAGGATCTCCTGGAATTCTCAAAACTACCAAGCCAGCATTCAACGTTGGGCCATCATCGGCACGCCAGCCAAACGTCATTTAAATACGTTTCGCTGGCGGGCCGATGATGGCCCGCTTTTATTGATATTTGGATCCTCTCTCCCTTAAAAAAAAAGAAAAAAAAAACGTTGTCAGAGTTCGGATCCAGATCAGATCCGAATGGAATTCAATAAAGAATGTTTCGTCAATTTAAACATTTGGGCATGCGATGGAAAGCATGCAGATCGAATATCCGACTATGTCGTGCAAAAGCCGAGGCGCACGAAAAGCATCTCCAAGTATCATTTTCAGCACCGATACATGATATTTTCGAGATTACAAGAGATTCGTATGCAAGCGCTATAGTCCCTCTCTCTCTCTCTCTCTCTCTCTCTCTCTCTCTCTCTCTCTCTCTCTCTCTCTCTACCGCCTGCTCTCAAAGTTTGCAAATAGTTTGGATCCAGAAGATCTCCGACGTCTTGCCAAATCAAATCAGGGGCAAACAGGATACCAAGAATTAATCATGTAAGCGTACGTCCGACTTTGCGTCCGATGCCTCTGAAGAATATAATAGAGCCCCAACAATCAGCAAAGCCTCAGATCAGCCTGCGCATATGCACAGTCTGATCAGAGCATTTGCTAGTCGCTTGAATATTCTATGAGTGTTAAGCTTCTGACTGAACATCGTTTACTAATTAGAGTTTGTAAGCTTCAAAGGAGGCTGCACAGGCTCGTCTGAGTTTACTCTCGTCAACATGCCACATTTATGATATATTGGCTTCGAGCCGATGCGTACGATACGCTGGGTACATTCGTATCTCAAAAAAAAAGGAAACGTTCAGACAAGTACCACAAATCTAGTTTTTCATGCATGCAGTGCGCCGTTTCATGCTGAGTTCATTGAAAGTGTTTTTTCATGCAAACCCATGAAATGGAGACACAGCTAGGCAATTATGTTTTTGTGTGCTAAGTCCGCTTTCGTGCGCCAAGGCACCGCGTGCTACCCGAGTCTTAAAACAACAACAACACGTGGTCTGAGAGTCGGCTTCTTTGATCTCAAACACATGTCTGTGAACCATTACCCTGTCCTTTTGTCTGCGGCTGATACTATTAGCAGTGCCGGACCCACCCCCCCCCCCCCCCCCAAAAAAAAAAAAAAAAAAAAAAGAGGCTGTGACAAACAAATTTAGCAGACAGTTTGGGCACAGATCTGGCCCGACAAAATGTTTAATGTTTTGCTCTATAAACAAAGGTGCTGATAAGACTGTGCGGTGCGCAGGCTGATCTTCGCATGTAACAAAGTCGGGGTACATCTACAGGCATGTGGTAAATAAAGCGAATTCCGAGATGTCCGGCTTTACTGATTTTAAATTCACAGCCACGGTTTACATTCCTTCGGCAGTTAAGGCGCTTGCGATTTTCCGCGGATGCGCAGGCTCGTCTGAGCCTTCGCTGCTCGCATAGCTGACTTATTTCATGAAATTAAATATGTAAATATTAAATTCATCAAGATGCAGAATCCTGCTATAATCAATTTATTTCTTGGTACATGTATGTGCGTCTGTGCGTACATTATACCGGTAATGCACTTGTAGGACCTTCCATGTGCAGTTTCATGAGGACAAACACACACGTCGCGATCGGCTCAACAGTTTGTTAAAATGTTCCATTTTGAGGAATTTGATGTTTTTGATTGATAGGCATGTATTTAGAAAACCGCTGACAAGTATTTTAAAGTCAACGTACATAGATGTCTAGAATTTTTATTTGGCTAGAGTCTTCATCCACTTTAAACTTTGTTAGTGAAAGAGACCCTGACGAGATTGTGCAAACACACAAGCTCTCCTAAGCCTTCGCTGATCACATCTGTCATAAGTACCAAGCTCATATGGGGCTCCACGCAAGTTGATTTCATGCTCGGGTCCGAGCTGTGTTCAAGAAAAGAGCACACGCATTGAATTAGAATGATAGAAGTGCCCTCTGTGTCGCACGCGGTTTGGACATACATGTATTGCCGAACTGGGAAATTCTTTAAAATGCTTAATAGGGAGAGGAGGGGGTGTCAGTCGGATAATCTGAGAATAACACATATTTCAGCCTTAAGTTAACGGTAATGTACCTTGAATAAATGAGATGATGACCACATGCGAGTTCTTGCAGGCATGTCGGTAAATATTAAATATACGGCGGCTTTATTTTCCGCATTGGATGTCTCGGTGAGAAAAAAAACAACATGCGACTTGCACGATTTTCTCGGCATTTTGCACGAAACCCAATGACCCCTTGCACCCAGGTAAACCGCATGTGTAGATCTCGGAGGGTGTTGGCTACCGGAGGTAAACAAACAGAATATGGATGGACAGGGTCTGTATTTATCCATTTTTATTTCTTATAGAGAGTTTCTTGGAGACGAAAGCAGCAAACAGGTTGCTTCTTTATTGAATGATAAGGACTCGGAATGTGTTAAATGCTTTTGATATATGTCCGTAGTACCCAGGGCGACTTTTCAAATGGCAATTGCAATGTTTTCAATGAAAAAAGGCTATTCTTTTGATCATAGCTGGAATTACACCAACCTTTGCCACAAATTGCATGTACCGCCACAATTCTATATCATTCTCCTGCATGATATAAAAGAGTCATGCCCCCAAAATGCTATTTAAATATCAATATTTGAAATTTGCTTAAGGTCATATCATTTTGATGGTTAGCAAAATGTGCAGAGGTTACTTGACAGCTGGCATGCTTGCTATCGGAGTGACGGTGGTTTTGATTTCGGAGATTGATACATACTGCCACACACTAAGTGCCTGAATCTGATATAGTTTAAGCGTGCCAAGTTGCAAAAAAATGCTACAAATGGAAGACTACCAGGGAACGAAATTCAGAAGACAAATTGAGAGGTTTTGCAGCTGTTAAGTGTTGTGAAAAGCGCTCATCTTCAGTCAGGGGCATGCATGTTTTGTCTACAGGCTTCGCACAGGCTTGAAAAGTACTTGAATATACAGGAGTGTCTTGAAAAATCCTTGAAAATTAAATTTGCCTTGAAAAGCACTTGAAAAACACTCAAAGACTTTGAAAAGTCCTTGAATTCTATCAATTACAGGAGGATTCAACTGTGTTTTGGAGACCTAAAATAGTATCAAATTGTGGTGCCTTTATTTGGTGCAGCATATGCTGCACCAAATAAAGACACCTCAATTTTATTCTAATTTTCTTGAACTAATATCTTTAGTAATGGACTCTAGCATTTCCGGCGTAGAATTTTAACGTGTAAATGTGTAAGTATTTTTCTTAAGTTTTCAGTCCTTGAAGACAGTAGAAAAGTCTTTTAGGAGTCCTTGAAAAGTTCTTGAATTTTACACAATCTTGTCTGTATGAACCCTGGTCTAGTCGGTCAGGTAAAACGTGTTTTAATTCTGCACTGATACATTTAAGGTGAAATCAGTATGCTTGAATTAGGAAGGGAATATGATAGCAAGGTTGGTGGGGTGGGGGTGGCGAGGGGATGGTCCCTGAAGGAAGGTAAGAACAAGTGCCAGATCTATACCCATTTTCTTACCTGGCAACGCAGTGTATTAACAAAATGCGCCAACAGGGTTACTAAATGCAGGTTCACATTACTGCGCCCCGCCCACCCTCTTTATTTATTTATTTTCATATGTGACATAGGGTGTGCCCATTTCTTGTACCGACATCTAGCTTTGCACTGATACGCTTTCTTCGATTTTGTAAAATTTTAGTGAGAAAATGCACATACTTATACAAAAATACCAAATATTCCCGAATGGGCAAGCTAATGTGATGTTGTTATCATCACTTAATCATGCGCGGATCCAGAATGTTTTGTCAGAGGAAGTCTAACTCAACAGACACATTTCTTTAAGATGAAGGGAGTGAGGAATCAAAATACCACTAAAAGCGGACCATCATCAGCGCAACAGCATAACGCTGGCGGGGCGATAATTACCCAATATGGAATGCTGGCTTAGTAGCTTTAAATTTTCCAGGGGATCTGGACCAGTATTGCTAAAGAGCCCTAAAGGTTTCCGACTTTCCAGGGAGGGGGCCAGGACCCTCTGCCACCCATCTCTGGATCCGCGCATCTTAATCTTAGTTGAATGCGCCGACATAGCTGAAAAATTGTTTACTTGGATGTTAAGAATAAGATAAAAAAAACGTTATACTGAACCCTGTACAGTTTGCATACGTTTTATCGCTGAACTCTTTTCGCCATTGCGACAGTAAAATAAAATACCACACGTATTTAGAAGCAATTTACCGTTTTGGTCTGTTGTCACTTCATTCTTAAAAGTATTAGTATACATGTAAACTTATCTGGATTTTCACTGCATATTTGTATAGGTGGTCAAAATAATCCATATAGCAAATACCCGTAAGATATTGAAGATATTGCAGTTTCGGTGGTAATCCGTTCTGTTATTTTATCTTTTAACGTTTTTAGACTTTGCATAGTAGTACAGGGCCCGGAATTACAAAGCCTCCTTAAAGTTAAGGAAGACTTAAGTTAAGTATTGATATTTCAACATGCTAAATAAATTGCCTAGATAGGTGCAGTACTTGTGGTCAAAGATAACATTGTGATCTAGAGAAAAAAATGAAACTATTTTGATTTTAATCAGTTTTAAACGTTATTTTTCGCATCCTGATAAATCAATACTTAAGTAAGTAAGTAAGTCTTCCTTAACTTTTGGGAGGCAGTGTAATTTCGGGCCCAGGTCCTCATATCCCGGTAACAGCAGCCCAAGCCCCCCACGATGGCATCTTTTAAAGCAATATTATTTGAGCCGCGACATGAGATTTCCAACAATGTGGTATGTGCGACCAGCAAAGGCTCAGACCAGCCTGCGCATACGCGCAGACTGATCAGAGCCTTTGCTTGTCGCTTGAATATTATATGAATATTAAGGTACTGGACGAACATAATTTGGAGTTTCTAAGCTTAAAAGAAGGCTACACAGGCTCGTCTGAGTCTATTCATGTCAAAATGGCACATTGTTGGAAATCACATGTTGCGGCTCATTTGTCATTCTGTAAGAAGCAATAAAGATGAATTGTATATCTTTAAGATATTTTTAAAAGTTTCACACCGGATAACCGGCAATCGAAAAAGTTAATACTATCGACGAACGTAGATCAAAAATCGTTCGAAACAGGGTTTTCGATTGCCATTTGTCGCCCGATTTTTCGATTGTCATTTGTCGCCAGTCGGCAATCAAAAACACTGTTTCTAGCGATTTCCATATGCATAAAACAACATGTATTTGTAACATGTTATATATGTGTACTTATAAAAGCAGATACATGTAGCTTCCCATTTCTGTAAAATCGAATGTTTAATTAGATCTTTCTGCAACTATTTGCAGTACGGCTTTAAATTATCTTTAGTTCAATTATTGTACCTGGGTGACGTCCTTTTCAGAAAGAGATGGGCAATCGGATTGTGAACTAGCTGTTTCTTATTTAGAGTTTTGGTACAATATATTTTAAACAGATCAAGTTTAGTAGTTTTATAGTTGTGATGTTTGGTCTATTATCTATAATAGAGGCTGTCCCAGGAAGTATCTGTTCCCTTGTTCTTCTTAAATATTGACTTGTTTCCATATTTCATGTTTTATTTTTTCCCTGTTCTCTGACAATCTTGTTCCCTCAATTTGGCATTTTCCCTTTCCCTAGAATAAAATGGCTTGTACAAATACACCCTAACTCGTGAGAGGGCCTCATTGTTAAGGCATACAGAGAACTCCTCTCTCAATTCCATGATAAAATTGTTTCCCTGCTAATAGCACGTTATTACAGTTCTTTACCATCGGATGACATACTTGGAATTTGACAGAGGAGGACTGAACATGGGAGTCGAACACTCATTTCATTATATTCCCGTACTGCTCATGAAATTTTAAGTTAATTACCAAATACATTGGAGAGAGAGTAGAGTGAGTAGAGAGAGAGAGAGAGACAGACAGACAGACAGACAGACAGACAGACAGACAGACAGACAGACAGACAGACAGAGAGACAGAGAGAGAGACAGAGAGAGAGACAGAAAGATAGTAGAGAAAGAGAGAGTAGAGGAAAAACGAGAGTAGAGGTAGTGCGAGTAGAGAGAGTGCGAGTAGAGAGAGAGAGAGAGAGAGAAGGAGTAGAGAAAGAGCCAGTAGAGGAAGAGATAGTAGAGAAAGAGCGAGTAGAGTGAGTGCGAGTATAGGGAGTGAGAGTTGAGGGGGTGTGAGTAGTGGGAGTGGGAGTAGATGGAGTGCGATTAGAGAAGGAGAGCGAGTAGAGAAAGAGTGCGAGTAGAAGAGTGCGAGTAGAGAAGGAGTGTTTGTAGAGAAGGAGTGCGAGTAGAGAAGGAGGGCGAGTAGAGAAGAAGTACGAGTAGAGAAGAAAGAGTAGAGAAGGAGTGCGAGTAGAGAAGGAGTGCGAGTTGACAAGAGAGACAATAGAAGGAGTGCGAGTAGAGAAGGAGTGCGAGTTGAGAAGAGAGAGTAGAGAGAGAGATAGTAGAGAAGGAATGCGAGTAGAGAAGAGAGTGTAGAGAACGACCGCAAGTAATGAAGAGAGAGTAGAAAAGAGAGAGTAGAGAAAAAGAGAGTAGAGAATGAGTGCGAGTAAAGAAGAGAGAGTAGGGAAAGAGAGACTAGAGAAGAAGTGCGAGTAGAGAAGAGAGAGTAGAGAAAGAGAGAGTAGAGGAGGAGTGCGAGTAGAGAAAGAAAAAATAGAGAAGTAGTGCGATTAGAGAAGAGAGAGAAGAGATTTGTGCGAGTAGAGAAAGAGAGAGTAGAGAATGAGTGCAAGTAGAGAAAGAGAGAGTAGTGAAGGAGTGTGAGTAGAGAAGAGAGCGTAGAGAAAGTAGAGAAGGAGTGCGAGTAGAGAAGGAGTGCGAGTAGAGAAGGAGTGCGAGTAGAGAAGAGGGAGTAGAGAAGACGGGCGAGTAGAGTAAGAGAGAGAAGAGAAGGAGTGTGAGTAGAGAAATAGAGATTAGAGAAGGAGTGCGAGTAGAGAATTGAGAGGAGAAAGTAGAGAAGGAGTGCGAGTAGAGAAGAGAGAGTAGAGAAGGAGTGCGTATAGAGATGAGAGAGTTGAGAAAGAGAGAGTAGAGAAGGTGTGCTAGTAGAGAAAGAGAGAGTAGAGAAGGGATGCGAGTAGAGAAGAGAGAGTAGAGAAAGAGAGAGTAGAGAAGGATTGCGAGTAGAGTAAGAGTAAGAGTAGAAAAGAGAGAGTAGTGGGAGTGCATGTAGAAAAGAGAGAGTAGAGAAAGAGTGCGAGTAGAGAAGGAGTGCGAGTAGAGGAGAAAGAGTAGAGAAAGAGTGCGAGTAGGGAGGAGAGAGTAGAGAAGGAGTGCGATCAGAGGAGAAGTGCAAGTAGAGAAGGAGTGTGAGTAGAGAAAGAAAGAGTAGAGAAGGGGTGCGAGTAGAGAAGATAGAGTAGAGAAGGAGTGCGAGTAGAGAGAATGAGTGCGAGTAGAGAAGGAGTGCGAGTAGAGAAGGAGTGAGAGTAGAGAAAGTGAGAGTAGAGAAGGAGTGCGAGTAGAGAAGGAGTGCGAGTAGAGAAAGTGAGAGTAGAGAAGGAGTGCGAGTAGAGAAGAGAGAATTGAGAAAGAGAGAGTAGAGAAGGAGTGCGAGTAGAGAAGAGGGAATAGAGAAGGAGTGTGGGTAGAGAAGAGAGAGAGTAGAGAAGGAGTGCGAGTAGAGAAGGAGTGCGGGTAGAGAAGAGAGAGTAGAGAATGAGTGCGAATAGAGAAGAGAGTGTAGAGGAGTGCGAGTTGAGAAGAGAGAGTAGAGAAAAAGAGAGAAGGGAAGGAGTGCGAGTAGAAAAGAGAGAGTAGAGAAAGAGAGAGTTAAATTTATGCATCTAGTGAAGACTGATTAGGCCGTACAGGTGCTCGTCTAAACATCTGGTATACTAATTGCATTGCTACTTGATCCGTCACCTTCACAAAAGGTATGTGTCCATTTCTTAGTATACTGTTTTGGCATGTTATGTTACTGCACTGTTACTTTAATGTGATGCAAAGGGCTAAATAGATATGGTAGGCTAAAACAAAGCAAACTAATGCACAAAAACACCCTTTCAGTGTTGAACAAAAACTCTAACAAATTGGTTTATTTAAGCTTGTTTCTCCTTTGATATGTTCCCCGCCAATCGAACCACTTATTTTTGAAAGTGTTTGAGTGTTACACTTTTGTTTCCGTATGCGAGAGCTTGTTTAATGAGCATAATCAATTTGCCCTTCTCCGTAATCAATGTTAACATGCACATGCCTTCCCTCCGACAGCTACCCAACATACCTCCGAACGGAAAGCTACCCATAAACACGATACCACCGTCATGAAATTGCAAATAAATAAATGTTTTACATGTATTTTTGAATTGTATTTGACTGATTCATTCCAAAGAGAGGTTATACATTCCAGCGGTGGCTGTGAATAAAGTAAAAATAAAATAATAGATATGAATATTAACTGATGAATTCGAAATATTCGTCCAAATTACTGCATTTCCGAATTCAAATGCAATTTAAACTCGAACAGATTAAGTTCCCAAACATGTAATGCTTTCAGAGTTATCATCATTCTGTATACTATCGACCTATATGTTGTCTTATCCCTCAAAACGACTCTAAATGAAATAAAATCGTCTCAATAAAGACCATGTCCAACCCAAAAAATCTTTGTTTACCTCCGATAGCCAACACCCTCCGAGATCTAGACATGCGGTTCACCTGGGTGCCTTGTGTTGCAAACGTCCACGGCAATCACTATACATCAACTTCTTTCATTCTCTCTCGCCTAGTGATCGTCTCATTTTCCGCAACTCTCTCTCTCTCTCTCTCTTCGGGGCTGGTATTTTAGGGGAAAACAACGAGTACGTGTCACAGCACACTATGCGTGTGTCAACGTGCATAATTCACGTACAATTAGCTGAATCGCGGCCTTTGGTCAGTAATAAATAATGATCTCAGCCATTTGGGTGGATACATGTACTCAATAGGTTTAGTCAAAGTAGTTTCGGGATCGTTGCAGGAACTTGTCCGTGCATCAAGTTCGTCAATGCTGGTGACCTTGAATAATGTATAACATATAACGTCGCGCGCTGGCATGCGAAATAGAACGTCATGTGCCAGATTACTCATCTAATTAGAGTGGAACCTTCCAAAAGTCGCTACCGCTCACATGCTGTACGGTAGAAGTATACCGAACACAGATGGGATAGACAGATAAACGGACATCGATTTTCCGCCGAAAATAACGTGTGTTCGTAATTTTAGAAATGCGCTTTTCTGAAAAAGGGCAGTGTTCGATTTTTTAGGATGTTTTAAAAAATATTTTCGGCGATAATTTTAGGTGTTCGTAATTTTAGAGTGTTCGAAATTTTAGAACATTTACCGTATACATTTTACCAATTTCGTAAATCTTAACAAATTATCAGTATCAAAACAACAGCATTTATGTTAAAATTGGAGGACGCAAATAATTACCAACACACCTGTTTTTAAAAGATAATTCACTTTTCCGTGCAGTTTTCAGCTATATTGAACGGATTTATTGTGAAAACATAACTTAATTCTACTTTTACAAATGATCTAAAGAGACTAGGTCTGTAACTATGAACATTTTTCGAAAAAAATCTTTTCTTTTTAAATCATTTGTAAAAATAGAATTAAGTTATGTTTTCACAATAAACATGTTCAGTATAGCTGAAAACTGCATGGAAATGTGAATTATCTTATAAAAACAGGTGTTTTTCTCTCGTTTGTAATTATTTACGTCCCTCCAATAATTCTAAACAGTTGATTTTTAACATAAATGCTGTTGCTTTGATAGTGATAATTTGTTAAGATTTACGAAAATGGTAAAATGTTTACCTGAATTTAAGTATTTGTACTGTATTCTTGAAAAATAGAAACTTATTTCTAAAATTAGAAGATCAAAAGTTACAGACTATGCAGCTTTAAAAAGAAAATAAAAAAAAAATGAAAAATGTTCATAGTTGCAGACTTAGTCTCTGTAACTATTCACTTGCCAGTGGCCATTTTCGTCGTCTGTAAAAGTGTTATTAGGCTTTGCAAAGGGATTTGGACCCAGATCAGGTCCGACAAAACGTCGGCCAACCGTTTGATACTCTGATAGTGTTCCTGAAATCACAATTTATTCCTTCCTATTTCATATTTTAGAAATGTTAAGCAACAGGCATGAATAACAATGATCCATCAACAGTAACCTAGATAGGCTGTGAAAGACAGATTTGATCATAATGAATTTGAGTCGCTACATCTGATTTCCAACAATGTGGTATTTTGACAAATGTAGACTCAGATGAGCCTGTGTAGTCCCATTTTAAGCTTAGAAACTCCTAATGGTGTTCCGTCAGTAGCCTAAGAATAATGGAATATTCAAGCGACTAGCAAAGGCTCTGACCAAGAGTGGACGCAGTCTCTTACGAAACAGATACAGAAGTTCCACACAGGAGAATTTTGCACAGTTAGATTAATCAAAATAATTTGTTTTTTATTTTAGGTTTGAGCAGATATATCGCTTCGCTCGGCTGTCCTCGAAGCTGTGCACAAATGGAAATGAGACTGAAGGGCTCCCTCCCGCGATTTTTGTCCTAAGGAAAATCTCAGAAACAGCGAAGCTTGAAGGTATGTCAATTAAGAACGATTGGTATATGTTATGATTTTTTGGACCATCGCATGTCAAAACAAAAAATATGTGTACGCTCGGCGGAGACACAGATCAGCATGGACACCCATCCAATCTGATCTGAGTATTCACCCTGCTTGAGGCATTGATCCCATTCCAATTTATAACATAATGAAGGATCTTATATGACTGGTTCAGTGTACAAAGTCTTAATTTTCGCTGGACGCACAGTAAATTGTATGTGGATGGGGCTCATATTCGTTTGGCATAGAAGCATTCAAAACTTATTTTCCTCTAAATATTTCAAAGTTCTAGCTATCTGACAATGGCTATTACTGATTTCGACCAAATTACACAGATACATTGCTATAATACTTTAAGTCAGTTGGTGTGGATCAACATATATTTTATGTAATAATATTTAATAGGTATCAGTAAAAAGAGTTATTGCCTTTATTTTTTAATTCTAATTATATTGACATTCGATATTTTTCGATTGAATGACTATGTTTTGACCAAAGTATGTAACATATGTCCATTGATGTGCTGGCTCGCATGTTTAATTTGTTTCGTTTCAGTGGAAGAGCTTCAGATTTTGTTTCACTTGCTCCAAGAAGTCGCCTTCCACTACCGGCAACCAGCTAAAGGCATACACTGTCCGCGATGGTGTCCAGAACCAATGTAATTTTTATAATAATGAGCCGTGACATGAGATTTCCAACAATGTGGCATTTTGAGAAGAGCCTGTGCAACCTCCTTTTATGCTTAGAAACTCCAAATGATGTTCGGTCAGTAGCTGAACAATCATAGAATTTTCAAGCGACTAGCAAAGGCTTTGCTGGTCGCACATACCACATTGTTGGAAATCTCATGCTGCGGCTCAATTATCATATATCTAGATTTTTGTTTTTAAATCCTGAATTGCAATATTTCGACGCTGGTATTGTTTTAAAAACTCAGCTTTTTTCAATATGACAATTTGTTTACAGTCATGGATATACGTTATCTTTACGTTCAGGATTGCTATATCTGAATGCATTACAAGGATAAAACATGATATGTGGCAGTCCAGGCCCCCAGATAAGGGTGCGTAACGGAAAACTATTTTTCTCTTTTCTAAACCAAAACATATGTTGTGGGTACTCAAAACACATGTTTAAACTGATGGATAAGAAAATAATCGCAATTTTACGTTGAAAATTTTTGCTTAACTGGCCCTATGAAATTTATGTGCGTGAAAACATGCGAGGCTATCGCTGTGTATAGTGCGGATTCTTATGATCGACGTCATTTTAAGGACTTGCCAGTTTTTACTTTATAGGGACAGTGTTCAATCTAAGAAATTTTAAAGGGTTTATTTTCATTTGATTTCAGATGAATATAAAACACTACCCAATATTTTCCCATTCAGAGAATGTTAAAGATGGCCGAATCTTTTGCAAGGGGCCATTTTAGAAAAAGAGGACCAAATCCAGGGGGGATGGGGGGGGGGGGGGGGGGGGGGGGTGGGTCTGATATTTTCATACATACGTAGGCTCGGGTCATTTTTTTTTTGGGGGGGGGTTCAGAAAAATAAATATTTTTTGGGGTATGAAGACTTTGTGGATATTTTTTTGGGGTTTCTCACAAATTTTGACTATATTTAGGGGTCTTTTCTATGCATTTTAGGGTCTTTTCTGAAGGCCAAGGTACAGAATGGGGGATATTTTTGGGGTTGCTAAAATTTCAAATATGTTTTGGGGTGTTTGAAATTCCTGATATTTTTTTTTTTTTTTTGGGGGGGGGGGGGGGGGTGAATGGTAGATGCTGGGCCCGAGCCTATTTAGAAAAATTGAGAGTACCCCCCTGGGGGACCAATGGCTCCCTAGATTGAACACTGTCATGCCTCCAGATAAGAGTGCGTATTTGAAAGCTAAATTCTTTATTACTCACCCAAAACACATGTTTAAATCGATGGGTAAGAAAATAATTACATTTTTTCGCAAAAAAATCCTTGTCTGGATCTATGCGTGACTGTGGGATGGTGGTTTTCCTATATCTGTAACTGCATGTATGATTGCGCGTCTGTGGATACGTTGTGATGTTAGATACGCATACGACATCAGACTTAAAAAAAATAACGCATAGTGTACATGGATTTACACTTTGCATTATTTTGCATGAAGTGCTAATGGTGCTGTGTCAATGTCAATAAAAATTCAAGAAATTGGTGCACACCTATAATACACGTTGCCGATCATGTTAAAAGTCTGTTTGTTTTATAATTCCGAAGAAGCATTTTGCAATACTTTTGACCTGCATAAAGCAATAATCGATCTTGAAAACCAATTTTGGTCTTCTTTTGAGTGGCTGCTAGTGGCATAATAAGTGTTTTAGACTATTTTTACTGTTTGCTGAAAGACGGATTCAGTAATTCTGACTATCTTGTAGGATAACGGATGAGATGTACAGTCGATGGAGTAGAGTAAAACGCCAACTTAAAAAGGCCATTAAGGACCATGAAGGAATTTATGAACAGTTGCAACTCAAACATAAGGTACAATTATTTTGCCAATAGAAAGAAAAAAATATCAATTACAGGCCCCCAGATAAGGGTGCGTAACGGAAAATATTTTTCTTATTTCTCAACCAAAACATATGTTGTGGGTACTCATTGAGACGGTTCCATTGAGCACCAAAACACATATTTAAACTGATGGGTAAGAAAATAATCGAAACTATTTGGTTATATAAATATAACTGGTCCTTTGCAATTAGCAATCGGTGTTGGCAAGCACAACCAGCATTAAACTGTTCCATGCAAGCATGACTAGGCAGTGACTCAAGCCCCCAGACCAATATATGACTCCACAAGGAAGAGGCACAGAGTCATACCAATAGCACAGAGTTAAGCAACCACCCCTCCATTGTCGCAGACAGGAAGCACTCTAGTACGTACTAATGAGGTATCGTCAGGTCTCGCGAGAATAACCACCCCTCTCCTCCTCAGCAAGATGATTGCAAAAGTGGAAAACACGAAGCACTTCAGCACAAAACAAGAACCCAACACAAAAAACACACACACAATCGGAACGACAATAAAAGTGAAACAAGAACAACATACTTCAATGGCTCGAACTCTGTAGCTGGACCCACCGTGACTCAACTTGAGATTTTCTTTAGCTCTGACTATCTGTGAGTCGTGAGCCCTTTTCTTTGTTTCAACAGAGTGTGTTAATTTGATTACAATGTTATCCATGATGATGCATTACATTAGTTAGAAGGCTTCCATGCAAGCTGAACATTTCTTGTACTCCAACAACAGCAGAATCTAGGGCGAAGATTTGGTTCCAGTAAAATGCATTTAAGCCCCCCCCCCCCCCCCCCCCCCCGTGGCTTAGGCTGCTGTCCGTTCTAAGGCGGTGGTTATGTTGCTGTTGACTTTTGTTTATTGTTACTCCCATTGTGGGAGTCTGTAATTGTTTTTATGTTTTGTTGTACGTTACTTTATGTCCATTCTAGTTTTGCAATCATCTTGATGGGGAAGAGAGAGCTGGTTGCTTTGCTTAGTTTGTCTTCCTGGTGTCTCGTGATTGTTGTGTGGCTCTTCCTCGCGGTGCCATGGGTTTGTCTGCGGTTTGTGATTGTGGATTTTCCTGATCATACTCACTTACTATTTCTGATGGTTCATTCACATGGGCTGTCTAGAACTATCATCATGGTCCCTATAGGTCATTTTATGCACAATCCACCCTGGATGGGTGGAACAACCCTTTGCTAGAACTACATGTAATTTTCATGGTCCCAAGCTTGTTAGAGCCATTGAAGTTATACTGTAATACCACCTTCGAATAGACAGCAGTTGATGCCAATGGGGTGGGGGCTTAAATATATTTTATCAAGCCTATTATTCGCCCAATACCTTCAGGTGTTATAACATAAAGATGTTTAACCCACACGAAAGCTTAATCCTAAAAATGCAAGTAAATATGACAAATATTTTCAAATGTGCTGGCCCACATCTGCTCAATGATGGTTGTCTTATTTGCACATTTTAGGCCAGATTTTTTTATTAGTTGATTTACGGGGGACAAAAAAAGAAAGAAAAAAAGCTCTGAAAATGACCAGTCAACTGGTTATTTTCAGAGGTTTTATTTTCTTTTTTTAATATCTCCAGAACAAACAGTAAAACTAGTAAAAGTAAACCAACAGTCTGTATTAAATCTTTAAATATTTTATAATTTTCCTGCATAGGACAATCACTTTTAACAGTGGCACTCTCGAAAATACACAAACAGAACCTCAAAAATATAATATTTTTTCAACGAAACAAATGATGTTTAGAGTCGGCAGATAAAATAAAAAATAATTTTAGATTTTTTTTCTACTTTCCAGAAAATTACAGTAGGAGGGTTCGTAAATCAACTCATAAAAATTCTGGACTTAATTTCATTTCAGCACTGTCTTGGAATTGAAAAAAGGGTAAACAAGTACAAGAATCTCCTGAAGATAACTACAGAACTAGAAGACGGTGATGCAGACAGTGAAGATAGCGGTGAGAATCAACTAACTCTCACCACAATAGAGAAACGATTAGAAAAGAAATTAATAGCATTTGATAAGTCTGTGCAAGAGTATCAGGCCATATTAGAACAAGAAAAAGAGGCCAGGGCAAAGATTTTAAATGTAAGTATGGCGGCTGTGCTAAGATTTTAAATGTAAGTATGGTGGCTGTGCTAAGATTTTAAATGTAAGTATGGTGGCTGTGCTAAGATTTTAAATGTAAGTATGGTGGCTGTGCTAAGATTTTAAATGTAAGTATGGTGGCTGTGGTTGTTGCCCATGCTAAGAAGATTATTCTGTTGTTGTGAGTGCACTTATTGTTGGTCAATAGAGAAACGCTTAGAAAAGAAATTAATAGCATTTGATAATTCTGTGCAAGAGTATCAGGCCATATTACAACAAGAAAAAGAGGCCAGGGCAAAGATTTTAAATGTAAGTATGGCGGCTGTGCTAAGATTTTAAATGTAAGTATGGTGGCTGTGGTTGTTGCCCATGCTAAGAAGATTATTCTGTTGTTGTGAGTGCACTTATTGTTGGTCAATAAAGAAACGATTAGAAAAGAAATTAATAGCATTTGATAAATCTGTGCAAGAGTATCAGGCCATATTACAAAAAGAAAAAGAGGTCAGGGCAAAGATTTTAAATGTAAGTATGGTGGCTGTGGTTGTTGTCCATTCTAAGGTGAGTGCACTTTTGGTTGGCCATAGACCTGTTATTGTAAAAAACGACAGTGATTGGCCCAAAAGGTGGTTGGCACCTCAGCGCAATATTTAAGGTGTAAAGTGTTTTGTGATTTGTCAATAATAAGCATAAGGGAAAGAAAGTAAGAAAGAAGGCAAATATCAGGAATCGATGCAATCGAATACATCACCATATGGGAAAGTGACAAAACGCAAGAAAACATATTATAAAGAGATTATAAAGAGAGCCAAGAGGTCAGCCCTTTCCAAGCAGGTGTCCAAAAGACTGCAAGGAACAGACAAGACCGCAGAACAGACACACACACAAAAAAAGGATACAATAAGTTAATTTGACTATCACCCCTTTGAGGAAGATAGCTGGTTGCTTTTCTTAAATTGAATTATTGCCTTTATATGATGCGTGTCTTGTTTTTCTATGTTCTCACATAACCAGAAACACTAATGACATTAAATATGATGTAAGGATCAGAAAATATAATTGTGAAAATCGTTAAATAATATTAACATATAGTATCAAATATTATCAGTTGTAATAGATTATGTCAACTAGGACTAGGATAATTTGCTTTTAATTATAACTAATTTATTATTAACATTTTGCAGTTTTCGAGTTCATTAGAGCTAGAGATCAGACAGCGCATTACTGAAAAAATCCGCCTTGGAGTAGACTTCTTGAAAATCGTCACAGATTTGTAAGATATACTCTTTCTAGTGATTCTAAATACTTTTAAAGCTCCAATACATCAGTAAAGAAGACAAAGATCAGGAATCAATAAAATTAAGCATCAAACATGACTCGAGACACAGTACCGGAAAGCTAGCTACAAAAACACAAGAAAACATCACACAAAAGAGAGCCAAAAGGTCATCCCTTACCAAACAGGTGATAATATTGCTGCAAGGAATGGGCAATGCAGCATAATAAAGACAAATGTGAAATATAAATAACAAAAAAGATCCAGAAAAGAAGCACCCTCTTTTATATCTTTTTTCTTAAATGGATATATTGATTTTTTTCCATAAGAAAATATAATTATGTTGTTATATAATATTCATTAGTCATACACGTAAAAAACAATCGATCCAGATTTTGATTTCGCTGACCTTGGCATCATTATCATGATTTAAATTTACTACCCCTCCTTCCTAAAAGTACATCCCAGCATATATATGGCGTCCAAATAACGTCGAATCGACATCAAGCTGACGCCATGACATCGCATCAACATTGATATGACGTTGTTTTGACGTCATGTTCCTTACTGTTGATATTTGTGAAGTTGTCATATTTTTTATTGAAGTGACATTGACCTTTATGCTGATACTTTTATTGCAGTGACATTGACCTTGATGTTGATCAAGTGGCAAGAAACCTCCACCACACTGTTTCCAGGCTGTATGTTTTTAAAATACCTCCAGTAAGTATTGATAGAAAAAACAAATGGCTATCATAAATATTAAACTTTCAATGGTGCTTGAAAATAATGGTGTTTTGTCTTTCTATGAATTGTAAACATGGACAGAAAAAGCTAATATCAGGCCTCCAGATAAGAGCGCGAACTGGAAACCTATTTTCTTCATTTCTCGTCCAAAACATATGTTGTTGGTACTCAAAAGAACCGTCTCAATGGGATGGTTATTTTGAGCACCCAAAACACATGTTTAAATTGATTGGTAAGGAAATAATTGCAGCTTTATGTTTTTAAAATTTCCTTATCTGGATCATCAGTGCACTATCACATACCTGGTATATGATAGTGGTTTTTCCTATTCATGTTTACACATTATTCACAGAGGAAGAGAGTGAATAACAATGACAAAACAACAAGATACATATGAAAAGCAAACTGCAATGAAGGTTTTGCGTCATACTTACATGATGTTTCGAATTGTGCATTCCATTGCATTCACAAAAGTAATAACTATGGTTTGTTTTTTATATGACTTCAACTGTACTTCAACGCTGTTTCATTTAATTTGATTGTAGGATGAAGCCAAGTACAGCACATTTAATATTCAACATTAAGTGTGGTTAGATGATGTATTTGAACTATGAACATTTATAGCCAAAAGTCAATTACACAAACATCTTCGGGATCCAAAAACTTGATTCAAAATAGGGATAGTACGTGTTAAACACCAACACTCAAATATTACACTGTACACATTATTATACTCCATATTGCTTCACATATGATAACACTACACTGTAACGTAACTAAGGAGCTATTGTGATGTCATGACGTCGCTTAACGTCGCTTAATGTGGTTTTCTATTGGAGAGTATATAATTATGTAAAACAGTTACCTTACTTGATTAGTAATGCTTATAATAGTTAGCATGCATGAAATTAACATTAATTATACTTTTTTTTTCTTTGCTCCTTTATATTAAATTTGAACTGTAAATTTGATGATAACAACTTTTCAATTACCAAAAGGGAGATTAAGAAAAAAATCAAAATGATAAGCATAGAAGTGAAACACAAATATACAAAAATAGTAATTAAATATTGAAACATTGATTCATGGTTATACAAAGTCCTCTGGCATTCCTCCTTCTTTTAAAACGTTCATTAAGTTGTATCCTGTTGCTCCACGTTTTGTCATACAATCAGCCAGATGGATTTTACTAGGACACCACTTTATATCATTTACTTCATTTCTTGCCAGAGATTCACTAATTGCTGCAATGTCTACTCTTAGTCTTTTATCATCTACTAGTTTTGTTGTATATACTGCTTCAATGACACTTTTGTTGTCAACATATGCAACTATTGAAATAGTGTTAGATGCAATGCTTAAAATGTTTTCAATCATCCTTCTAAAATAAAAGCCACTTTCTAGTCCCTCTTGTAAACTCAGTGCTTCAGCGGCAATGGTTGATCGCACAACTCTTTTAATCTTATTAGCATTCCAATACAGCGGGCAACATTTCTGATTGCTATCCTTTAACCAAATAATATGCCCTCCTGTGCTTCCAGTGCCACTATTGATATTGCATAAAGATGCATCTGTGAATACAATGATCTTCCATGTACTTACATCTCTATTCAAGCTTGGAAATGAAAGTATTGATTGAATGTCTTTCATTCTGTTTACTACTTTTATAGCTCTAGAGAGATCACCTATATTCCCCTGTTTTAGTTTACTGCTTAGGTCTATTAGCTCAAAAGCCATGTCTGGTCTCGCTCCTTGTACAGCCCAGTTTATTTGTCCAATCAGCTGTCTATATTCAGATTGCTCTTGAGACGTCAGTATACTTTCTTTATCCTGTGCTCGTTTTGGATCTATTGTTTTATTCTTTATCTTATCAACATATTTTGACTGATCTAGCAATATTTTACCTGTTTCTTGAACTATTCTAAAGCCTATATAATCAAAATTCCACTTAGTTTACCATCTTTATGTACAAAGAACATTGCTGGATCTATATCACACATTTTACAACCTAGCTTGAATAACTCTTCCTTTACACTCAAGTAAAACTGTCTAGCTCCATCTTTCAGCCCACAGAGTCCATGCTTTAGCTTCCACACTATCCCCTGCCCTGCGCTACTTTCGCGAGGTGGTTTTATATACACGTCTCTTCTTAATTCTTGACCCTGCAAAAATGCGGATTTTATATCTGTTGTTTTAACTGTCCAATTATTATTGAGGAAATAGCCAGAAAGATCCTCATTGTACCATTTCCTACTGTTGTACTATCTCTAGGCATTAAATATTCTTCTTCAAAACCCCTAACAACCAACCTAGCCTTTGTCTTCCCATCTTTGTCTGTAATAACCCATCTTGTTGACAGTGTATATTGGCCACAATCCTGCACTTCTTGATATGTATCAAAATGACACAGTTTCTCTAATTCTGTCAATTTTGCTTCAGTAATCTCGTTGATTCTGCTTTCATTCTTCTGCACTATGTTAACATTTGCAACACCATTCAACAGTTCCCAGTCCACTTGTTCAAGATTTATGCTTTTCTTTTCTTCACTTAAATCCTCCGTAATGTTGTACCAATATTTATTTTTACCAATTGCTTTTCCTGCTCTTCCAGTCACAGTTGCTTTTATCCATTCATCAGAATTTTGCAGTTTGTATTGAATAATGTCATTCACCTTTTGTGTTATTCTGTTCTGTTGCTTATCTTGATTTTCATCATTATTCAGTTCTCTAGTCGGTAGGTATTCTGATATTGGGTGTAATTCTCGGTTTTCTATCACTTCTTTTAGGGCATCTACATTATCCTCTATTTTGCTACTTGTATCATTGTCCACATCATCATCTGTAGAATATGAATTCACTTTATGTAACCTATTTGGAGACACTCTTACAAAAACTCCCCCATGTCTCACAAACACTGCCTTCCCGTCTTGAAAAACAACCTTCCCTGGTCCAAGCCAACGTTCTTTGCCTTCACGTTTGTAAAACACTCTATCTCCATTCATAAAAAAAACTTGTTCTGAAGCTCTTACTTTGTTCCAAAGAGCCCTTCTTATCCTTTCTTCTGCTTCAGATTGGATAAATGCTTTCCTTGTAGCATGTAAAGCATTTAAATGTTGAGAAAAAAACTTCACTACGCGTTGTTCCCTCTATTGCTGGCAATGTATCCTGCATAATATTTGGAAGATTGGGATTTTCACCGAAAACAAGTTGATGACTGCTGTAGCCATTCCACATTTGCAGAGAGTTTCAAGCCATATTAGCCCATGATAGTCATGTCTGTGAATTCATTTTTCCATAATCTGCTTCAAGTTTAAGTAACATCATGTCTGTTATAGCATGAACCCTTTCACACAAGCCATTTTGAAATGGACTCTCTCCTGCTGTAGTACATAGTTGCACATTCAAAATCGATGCAACTTCTCTCATCTCATCTGAGTTGAATTCTCCACCATTATCTGTCATGAGAGCCCCCATGACACCAAATTTTCCAACCCAGTGAGTCATCAAAGCATCTATAATGTTGCTTGGCTTCTTTCTAGTAACAAAAACAGACAGTGTATATCTTGACCACATGTCAATTATATGCAGTATCCAACGGCCATTCCATTGTTTCAGGTCCATAGCAACTTTTTCATTGAACTTTGTTGCCATTGGCATACTGACTACTGGACGAGATGGTGTTTTGGAATAAACCTTACACAATTCACATTTTTCCTCTATTTCTGACACAGTTTCATAGTATTCCTCCTTCCATACTCCAGCATCTTTTAATAATGCAATCAGCCTTTTCTTGGTCGGATGTGCAAATTGTCTATGTAACTTTAGTACTGTTTTGTACTGATCTTGTTTACTTAAAACATCAAGTCTGACAGCACACACAGCTTCTACTGCTACTTCCTCTGCCTTATCTATTGGGATACAATAATGTCCTGAGGTAGTCAAATTTAAAGAAACGTCCTTACCCATAATCGATGCTGTATCATTTTCTAGGTCCATCTTTATGGCAGCTTTCTTCATTGCTGTTCTTGAAAGAAGCAGTGGTATGTCGGATTCTACCACATCTGTTCTTATTATCACTTCTTTGCCAGCAATGATTGCAGGCAAGTTATATTCTCCCTTTGACTTCAAACGTGTCCCTCCACCAAACTTAAATACTCTTTCACCAATACTGTGCTGAACCTTCATTTTATCTTCCCTATCTAATGACTAAATATAGCTGTTTAACCAGTTTTCACCGCAAACTGTGCTACTACATGCACTATCTAACACTGCACAGTTCCGTGCATCAATTCTTAAACGACGAACTTCTTCCTTATTATAGCCAGTTAAAAGTACAGCATTTTCATCTTCAACCACATTTGTTTTTGACAAATTTTCCCAGCTGTCTGGGCATGCGGGCAGTAAATGCCTAAATGATCCACATGATTTACATGTTAATAAACGGCCATCTGGCCCTGTTGGATTAGAATTCTTTTTCACGCTATTCTTGCTTACAATCTTCCCTGACTCTGGTCTCTGATTCCATGTTGATCCTATATAGGCCTTACCTGGCTTTCCACGCTTCCATGATCCTCCTCTATCTCCACCACTGTTTTGAAAACTTCCTTTTCCTCTGACATATCCAGCTGCAAGCAGGGCTTCTTCATTTGCAGCAAGGAAAGCTGGTTCCAATTTAATACTTGAACTGCTGCTACTCAATTCAGTGTCACTACCTTTGAACTTCTTAAGGGATTTCTTAGCCTCCTCATATAATGATGACTTGTTTTCATAGTTCATTCCTGTTAATACTAACAATTTTTCTTCCTTGCTGATGTTTGCTTTTAGAAGTAGTTTGAAAGCTAAAATTTCAGGCGGCAATGTCATTTTCTTTTTCTCTATTTTCCTATATTTGGCATCAAAAATAGCCACATACTCATGGATTGACTGTCTCTCTGATCTTCTAAAATCATCGAAATCCTAAAATTTTTCTAAGCTGTCTGTCAAATCATCCTTAGCTAAATGCTGATCAAAAAAATAAAAAATTAAGAGAATAGTTAGCCCATCATCACTCTTCAGATCATCAATAGAGATTTGATCAAATACTTTGTCACGAATATGAGTCTCATCATCTTCTTGCAAAGATAAAGCAATGGCAATACCTTGTTTACTGCTGCTAAGATCTGTTATCTCCTTCCATGCCAACAATTCTTGTCTAAAACGTTCATATGGTTTTCCCTTGTTAATAGTTGGAGGGTTGATTTTAGAAGTAAAGTTGACCTCCTTCAAATTATTCTTCCTTTTTAATTAATTAAACTAGATACCTTCTTTTCTTTAAATACACATAGATTAAAACTCTTTTCCCACTTCAGAGGACTGTTACACACGCTCTGCTACCATTGTTAAACACCAACACTCAAATATTACACTGTGCACTTTATTATAGCAACCAACCAGCGAGTGTTGGCAGCTGAAGGCTGCCAACACGAGAGTTGGTTGCTTTTACGATTAGACATGCTTTTTTCAGTGACATACCCCACCCACTTCTACATACTAGGCCATAATTTTTCGAACGTCAAAGCAACTTCCGGCTACTGGAGCCTGGAGGTTGTTTCCGGTGTATTTCCGCACTGAATACAACTATCTTGCTAAATTAAACACTCAGAGCAATGCTTCCATCGCCACTTGTTAGAAATAAAACAAACCTTATTCTAGAAGATCTGTTGCAATTTTTTTCCAAACGGGAAACCGCTCCGACAAACTTTTCATTTCCATTTCGACGGATCATAACACATGAAATAAGTCACGTCAATACTGCTGTCTTTTTTGCGACAATACCCTTTCCGTCACAAACTCTTTTATTTTCGTTTGATAAAACGTCCGATAAAACATGTGGAAGCGATTTCTTTAACTTCCACTTGCTGTCAATTCATTGTTGTTGTTTTGCAATCCATTGCGTCATTTAAAATGTAAATGACGTCACGTCATTGTAACACATAAACTGGTTCCAAGTTGTTCAAATTAACAACTGGTCATGTATAACGTCTCCGCCAGCATATCCCGACGTTAACGGTGACGTTGACGTCACGAAAACCATGCCAACACAATAACAAGTTTGAATGCAGCGTTGCAAACTCGATAAACGTCATAGAATGGAAAATGATTAAGCGATATTTAATACAAAAAACCCATAAACTTATTTCTCTAGCCTGTATGTAACTTTTAAAATGGTTCCGAGTTGTCGGCTAGCTCCGTGACATTCCGTGATACGGGCAGATTTCTGCCCGTTTGATTTATTGATGACCTGTCCCTACAATAGCCAATGTAGGGGAGGTAACCAGTCTATGTAACACAAAGGACAAACTCCCCAACAGTTGCCAACGCCCCAGACTCGGGACCAAATTCGGGGAGCATCAAAATCGTATCTAAAATGCAAATATCAACCTGTAATTGGATCACAAGTTCATAAAAAAGTGAAAGAGAAAATAATTTGACGATAATGTCCAAAGCACATGACATGCACATCTTCAAACCATGAGCAAAACATCTGAAGAGTGAGTTTTCATGCGAGGATCCAGAGGGGGAAAGGGGGTCCGAACCCATCCCAGGAAAATCACAAGTTATTTGGATTCTAATACTTTGACCCCCCCCCCCCCCCGGTTAAAGTTTGACCCCCCGGGAAGTTGGACCCTCTCTGGAGTCTTGGAAAATTATAGTTCTCTTCAAAAAGAACCGTAAATTAAGTTGATGACTGAAAAAACTTGTGGCGGATGGGCCTGGACCCCCCCCCCCTCCCCCGCTCCCCGACGATATTTTCCTGGGTCCGTGCATGCAGTATGATCAGGAAATACCACAATCTTACAATGCAGACCAACCCACAGTAACGTTAGAAAGAGCCACAGACCAAAGCTTAGACATCAGTAGGACAACTAAATAAAGCAGCCATCTCCATCTTCCTCGTCAAGATGTTTGCAAAACTAGAGAGGGCACAGAGGTATACATAACAAAGCAAGAACCAAAGACGGAGAATAAACAAATGGGAGGAAAATTGATTAAACTGTGAATCAACAACAACCGAATGAGGAGTTGCGCTCACAAAATACCCATGTATTGTAGAGGCTTGTTTAGAGGGAGGGGGGGGGGGTAACAATATTCCTTGAAGTAAACAGGCAAGTATCCCTCATGAACTGGCAAATATCCCCATATTTTTTTCTGAATATCCAATATCCCTGACAGTAACAAAATTATTGGACATAGTAATAGGTCCTATACCATTATGGCATATCCATGGAGGTAAAAGGTATAAAGTAAAGTCGGGTATATTCGGACAGACGGCTAATTTCGGACAGCAACCTTGTTTGTTTCATATTTTAAATACTGGAATAAAAATAAATTACCTAAGCAAATAGTGAAACTCCTGATGTAACGGCTCATAAGGAGCCGTCTCATCTTGATTAGCACTATTTGCGAATAGTGTCCGAATTTACCCGACTTTACCCTACCGGGAAGTTTACACATGTAGTGAGGTATAGAGTTATCCGGCGAAGAGACCATGTGCGGATCCAGAGGGGGTGATAGGGTCCGGACCCCCCCCCCCCCGGAAAATCACAAGTTATACAAGTTATATGGGTTTCTAGAGAAATTAACACTTGGACCCTGGACCCCCCCCCCCCCCCCCCCCCCCCGGAAAAGTTGGACCCCCTCGATCCTTTGAAAAGTATAGTTTTTCTGTAATAAAATCATTGGACCCCCTCCGTAAACTGTAAAATAGCCTGGTTGTCCAGGCTGTTTTCTGGCCGTCAGACTACCCCCCCCCCCCCACCCTGACAAAAATTCCTAGATCCGCGCATGGAGGCTATGCATTCTACAAAAGATCACCATTGATCAGCCGATGTGCGTTCATAGACGTATACGTGTTTTGCGTGCCCAAAAAATTACTCTTCGATCTCTGGATTAAGAGGTCATCTAAACAAAAAACATGCCATGTAATGGTGTTAACATAAAGTCCTCAATGCAAGAAAACTTGTCTTTGGGTGCGAGGCAGCGAACAGCAAAGGCGCTGACTGGCGCGGGCCGACCTGCGCCTTTGTTATTTGCCTTTTGGAAAGCATCATATCTGAATTTGCTTCAAGCGAAATTTTTATTTACCAGCTAGTCACCGTAGCTGAGCAAGCTGATTTGAATCTTAATAAGACCTTGCTTGTCGCATCGAGACCCATATATTTTCTATTATTATATACGGCTATTCATGAACACTCCCATCCACTCTGGAAAATAACAAAGCATTATGTATAAACTTTCCTAGAAATACTTGTCCGGACACCCTGGAAAATCATATGACGAAACTGCAGATGCCAAAATATATTTAAGAACAGGGGCTATTATGTGTCCACCAGAGATACGAAATGTGCATGGTAAGCATAACTCTTTTGTAACCGCTAGACGGGAGTACTTTTACAAACAGAGAAGACCAGATTCAAAATTGAAAAGCAACATCATGCTGCATTTCACCAGGGTCTACACTGTTTGCTATGGTAAAAAAAGAGCTCCAGATACAAAAATACAATATTTTAGAAAAGTTTACCTGACACCCTTTTTTCCATACAATGGACTATCCCAAGTTCGTAATTGTTTTAAACCAGAAAGTAAAAATTCATTAATTATTATACAAAAGTTAAAGTTAAAGAGGATGAGCTGCGAATTTTGTTTGGTTTGATTCTTAAAGTAAGTAAGGGTGCAAAGATCAGGAATCGATACAATAAAGTACCACACATGACCCAGGATACCAATGGGAAAGTGACAAACTCACAGCAGACACTACAAACAAGAGTCAAGAGGTCAGCCCTTTCCAAGCAGGTGACCACAAAGCACATATAAACAGACGCGCACAAAGACGTAGCAAACACAAGACAGAACAAAAACATAAAAGATCCACAAAAGAAGTACCGCCTTCGAAGTCCCATCAACCCTCTTTCAGTTATCTACGGACGGATCTTCCTGGGTTGAACCAGTACTAAGCTAGGATGAATGTTCTTGCTCAAGGACATAACAGAGTGACGCCGGTGAGGTTCAAACCCGCGGCGGCCCGTAGTCTCGGTTCAAACACTCTACCACTGACCCACTGCGCTCCCATGAGCTGCGAACTAACAAAGAAGTGCAAGAACATAGCATCGTCAGAGCTCTTACTAACTGCTGATTGGCAGTCCTGAACCCCTAATTTTGGTGCTGGGACTCTCATTTTTGAAGGAGGCTAAATTCTTTAGTATGGCGACAATCCCACTTTTTGCAAAAAGTGCTATAGGACTATTCATATGTATAAAAATATATGAGAACCCCACCCCGTAGAATCAGCCTCTCGGAACTATGGGGGCATGCACGGATCCGGGACCTCCTCTCTATAACTGTAAAATGTAAAATATTAAACGTGAGTACTAAAAATATGTCAGGGCTGTTTTCAGGCAGCCCCCCCCCCCCCCAAAAAAAAAAATCATCCTGGATCCGCGTATGGGAGACTGACTATTCATGCATTGATTCCCTGCATGGACCTCCTTTTACTCAAATAACAGCCTGTATCACAAAAATGTACAAATAACACCAATAAATCTTGAGCTTGCAGCATTTCAAAAACATGGGGGTCCCAGGATTTCTTTCTTTCTTATAGTGCTGACACGATCAAATTTTGATCATTACACCTGGGAGTGCGGTTTTGGAATTTTGAAGAAAAAAACATACATACATGTAGTTCGTCCAACAGCTTGGCGACCTCTTTCGGGTCAACTGTTATGTCCCCCATGGGGGAGAACGGACTAGCCCCTTTAGAGGGCGGGTCAGTCGCCTTCGCCTGTGAAGGCTGATAAAAAAAACTGCCTATAGCATATATTGGCTTTTTACTTGGTATCTGTCTTAAGAATTCCATTTTCTCTGAGTGATGCGATCCCAAACGCGTCTTTTTTAAGAGATTCGACAAATGACCATTTTTTTTTATCTTTATTATGTCTCCCTGTACTAAAATGAGCAGGGGTGTCCAGGGGATTTTGTCGTACACTTACACAAAGTAAGTAAGGGTGCAAAGATCAGGAATTCAGTGGAACAGTGATAAACTAACAGTTAGACACCACAAACGAGAGCCAAGAGGTCAGCCCTTTCCCAGCAGGTGAATCATTAAAGCCAAATGCTATTAACCATTGGTTGGTTGCAGTTAGGTCGCACCTATTTCATATTACTCCATATTACTTCACATATGATAACACTACACTGTAACGTAACTAAGGAGCTATTGTGATGTCATGACGTCGCTTAACGTCACTTAATGTGGTTTTCTATTGGAGAGTATATAGTTATGTAAAACAGTTACCTTACTTGATTAGTAATGCTTATAATAGTTAGCATGCATGAAATTAACAGTACGAACCAATGAGAGATGATGAGCCATAATAATCACACCAGATCTGGTGGCATGCTGGGAACAATATGTGAATCTTCCATAAAAGTACTTAAAGAAGAATCTTTCTAAATTATCCTAAATATATGAACACCTAGTGCTAAGGAAATAACTTTCCAGGAACTTAAAAGGGAGGTGGAATTAACCATAGTAAAAGGGAAAAAGTCAGCCCTCAGTGTGTGAGTCTTTGGAGATTGTACTTCAAATCTCATTGTACATATTTTATTTTATTCAATTGTAGGAAGTCAGTTCCAGCGACTTCAAAAGGAGCATTCCATTGCCTTTACATGAGGAGTCTGATTTTGTATTGCCTGATTATGACGTCACATACGGTAAGACAACTGTTGTTATATGAGCCAAAATTTACATAGCAAAGTTAACAAAATGACATATGCACACAGAAAAGACTTCTGGCTATCCAGCTAGTCTTATCAACATCTCTGCTGTCAACAATAAGAAAGTGTGGCAGCTGTAGAACGTCTCCCAGTCCTTCACTATAGTGTAGATTATAAGAATCTATCATGAGTGTGAGGGTACGATAAAAAAATCCATCCCAAGAATCGCCGTTTGGCATCAGGAGGCTTGCCGAGTGATGGCAAACGGTGATTTTGAGGAACTGATTCTTCTATCCTACCCTCACACTAATAATGGATTCTTTTTCTTGCTCACCACAGTTTTTATTTGTTTATTTATTTATTTTAAAATAAGTTTCCAGAAGGCCCTGAATATGCTTAGATGCAATTTCACAGGATGACGTTACTTGACGTCCTGGGTTAAATTGCATGGGTAAGATAAGATTTTTATCCCAGGGTAAAATCTCAGATATCCTTATCTGGTGTGCAAGAATATTGTGTTCTACCAGATCTGCAAGATCTCACCAATTTTTAACTGCTCACAAACACAAAATAGACCAAGATAGCATTTACTTTTCTCACAAGCAAATTATTATATACAACTTTTTTTCTCTCTCAGGATATGGACGACTGGGTCTTGTTATAGCTGGTAGTAGAAGAGAAGAGAAGAACTATTTGAAACTGAATTTAGGTCAGTTTATTTTGAGCATTTAGTTATTGGTGTCAGACAGCATTAATGTTTGGCCAGTGATTTTAGTAGCCAATGAGTTATGCTATTGTCAATTCTAAGCTGGAAATAGTAAGCGAAAATGACCTGCAAAGTCGACATTCACACACTACAGTACCCACAGTACCGCGAGGAAGAGGCAAAGAAAGACAACAAAAAAACATTTCATTCAGAAGACCACAAAAGTAAAACAACCAGCCCTCCCTTCTCAGCGAACACAAGTACTGTATAATCAAACAAATACCTAACACAACAGTAATAAACAGTGAATAAACAGCATAACCACCACCTAAGAATGGACAGCAGCTGAAGCTGGAAGCTCTTTTGCTGTTTTATCTTTATTATTAAGTTATGGTTAAAGGCCTATGTCTGCTTTATATATATCACATGCGTGATCTTAGTAAGCTGAAGTAGTCATTCAGTGTCTGCTATTGGCCATATGGACACCTGATCATATTATACTTGGCCAATTTTAATTGAAATCCAAGGGTAACCCTTTTGTGATATAGAAAATAGCAAAAACGAAATTGATCTATCATAAATATAGCTATCAGGCTTATTATTGCAGCATTGGGTTTGTTTGTTTTGATTTTTAAAATTGTTGCTCTTAAGCCCGTGGTCAGAATTCAAAAGAATTGGTTATAAACGCCAAACAGCAAAGATGCTGTTGGTTGGTCTGCAGTGTGTGGTTGTGGTTTTTTCTGATCATACTGACTTACGTTTTTATGACATTCAGCAAAAACAGTTTAAATGAGTACAAACATCTGATAACTTTCCCATGGATGTGAGAACATGTCCTTGTACATGTATTTATTTGTTAATTGAAAAATTTGCACCTATAGTTTTAAAACTAAGTTGATTCATTAACTAGGGGCCAGTGCCCTTTCTTATATGTAAAGGTGTCAACTTATCATGCATTCCATCTTAACAGGGATGTTCATCATCCAAAATTCATTTAAGATACCCGTAATATTTTTAGCTCACCTGAGCCGAAGGCTCATGGGTGAGCCGAAGGCTCATGGGTGAGCTAATAGTATACCAGTCACTCCGTCGTCCGTCCGCCGTCCGTCCGTCCGTCCGTCAACATTTTCAAACATCTTCTCCTCTGAAACCACTGGGCCAATTTAACTCAAATACATAAGGAGACTCCTTAGAACACGGGAACAAAAGTTTGTTCAAATGGTCCTGGTCACATGACCAAGATGGCCGCCACGCCCATATATGGTAAAACCCTTTAAAAATCTTCTTCTCCAGAACCAGAAGGCCGATGACCTTGGGACTTGGTATGTAGCATTGGGGATGTGGGGCCTACCAAGTTTGTTCAAATGATGATCCTAGGTTAACCTTGACCTACTTAACGTCAAGGTCAAATTTGCTTCCTAATGCATTTAAATGGGAATTTTTTTGAAAAGTTGATTTTTTGAATACTGTCGAAGCCAAAGTCATTATACTCACTTGATATGTTTAACCTAATGAGACAATGGCTATAAATAAGTTTCAAAGGTCAAGGTTGACCTTTGACCTTTTAGCTAAGTCGCTCATATTGGAGTCCCATCTATATATTAAATCATAGTTTTCTCACAAACCATTGGCCAAATTGAACTCAAATTTCAAATGAAGACTTCTTATGCTAAGTTAGTCAAAATTTATACAAAATATTTTGGTCACATGACCAAGATGGCCGCCATGCCCATATATGGTAAAAACCCTTTAAAAATCTTTTTCTCCAGAACCAGAAGGCCGGTGACCTTGGGACTTGGTATGTAGCATTGGGGATGTAGGGCCTACCAAGTTTGTTCAAATAATGAGCCTAGGTTGACTTTGACCTACTTTACGTCAAGGTCAAATTTGCTTCCTAATGCATTTATATGGGATTTCTTTTGAAAAGTTGATTTTTTGAATACTGTTGAAGCCAAAGTCATTATTCTCAATTGATATGTTAAACCTAATGAGACAATGGCTATAAATAAGTTTCAAGGTTGACCTTTTACTTTTCAGCCAAGGTCGCTCATAGTGGAGTCCCATCAACACATTAAAACATAGTTTCCTCAGAAGCTACTAGGCCAATTGAACTCAAATTTCATATGAAAGTAATAAGGTTGCAAAGATCAGGAATCGATACAATCAAGTACCACACCTGACCCAGGAATAAATGGGAAAGTGACAAACTCACAGAAGACACCACAAACGAGAGCCAAGAGGTCAGCCCTTTCCCAGCAGGTGACCACAAAGCACATATAAACAGATGCGCACAAAACATAGCAAACACAAGACAGAACAAAAACATAAAAGATCCACAAAAGAAGTACCGCCTTGGAACGGTCAGTAAAATATTTTACTGGAGGGCTTAAACCGGTTTAACGGCGCCAACCTCACCCTTAATTCAGATGTGGATCAAGACACATAAATATTTGGTTTGCATGAAAGAACCCTAACTTATCAATGCATCATCTCCTAAAACATATAAATCAAGATATAACAAGGAGATAAAGCAAGGATAAGGACTCAACAGTAAATTAAACTGAATACCGGAGCAAAAGAAATCCAACAGGTAAACCCCGGTGGGCCCGACAAACAGCCAAAGCATCAGGCCCCTACCATCTCATCAATAGATAAGTCTTTAAGTCGGAACCATCATAGAGTCTGAAGTCCGACCCACCGGCGTGCAATTAAAGAGGAAAGCAAAGTTGCCAACCGTGATTGGGTTGACTACCAAGCATGCAGTCTGTTGCAATACATTAATGTTATAGCCAATCTTTTTATAATGGGAAATTATTTTAATGAACTGCGCTGAAAAATTATTAGAGCCAACAATCTTCTTCAACTTATACACCAAGTCACCATAGAAATCAGGTTCCGGAAGTCCTTGGCGCAAGAGAGATTTAAGTCCAACTTGGAATTTAGAAATCAAATCATAGTATCGTCTATAAAATTTTTAAAATGTTTTGCGAAGTTTATGATACCGATAGCCCTGTTTAAGAAGTTTCTGAGTTAACAATTTATTGCGAGTGTTGAAGTCAGTAACATAGCTAGATGCTCTAGCAAAACGAATGAGTTGAGAGATATAGACTCCATAGGATGTAGAACGAGGAACATCACCATCTAAAAATGGGAAATTGACAATTTCAAAATCAAAGTCGTCACGTTTATCATAAATTTTGGTTGAAACAATATCATTAGAAATTGACAAATGCAAGTCTAAAAATACGGCTTCGGTATCAGAGGCATTGGCTTTATTAAGTTGGAGCTCTGAAGGGTATATTTGACTAACCTTATGATAGGTTAGCCCAAATTTATACCAATTTACACTGGTCACATGACCAAGATGTCTACCATGCCCATATATGGTAAAAACCCTTTAAATATCTTCTTCTCAGGAACCAAACGGCCAATGGTCTTGGGACATGGTATTTAGCATTGCCGATGTAGGCCCTATCCAATTTGCACAAATGATGAATCTAGGTTGACCTTGACCTACTTTATAGCAATGTCAAGTTTGATTCCTAATGCATTTATATGGGAAAAATATTGAAAATGTTCATTTTTCTATAACTGTTGAGGCCGAAATCATAATACTTGCAAGAAATGTTTAACCTAATGAGACATTGGTTTTATATGAGTACCAAATGTCAAGCTGACCTGTGACCTTTTATCCAAGGCCACTCATTTGAACTGTGACATACCTATCTAAACATCTTTTCCTCAGAAATCACTGGGCTGTTTGATGGAGTATTCATTGGATTGTTTAGGTCACTTGACCAAAATGGCTGCAACCAGAATATGTGGTAAAACAAAATTTGTTTCATTATAAGCTGTAGTTGACCTTGACCTATTTTAACATTATTAAGGAGATCAGGTGAGCGCCTCAGGACCTTCAGGTCCTCTAGTTTGGTTATCCCATAAACTGTTTTGAGGATATCAAGTCTATTTTAGACATCAAAAAATCAGCTGACCTGTGAAAACCATAAATCTGTTTTAAGGTTATCCTAAAATAAAATTATTGATACCGTCTACAACCAGATTTTAGATTGTATCCTTTATTCAATGTTGCCTAAGGCATATGAATAAATCATTATTGTAAATGTTTGGACAGATGATTTTTTTATTTCTAAAATTGTAATTTACACAGATATATCTAAATGCATCTGGATTTGAATTTGCTATCTTTGCAGACGACACAGTGAAGCAGAAGTTAGTATCAGCAGATGGCACAGTGGGCTTTGGTTGGAACAGACCCTCAAAATTTTCTATGAAGAGGTGGGGCTTCTACCCTGCTGATGTTCTGCAGTTTGTAAAATAACCTGATTGAAATCATTAGAATGAGAGGATCAACTAGATGGCCATTTAATTTTTGCCAAGGAATACAACCCAAAAATTAAAAATCCACAGAGCATTTTTAATCAAGACTGTTCATTATGAACTGCAACGTAACTTTTTATAGAATGTGAATAAGCACATGGCAAAACCAATGACATAGCCTGTGCATCCAGCCAATACTCAAACCAGTCTGGGCATTTGCCCAGACTGGTCTGAGTCTTTGCTGTCCATATGTATAGACTGCTAGTTCTTTGCTACTCTTTTATATCACAGTGAAGACTGTGGTCTGAATGGGCTAGTATGCAGCATGATCTAAGTCTGCACGATATATGGGCCTCGGCACGTAAAACCTGTCTTCGGTGGTTTGCGAACAACAAAGGCGCAGACCAGCCAGCGCATCCGCCCAGTCTGATAAGTGCCTTTGTCATTCGCTTAATGGAAAGTATCTAGACTTGTTGCAAGCGAAATTTCAATTAACTAGCTAGTCTCTGTAGCTGAGCAGTCTTGTTTTTTCGGAGCTCCCGAAGACAGGTTTTCTCGCGACACAGCCCATATAGTTACTTCTGTTGGTTTTGTTGTGCACTGCTTCATTTGATCAAAATTTAATTACCCTGCCGCTATGATATGTATCTTAGGACTTATGACATATGAGAAAATAGACTCTCCCATCATACATGCAAAAGTCAAAATTTTGGCATGTACCTTGACCCTTATTCATACTGGCGTATGTGATCAGAGATTGTGGCTATGTACATGATCAGCGAAGGCTCTGGGGAGTTTGCGACTTGATTATATCGATTATTGATCTTTGCCTTCCTCTTAACATTGGTCGAGGCAGTTCCGATTGCATGATCAGCGATGGCTTAGGGGCGCCTGCGACTATACTACTCACATACATCAAAATGTGAGTAGCATAGTCGCAAACTCCCCAGTACCAAAATCACTCATGTATGTAATAGTACCAGAATCTCTTGATCTGGCCTTTTTTTTTTACTTTGTCCTTGAGCTATCGAGTCAACTGTGAGCAGTATATGCAATTATTGTAATGGTAACATGGATCATTGTTTGAAGGTTTCCAGTAAGAATATAAAAGTGGGCCAATATCAGTTTACCAGTGAAACAGCATGGCGTTTCGCTGATCACGCGATAATGGTCTGAGACTGTATGCTGGATTGGTTTGCTCTTCAGCTGATGATCAAAAATGTTTTTTTTTTCTATGGTACCCTATGTTATACTGATAATATAAATGGTTAATGGATCTAGCTTTGTTCTCCTTTCTCCCATATTGTTGCCATTTAAGAGCAATGACATGCACTAACATTGAAGTATGAATGGGGTCTGGCACTTGTAGACACAGGTGTGCTGGAAAATAGCAGAATGTGTTAGAGACCTCACATAAACAACAAATTCTCTAAGTTTATGCTATTTTTCCAAAATAATCTTGAATGACAGACCCTTCCAAAACAGAGAAAGAACATATCTTATTTGTAAACAGCAGGCTCTGTATCACCGAGTCTATTCACAAAAAAGAAATGTAGAAACTGTCTTAAGCCGCCACTCAAACATAGTCAAAACAAAGGTCTTGAAGACAACTGGTAGCTTAATGCAGGTCGAAAGTATTGCAGAATGCTCCTATGGAGACTAACCCAACGCACCGAGAGGAAGAGCCACAGATCAATTATTGTCACAATACACCAGGAAGACAGTTAAAGTTAAGCAACCAGCTCTCTCTTCCCCATCAAGATGATTGGAAATCTAGGACACACAGTACTGAATAACAGAATAAGGATCAAATAGAGAACTCTCACAAACAATGGGAGCAACAATAAACACTATATCAACAGCGACATAACAAACGCCTTAGAAGGGACATCAGCCTAAGCCACAGTGCAGGGGTGGCTTAAAAGCAGACCTTCACCCGAGATTCTGATGTGGTTAAATCATGACACAAAATCACAGCAAAAACATTCATTACAACAATAGCACATCCAGCGTCAAGCAATAATCTCCTCATATACATAAGATGATCATAAGACCGAAAAAGGCATAACACAACAAAACTAAGATAAAACAACCAACAGAACCACCGCCTTAGAATGAACAGTTACCTTAGCCACTGGAGGTCCAATATGCATTTTACTGGTACAAATCATCGCCCTAGATTCTGTTGTTGTTGCTGTTGTTGTTAAACACACAAAAATGTTTTGCTCTCGTGGAGGCTTCATTACTATCGCAATCTATCATCACAAAAAAACAATCTAATCAAATTAACACACTATGATGATAAAAGAAAATAGGCTCGTGGACAGATAGTCTGAGCTGAAAAAAAACCCCTCATGTTCAGCAACCGTGGTCCCAGCCAAATACAGGCATCAGGAACCAACTAGCAGATTAAAGCTTTACGTAAAGGCCGTCATTGGGTCTGAGGGGTGACCAACCGTCTTGCAATTAAAGAGGAAACCATAGCTATAAACAGTGCAGACTAACGCATCATATTCATGTTATATCCAACTTATTTATAATATTTTAGAACTGATCACTAAAATTAGGTTTTCCAACAGTTCTTTTGCATTTAGAAACTAAACCACCATAAAATATAGATTCTGATATGCCCTGAGAAGAGATTTTAAACCAGTATTGCAGTTAACAATCAACACTGGGTGTCTGTGGTAGAATTTAGATGATGCCTTACGATTCTTGTGATATCTATAACCTTGTTTAGCAGTCAAAAATACTTATCTATAGATCAGAGGGTTGTTGTGTCTTCGGTCAGGCCCGACAGGACTTAACTGTTGGATTTTTTAGCTCAGGTATTCAGTTGCATGTAATGTTGAATCATTTCCTTTGTTTTATCTCCTTTTTATATCTTTGTATGAATTAGGAAATGATGCATCGATACGTTAGGGACTTGTCCTGCAAACCAAATATCTATGACCAAATAAGAATTAAGGGTGAGGTAGTTACCATTGAACATGTTTAAGCCCTTCAGTAATTTTACTGGCCGTTCCCATGTGGCGTTTCTTTTGCTGATCATTTTTGTTATTTTTTATTCATTTTTGTCTTTGTAATGCTGTCTTGTCTGTTCCTCGGTTTTGGTAAGGATTAATCTGCATTTATTGTTTTAATTCTTCATAAAGATTTTCTTTACAAGTTACATGATACCGAGATGTAATATACCTGGGGATATCTTTAAGTACCTAGATATTATGACATTGCAACTGGCATGTGGTGTTGGATACTAATTTACTGGGACTGGTGTTCTTTGATTAAAAACAGTTATATTATCAGATGGGATATGCTCTTAGACAATCTTCTGTGTTAAGTAAAATGGTGGTAACGTAATTCACAGTAACGTAATTCACATTGTGTTTTAGAAAAAAAGCTTATTAGCTAAACGATGAAGACTTGAAATATCATGTACTTTTGGTTTAAAGACAATGTTTAACACAATAAAGGTATATTGTAAGCTTGTATGTATTTCTCATTTACGGGAGCGCAGTGGCTCAATGGTAGAGTGCTTGACTCGAGACCGAGGGCCCGCAGGTTCGAGCCTCATCGGCGTCACTGCATTGTGGTCCTTGAGCAAGACACATTTATCCTGGCTTTGTACTGGTTCAACCCAGAAAGACCCGTCCCTGTTTAACTGAAAGATTGTTGATGGGATGTAAAGAATCAAATCAAACAAACAAACAAAATCTCATTTAAGATAGAAAACATACAGATAACGTAATTCACATTTTGTCTTAACTTCTCCGCTGCCCAGGTTGCATATAAATTTTGTTAAAACTGATTCAGATAAACAAGCAAGTATTTCCTTTTATTTGTACACTTAAGAAACATAAGGTAGGATAAGAAAGTTTATTTAAAGACTACATGACAGTATATAACAGTAAACATAAGCTCTGATGAGCTTTTGACATGTTTACATTGTCCTATTAGTTGTTCTAGTTAGCATTTGTGGTGAGATATGGAAGCAGCAGAGATGGTAACGTATTTCAGATCAAGTTTTGGGACATTTGTATTTTGAGTCTTGCAAATGGATTTCTAGGTGTGCAGGTACATCAGTCACAAAATACGTTAGGTTTCTATGCCCACTCGTGAAATCTTAGACTCTCGTTTGTGGTGTCTTCTGTGAGTTTGTCACTTTCCCGTTGGTATCCTGGGTCAGGTGTGGTACTTGATTGTATCGATTCCTGATCTTTGCACCATTACTTACTTTTACATGTATGAATGTGTAAACTTAACTCTTTTTGGCTATTAAGATACTCTGATAGTAAAAGCCCAAGATAGGGATTCATAGCCAGCCAGAGGCCAGGAAGCGTGGGCTTCAACACCATATGGGCATCGACAAAACAAACACTGACTTTGTTGCTTGCAAACTGAGCTTGCAAACAATAAAGGGGCAACCCAGGCCACGCATCCCCGCAGTTTGATCAGCACCTTTGATATTCGCTATCTGAAAATGTAACTATTAAGATATATCCTAATTCTCTAAAATGTTTGTGATGGGTTTCATACTGATAAAACCTCTGGCTACACCCCTGCTTTCTGTAGTATATGATAACTGGTGACATGGATTAAGGATCCATGCTGGTCAATTGTACGCTGTTCAGATGGTCTCTATTTCATGTCATGGACCCTGTTCTCCACAACGGCGGAACTTTACAATGCAATTCAACTTTTTACTATTTTTGGAAGTTGTGCTTGTCAGCTCGAAAACGAAAGGGTTCCTCAAAATGTACACAAAGTACACCTGCCGATAATACTCGCAAGAGGGTCTGGCAGTATATAGAGATGTTACAAAAGGCATTTTGACCAAACCTTAGAGAATCTACGCTCTGGAACGTAGGCTACATTCGGTCATTTACAGGACGTTTCCGGTAATATTCGTGAAATCGGAGACCCTTGCATTTCATCCTCTTAAACGAACCGGTTCAGAATGGCATCGAAATCAGGAAAGCAAAAAAATCTTACAAAAGAAGAAGAATTACTTCTTCAAGACTTCAGTAGAAATGTTTCAACTAAATCTTCAGCTCTCTTTTATGGAAATGCGCTGATAGTATCAGCGATCCCGATGTGTAAGTGTATTTTAATCGACATAAACTTCCCCCATGTCTGTTCGCTTTTGCCACGTCGCCATTATTTTAAGTGGGTGGAGTATGCTTTTCCGAGCCCAGAAATACGACCAGGGCCTTGGGTGTTATATTTAATGCTGGAAAGGAATGCAAATGAGGATAAAACATTTGCAGATAAAACACCAGATTCATGAAATGATTCTAATTTGACCCTCTTTGTGTAATCAATAATTGGAACAGTTTACCTGATGATATAGTGAATTCTAAAACAGTCTTGTGTTTTAAAACCAAAAACAGGGCTTCCATTAACTTTCAAATCCAGGAAGTCCAGACTTCCTACCCTTGAAATTTGGAAGTCCCATTGAATTTTTTTGGAAGTCCCACTTTTTTCTGTGATATTGTCGCGGTGTGGTAGGTGTAAGATTACGCCTCCGAATGTCATTTTTGGTTTTGACACATTCTACGGCGTAATATTTATGTGCACATTATGTTCAAAATTCTAATTGATAAGAGTGGACTCAATTTTCACTTCAGTTTATGACGTAACCTTATAAAACTTATATAGAAATGTTCCTTAGATACTTATCTTTACGCCGCTAGGAATGTTTTTTGGAAAAACCTCACCTGATCGGTTTTATTCAACCTCAATCATATGTTTACACATTCTGTGAACGTTTTGAATGGCCGTTCATGATTTTGAGAAAGAGGTTGTTAGGGATATACTAAATACCGAAATTGTTCTTCCACGAATTTTCAAAGGGCTGCATAACCCAATCTACCTACCTGCCTACCTACCTACCTACCTACCTACCTACGGGCCTGACTACCTACAGGTCTACCTACCTATTTACCTACAGGTCTATGTACAAACCTATCTATCTGTACCTTCTTACCTATCTATCTATTCACCTACGTACCTGGAGGTCTACCTATCTATCTACAGTAATATTTACCTTCCTACATACAGATCTACCCACCTACATGCAGGTCTAGATACCTTCTTACAGGTCAACATACCTACCTACCCATTCACCCATCCACCTACCTATATACCCACCCACCACCTACCTACCTACCAAATAAGGCATATGGAAATATAATATTATGCTGCGTTGCTCTCTTATATGACTGACATCTGTTACCATTCCATACCTAGCCATCCCTTCTTTATTTATTGCCATGCGTGTTTTAGAAACAGCATTTGTTACTTACAAGCACTCAGGTGTGTAAGTAATAGTATATCTGCATAAATAGGTATTTGATTGCAGCTAAAGGAAAGGTAAAGAATTATCCAAAGATCAGATAGATACAATCAAATACCAGACCTGACGGAGATAAAATGCACTCCAGACCACAGCTAATGCAATACTTACTATATAAGTTATGTAATTTAATAATGTGTGTACAGATTGCGTTAAAATTGGGAATAAGCATGATACATACCTGGCATAAATTTATTTTCAATCGATTCAATGATAAATTCAAATCATAGAAAATATAAATATCACGCCATAAGTAAAAGTCACAAAATCACATAATGGCGCCAATTTTCAAAAGAATATCACAGACAGGCACTGGTACAGTTGCAGAATAGTCATCGGCTACCATGGACAAAGACACCGGACATTAGTGCTATTGAATATTTATAGAATGAGATAAACCGAAGCTCCGCATAACCAACAACAGCTGCAGCAGTCCTTCATTCAGGAATGGAGAAACATCCTACAGGCATTCATACTGACCTACGTTCTGTCAATGAGATAGAGGTGTCAGCAAGTCATTGGAGCTATAGAGCGTGTCGCACCAGATATAAGTTAATCAAAGCTGAATCCTGAAGATGGATCAATGGATTCTTAGGTAACATGTGATAAAATATCGTTATCATATGATATCGTTTCACTTCTGCTGTGATATTCTTTTGAAAAGTGCTGACGTTACGTGATTTTGCAACTTTATTTATGATTTTATTACTGCACGTTCCAAGGTGGTAATTCTTTTGTGCATCATTTGTGTTATTTCTGTCTTGTGTTTGTTATGCTTTCGCGGGCGTCTTTTTATTGATGCCTTGTGGTCCCTTGCTGGGAAAGGGCTGACCTCTTGGCCCTTGTTTGTGATGTCTAACTGTGTGTTTGTCACTTTTCCATGTGGTATCCTGCGACAGGTGTGGTACTTGATTGTATTGAATCCTGATCTTCGCCCTCTTTCTTACTATGAAACATAAATAACAAACATGATACACAAAGAAGCACCGCCTTGGACCGGTCAGTAAAATACCTTTACTGGTGGGCTTAAAGTAGTTTCACTGTACCAACCTCAACCTTCGTTCAGATATGGATCAGGATGCAAAAATATTTTGTTTCTCATTTTACCGGGGGCAAATCTTTGCCCAAGACTCTGTTGTCATTAAAACTAAATTGTTTACTTCGCATGGAGTCTTCTTAGGGAATGCAATGTATCATCACAGAGAAACAATCGAATAAATCAAAGTAAGCGAGAATGGTCAGGAAATACCATAATCACAAACTGCAGACAAATCCTTTATAGTGCCTTCAAGTACCAGCTGCATTAGTTGCCTTTCTATGGACACCTAATACATACAATAATATCAAATCAACATACTTAGATGAAACAAAGTAAAAAGCTCTTAAGTCCCATTCTGCCAGAGCCAAAGAAACCTCCTAGTTTAACCACGGTAAGTACAACCAAATAAAACACCAGGCTCTAACCCACCCATGAAAGTTTTATGCCACAATCGTCATTATAAAGGCCTGACCAACTGTAAAGACGATATAAGAAAATGAAGCCAAAACCACTATATAAAAGCCAAAGAAGCAATAACAACACAAATAAACCTGCATACTCCCTTGTACATATAATAAGGACACATTATACTATCTGTCTGTATCAGTTGAATTTTGGAACGCCTGGAATCGAGAGATTCCCACTGGAGAAGCTTGAGAATTGATGGCAGGCTGCTGGTGTTCCTGTTTCGGTTTGTTGTGTACCAGGCAGCTGTTCTTTGATTTATCTCTAATTTCCGAATCTGACACTTCTTGTGCTGGGTCCAAACAAACGAGCAGTATTCAAAGTTCAAGTGGACTATGCTGAAGTAGGTGTTTGCTTTTTAATCCTCACCACAAGACCTGCGGCTGTGTCTTAAGATCCTGGGCATGCTGTTGGGCTTATTGGAGATAATTTCTATGTGTGTCTTCCAAGAAACGGTAGCCTTGAGGTTGACACCCAGGTACTTTGTTGCATCTTCAGTATTCATGATGTGTCCTATTAGCTTGTGGGAGGGGGTCTGAAGGGGGTCTGGATCTTGATACACTCAGGACACTGCATTTCTGAGGATGGAATTCACCACCCGACTTGGATTCCCACTCTGCTAAAGCATCAAGGTCTTGCTGTAGGACGACATAATCACGGTCCATACATTATGCAGTCATCTGCAAACAAACATGTCTGGAGATGAGATTGTCTTGAGGTCGTTATATGACACTAATCATCTATCATCAATCATTCACACATAATATCATCTAGAATTTTAGTCGTGTCAGTCTCACAGCATGCCATCCCCCATTTCCAACAATAATTAATTATAGTTCGAAATACAGTTAGAATTCCAAAATTTACGTTTTGTCAATTCATTTACACATCTTTCTTGAGTGTCCTTTTCATGTTATATTCTGATTATTTTGACTAAAAATTCATAGCCATTTCAGTGCGTACTCCATGTAATAGTAAATACTCTCCTAGAGGTGTTTGGAGTATCTGGCACATACAGAATAAATTGCAAAAAATAACAAGGGCCCCAGTACTGACACATACAGGACCCCCCCCCCCCTTAAGACGGGCACGCTTTCTGAAGAACAATCTTCAACAGCCACACTGGGTTCTGCCAAAAAGAAAGTATGTGATCTACTGTTGGGTATCCCCTGATGCCATCGTGGTGTAGCCTACCGGGTAAACTGAATTGTTGGAACTCTGTCAAAAGCCTTAGAAAATTCCAAGACAATCGTGTCTGCCTGTACGCCGCTGTCCAATGTGGAGGTTAAGTCATGCTGAAGAGTAACAAGGAGCATTCTTCCGCGTAAGGAACGCTCCTTCCGGTGTTTAGTTATACCCCAATACCTGTCAAGTTTGGTACCCTGCCTCCTATACTGACGCTAATGACACTGAGAACCACACGCCATGATGTAGGACAACAACATCTCTCTGTTTACAAAACACTTTTGTTTTTTCACTCTTTAACACATCGTAAGTGTCAATATACGACATACTTATTGTATTTCAAATATTTCAACATTTTTCTTCATGACTACTAATTGCCAGAAGTGCACAGCAGTACACGCAAGCTGGAATTGCATGGATTAAAATACATGACTTAATTTTCATTCTATCGTGCATAAAAACCATAACGTAGTTTGAGCCTAGAACAAACTTACAAACTACGTTATGGTCCCAGAACTAGCGGTGTGGCTGATTGTCAAACTTGCTTTGAAAAATAAGATATATATTTCAGTGATCATTCTTTGTTTCTTACAAGATAGGTAGGGTAGGGTAGGGGTAGGGTAGGTTTAGGTAGGGAATGGTAGGGTAGAGGTAGGGTAGATAGACAGATTTGTTTGGGAGGGTGTTTGTGTAGCAATTTTTATTTTAAAAGCTTGTACTTATTTGTGTAACAATTATTTTTTATAAGCTTGTACTTATACAGAATGAGATCATTCTTTGTTCCTTACAATGCATAGATAGGTAGGGTAGGGTCGGGTTAGGTAGGTTAGGGAAGGGAAGGGTGGGGTAGATGGATAGATTTGTTTGGGAGAGTGTTTTTGTAGCAATTTTTATTTTTAAAGCTTGTACTTATTTTGTGTACCAATTATTTTTTAAAAGCTTGTACCTGTACAGCGTAAAAATTGCAACAAAACAACATTCGTTTTTAATACATGTATGTTGTTCTGTTCATTGATGTAGTGCCTGTGTAGAAGGAGCGTTCAAGTACTAAATTATCGCATGCGCAGGATCTACACAATTAATTACGACGCAGACGTGTAGAGTTTATAAGTTATTTCACAAGCGTGCAAAGTGTCACGTCAGCACTTCAAACAAAACGGATAGTGATTGGGCTGTTGGCCGTTTCGCTTTATTGCTCAGGGACTGGACGTCCGTCTGGCGGGAATGGTTTCTAAGGCCGTTGTCAAGATGTGTCGATGTAAAATTTCACACCTGTTGGATGACACGCTTATATAATTACACTTCCGACTGAAGCCTACATGTGACACTGGCTGTCAATAAAACTCTCGAAATCAGTCAAGTGGGACGTCCTAGCGTGGTCAATAAACAAAATAAATGAGTTTCCGATACGAAGGCGGGACATAAATCACGTAATCTGGTAAATGTGGGTGGGTTTTTTCTGCAGACAGGACGTCTCGATATCCATTTTCGGCCGTACTAGGGAATTTTCAGAAGTCCACGGTACGTCTTTGATGTGTAATTTCGGCGTACGCAGCCGATTTTTGGACGTAATATACGGCGTACGTCCGCCTAACGGAAGCCCTGCAAATATGACAGATTTATGGGATTCAATAAATACATCACTCATGAAATCTACTAACAAACTATAATGAACTTTACTTACTGATAAACGACTGTCAGATCATATACATATATTGACATTTTAAACCCGGAAGTCGGAATATTTACTATAAGTTACGAAAAGAAGAGATGTAGAAGACGAGTTACGGAACTCATCCTATTCTACTAGAACCAGTACCAGTACCAGTAAGAATTAAAAAAAAATATTGCTTGTGTTTTCATCGTTATTTCTTCCAATCTTCTTATAGACCTTTTCAAACACCTTTCCTTTAGACAGTAAAATGTCACATCCTCATCTGGATGAGCGGGACACTACGCACTTGGTGTATACACAGGTAATTCTTAATTACTTCTACAGGTTCAGTTGATCATGATTTCTAAGTATATACTTCGATCGAAGTATATACTTAGAAGGAAGTATTGAGATTGAATGGGATTGAATGAGGTTGATGATTATTTTCGTAGGGATACAGAGTTGCAAAATTATACTAAGACAGGGGTGAAGAGGATCATAAACCCTTTTATATTTCAAGATAATTTTCAATTTTCACCCCTGCGTTTTTGCTTTTAAAGGAAAAAACATGCCTTCATGATATTTTTGAGGATGTCCCCCATGTCACTGTGAGGAGAAAAATCATCAAGCGCGACATGAGTGTGTTTTTCTGTTTTATCCTCTTCACCCCTGTCTTAGTATAATTTTGCAACTCTGTATCCTTACGAAAATAATCATCAACCTCATTCAATCCCATTCAATCTCAATACTTCCTTCTAAGTATATACTTCGATCGAAGTATATACTTAGAAATCATGATCAACTGAACCTGTTCTACGTGTTTTGATGAATTTATAAATAAAACCGCATTCGAGTATTGTGATTGGCAATAAACTTACCGTTCCATCAGGGCCGTCGCTGCGGTTTTTAAAGTAGTCTGACAGAGGAAACCACTGAGTGCCGAATGGGGGGAAAGCACAAGAGGGATACAGGCAAGAAAAATTTTGAAGCCTCTATGGAAATTTTCCATGAAGCAAGTTTTTAATTTTATTTTCCAGAGAGTGAATGACAAAGGCACTGATCAGACTGCACAGATGCACAGACTGGTCTGTGCATTTGCTGTTTGTATGAAACTACATATAAGTCAGGTTTTCTTGTGACACAGCACAAATCGCCAAGTAAAATAATCCTTTAATGATAATGAAGTTTAATCTAGAAAGCAGGTGTTATTATAATAATATCATTGTGATTGCTTGTTTTCACACCTTGGCCAGGTCTACTGATGACATGTGCAATGAGTGTTGATAATTGCATCAAACCATTGTGGCACTTTCCATGATTAAATAAAATCACACGTAAGCAGAGAAGACAAATCAGCAGATGACAACAAAAGCATGACTTCTCCGGAAAGCAGAATCAGGCACATTTTTACGCCTGCTTTTGGTTTTGTACACTCGAGTTGTTGACCACACCTATGCGAAAGCAGTAGGCGTGAGCCTATTGTGGTCTTGGCCAATAAGAACGTTGCAAAGTGACTGTGATTGTATTGCCATAGGGAGCGCAGTGATAGAGTGCTTGTCTCGAGATCAAGGGGTTGTGGGTTCAAGCCTCACCGGCATCACTGCGTTGTGTCCTTGAACAAGACATTAATCCTGGCTTAGTAATGGTTCATCCCAGGAAGGCCCGTCCCAACATAACTGAAAAATTGTTGGTTGGGACGTAAAGAATCAAATCAAACAAACAAAACTGTATTGACATGACGATCTTACATGACAATCTTACCGTCTTTGGATATGCAAATAAGAGAAGCAGATGGGCTTTTAACGCTAATTGATCGTGATCAGATCTGTTTTCAAGTTTGTGTGCACATAAATGTTGTCGCACATTAGTGACTGTCTCCATCAAATCCTCTAAAAAGGCAATATTTCTAGCTTTTTTGACTCATTGAAACTGCTACGCAAACAAAAGTGACACGTTGAAAAAAATCGATAGGCATACATGTACATTGGCAAACGGTATCAAGACACATAGCATCCAAAATTGCAAAAGTTCCAAACGATTTGTCCCTAACTTCAAATGTCTGATAAAATGAATTTACTAATCAGTGGAATAAACTATTCGCCAAATGCTATGGGAAAGAAAATACCCAGCATGCAAAAAGTTAATATGTAATGACTTTTCATTTTCTACCACTTCATTGCAGAGCTATTTTGAGAATCCACCAGATGGACCTATACCAGTCTGGGATATTTTTCATTTTCTACCACTTCATTGCAGGGCTATTTTGGAGAATCCACCAGATGGACCTTTACCAGTCTGGGATATTTTTCATTCTCTACTTCTTCATTGCAGGGCTATTTTGGAGAATCCACCAGATGGACCTGTACCAGTCTGGGATATTTTTCATTCTCTACCTCTTCATTGCAGGGCTATTTTGGAGAATCCACCAGATGGACATGTACCAGTCTGGGATATTTTTCATTTTCTACCACTTCATTTCAGGGCTATTTTGGAGAATCCACTAGATGGACCTGTACCAGTCTCGGATAGTTTTCATTTTCTACCTCTTCATTGCTGGGCTATTTTGGAGAATCCACTAGATGCCATCTGGTGGATTCTGCAAGATAGCCCTGCAGATGGACCTGTACCAGTCTGGGATATTTTTCATTTTCTACCTCTTCATTGCAGGTCTATTTTGGAGAATCCACCAGATGGACGTGTACCAGTCTGGGATATTTGTTCATTTTCTACCGCTTCATTGCAGGGCTATTTTGGAGAATCTACCAGATGGACCTGTACCAGTCTGGGATAATTTTCATTTTCTGCCTCTTCATTGCAGGGCTATTTTGGAGAATCTATCAGATGGACGTGTACCAGTCTGGGATACTTGTTGATTTTCTACCTCTTCATTGGAGGACTATTTTGGAGAATCCACCAGATGGACGTGTACCAGTCTGGGATATTTGTTCATTTTCTACCTCTTCATTGCAGGGCTATTTTGGAGAATCTACCAGATGGACCTGTACCAGTCTGGGATAATTTTCATTTTCTGCCTCTTCATTGCAGGGCTATTTTGGAGAATCTATCAGATGGACGTGTACCAGTCTGGGATACTTGTTCATTTTCTACCTTTTCATTGCAGGGCTGTTTTGGAGAATTCACCAGATGGACCTGTACCAGTCAGGAATATTTTTTGCCATTGGAACCCTACTTAGTACATACCTGGTAGCCTTTGCCTACAAGAATGTGAAATTTGTTCTGAAACACAAGTAAGTACATATGATTATGAGCTGTGACGTCACATGTGATTTCCAACAATGTAGCATTTTGACAAGTGTAGACTCAGATGAGCCCGGTAGCGCAGTTCTCAGTCGGTAACGTGTCTGGCAACAGATGCGAGTCTGACTGCAGATCCAGGGGTCGCGAGTTCGATCCCGGCCCCGTCCCAAACTTTCGTGGAGATTGATCATGAAATAATTTCTACGGTCATTCTCCTCCCTTCCGCTGAATCATTCAAGAAGGGTTGTTGTTAGTTAGAAGCGAAAGTATGTGCACGAAGTACTGGTTAACTGCTTGTTCAAGCTTGCTGAGGAAAAAGTGTGGTTAGGTGAACTGACCGTCCCGCAATGACCATAGCTGTTGACTTGGGACGTAAAGCAACAAAACAAACAAAACAAACAAAAAATGAGCCTGTGCAGCCTCCTTTTAAGCTTAGAAACTCCAAATAATGTTCAGTCAGTAGCTTAACAATCATAGAATATTCAAGCGACTAGCAAAGGCTCTGATCAGACTGCGCATATGCGCAGGCTGATCTGAGGCTTTGCTGGTCACACATACCACATTGTTGGAAATCTCATGTCCCGGCTAATTAGCATAGGTCCCGTCCTGAGGTTATTAAACTTTTTTCATGCTCAACTCAGCTGAGCATGAAATTTTAATTGCTTATAAAAACCAAAATGCTGAAAAATAAAGACTTTTCTTGCTTTCAACCTCTCAGATGCTGCATTTATCAAGCTAATAAATGTTAAATGTCAACATTATGATTAATGAGCATGATACATTTCATACTCAGTTGAGTTGAGCATGAATATTTTTTTTTATAACCCTGAGGCCTGGTTAAAAATGAGGGTAAAATTGTGAATACTGAATATCTTCTTTAATACCCATTAGTTTTAGCATAGGTTTTGGATGTTCAAAAGAACCATCTCATTTAGATGGTTCTTTTGAGTACTGTGTTGATAAATAAGAATTTTTTTTGGATTACACACTCGTGTCTAGGTTTGCATTTATGTAAATTTTGCTTAAAAATGAACCTACATATAGGGCTTAATACAGAGTTCTTAACACACCTCGCATAAAGAGCGCATGGTAAAAACGTGACATATCAACCAATAATTCACAGTTTTGAAAGCGCTAGGGAAACGTGCGCTAGCTGGCTTCATTTATTGCTGCAAAAGGATGTCATTCATGGCGTTAGACAGCGTAATGTGGTATTTACGCTTGAAAGATGTTACAAATACATGTGAACGTATGCAACACAGTCCAACTATTGACGGGAATTATTCAGTACAATGGCGGAAAAGTGGAAGAAGCTGAAGACTTCAAGTGTTTGTGTGTTAGAATTGAAATAGATCAGCTCTCCTACGTGAATTGTTGAGTAATAATTCACTGTTTTTAGTCAGTTGTATGCAGATATATATAAATCACTAGCGCTTCATGCTCATGATTTGATCTTCTTTACAACTGACCTCCACAACAATTAGCTGCTAGAGCTGATCTATTTCTTAAATAATGTTTGTTTGTCGTTTCTTACCTATATAAGTATATATATATATATATAAACCAGCTATTTTACCCCTATCGCCTTAGAATGTGAATTTTTAATTTTTGCTTTAAATATGCGCCTAGGGAGCGCAGTGGCTCAGTGGTAGAGTGTTTGACTCTCGACCGAGGGGCCGCAGGTTCTGTCGGTCCTGATCTGGGACCGAACTGTTTGCAAAGGTTTACAGCAGATGACAAGTGGCTGCAAGCAAGTGGAAAGGCTCAAATTTAATCATATAGAGAGTTGAAAAATACTGTCAGTGCTGAAATTTGGGCCAGCATAATAGATTTGGTCCCTTATAGTAAACACCCATGCTGAATTTGGTAGGAATCTTCATCTACATGAGGCTCTAGAGCGTCTGCACATTTGTGTCTACATTTATTCACCTGCATGCTCAGATCCAGAGTTTTTTCAGAGAGGGTCCAATTTTTATGCCCCCAAAGGAACTTTGGGAGGCATATTGTAATCGCACTGTCCGTCCGTCCGTCCATGTGTCCGTCCCGCTTTCGTGTCCGGTCCATATCTCCTATATTCTTTGAGGTAGGAATTTCAAATTAGGTGTGTTGATGCATCTTGGGATGGCGTAGTGTCGCGCACCATTTTCGGGTCACTGTGACCTTGACCTCTGACCTAGTTTTTAGAATAATCGTGTCCGGAGCATATCTCATATTATTTGAGGTAGGAATCTCAAATTTGGTGTGTGGATGCATCTTGGGATGACGAAGTGTCGCGTACGATAATTGGGTCACTGTGACCTTGAACTTGACCTCTGACCTAGTTTCTAGAAACTGCATTGAGTCTGGTGCATATCTCCTATATTCTTTGAGGTAGGAATTCCAAATTTGGTGTGTGGATACATCTTGGGATGGCGGAGTGTCGCCTACCATTTTCGTGTCACTGTGACCTTGACCTTGACCTCAGACCTAGTTTTTAGAATAATCGTGTCCGGAGCATATCTCTTACATTATTTGAGGTAGGAGTTTAAAATTTGGTGTGTGGATGCATCTTAGGATGACCAAGTGTCGCGTACCATAATTGGGTCACTGTGACCTTGAACTTGACCTCTGACTTAGTTTTTAGAATAATCGTGTCCATAGCATATCTCTTATATTATTTGAGGTAGGAATCTCAAATTTGGTGTGTGGAAGCATCTTGGACTGACAAAGTGTCGCATACCATAATTGGGTCACTGTGATCTTGAACTTGACCTCTGACCTACTTTCTAGAAATTGTATTGAGTCTGGTGCATATCTCCTATATTCTTCGAGATAGGAATTCCAACTTTGGTGTGTAAATACATCTTGGGATGACAGGGTGTCTTATACCATTTTAGGTCACTGTGACCTTGACCTCTGACCTAGTTTTAAGAATTATTGTGTCTGGAGCATATCTCTTGTATTCATTGAGTGAGGAATTCCAAATTTGGTGTGTGGATACCTCTTGGGATAGGGGAGTGTCATGTACCATTTTTGGGTCACTGTGACCTTGTCCTCTAACCTAATTTTAGAATAATAATGTCCAGAGCATATCTCTTGTATTATTTGAGGTAGGAATCTAAAATTTGGTGTGTGGATGCATCTTGGGATGACGAAGTGTCGTTTACCATAATTAAGTCACTTTGACCTTGAACTTGACCTCTGACCTAGTTTCTAGAAACTGGTGCATATCCTATATTCTTTGAAATAGAAATTCCAAATTTGGTATGTAAATGCATCTTGGGATGCCTGAGTGTCACAAACCATTTTTGGGTCACTGTGACCTTGACCTCTGACCTAGTTTTCAAGAATGATTGTGTCCAGAGCATATCTTCTATATTATTTGATGTAGGAATCCCAATTTTGGGGTGGTGATTCCTCGTGGGATGGCGGAGTGGTGCATACCATTTTGAGTCACTTTGACCTTGACATTGACTTCTGGCCTCATTTCTAGGTTTTTGGTGCTATATTACAGCTATCTTTCCTCAAATGTGTCTAATGCTAGACCAATTCCTTTGGGGGCATTCGTCACGTGTTTGTGACATTTCTTGTTTTTTATTAAAATACAACTAAAATGGGGCCATCATCGGCCTGCTAGCAAAGTACCATTTTAATGGCGTTTCACTGGCTTGCAGATGATGGCCCAACACTGAATGCTGGCTTGGTAGCTTTGTGATTTTTAAGGGGATCCGGACCAGTATTGCTAAGAAACCCTATATTTTTTGTAATTTTTCTTGTAAGTACCAAAAATCTCATACTGGCTCATTCATTTTTACCCATCACTGATTGAAGCAATTCTGAGTGCATACATTTTATGTGTGATCATTTCAGGGTCGCCCAGAAGCGAGAAGAGGCTGTGGCCCGAGAGGTGATGAAAAAAATTGCGGATGACAAGAAAATGAATAAGAAAGAAAAAGATGAAAGGTATGATCTATCATAGGTGCATATTTAAAAAAAAATTGTGTAAAAATGTTAATATTTTCTTATCCTTAAGTTTGTTCATATATTTTGAAACTCAAAAGAACCGTCTCATTGAGACAGATTGCATGGCAGCAAACACATAAGTCTTTGACTGCTCCCTTGAGCAAAGGAGCACAGTGGCTCAGTGGTGGTGTTTGACTCGAGACTGAGGGGTTGCGAGTTTGAGCCTCACCGGCTTCACTGCATTGTGTCCTTGAGCAAGACACATTAATCCTTGCTTGGTACAGGTTCAACCCAGGAAGACCCCTCCTGACATACATGTAACTGAAAAAGTATTGACTGGGATGTAAACAATCAAACAAACAAAATTATCCCACCATTTGTTTTTGTCATGAAAATGTTGTCTGCTTTTCATGTCTGCTGCATAAGTTCAAGTGCACTTTAGACTAAATTTATGATGGAAGCAAACAATATGAACTCTGATCAGACTGCGCCCAAGGGACCTTGGGCGCAGTCTGATCTGGGTCCATTGTTTGTAATATAGGCTACCTAAAACATAAGCAGATTGGAGAGAAGAAAAAAGGCGTAACTGGTCGGAAAAGTGTTAAGCAGATAAAGTTTGTTTATTTTTCAGAATTTTGTGGAAGAAGAACGAAGTAGCAGATTACGAAGCCACAACATTTTCTATATTCTACAACAACGCTTTATATCTGGTTCTACTAATAGTCGTCTCATTCTATTTATTGAAGAATTTCAACCCAAATGTGTATCCTTTTGAAAATAGAAATCAGTCATGGACCAAGCTGGCCCAGAATCTTAGGGAGAAGTGACTTCTCCCTTCAGGAATTTTAGGGAGAAGTTTGCCGATCCTAGGGAGAAGTGAGAGCCTGTTGACCCGGAACGGATGATGATGGCTGGATTGTCTGTGCTAGGATGAATGGATTGGGTGGGGTGGGACTTGTTTTTTGCCCGGTGACTCGTCGGGAGCGAAATGCTGACTGAAAAGCGCCTTCTTCGCCCGAATCGCCCTCTAGTGTGGTGCCTGTCAGGATTGATAAAGGGGTGTCTTCACACTGGCAAATTCAATCTTGATTAGGCCAAATAAAAAATAACTGCGTTTAGGGTAACCCGACCTTACCTAAATTTACTGGTTAATTTAGAATTTTTTTTCAGGTTTTCTTAAAAGATATATATATTTTTTGCATTTTGAAAGGGGCAGGGGACAAAAATATTTCAATATTGCACTTGTTCTGCAGGACGAGTGACTAAAAATTTTCACTGGTCCTGCAAACACATGCACTTGTCCTTTAAAAGCGTATGCAATAAAGAACATAAGAGAGTAATAGGTAATATGACTTCCTCGAGTAATTCTTCCCAAAGCACTCGTCCTACAGGACGAGTGCTTTTAGAAGAATTACTTGTCCTTTCTAGATTTCACTCGTAATTGCGAGCGGCAAGTGGAATTTTTGTCCCCTGCGGGGAAATGGAAAGTTAGCCTCAAAATCCTGAATTAGGTAAATTATAATAGCTTCTTTGTCTTGTATTCAAGTTATCATGGTTACAGGTTGTCGTATCGAACGTGAGTCATACATGTATAAAACATATTCCTCGCCTGTCACGAGCGATATTTTAATGTTGGGTTGAATAAGATCGATCTTGGAGGTGCGACTGCAACTAATTCCCGTGCCATGCGTGATGACCCGGGAGCGTCTCGTGGAAAATACCTGCGACTCCCGATAAAAACCGCGCGGGACTCGTGCGAAGTTCACGCGGGACGCACGCAAAATCCATGCGAGTTTTTAGTTTTTCTTCCGTGAAAAGGATTAAAAATCCCCGCAAAACACAGGGTTTATAGAACCTTCCTGGCAACTGTACTGTATCTTAAGACTATTGCCCATTTAAACTAGTAATTACTAATATCTTGTAAGCATATTGCAAGTTTTAAGATTTGAATTTCTAATTTTCAGGATTTTCGAAATGTTGAACTTTCACCCATGGGACCTATGATTATTATTTCCTTAACTGTTCTCAGAAATTATGTGTGTTCTGTTGGCTGTGCAGCAGGATTGCTAGCTCTGTTTTCCACCAGTACCAAATAGAAGGGAGATTATCCTGTACCTCATCTTTAACACAGAAGGGGGATGACTCATCAAAACAGTGACTCTTCATCATCATGCTATTTTCCAGAGTTATATAGATTTTGTATAGAGCGATTTTGAGAATTTTTATAAAAGAACTCGGGTCCTCGCGATAAGTGTGTGGAATTAAAAAAAAATATCAACCAAAACATATGTTGGGGATACTCAAGAGAACCGTCTCGATGAGACGGTTTTCTTGAGCACCCAAAACAAATGTTTAAACTGATGGATATGAAAATATTCAAGATTTTATGCTAAAAAAATTTGTTCATCTAGCACTATGAGAACTGAGTTTGAATTCATTTTGAAATACGCTTCCGATCGATTACCATCAACATCATGCTGATATATGCATCAAAAGCCCACAACACATATGACTTTGCAATATTTCGGAGACAGCTCATTATACCTGAAAAAATATTCACTAGGCCATTAACACATATCAGCCTCTCAGACTGTGTATTCTATTTTGAGCCAGCACATGGGATTTTTGGTACTTATCGCATATGCATTCAGCAAAGGCTCAGATGAGCCTGTGCAAATGTGTAGTTTCCTCGGAGCCTTTTCTGCTTGTATGCTCAAAAAAGTGACAAATATAAAGGCAAACGCCAAAATTTAGGCCTCTATCCCTACTAGATAGCAGCATGTGCATGTTTAACACTGCATTTTGGGTAATTTTTTATGCTTTTGTTGTCGTCTGCTGACTTTTTTCAGAATTAACTTTTTCAAAAAAAAATTCAGAAACACTATCAGAGTGATAGCCAGTTTGTATCCAGATTATGGCTGACTTTTTGTCGGCCCTGATCTGCAGGCAAACTGTTTTCAAAGGTTTTCATCAGACGACAAAAGTCACCTCTAGCATGATAAGAGTTCAAGAATAACCAAGCATATGCCAAAACTAAAAAAATATCAGGTGTTCGGGGCCCCCAGATAAATGCGTGTACCTGAAAATTATTTTTTATTTATCAACCAAAACATATGTTGTGGGTTCTCAAAAGAACCGTCTCTGACAATGAGACGGTTCTTTTGAGCACCCAAAACATATGTTTCAATTGCTGGTTAAGAAAATAATTGCAATTTTAGGCTGACAATTTTTGCTGAATTGGACCTATGGGACTGGTAAGGATTATCCAAAGTGCTAGTTCTCTCATTTCTAAATGAAATTACAAGATTGTACCATATTAGAGTGCTGTATACAGATTTTTTACAGATTTTAAAAAAAAAATCTAAACCTTTTAATGCAAACAGATCAGCTGGCTTCTAAATTCTAACACACTGTCATTCACATCAGTACACTGGGTTGGTTGGAAATCAGAATGTCATGTAGTGTGTACCCTTAAAAAGCCAATCACAACAAAAGTCGTCTGCTTTTGTCGTCTGCTGAAATGTTTTAGAAGCCTTTCCAACAAACAGTGTGGCCCCAGATCAGACTGCTCCTATAGGAGCAGTCTGATCTGGGTCTACACTGTTTGTCTCTATACTTAACTTTGTTAAATAATGTTAGACTGAATTTTTTGCTGGCCTTTTAAGGGTTAAGTGATAGCGTGTGCTTATGTTGGTTTAACTGTTTTGCCTACTGGGTAATTTTTCATGCTCTTTGTCGTCTGCTGATTTTTTTCAAAATCAACTTTTTTTATAAATTTTTTAAGGATTACCATCAGAGTGTCAAACAGTTTGGACACTGATCAGGCCCGACATTATGTCGGGCCTGATTTGGGTCCAAATTGTTTGCAAAAGTTATCAGCAGACACCAGCAGGCAAAGAGTTAGTTTCTTCAGCAGTGCTTACTAAGTAATGGGTACTCTTAAAAGAATAGTTATCCAGGCTTTTCAGTGCCCACAACAATTATTGTAAAAGAGAAATTAAAAGCAGTGTTAAAATAATAATTATTTAGAAATATGCCCATCATCTGTAAAACCCATTTAAGCATAGCATATTTTTTTTAAGGAACCTTCGTAAATATTGCAGACCCGGCTCGGATGTCACAGAACACAGCATCTGATCAGGGCCTTCACTATTTGCTTTCAGAATGTTCTATTGAAATTTAAAATAGAAAACCTCTCCAAAACAGGAAATGGATTTATCTAATTGATTAGGATGGGAAAATCCATCCGGCTTAAATGGGTCACCTGTAAATGTTTGTTGGAGAGGTGAAATGTCAATAAAATTGAAAATAAATTTGTAATTCTCTTTTTGTGTCTTGTTTGCAGTGTTGTTCCGTGTAAGATAGTTGTGCTTCTTGCTTGGACCAGTAAAGCTTGGTGAGCTTGTGCATATGTGCAGTCTCATCAGAGCCTTCACTGCTCATATTAACCCTTAAACGCAAAAAAAAATGCATCTGAAAATGTCGTCTGCTAAAGTCGTCTGCTGCAAATAATTGCCTTACATAACTGACAAATTAAGTATATAAGCAAACACACACAGTGTGGACCCAGAACAGACTAATCTGTCCACACTGTTTGCCATAGAGGCTTATTAAAAATTTCAGCAGACGAGATAAGCAGACGTCTTTTGTTGCGATTTTCACATTAAGGGCTAATAAACTTTTTGCTTACTGTAAAGGCGGCAACTTTAATATTCATATCTGGGCGTGGTTCCGCTATTTCATCTGCTAAGGAAGGGAAATGCGGTTTTATTTATAATTTGGTAAAGAGTTAATAAGCTTTTTGTGCCTCGCAAACGTGCGTGCATTTCATGAAAGTCTTGACAGTATATACACTGACCTTTTGTGTATTAACACTTAAAGGGCATATCACAAAAGGCTGTATGTTTTTTGTTTTCTGCTGAAACATTTTGAAGCCTCTTTAACAAACAGTGTAGATCCAGATCAGACTGCTCCTAGGAGCAGTCTGATCTGGGTCCACACTGTTTGCGTCTATACCTATGTTAAACAAGAAACCAACATTTTTAAATGTAGTTATTTTGCTGGTGTTTTAAAGTTTAAATAATTACTGTCTCTACTAAGGTGTTATGGTACAATGATACAGTTACCTTTGAATAAATCATACCTCATTTTCAGCTTTTACCCATGTCTAAAGTAGACCAGTCCTATTTGCGCATTCATGAGGTGCGGCCTTTACAGTAACCAAAAAGTTCAATAATACACACAAAGAACGGAAATAGATGAAGATACAGAGGTGTCTAAACTTTGTGGATAGTTACATACAAATGCTTATAGCACAGGTTAAGATAAACACAAAAAATGAGTGTAAAATTGTAAATAATTAGTTACCCATCAGTTTTAGCATATGTTTTGGGTGATCAAAAGAACCATCTCATTGAGACGGTTCTTTTGAGTACCCACAACATATGTTTTGTTAGAGAAATAAGAAAATTAATTTTCTGTTATGCACTCAACTAATGGCATGTTAAAGATTGTCTTTGGTGCTTTAGAGCAATTAGCACAAAACCTACCTAGGGAGCGCAGTGGCTCAGTGGTAGAGAGCTTGACTTGAGACCGAGAGGGGGGGGGGGGGTCGAGTCTCAAAGGCGTCTTTGCGTTGTGGTCCTTGAGCATGACACATTTATCCTAGCTTAGTACTGGTTCAACCCAGGAAGACCCGTCCCTGTTTAACTAAAGATTGTTGATGGGACGTAAAGAATCAAATCAAACAAACAAAACAAAACTTACCTCTCTCAGGGTCTGCACAGGTTTGAAAAGTACTTGAATTTTGAGGGCTTTCTTGAAAAGTCCTTGAAAATTAAATCTGCCTTGAAAAGTACTGAAAAATCATTCAAAAGCCTTGAAAAGTCCTTGAATTCTACTATTTTCTGTAGGACTTAGCACTGTAGATAGAGGACTTAATCAGTATAAAGTTGTTGTGCCTAAATTTGGTGCAGCATATGCTGCACCAAATAAAGGCACAACAATTTTATACTAATTTTCCAGTACTAATGTCTCCATTATCTCAGTCTAGCATTTCTGAAGAAGAATTTTAACACTTTGATCAGTATTTTTCATTAACTTTAAATCCTTTAAAACTGAAAAGTCCTTGAATTTTACTCATACTTGCCTGTATGAACCCTGTCTTATAGCATTCATTATACCCCCGGTACGAAGTATACAGGGGGTATATAGTTTTTGCCTTTTCTGTAATTATGTTTGTTTGTCTGTCTGTCTGTCTGTAAACTTTTTTTTCCGTCAAAGATTTCTCAGCAACTACTTGGGTTAGGATTCTGAAATTTGGTACAAAGCTTGATAGTGATGAGTTGTATTGTGTAAAAAAGAACAGCCTCATATTGCTTATCAGTCCCTTTATTTGTTCATTTTTCTTTCTCTCCAGTGGAAATTTCTGTCACAGATTTCTCAGCTCCTATTGGAGCCAGTGTTTTCAAATTTTATGTACATCTTCAGGATGGCAAAGTGTATTGTGTAAATGGAAATTAAGATGCTAATCCTCATTTTGCCTTCTTTTTTTCAATTTTTCATTTTTCCTTCTTTCACTCTTATATAATACATATGGACATTTTTTTCTGTCAAAGATTTCTCAGCAACCACTTGAGTTAGGAATCTGAAATTTGGTACAAAGCTTGATATGCTTGATGTATTGTTTAACAAAAGAACAGCCTCATTTTGCTTATCAGTCCCTTTATTTGTTCATTTTTCTTTCTCTCCAATGAAAATTTCTGTCACAGATTTCTCAGCTCCTATTGGAGCCAGTGTTTTCAAATAATTTTGTGTACACCTTCAGGAAGGCTAAGTTAACCAACATCAGCATTAATTTTGCACTTAAAAAATCACATGAGCATTTGATGTGATTATTATGGTGAATATTTGCAATCATGATCAAGAAAAAATATTACTGCATTTTTTACAGAACAAAATCTTTTTTTTCTTCAGGGCCCTCAGAGATATCTTATTGACAGTTTTATTCATAAACAAATGAAAGTATTTACATATGTCTAATTTAATAATATATAAATTATCACATAAATTTCTCAGCAACCACTTGAGTTAGGAATCTGAAACTTGGTACAAAGCTTGATAGTGATTAGTTGTATTGTGTATTGCTACATATTGCATATCAGTCCTTTTATTTATTCATTTTTCTTTCTCTCCAGTGAAAATTTCTGTCGAAGATCTCTCGGCTCCTGTTGGAGCCAGTGTTTTCAAATTTAGTATACACCTTCAGGTAGGCTAAGTGTGTTGTGTAAATGAAAATAAAGGTGCTAAAGCTCATTTTGTCTTCTTTTTTAATTTTTCCTTCTGTCACTCCTATATAACACATATGGACGTTTTTGTCTGAGTTTTCTCAGCAACTACTTAATTTAGGATTATGAAATGTTGTGTACACTTTCAGGTAGGCAAAGTGTATTGTGAAAATAAAAAATAAGGTGCTAATCCTCATTTTACCTTCTTTTTTCAAATTTTCAATTTTTCCATCTGTCACTCTTATATAACACATAAGTTTATGGACATTTTTCATCATAGTTTTCTCAGAAACTACTTGATTTAGGATTATGAAATCTTTGACAATTTTGTCTTTTCTCTGAAAGTGTTACAACCTCTGATGGCTACCACCAGGGGTATGTGAGCTTTGCTCACTTCTTGCTTTATTTTGCAATTGCACAAGTAGCACCTAAGCAAAACTGCATCTGTTCAGCAATTGGGGATCATAAGGCACTTGATTCTCAGCTTAGTACAGGTTCAACCTGGGAAGACGGCCCTGCTGTGGGAAATTTGAGGTTTCTCTACAGAAAATTGTCATTTTTCTTTGAATTTTCCATACAGACATATGAGCAACATCCAAGAAAAAATGTTTTGTTGTATGTTTATTATTGTTAGCAAAGTTGTGCAACAGGCAGCATTACAGCCTGATTGGGTGTTTTATTCAATTTCAATGTACGTGTCTTCCTTAAGCTGGCAGCCATATGCAAGTTTCTAGCTAGTCTCTGTAGCTGAGCAGGCTAGTTTGCATCAAACCTCATACATGCTGCTTCCAAATTTTGTTAATTCCTGTAATCTCTTCATGATCAAGCTGCCATGCATCTTGTCTGATAGCAAAGTCCAAAGACATTTTCGCAGGATTTTGCCGAGTTGTGCTCCATTTATTAACCCTGCATGCTGCGTAATATTTTATGCTTTTGTTGGCATCTGCTGACTTTTCAAAGTAATTTTTCAAAAAATTCTATCAGAAACATTATCAGCGTGTGAAACGACTTGGGTCCAGATCAGGACCGACATTACGTCGGTCCTGATCTGGGTCCAGATTGTTTGCAAAGGTTATCAGCAGACGACAATAGTTGTCACTAGCAAAGAAAGAGTTATTGTCAGTAAGGTACTACACTTTGGTCAAGTCAGCTGGTTCCCAAATGTGCTCATTGTACATATACCCACCCTGGACAGTGCAGACTGGATACCACATACATTAGTGCTATATTTATCAGCTACCTCTCATATTAACTGCATTGTTGCACATTCCCTGATCAACGTTGTCTATCTCACGGCATGTGCCTTTATTAGGTCATGATGACGTTTCACTTTTTGAATAGTGACGCTAATGATGCTGAATCAACAGAAAAAATAAAATTATGTCATTATCGCTAGTTTGAAGACTAAAACAATGGGTAAACTGAATTAGCGTCTTTTGATATCAAGTTTACCAGGATCGGCTTTGAGAACGCATGTTATATTGCTCAGCAAGCCTGGCGATGTCAACAAGAGTTCTCAAAGCCTTGCCTGGTAAACTTGATATTAAAGAACACTCGCCTAGTATTCTCTATTTATAATTCTGGTGCTGTTAAAAAGGCCAGCCCATTGGATACTTGTAATGGCACGAAAACTTATGGCTAAAGTCGCATTTTAACTCTACCTCATAGAGAAGGGCCAAGCCTTTTAACACTCTTACAAACAGAACAGACTAAGATCAGGGTTATGAAAATATGATTAGATATGAACCTACACTTGTGACAAGTAATTTCTTTATTCTATGTACAAACATGAAAGTTAAAACCCTTAAAGCGCCAAGAAAAAATGCATCTGAAAAATGACGTCTGCTGAAGACGTCTGCTGCAAATAATTGCCTAACATTACTGACTAATTTAAGTATAGAAGCAAACAGGGTGGACTCAGATCTGATCTGGGTCCACACTGTTTGTCACAGAGGCTTCTTAAACATTTCAGCAGACGAGAAAAGCAGACAACTTTTGTTGCAATTGGGGCTTGAAGGGTTAATTTATATAGTTTTTCACAGTGGGAGGAGCTTCGCATGAATATTCATGAAGGAAAGGAATAAACATGTATGCACAGTTACCCTGCAGAGATGCACAATGGCTCAGTGGTAGAGTGCTCGACTCGGGGTGCAAGACAATTCATTGTAAACCATTTCAAATTGACTTGGTTGATGCTACTTTCCGTTGAGTAGGACAATCGGTTGGAAAAATAGTCAGGAAGGACTTTATGTCGAAATGGTCAACTCTATTTTTTTATTTACCAATTTAGCATCATTTGGCCTCATGAAGATCATATTGACCGGCCATGGTATCAACCAAATAGTTTTAGACAAAATGTCTTGGAAACCTCGGCTTGAGATCAAGGGGTTGCGCAAGACACTTTATCCTCTGCTTAGTACGGATTCAACCTAGAAAATGTCCAGACTTGACTGAAAAATTGTTGATTGGGATGTAAAGCATCAACTTGCACAAACTGAGTTATCTTGTGGGGCAATACAGTAAAACCTGTGTAAAACGGCCACTCTCAAAAAGACCAAAAATAGGAGTCAAGACCAGTTATTGCTAAATGCAGGTCAAGAGTATTGCAGAATGCTCCAAGGGGAGCATTCTGCAGTACTTTCAACCTTCATAAAGCTACCATTTGTCATTAAGATCTTTGTTTTGTCTTTTTATGAGTGGCTGATTACACATGTTTTACTGTAATTAAAAGTTGTTTTATATAACATCACCCTCGTCCTTTACAAAAAAACGATTTCTATGTGATAACTTTTGAGGGAGATTTTTTCTCCCAAACATTGGCCCAGGATGGGAGATCTGTGTCACAATGACACATTATTAGTTCTATTAAAATATTTCTTAGCCAAAACATGTGTAATGGACACTCAAAAGAACCATCTCAAGGAGATGATTTTGTTTGAGCATCAATTAACATATATAAAATCTTAAAGCTCCAAGAATAAATGATGTCTGCTTGTCATCTGCTGCAAATAATTGGCTAACATTACTGACAAATTTAAGATAGAAGCAAACAGGTTGGACCCATATCAGACTGCTCCTATAGGAACAGTCTGATCTAGGTCCACACTGTTTGTCATAGAGGCTTCTTACACATTTCAGCAGACGAGGAAAGCAGACGACTTATGTTGTGATTGGCGCTTTAAGGGTTAAAATTGAAGGGTAAGAGATTAACTACAATTTTGTGCGAAAAGAAAAAAGCTTATCCCACCTTTGCCTAGTTGCCTGCTCTAAAATGCTGGCCCAGTCTTTATGGCAAGTTGTATTTTAAGTTGTTTACCATGGGATGGGTGGCAGGATGCAAAATTGATACAAACTCATGGCTGTTTAAGATAATGTTTATTTCAATGAAAAGAGACATTGCAACATGCTGTTTATACTCGTATCATTATTATGGATCCAATATTCAATGTAGGTTCAGTTGTATTACTGTAAATCCAAAAATTTTGGCGATAATTTTATTTTTGCAAATACGCTAAAATACATATTTGTGAGATTAAAAAATTGTGAATATAGCGCATGATTAACCTACATCAGTAAATGACAAGTGATTTTGCGATTTCGCAAGGGTTTAATTTTTGCGAAACTTCACAGATCTTTACTGATTTAACCCTTGTCATACTTTTTATCTTGTTAACCTTAATTCGGGTTGAACCCAGGAAATATCCTGACATGACTGAATAAAATGTTGACAGGGGTGTATAGTATCAACCTAAAAAACAAATAAATTAAGGATTTAGGGAGAGTGCTCGTGTGTTTTGCTAAAATTGCTATGACCCGAGAAATGGTTTAACTCAGCGGGCAAAGAGTTAAGTAAGCTAAATTGTACTGAAATTCCCATTGCATACAGTAAAACCTGTGTAAAACGGCCACTCAAAAATTGACAAAACAAAGATCTTAATGACAAATGGTATCTTAATGCAGGTCAAAAGTATTGCAGAATGCTCCCCTTGGAGCATTCTTCAATACTTTTGATCTGCATTAAGTGATAATTGGTCTTGAAAACCAATTTTCTATCTTTTTGAGAGTGACCGTTTTACTCAGGTTTTACTATAGTTCACAATCCATCATATAGTAAGTGAGTGCAGTGGCTCAGTTGGTAGAGTGTTAGACTGGGGATTTGAGTGTTGCTAGTTCGAATCTCACCGCTGGTGGAATCACTGTGTGGTATCCTTGAGCAAGACACTTTATCCACTGCCTAGTACTTAAATTGCTACACCCAGGAAGACCCGTCCCAACTCCCATACTCCTACACTGATAGCGATTTACCTTGGTTAATTTGAAATCCCTCTTGAGTCGCTAAAAACTATTTATTAAGACCCAGCTGTTAAGTTTTTAGACCTAATTTTTCACAATAACTTTTTTATCTTCAATTTTAGCAAAATGTGTTCGCGATGAAAAGTATTCAGGAACATCTCCGCCAATTTATCCAAATGCTGAAAATTCTCATTGCATACAGTAAAACCTGTGTAAATCCTAGATGCTGCAGGTTCCTCTGTGCTTAGATGCACTCTTTGAACATTTTAATCAAAGCGCAAATAAACCAAGTCCAAGATGTCAGTCGAAAAGTTACATTGCACCGCCCTAATTCAATTATTAAAGTGATGGATGGCTTATTCAAATATGATAGAAATCGCTCCTGATTCACTTGTGCGTTAAGCTAGTAGGGTCATCTCAAAACCTTTCATTTCATAGCACGCGCATAGAGGAAAATTGCACGTCATGCGATAACCCAGCCTTTGTTCACACAAATGAGCCTGCTTTAAGTTGATTCTGCATATGCACTGTAAATTCTGAGTATGTTAACGGCAGTTTTATGTTATGCACAGCCTTTAAAAAACGGGATATGCACCGCTTCCGAATATCCCTTTCTGTCACGCCTAAACGAATTTTACCTGTCAATAAAAGACTTAGAAATTTAGGACGAATTCAGTTTATTTCAAAATCTTCATCTATATACACAAAAATCTGTTTGCGCCACAAGCACAAGACCTTTTGGAGAAGTTGGGGGAAAGTCTCCTCTACAACTTTCATCACTTACACAAGGATCATTGACACTTGCTAAGGGTAAATGCCTATGGTTTTCAGTAAAAATAAAAGTTTGTCAATTGTCTCTTTCTTCACCTTGAAGCTACCCTGACCTGAGTACTTTATGGCTGTGAAATCCGTTTTCGATATTAAATGCTTCAAAGATGTAAAATTTTGGGTAGAACAATCAGTTTTACATTAAGATATATAGAAATCCTAAAACATTTTTTAAAATATCATCCCCCCCCCATTGTATGAAAGTGGCTTGCTGGCACAAGGGGGGGGGAAAGATGTTCAGCAGCCCAAAAACCCAGGGCCTAAGCCCATAAAATGCCTTTTCTACCAAATAAGAAATTAATGACAGTAATGAAATTCTCTAGAACCAACCTCCTAAATTGCATTGTATTCTGTGCTAGTTTAATATAAAATACTTAAAGATTAAAAGTAGAATTAGCAAGGTTTTATGCATTTTTCATAAAAAAAAAAATCTCACTGTTATTAAATGACACATTATTTTGCAAAAGTCCTGTACTTATCTATTTGCATGCTAGGGAATTGTTCATGTCTTTTCGTCTGCGGACTTTCTTCAAAAAAAAAGTTTTAGAAATAAACCACCCAGGACCACCATCAGAGTGTCAAACAGTTTGGATCCAGATCAAGACGGACATTCTGTTAGTCTTCATCTGGGTTCAAAATGTTTGCAAAAGGCTGTTGGCAAACAACAAAATTATCCACTGGCATGCAAAGAGTTATAACAGGTAAATACTTTAGTGTTCAATATATTGTCTCCTATAGGGATATACATGCATATGTATATGTACTTTCAAAGATGCATAGTAATGAGAATATTCTATTTTTCTTATAAACAGGTAAAGCATGACTTTTCACTGCTACGCGCATATGCAATAATCTGTAGTAGGTTCAATATAACTGTAAACTGAGACTACCTGCACGCCCAAAATCAAGGTAAACTCGCCAGTGTTTGTTTACATCGATTCTCATCTATCTTTGAAAGTACAATACCATAAATATTCGGACACTTTAAATACATTCAACATGCTATGCCCTTTAAACAAAGCAAAAGTAATATTCAAAGGATCTAGTTAGAATCAGTTTTACTTTCCAATGCTAAATGGGACACTTTCATTCCTTCAAAAATATTTATTTCTTTTGTCGAGCTTTCAGTTTTGTATTATTTACGGTACATGTAGTCAAAAATGTACAGGTAACTTCTAACTTATCTCCCCAAAATCATTTTATTACAAAACATATTTTGTTTTTAAAACAATTTCATCAATTATCGTGATTCGTTAATACTCTGCATATGGTATAATCAATAGATATCACCATGCCTACCAAGTAAATCAAGAAAACGTGCAGAAATCACTTTTTAAAGCACTTTTTATTTTCATGAAATTTCAGACCCCCTCCTCTTTCTACCCGCCATAACTCTCGAGTGCGTAGCCATTTTGAAAATGTTTTGCTAGCTGGCACTTGCCATTAGATTCATCTATTGCACTGATACTACATGCACCACACTAGAAGCTCAAAAGCAGCGTTCTGTGAATCAGAAAAATAGGCGTATAAGGCCCAAACCGTCAATGATCCTTTGCTAAAATTGAAGATAAAAAAGTTATTGCGAAAAATTAGGTCTAAACACTTAACAGCTGGTGTTTAGTCCCAGATAAACATAAACATACATATATTATGATGATTTAGGCAGGTTTATCTTATTTCATCTCCAAAAGGTATGTTGTGTGTAATCATAAGAATCGCCTCATTGAGGCATTGCTAATAATGACTGATAAAATAACATTACATGTATTATATGGAAGACCAAAATATCTTATCACATCTGGGAGTAATGTAATAAAATTGATAAAGCTCTAGTTGTTTACAGATTAAGTACCGTTACATAATGACGTCCATTATAACGTTGCGTAAAAGAGGGGAAATCTTGACTTTTTCACTCAAAAAATGTGTTTTTTAAGTATTTTTAATGTTTTGTGATAAATAGAATCTAACATTCGTGCTCTTGAATTTTAGAAATTATTAAACTTGTTGTGAAAAGGTGATTAAAAGGCTCGACAAACATCACATTTTATCGCTTTTCCCCAACTCGTTTCATTAGTTCTATAGAACATGAGCACTCATATAAGATCCTCTGTCTCCATTTTGCCTCCTGGTCTGGTGTTATAATTAAATCTCGGTGGCTGGAACTTTGGAAGTGAAAAAATTGAGCAGACGACAAAAATCTTATCATAAAAAAATTCCCAGAATGCAAGAAGTTAATGCAAATGTCTCGTTCATTTTTAAGGCGTTGTCATTTGTAGCTCATGTGTATTGCTTATTATTTGGATTTCTCACAAATGAAGTGGTTTGGTCGATTGCAGTTGATGTCCCCCCAAACAAACGCATAACTGCCCCAAAGAATGGCACAGTCCTCTGCTTCGTTGACCTGGTCAGTTTTCCTAAATCCCTGGTACGACAGCCTGTTATTGTTGTTGTTCCACCTCCAGACACCCTCTTCTGTCTCGTCAGTGGCCCCAATGTAAAAACCAACATTCTTGCGGGATTCCACTGAAAGAAAAATGCTCATTGTCGCAAACAGGAAGCTCGCTAGTACGAACAAAGCTGTCGCCTTCCGCTCGGTGCACACTGGGATTGAGCCGCCATTTTTATTAAAATATATTATGCGATCACTGCATGCATGACTTGGGGCTTTACATCCAGAAAATATTGACTAAAAGAGAAATGATAAACTGTCAAAAATTTAACTTTTTGCTATTTTCAACAATAAATTCTGTCACTACAACAGTGCGAGAATTGAACGGGACTAGCCAGATATCGCTAGTTACCCATGATGCAAAGGGCGAAATGCGAGAGATCTAGATGAGGTATCGTCAGGTCTCGCGAGAATGAAAAATGCTTTTATTTGACTTGTGATTAAGCAAAACATGGTGTCAGAAACAATAATTGTCGACTGATTCATAACAGGATTGCCACAATAGGGGAAAAGAACCAAATTCCAGATTTTTTCCATAGCAGGGTTGATACATTAGGGGAAAAGAATTTGAAAACAAATTCAGGTCTTAGGGAAAAGTCAGGGAATTTCAATTTCAGTCGCAAAATTATAGGGGGAAAAAAGGTCAATGCTAGGGAAAAATCAGGGAATTTAAGAATTTTCCAAAAAAGCTGATCGTTAATTATATACTAGCCAAAGTTCTAACCACCCACCTACATTTTATTATTATTTTTTTCAAAACTTAAAATGACATGACTAATCTTTTTGCATCTCGAAATTGACACACGTCTCATGTACCCTTGGCAGTGAAGATATTGACAAAATGTTCAAATGTACATGCAGGATGCTAACTTGAATAGTGGTACCCCCATTTATAAAATTCGCATTTTGGCACAATTTGTGAGTCATGACTTTTTGAAATAACCCCATTTCACATGCAAAACGTTTTCATTTCAAAGGACAATCACAACTGCAGCAGACGTCAAATCTTGCGACATCTTTTCTAATTTTCGAAAAAAATAAAGCATGATATTACATGAGAATCGTCTGCCAGCAGACGATTCTCATGAAATGTCATGCCTTATTTGTTATTTTAGATAAAATAGCAAAATTTGAAATTGTCGTCTGTTGCAAATTTTAGGTGGCGCTTTAAGGGTTAAGGTCATTCATGGCACTCTGGCGCGGCAATGGTTGGTCGTAGTATATCCCCATTTTGCTCCTAGGGGGAAACAAAATCAATGTAGGATGTAAAATTTTTTTGCAGACCTTTTTTGGTGGCAAAGAATTTGATTACATATTTCATTGTTTATTTATTTCCAAGCATGTCCACTATAATAAAAAATATCGATGGCATTTTCTGATCAGAGGTCATACTACATCTGCAACTTATTATGAAATGCTTGGGTTCGGAAAGATTTTTGCTCACCAAATTCACACTATCTTTTAGCTTTAAAATTATTTAAAAACTTTGACGTTTCATGTCTAGGCATGAAATAACAAATTCCGGTTTTGTCATCATGGATAATATATTTATGACAAAACCGTACAATTATGACTAAACCGTGATGGACAATTTTTAATATAACTGTAAAAACACACATTTAAAATCGGATTTTATAGTGCACGGACTTATGTCGTGTTTTTAGGTCCCGTGGGATTTTTTTGAAGAAAGCAAACGACTATTATATTTTGTATTTGGGATGTATGGTGAGGACGAAAATGGTTGTTGGCAGCCCTGGAATCGTGGCAGACACCACTTATGACGTCATCAATATGGCGCCTGTCAAAAACTTAATTTGAGGAAAATTCATAATTATTGTAAGAACAGGAGATATCGTTGTCGGCTCTATGTCAGCCAAAAAGTTGATATTGCATAAAAGACACAAAAGAACAGTACAGAGTACAGAAATAAAACATGTGTGTACATTTTAATGCATTTTTTATTGAAATACCTAGGCATTTGTCTCGTAAACCCTTGGAGTGCTGCAAATCATGTGTTGGACTGTGCCATTCTTGGGAACAAAAGTTGGGCGAATAAAAGGATATATTAAACTTTGTAAGTAGTCATTTTTATCCAAGAGAAAACTATGATAGGTGCGTTCATCTGTAAGCCGAGCATTTTACAATGAATAGGGGCATAATCTAAGCACTGAGACAACTAAGTCACTAAAACACAAATGCATTTTTTCATTTGAAAATTGTCATTATAATGCTGTAAAATGTATAATGAGAAAGAATGACAAACACGGTAACAATCAGTTTCTTGTCAGAACTTAGGGGTTATTTTTGCAGCTGCAGATATATAAACAATGAACGAAAGTGTTACAGACAAGCGCAATGTCTATGAGAGTCAAGCTATCTGATACTCAGTACTGTTATAGTGGTTCCTCCCATGCATACTATTACATTTGCAACCAGGAAAAACAAGGCTTCACACTTTCAATAAATGTCCTGTTTTGTTCCCTATCCTTCCTATAGTAAAAAAATGGTAAAATATGGGTACTCTTGGAAAATTAAGCACATATAAAAAACAATCGATATTTTCAATTGAAACTTTGTGTACTTACACCTAAGATGTTGTCTAGCTTGATTTGAGTTAGATTTTTCAATTGTTTTAGATATTTTTGAAAACAAAACAGCTAAACTTCAGGAATTAAGCATTATGTATATGAAAAAAACTGACATTGGGCTTAACTTATTTTGACCAGTTTATTTTAAGCATGTCTTCATAACAAACGACATACCGAAATATTTGTGCTGCTAATGGTGTTAAAAGTCCTCATCTTGAATCACATGAGGTACTTGAGAAGATGAAGGAATTTGAGTCAAACCTATGCATAAAGCGATCATGCAGTTTATGCATATGGTAGGAGTTATGTGTTTGTATATTAGAGCTGTACGGACTGGCAATTGAGCATTGCATCTCTCTGCTTAAGAGGAATTTGTCAAGTGCACTGAACAAGCTCATTATGTCAGGATGATTCCCATATATCTAGCAGAGATGTCACGGCTTGAAGAAACATATTCAGAAATATGGTCAGAATTCAGCAATGGAAATCGGGTTGTAAATAAAAATACCATCCCATTTTGTGCTTAAGGACCAGATCATGCTTTGGAACAAATCAACAGATAGATGAAAGTGTCTGGAGTCCTTGGGTGGCATAACACTGAATAGAAATTCAAGAAATCGTTTCTTCCTCATCTCAGCCGATCTTGTACAGTTGACAGAAGAAGCCAAGGAAATGACTAGGGATTCAGAGGCAGCAAGAAAACGCTACCATGAGCTGTCACGGGCTATTCTGAAAAGGCAAACAAAGAATGATCAAAAGCTTGTCATTAAGCTATCAAGAAAATGATATCATAAATCTGGTTACAAAAGCATTAATGCTAGAGAAAATCAAACAGGATATATGCCTCATTGAAGAAGCTGGGGTTGCAAAGATGGAAATCTTCATTCAAGAACGTATCAAAATGGAACAGGTGAACATTTAGGCAACACTGCAAAAGGTTAGGCTGCAAACTTGGTCTGCATTTTTAAAAATGTGCATGTAGCAATATAAAACAACGTTTTAGAATTATAAGAAGACAGAGGGTTATTTGTGATAGATACCGCAAACTCTCGTCCTGTTATGCATCTTCGGGAGTGCTGAAGTAATTATGAGCTGTCTATAGTGCCAAGATCACTGTTTGCTGCAGACGGCACAATGCTGCACTGCTCTGCCGTGAGTAAATTAATGGACATATTAGAAAAGAGGTCTAGTGCAGAGACCTGATATTGCACCTCCTGATATACCTCAACCAAACAAATGTTTTGCGATAATAGATATTATGGCTGACGTTTATCAATGGACAAACCTAGCTGGATAAAGACGTGCAAAGATCTGTCAGCTCAGTAGATTGCATTAAAAGAAAAAATGATGAATATGATGAATTACATATTGTGTTTGACAGATATAACATTCCAAAATTATTTAAGTCAGCATCAAGGCATTTTCGGCTTGGTGATTCTTACCCTGTGGCATAGCATATCACAGCACAGACACTACAAATATTTCAAATGTTCTACTGAAGAAACTGTTATCCCACACAGCAACAAAGGATGAGCTTACAGTATTTTTGTCAAAAGAATTGCTGGAATTCTTAAAAAAGAACAAGTATACCGTTGCATGGCAAAATAAAGCTGAGGCATCACATAGGGATGTAAACCATCTCAGTAGAAGTAAAGAGGAAGCTGATACTCCATGCCGTTGATGCAAGTCAAAATGGTCCAACAGAATGGACATCTTTTTTCACTGGACACAGATGTATTTGTTTTTGCTTAGAAGTTACCCAGAATTTCCGAGGTAGACTATTTTCGTGACAGGCAACGGGAACGGACGGAGGAAAATTCAACTTAGGCTAATTCATTTAGCTCTTGGGGACTTGAACACTCAGCCTCTCCCGGTCTACATTCATTTTCTGGTGCTGATGTCACTGGAACAGTAGCATGAAAAGGAAATTTGTCTTTGAGGAAAGCATTTAAGGATTGTGATATAGAATTTAAACAGGTATTTGCTGATCTTGGCAAGCAGGCAGTTCTTGAAGACCACATTGTAAGACAACTTGAAGACTATGTTTGTCTGCTTTATCAGCCAGACATGACCTTAGTTACTGTCAATGAGTTATAGTGCTGGATTTTTCGACGTAAGCAAGCGGAGGCTGAGAGGCTACCACCAACAAAGGCTGCTCTAATTCAGGCTAAAGAGAACGCTTTCAACGTATTGTCTGGTATATTGAAATTGTTGCTAATCCGAATAAACCATCACCATCAGAGTATGGATGGAGAGAGGAAGCTGGGGGATTCTCTCCTGTAATGACTACCATGGATCCAGCTCCTGAGGTAATATTACAACTAGTAAAATGTGGCTGTACATAAAAACAAAGTGCACAACACTAAGATGCAAAAGCAAACTGTTTTGTACTGAATTGTGTACATGTGGAACTGAATCTTGTAACAATCTTATGCCAGTTGATCAAATCATTGATGAGGACTCTTTAACTGATGGTATGTAACAAATCTTGCTCTATTACATACCACCAGCGTATATTAATATTGCGTTGGCACTAATAGATAGCCCTCTGAACAGTATGTTGTCTCAGCTTTAAATATTGACACTGTTTTAAAAAAACTGTTAGGCAAGGTAAATTTTCAATGAAATAAAATATGGCTGCCATTTTGATGACATCATAACTAGGCTCTGCAATATTTTAGAGGTGAATAGATATCAATGATCACATTAAACAAATTGATTTATAAGTTTTCAAACTGACCCAGTATTAATAATAGTATAATTCAAAGTAGTTTTTCATTCAAATTCAAGATGTCAGCCATTTTGGTGACGTCATCATTTAGCTCAGCCATTTTTTTAGATGTGAGTATACAACACTTATCATTTTGAACATTTTGATACCTAAAAAATTTAAATCGACCCACAGTCATGGATACTATGAAGCAAAGTAGATTTGTATTAAAATTCAAGATGGCCGCCATTTTGATGACGTCATAATTTGGCTCTGCCAAAGTTTTCGAAGTGCCAACAACCGGTTTTGCATTGCCTAGGGTATAACAATTAATGTTATCATAGTGGTTTGCTTTCTTCAAAAAAATCCCACGGGAGTACACATGTCCGTGCACTATTACATCAGTTTTGGCAAAACAACGCAGAGGTTGTTAACTAGAGGATACAACCTCGAAGCAGCAAGTTCTCATTTTTGTCAGCCTTTATTTGAAGGTGTTTTTACGATAACACCGGAGGAAGCGATAATACGCAAATTGCCGGCGCAGTATGACTACAGTTTAAGCTAACAGGAAAACAAGTTTACTTCAGAAATAATATTTTAACACTCTTTATACCACCCATGAAATATCTCATGACGTGCAAGGTCTACACTGATGTAGGTGCCATAAAATAGTTATACCATATTTGTCCACCTGTACGTAAGATAATCCACTCGCTAAAGCTCGTGGATTATCTCCACGTACAGGCGGACAAGCCATGGTATAACTATTACTTATATAATACCTGTTTTAAAAAGTCGACTGGCGAACGTTTTTAAGAATTCGTCTTCCGCTCTATCCTCGATTATCACAAGATGGGCTTCACGGGAGTCACATTGCTCCTGAAAAAACAAGCAAAGTCAGAGAATTTATGTCCCCGATACTTAATGTTTGTCTTTTAGTATATGGAATATCCATGATGAAACGAGTAATTTAATGTTTGTCTTTTAGTAAATGAATATATTACCCCAATCAGTGGAAATGTTCTTAAGGCTAAGATGGATGACAGTATCCCAACGAATCAATTATAATAGGGCTGTTTTGACATGCAAGTAAGTAGGGTGCAAAGATCAGGAATCGATACAATCAAGTACCACACCTGACCCAGGATACCAATGGGAAAGTGACAAATTCACAGTAAGACACAACAAACGAGAGCCAAGAGGTCAGCCCTTTCCCAGTAGGTGACCACAAAGCACATATAAACAGACGCGCACAAAGACATAGCAAACACACGACAGAAAAAAACATAAAAGAAGTACCGCCTTGGAACGGTCAGTAAAACAATCTAAGTCCTTAAACAATCTAACTCCAGCATATATATCCGATTTACTGACACCAACAGCTATAGCATATAACAGAAATCTAAAGTAATCAAAAAATGGCTCATTTATCGTACCAAAAACCAGGACGTCTTTTTACATGTTTCAGCCCCTAAGCTATGGAACACTTTGCCTACATCAGTTAAACAAGCACCTTAAAAGATCTATGATGTGCAACCTGACGTAAGACTGTGTGATACTTTTAATTTGTCTGAAACTACATTGTTATCCATTATTTTTAGCAATGCTATGCATGCTTGATTATATGTACATATAACTGTTTGTTTGTTTCCATGTTTTATATATCAGTTATATGTTCAGAGGACCATATCGTAGACTGGCTGTCGAGCTAAATATGTCACCCTCTTGAAATATTGTATAAATAAATAAATGAATAAATAAACAAACGAGTAAGTTAAATTAACAGCTCTAAGTACACAAAAACAGAAAAAACACAACTTAATCTGAGAATTTTATCCTCAGCACATTCATATCTTGATAGTAATAAACGTCTAAAAAGCTACTAAGCTCAACTTGTGCATAAAAAGTAAGAAAAATAATCTGAGGATTATAGCCAAAATATATGCACATCTTCAGAACATGACCAAAAATCGGAACAGTTTCAAAACTGTATGATAAGTTGTGCACACAAGACACCTTCCATCTATTCACTTCGGTCAGAAAAATGACTGAGTTCAGCTTGTTAAAAAAAGTAACAAAAATTATCCGAGGATTATGTCAAAACAATATCCAGATCTTCAGACCATGACCTATACACCTGCAAATTTGCAAAGCTATCGACATAAAACTGTAGGTGGAGTTGCATACACAAGCCAACAAGTATATATTCACTTTGTTCGGAAAAATGACTAAAAGTAAGAAAGGGTGCAAAGATCAGGAATCGATAGAATCAAGTACCACACCTGACCCAGGATACCAATGGGAAAGTGACAAATTCACCATTGGACACCACAAACGAGAGCCAAGAGGTCAGCCCTTTCCCAGCAGGTGACCACAAGGCACATATAAACAGACGCTCACAAAGGCATAGCAAACACGAGACAGAAAAACATAAATGATCCACAAAAGAAATACCACCTTGGAACGGTTGTGTTGAGTTGTGCACACAAGATACCTTCCATCTATTCACTTTGGTCAGAAAAATGACAGTTCAGCTTGTTAAAAAAGGCGACAAAAACTTTCCGATTTCATGGGGAAAAAATTAAAAAGAATGATATAAGGATTATTTTCAAATAATATGCACATCTTCAAACCATGACCTAAGCACCTGTAAAGTTTCAAAAGAAGCAGCATAAAACTGTAGGAGGAGTTGCAAGTATCTAATCATAAGGACGGAAAAATGACAAGTTCATTTTGTGAAAAAAGAATCAAAAAATAATCTGAGGATTATATCCAAGATATATGCACATATTCAGACCATGGCCTAAACATCTGTAAAGTTTCAAGGGAATCGGGATAAAACTGTAGGAGGAGTTGCATACACAATGTATTACTTGACTTTTTGATTACTGTAAAGGCGGCACCTCATGAATGCGTAATTAGGACTGGCAAACCTTAGATATAGGTAAAAGCTGAAAATGAGGCGTGGTTTTATTCGAAAGTAACTGTATCATCTTGCGCCATTACCTCAGTATAGACGCAAAGTGCATTACTTAGTCCTTAAAACGCCAGCAAAATAACTGCATCTGAAAATGTCTATTTAACATAAGCATAGAGGCAAACATTGTGGACCCAGATCAGACTGCTCCTACAGAAACAGTCTGATCTGGGTCCACACTGTTTGTCTATGAGGCTTCAAATATTTTAGTAGACGACAAAAAACATACATTTTCTGATTATGCGCTTTAAGGGTTAATAAATGTGAGTTCATGATGCAGTGTGTATACTGTTAGGATTTTCATGAAATGCACGCACGTTTGCGCCGCCTAAACAACTTATTAATTCTTCACCAAATTATAAATATAACCTGATTTCCCTTGTTTAGCAGATGAAATAGTCGAACAACGCCCAGATATGAATATTAAAGTTACCGCCTTTACAGAGAGCGAAAAGTTGTATTATACCTACTACTTAAAGGGGGACGGAAGGCCGTACGGAATGCCGAATACTATTTCCCCTCGCGTTTCTCTGAAAAGGCACGGGAGAAATAAAAACACCAATAGCATGCGCGGATCCAGAGGAGGACAGGGGGCACCTCCTCCCGCCTGAAAAATCGCAAAAATATAGGGTTTCTTAGCAATACTGGTCCATCACAAAGCTACCAACCAGCATTCAATTTTTGGGCAATCATTGCTTGCGGGCCGATGATAGCCCGCTTATTGTGGTGTTTGGATCCCATCTCTCCACAACAACTTAAATATATTTCTCGCTTAGCATTTTTTCTTTAAGAGGCAAATGAAGCCTTGGATGTTAATGTTTCTGGAAATAAATTTATTTTGATAAACAAAAAGCTTTCCAAGAGCATATATGTAATTTATTATTTCGTTTTTACCAGTATATGAAAATAGTATTTCCCTGTCTTCTAGAGATATTTCTACTAATTGGTGTAGAGCCATCATCTTAATTCTCTCCAAAATATTCTAACCTTTGGAGTTGACAAAAACAAATGGTGTATTTTTTCTGGTTGTTTGTTTCTTACAGTAAGATTTCCCTGAACCGCAGAGTTCATGGTAGTAGTTTTGTTGGGAGCAAGAATGATTGCTCTGCAAGGCTTATGAATACATTTTGTCTGACCTCCCTTGAAATTTTTTAAAGGTTTTTGGCTTGGTATATGGTTTGACGTCCAAGTCAAAAGTTATGGTCATGTCGAGACGGTCAGCTAACCTAACCTACTTTTCCTGGGCAAGCTAAGGATTGAACACACGCTACGGGGCCGGGCTGAGTTTAAACATTGACCTATGTTACTAATAGTCATTAGCTTAAAGGTAAAAAATTGCTTTGCTTCATGAACCATTCTATTTACCCCTTAACAGGCCCGTAGGAAGCAATTACAGATTGGGGGGGGGGGCACACATAAAAAGCAATTACAGATTGGGGGGGGGGGGGGGGGGGGGGGCACACATACTTTTTTTAAAATGACAGACCATTTTTTTTTAAATTTATTTATTTATTTATTTATTTTTTTTTGGGGGGGGGCATATTTGTGCAAATTATTTGGGGGGCACGGCCCCCCGTGCCCCCCCCCCCTATTCCTACGGGCCTGCTTAAAGCGCCAATCACGACTGCAGCAGACGACAAATTTTGTCAATTTTTTTCTTATTTTCTGATGAAAATAAGGAAGATATTTTTGAAAAAGCAGCAAAATTTGAAATTGTCGTCTGCTGCAAATTATAGGTGGCGCTTTATGGGTTAAAGATTCATTATCATCAGGGGCGGATCCAGGGTATCTTAACATCTCATTTTAATATCATAGGGACCACGTCTTGAAACAAAAAAAAATCTGGGTTTCTGTCCAAGGAAGGCTAAAACAAGTCTGCTCAGCTATAGAGACTAACTATACTAATGAAAGTTTGTATGGACCAATTTTAACTACTATACTTCTTAGATAGTGAATTGGATAACAAAGGCGCTGATCAGACTCCGCGGATGCATAGGCTGGTCTACGACTTCGTTATTCGCATTCAAAGTCAGGATTTCTCACATCGATACCCACATATACTTGAAAGTCAGTTTGTATTTGCCTATTACATGCGCGGATCCAGAGGGGTGGGGACAGTGGTCCGGACCCCCTGGAAAATCACAAAGCTATAGGGTTCCTTGGATCCACTGGAAAATCACAAAGCTACCGAGCTAACATTTAATGTTGGGCCATTATCGGCCCGCCAGGCGGGCCGATGAGGACCTGCTATTTGTGGTATTTGGATCCTCTCTCCTGTCGAGTTGAGTTGGACCCCAGGGGGGGGGGGGGGTACTCTCATTTTTCTTCATATGTAGGCTCGGGCCCAGCATCTACCGTTCACCCAAAAATATATCAGGAATTTCAAGCACCCTAAAAAAATATTTGAAATTTTAGCGACCTATTCTGTACCTTGACTTTAAGAAAAGACCCAAAAAATGCATAGAAATGACCTCTAAATATAGTCCAATTTTGTGATGACCTAAAAAATATCCACAAAATCTTCATAACCCCAAAAATATTCGTTTTTCTGAAACCCCCCAAAAATATTGGAATTCAAAATTTTGAACCCCCAAAAATGACCCCCCCCCCCCCTAGGTGTTGTATCCCCCTGACAAAACTTTCTGGATCCGCGCATGTATTATTTACCTTTGAGTCTGGCCACCTCCTCTGATGGCTTTTTTTTTAATTATTTTTTTTTTACCTTAGCCTCATTCCAATTCACTTTCATGCTGTCTTCGAAGAAGTAGCACGAGCCGACATAGGACACCCAGCCATCTTCACATACTGAAAAAACACGGCAGTTGTGTCAAATTTTCGCGGAGACAAGGGTTTGAGACATGCTCGGCGACCTTTATAGCCTGCTGAGAACCTTTTCAAAATGTTTGGTCCCAGATCTGGACCGGCAGAAGGTCGGATCTGATGGATCCAGTTTGACACTTACAGTGCTCATGAAAGAATTTTTAAAAGTTAATTTTGAAACTAAAAAGTTGGCAGACGACAACAAAAGCATGGACAATTACATGTATGTTTAAAGCTGCATAGTCTGTAACTTTTGATATTCTCATTTTGGAAAAAAGTTTCTATTATTCAAGAATACAGTAAAAATACTCAAATTCAGGTAAAGTTTTTCCATTCAACTGTAATGAACATATTTATTGTGAAAACATAACTTAATTCAATTTTTACAAATGATTTAAAAAGGAAAAAAAATTCGAAAAATGTTCATAGTTACAGATCTAGTCTCTTTAAAAGGTCAGTATATGCTCTAGTCGTCTACTGATAACTTTTGAAACAGTTTGGACCCAAATCAGGCCCGACAAAACGTCGGGCCTGACTTGGATCCAATCTGTTTGACACTCAGATGGTATTCCTGAAAGATTTTTCTTTTCGAAAAAGGCGATTTAGTTGGAAAAAATCAGCAGACGACAAAAAAGCATGAACAATTTCCCAGGGGGCAATGACTTTTAGTGTTACAGAGTCCTGAAAATCGCCCGTGATCTGGATGGTCTGTCAGCACCACCACATTCATTTTCATGCTATTTTTTGTTTGTTTTTTTTTTTTTTTTTTTTCAAAATTAATTTTTTAAAAAAAAACTGATAACATATCGCCAAACAGTTTGGATTCAGACCATGCGTGACATTTTTCGGGCTGATCTATGTCCAAAAAGTTTGCAAATTTTTTCAGCAGAGTTGATGAAAAAACTATTCTTAGCAGTGAAATCAATGCATATCAAAAACAAATAAAAGTGCTATCAATATTTGTGAACGAAAACATCACGTGTGGGTATGCATTTTCTTAGTTAGAATGTGACGAATATTTTGGTACCAAAATTATTTGGGTTTGCTAAAAATTTTCGTTTTTGCATTTTCACCACCTCCTTGTTCAGTGGGTAGATATTGCATGCAGCCTATAAAACGTATAAAATAAAACGAAAATTTACTTTTTTCGGTAAATACCAAATATAAATCATCTCGTGAGTTGAAAATATCAGAATTTTCACTCGTTCTGCACACTCGTGAAAATTCTGACGTTTTTCTGTCTCTGAAGGCAGATTTAATCTTAGCGAACAGTGTAGACTCTAATGAGATGCAGCAGTATGCTGCATTTCATCTGGGTCTTCACTGTTTGCTAAAGTACCCGTTAAGGGATTTTAGTAGGTCCACAAAGGATCAAAAGTGGGCCCAATGTTGGCACAACGAAAGGAAAAGATACACAATGAGGGCAAGCAAATCTGGAATTTCTCTTGTAAAGTTCTTTTATCGGTACTTGGCATGATCATGATGGTTCTAGAGTCACTGTCGAGACGCTTAAGAATTTACCATTCGCTGCAGTGCAATTTTTTAACGTTTCCTTTGCATATAGCACTCACGCTAGACAACCACTGTACTCGAACAACGCAGTCATCGCGTGGTGGTTGCAGTCGACAAGTGCACAAAATAGCGTACCTGTTAAAAAGGGTAATGTTTTGGTCAATATATTACTTCTGAAAATATTCATCGCAAACTATTGTCACTTATACATCCAGCTGTGTATCTGCTTAACAACATTTTTGTGGGCTTAAATGATAGTCAAAAAAATTCTGTCATCCTCTTTTTCAGGAACAACTCACATTTTTGGCATAACTCTGGCGCTGTAGCGACTATCACTAAACCCACAACAATCTTAAGCGATACACAGCTGGATTTATAAGTGATCATAATTGGCGATGAATATTTTAAGAAGTAAAATATTGACCAAAACACTACCCTTTTTAAGAGCTATGTACGCTATTTTGTGCACTCGCCGACTTCAACCACCACGCGATGACTGCGCTGTTCGAGTACAGTTGTTATCCAGCGTGAGAACTGTGCCCGTGCTTGCCATGTTTTGGGTATTGAATTGCAGTGTGACCTTTTTTCGTTTTTATAAACGTTATAGCATGTTCGATGTAGACGGCGATCATTATGTTTGTTTTGTTTGTTTTTGTTGCTTTACGTCCCAAGTCAACAGTTACGGTCAGTTCACCTAACCACACTTTTTCCTGGTCAAGCGCACAAACTTTCGCTTGTAACTGACAACAACCCTTCTTGAATTATTAGCGGAAGGGAGGAGAATGACCGTAGAAATTATTGCACGATCAATCTCCACGAAAGTATGGGACCGGACTGAGAGCGAACTCGCGACCCCTGGATCTGCAGTCAGACTCGCATCTGTTGCCAGGCACGTTACCGACTGCGCTACGCGGCCCGGTACGCGTTCATTTTGTGATTTGTCGCCGCGGTATGCGATCAACAAAGGACACACTTGTAAATGTATACGTCGATTTGCCGGTATTTACGCGTATTGCCGGTACATGTACTTCATGGACCGGAAGTGGTAGATATTGATGTTAATACTGTATAGAAAAACACGTCGTATGTCAAAGGGACTATAGAATAAGATCATTTTAAGTATTCGGCATGCACATCTCGATTTAGGATGATCGGTACTCGAATCTATTCCTAAATGCTTACATAAATCGCCATGCACATACTGAACACTTAAAAATAATTGAAGAATATAGTACCTTTTTGGTATATGGCATGTTTTTATACAGTAACACCAACATCTACCACATCCGGTCTATGAAGTACCGGTAATATGCGTAAATACCAGCAAATCGACGTATACATTTACCAGTGTGAAGGAGCAGACCCGGACCATGCAACAGCGCCTTGAAAAATGTAAAAACTAAGCAGACTGAAAATGAACATGCGGCAAAGATTGGCGCGTGTAATTTTTCAAGATTCTAGCTAGTCTCAATAGTCTTTCCTGGGGTAGTCGCAAACCCCTAAGACACTGAAATTTCAAGAAGTCCTAGATGACCTATAGATACAATCAAGCTAGAAATGTAAAGACCTAAGACAAGGACATACATTTTAACGAAACCGTTCATGTGAGACAACGCAAGGGTGTTTCGGCTGACATGTATCTGTTTTTCGCATTGAACATGTGCGGATCCAGAGGGGGAACAGGGGTCCGGACCTACCCCCCCTGCAAAATCACAAAAATATAGTCTTTTTAGCAACACTGGTATGGATCCGCTGGAAAAATCACAAAGCTACAAAGCAAGCGTTCATTGTCAGGCTATCGTCGGTCCGCTATGGGACGACGATGACCCGCTTTCAGTGTTATATGGAGCCTCTGCCCTCCCCTCAGCAAAAAAAAAATCCCTCTGACAAAACGTTCCCGGATCCGCGCATGTTTTAACATAAACAGATATATAAAGCTATTATATTCCTACCAAGCTAACAACCTTAGAACAACGCCGATACGACATCACAACGTCGTATCGGCGTGGATGACGTAATGTGCCTGTTGGGTATATATACAGTAAAACCTGTCTTGAGCGGTCACTCAAACAGAAGACCAAAATTGGTTTTCAAGACCATTTATCGCTTAATGCAGGTCAAAAATATTGCAGAATGCTCCAGGGAGAGCATTCTGCAATATTTTCGACCTTCATTAAGCTACCAATTGTCATTTAAATCTTGTTTTGTCTACTTTTGAATGGCCGTTTTACACAGGTTTTTCTGTACTCACAATCTTTATTCAGTTTAGCACTCTCTGCCGCTTGTTTGAACCAATCCAGGAACCTGACCATCATTGCATCGGCTTTATCAACACCTTCAAGCTCCAAATCCAACGGAGCGGAACGCACGAACTCGACTGCGCCGAGGAGCATCACCACAATTGTCGCCACCAAATGCATCTTATATTTTCTTTTTTTTTCTTCTTCTTCAAATAAAGAGTTGAGTGAATGCTATAATAATGCTATAAGTGCTGAAACTAAAACTTATATCGCCACACCTCCCAACCTTAAAGGCTATGAAACTCTAAAATATACATTACCACACCGCCCAGCCTTAAAGGCTGTAATTACTCTATGAGTGCTGAAACTCTAAAACTTATATTACCACACCGCCCAACCCGATTCGTCCAGCACATATGATTCGTTTAGCACAGATGGCTCGGATGTAGCCCTACACCCGAGCCATCTGTGTTAAACGCATCATATATGCTGAACGAATCGGGTTGGACGGTGTGGTTACAGTAGTCTTAGTTGAATCAACAATGTACCAAAGAAAAGCGAATATCTGAAAAAAAGTTTACGTGAGTATGACCAGGCCAATGTCAAATTCACAGACAGCAGACCAACCCACGACACCGCGAGGAAGAGACACAGAACACAGACAATCACAACACAATTAAAGTAAAGCAACCAGATGATTGCTGAACTAGAAAGGAAACCAAGAACACCGCACCACAAGGCAAGGACCTAATATAAAACACACACACGCACGCACGCACGCACGCGCACGCACGCGCACACACACACACACACACACACACATACACACTGAATAAACGACAGAAGAATTACCGCATTGGAAAGGACAGCAGCATAGGCCATCGGCAGAGAGGCTTATATGCATTTTACTGGCCAGATTCTCGCCCTTACTGGCCAGATTCTCGCCCTAGATTCTGCTGTTGTGAAAACAAACAAAAATGTTAAGCTCGCATAGAGGCTTCCTAACTTATGCAATGCATCATAACAGTCAATTAAAATTAACATACCATGATGAAACAAAGAAAAGGCTCTTGACTCACAGACAGACAGACAGAGGTAAAGAAAACCTCAAGTTGAGCCTACGTGGGCCCAGCCAAAGAAAAGCATAAAGTGCCACTTTGGGGAAGTTACACTTTGGGCTTGCTACTATTAACTCTTAAAGTTGCACCTACAATTTGCAGCAGACGATAGTTTCAAATTTTGCTGTTTTTTCAAAAATAACAAAAAAAGGCATGATATTTCATCAGAATTGTCTGCTGGCAGACAATTCTCATGAAATATCATACCTTGTTTTTTTTCGGAAATTAGGAAAGATGTTACAAAATTTGTCGTCTGCTGCAGTCGTGATTGGCGCTTTAAGGGTTAACATATTGACTGACCCCTATAATAGAAACATATGTTTTCCCTTACATATCCTTATAAGTGTTTAAGAAATAAATCTTGTGATTTTTTTTTTATTTTTAGCACCCTACTATAAGTGTCTAAAATGCATTCATTATAATCACGTTGTTCTTTTGCGCTTAAAAATAATTTAATCCACCCTATCATCCGATAAAAACTGAACAAATCCAAAAATATTCACCTTAAACTATATTTTAAATCGTTGCAAGTAAGGCTTCGATTTGAAAATCACGCACATGAATCCTTTTTATACCAAAAAATAAGATAACACTAAAAAAGGGAGGGGCTTTTTGCGCCAGTCAACCTTTGGTGATAAAAAGAATGTAATTAAATTGTGTATGCGTTTTGATTGCCGATCAAAACTGTTGGGCCCCATTGGTCAAAACTAACAGGGAAATAGTTAACTGGCAGTACTTAAATTATCTTTTAATCATATAGCAAATAAAATTATGGTGTTAGTATCAACCCTTCGACTGCTACGAAAATGCATCTGCTGGTCGTCTGTTGCATGCAATATGCTTACGTTAATGACTATTTTCAGCATGCAGAAAAACAGCGTGGGAGCAGTTTGATTTGGGTCCACATTGTTTGCTACAGGGGCGTTTAAATAGACCGACAGACGACACAAAGCAGACGGAATTTAGCCGAAGAGTTAAAATATTTTATTTTTATTTATACAATATTTAAAGAAGTTACATACTTACTATACTGTCGTACCAACCAAGAGTGACAGTGACGTAATGATTTGTTTACAATTGCACAGTAAAACACTGACGTGTACACTTTACTTGAGCTAACGCGAATCGATAGATCACGTGTGTATTAATCCTATCCTTAGGATAGGATTAATACACACGTGATCAATCGATTATAAGTCCTGATGACTTTGTAAACAAAACATGAAGTCACTGTCACTCTTGGCTGGCAGGACAGTAGCTAAATTACCAGATACAATATTGCAACGTTTCACATGCCTTTGGTCAAGGGCAATTTTGCATTAGGTCATACACAGAACAGGGGCCTGATATATGTTGTTCCCAAACGGTCTGTGATAGCCTTTTTCTAATGCACTTGCTATTTTGTAACGCGACATCTGATTGGATAACATCAATAATTTGCGACTTATGAGACTTGAAAAGACCTCGAAATGATTCAATTTGAGACAAAACTGCAGAGTGCATGAGAATAGGAATAGGAATATTCAAAATTTTCATTTGGGAACGTTTATCGTCGGCTATACGGTCGGAAATCACACTTTACGGCTCCGATTGCGCGCCGCCGTAAAAGTTTTCCGACCGTATACCCAACGATATACATAAACAAATGAATTTTTTGAATAAGTTTTCCCCCTATTTTATTTCCCAACTTTTTAAGGAACCAAACATGCTTATATTTCTGCAGTTGCGGTTGTATTTTAGATTTCAATATGTGAAGAGTTTTGTGTGGGTCATCGGGCATCAAGGAAGTTCAGATTTGTTCAAATGGTGACGTCACAACATTCAATAAGGCCACCATGGCAGCCATCTTGTTGATATATTTTCTGAGTCTTCTCCAGAACCGCTGGTCGTATATATTAAACTAAAATACTGTGTGGAACATCAGGGCATTTAGGATATTCAAAGGGGTACGTGCATTAAGGGGCTATTTTGCCCCCCTCTAGAGCCTGTAAATTGCTTTTGACCAATTTCATCTGATTGGTTTATTAGACGAATAGCCCAAGTGTCAAATTTTGGCATTTATTTTACTTTTTACGGTTGCCATGGTAACCTAAATGGTCGACAAAATCGGCTTAAAATAGAGATATTGCCATTTGAGGCCAAATTTGAGGCTTTTGGAGACCGATTTTTTAAGAATTAGATACCAGCACAAGCAAATGCCAAAAAAAACTTTTAATAAATTGTGTGCCGTGATAATTCTCATCATCTGTTAAAATTTTTTTTTTGGTATTTGCTTGTGCTCTATATTAATTCCTCTGTTACATGTCTCAAATTTGTCCCAAAATGGTCATTTTCCAATTTTCAGCCTATTTTGGCGGCCATTTTTGCTACCATAGCAACGGTAAAAGTCGAATCAATGCCAGACTTTTACACTTTGGCTATTGTTCTAATTAACTAATAAGAAGAAACTTGTGACGAGCAACTTTTATTTTTTGACCTCATAGGGGGGCCAAAATAGCCCCTTAATGCACGTATCCCTTTGTAAAAAATAAAGAAAAACTGAGTGAGACCACTTGTCTGATTAAGCTGATTTTTTGTGGAATATCAGGCCCCGAGGTTATAAAACTTGTTTCATACTCAACTCAGCTGATCACGAATTTATCCTGCTCATAAATGTTAAAATGCCAACAATTGTTGCCATCTGAACATTTATTAGCATGATAAATATAATCACGGCACTTCTTTATTTGTCGGTGTTTTAGTTTTATGAGCAGTGGAAATTTCGTGCTCAGTTGAGTTGAGCATAAAAAATAGTAAATGAGTATGATCAGGAAATACCACAATCACAAACTGCAGACAACCCCCTGGCACCGCGAGGAAGAGCCACTCAACCATCACGAGACACCAGGAAGACAAATTAAGCAAAGCAATCAGCTCTCTCTGATCCCTCTCTTCCCCATCAAGATGATTGCAATACTAGAATGGACATAAAGTAACGTAGTAACGTACAACAAAACATAGAACAATTACAGACTTCCACAATGGGAGTAACAATAAACAAAAAGTCAACAACAACAGAACCACCGCCTTAGAACGGACAGCAGCCTTAGCCACCGGGGGGGGGGGGGGGGGGGGGGGCTTAAATGCATTTTACCGGTACCAAATCTTCGCCCTAGATTCTGCTGTTGTTGAAGTACTAGAAATGTTCAGCTCGCATGGAGGCCATCTAACAAAAGCAATGTATCATCATGGAAAAAGTTTTATAACCTCGGGGCCAGGTAATCGAGTTGACAGGGTAAGGTAATTTTTGTACACTTGAGTACAAGTGACTGACGATCATTGTGGTTGAACGGCAAGTAACGACACTTGCGATGTTATACAGCATCGCAAGTGCCGTAATTGCCGTTCAATCGCAATGCGAAATATCAGTCCGTTTATGCGTCTTAAAACATGCATGGGACCAAATGTGTGCTGTCGTCTGATTTGTCGTCTGCTATTGTATAAGCAAACTGCGCAGTCGCTATCATCTTTCATCCAAACCGAAAAACGTAACCAGGAACAATTTTGTACGTAACATATGATAAACATTTTCCGCAAAGTAACCTCAATAATGCACTGAGTTAGCATGCATTTGTGCCTCGAATGCCACACTCGGCCATGGTATCGCTGAATAGATAACCGTACTTGTCGGACATTTAAAACATGGTAACACAAGTTTACGTTTTCAAAGCAAAGTTTTAATGAATCTTTAGATTTTTGCAACCGTTCATAGCCTCGTGAACAACATAAATTTGATTGACAGCTGCCAAGCTCACCTTCCCGTGCAATACGCTTCAAACATTCATCAGAAGTGACACTGGTGTTGTGATTGACAGCGAGCCATACCCGAGTCGCACGTGCAAAACAAGCCTCGCGTTTGCTCCATTGGCTGTCACTGTTCACACTGGCTGTTCCGCTTTTCCGTTTTGCACTCCAACAAAACCGATAATACGATTACATATTAAAAACAAATCTGTTTTGTTTCTAAATTATAATATTTTTTATATTTTAGATATTTATAATAAAATGTAAATATGAGCAATCAATTCAATTTTTGATCTGTTCATGGAATAATGAATACTTCGGGTCTCTTGCAAAGTTATCGTGAAGTCCTTCGGGCTCCATTTACTTTGCAAGAGACCCGACGTATTATGCATGATTCCATGAACAGACCAAAAATTGAATTCATTTCTAAAAAATGGGTTTTCGCAGCTACCCTAATATCGCTAAATGTCCAGCCCGCTAATCTTTCCATATGTTTTGCTTGTTTGTTTGATTTGATTTATTTATTTACTTATTTATTTATTTATTTATTTATTTATTTATTTATTTATTTATTTATTTATACAATTTTTATAGAGGGTGACACAATTAGCTAAGATAACTATTCTACCTCGCGGCCCTCTGCAACATATAACTAAACAATTCTCAGTTTCGTCCCACCAACAATCTTTCAGTTAAACAGAGACGGGTCTTCTTTGGTTGAACCAGTACTAAGCTAGGATAAATGTGTCTTACTCAAGGACTACAACGCAGTGACACCGGTGAGGCTCGAACCCGCGGCCTTTCGGTCTCGAGTCAAGCACTCTACCACTGAGCCACTGCGTTCCCTCTTTCCATATGTATGTGCGTTCACGGCGAAGGTTCTGGCGAGACTGTGTGCATCTGGGTCGGATTACCAAAACCTCATATGCACTGTATTTTATGTTTCTGTAGACAGAAAATCCTGTAGTTGAAGCCGTGCGTGATGAACTTGTTCAACATTTTCCTGATGGATTCGTTTGTAGTCGCGTCAAAGAAAATGCTTCAAAACGAATATACGAGACCAGTCTGCTTACTAGCACAGTCTCGCGTAATGTTTTCGTAACTCGTACCCCGAGTACTTCGACCTTGCATGAGTCAGTACTACACTGTGCGTACGTGCAGATTGTTTCAAATATGTTAACCCTTAATGCGCAAATTACAACAAAGTCGTCTGCTTTTCTCGTCTGCTGAAATGTTTAAGAAGCCTCTATGGCAAACAGTGTGGATCCAGATCAGACTGCTCCTATAGGACCAGTCTGCTCTGGGTCCACGCTGTTTACACCTGTACCTTAGTCGTCAGTTATGTTAGGCAATTATTTGCAGCAGACGACTTCAGCAGACGCCATTTTCAGATGCATTTTTTTCTTGGCGCTTCAAGATTTCTTGTAAATGTATTTCGAGGTTAACCATATGCACGTTTGCTGATTTTTTTTTCTTTAAAATTTTATTTCGGAAAAAAAATCTATCAGGAATACCGTCACGGTGTCAATCTGTTTGGATCCAGGTCAGGCCCGACGTTTTGTCGGGCCTGATCTGGATCCAAATTGTTTGAAAAGGTTAACAGCAGACGATAAAAGTCGCCACTAGCAGACAAAGACTTAGAGTTAAGCGTGTAAACACCATTGGCATCGTTCATGGATGTCTGCAGGCGGCATTTTTAGTGCTATTTTTTCTTTTGCTGAAAATGAATACAACCGGATCTATTAAATATTTCGTGTGAATCAGATTTCTAAAGTTCCAGTGCTAAAAATAAAAAAAAATACAGGAATCATCTGTCTAATTTGTGAATTTCACTCTACCGGTGAAGATTGTGATTCTGGCACAAGTTACATAATTTGTTGCATGCTTTTATTGTCGTCTGCTGACTTTTTTTCAAAATTAACTTGTTCGAAAAATTCTTTCAGGAAAACTATCAGAGTATGAAATGGTTTGGATACAGATCAGGACCGACGTTGCGTCGGTCCTGATCTGGTTCCAAACTGTTTGTAAAGTTTATCAGCAGACGACAAAAATTGCCACCAGCAGGGAAAGAGTAAATAATAATAATAATTGGATGTGTTATTTTTTTCTCCTGCCAACTTCAAGAGTTTTGGGAATAATTGTTTGATAAGATATGACGTTTATAGAGTGAAAAAAAGTTTTTGAAGTGTGAATTTAAAAGTGAACATTTTCGGGGGCCCTACAATTTTCGGGATAAAATGGTGAACAAAAGCAAGTCTGTTGAGTGTAAGTATATTTGCTTTGTACCAAAATCTATAATTTTAGAGAAAAAGAAGGAAATAAAATGTTTGTTTACTTTTTAAGAATAATATTTACTCATTATCTGATTGAGGGTTGGACCTACACAGTGCTACCATTTACAGGTTTTAAAAATATTTCTGTATGCGTGTTTTGATGCACTAAAATATAATTGGCTGTAAGATGTAATCTAGTTTTCACAAAAAAGCTTTATTTAAGCTCTGCAGAAGCAATTTTAGACTAAATTTGTTCATTTCAAATGTCAACATAATTTACGAATACTTGTGGATCTGCCATGACATTTTGACATTTTGAAATGGACCGTAAATGAATACTAATAATTCGCTTAATAATGGGATTGTGTGGACAAATCCATTCTGGTTATTAAACAATATTGGTTTCTGGCGTAAAAAGTTAACAAGTAGTTCCTGATCAGAAAGACTTTTTTGTTTGCACATGTTTTCCAAAGAGTAAAACTCAGTGATCCACCCAGTGCCTCCTTTTCGTTTCACTCAGAACAAATAGCATCCGAGACCGTTAAAAGATTTGACTTGAATTGTCTACTTAAGTTGGCTCTAAGGCTTTGGACAAGATTGTCGACTAAAGCTATCCCAAAGAGTGTCGGTTAAGCTATCACCAAGGTTGTCAGTTAAATCTATCTATAGGATTGTCGGTTAAGTGTTGGCCCAAGGTTGTCGGTTAAAGCTATCCCCAAGGCTGTGGGCTAAAGCCATCCCAAAGGTTGTTGGTTAAAGATATCCCCAAGGTTGTCGGTTTAGCTATCCCCAAGGTTGTCGACCAAAGCTAATCATATAGTATAAAGCTATCCCCGAGGTTGTCGGTTAACTTCAATCCCAGGGTTGTCGGTTAAAGCTATCCCCAAGTTTCACGGTCGGTTAACTCTCCCAAGGTTGTCAACTCAAGCTAACCATTAAGCTGTGGACTAAAGAGAGCCCCAATATTTTAGACTAAAGCTATGAGGATCTGGATGGGGGGTCTGGTATTCACTATTCATTAAAAATTTAGCCCATTATTCATCTCATTAAAATTTTTGGTTATTCATTAAAATAAGACCAATTATTCACTAAAAGTAAGAAAGCGATGACAAAGAAATCTGATTATTCACTATTCATTAATTTTTTCTTCAATTCATTAACAAATAGGATTATTCACTATTTTTAGGCCCTCATTATTCACTATTTGTTTTAAAAAGGGCCATTATTCAATATTCATTATAAGAAAGGGTCATTATTCACTTATCAGTATACCCCACCCAGACCCTCAGCTTATCCATACACGGAACCAAAACTAACATTATGGTGGTAAACCAACTTTTTTTTTCCGAAAAGCATGTATCCCAAATTCTAAACATGGCAAATTCTAAACATGATAATCTATAGGTCTATGTACAATTTTTCGTTTTCTACCAAAATATATTTGCCTTGGAGCTTTACTTCCCGGTCAACAATTTTTCAGTCATGTCGGGATGTTTCCCTGCACGTCGGCAACTTATGAATTGAACTAATCAGAGGATACAGGCTAAAGGGCACAACGGCAATGAGTCTCGAACTAGCAACCCTTCGATCCTCTGTCTGTCTGAGAATCGAAGGGTTGCTAGTTCGAGTCAGCCTCCATCGGTAGAAAAATCGTGGAAACAGGTGCACAGATGCGCGAAATAAAAATGTTTTCACAAAGATCACGAAACAAGTCTACAACTGGAATGCTTCCAGAAGCTAAAAAACTCAACTTAGCCGACCTCCAGATAAATCAATCTCCCAACATGCTTGCAAATGTATATTGTTGTATTATCCAAACGAACCACCTACAGTCAAAAAGGCCGCAAATTAAGATATTTTTTTCTCACACGAAACCCCAAACATATTTACAAAAACATCCAGTCTGCATGTTCTTGTTAAAATTTAGTTATCTAGAGCCTCTATGGCGCACACGAAAAAATTCAGTCTAGTCTGTCGATGTTTATTTTATGCTTTCTTTGATGATGGATTCTTACAATGATCGAGAAAAGAAACGCTACACATTAGTAAACTATCCTGGCGATCATCGAGACTCGCAGATTTAAGAAAACTTTGCTCCCGATCCCTCACACAAACAAATTGACACAGTAGACCTTTAAGTTCTCAAGTTTCAGGCCTCTTTAAGGACCACACCATGAAATTTCAGACCAAACCCCAAAGCCCCTGGTGCAATGATATAAGAAAGAAGAAATTTTAAGTTTCTATTATGAGGCTATGAAAACACATTACTCCACAGGGGGGGGGGGGGGGGGGGGGGGGGGGCTGTCCCATAGGTACAGTAAAACCTGTGTAAACGGCCACTCAAAATAGCCAAAACAAAGATCTTAATGAAAACTGGTAGCTTCATGAAGGTCGAAAGTATTGCAGAATGCTCAGAGCATTCTGCAATACTTTTGACCTGCGTTAAGCCATAGTTGGTCTTGAAAACTATTTTTGGTCTTTTTTAAAGTGGCTGTTTTACACAGGTTTTACTGTACAGGTTTTAATCTTAGATGAAGACCACTAGATAATGATATGTACCAGAATACTAAATCACTGGGCCTAATGGTTTCAAAATATGTTTTAGCTGATTTCCCTTTAAAGCATATGTAAGTCATGTGACATCACATGGCAGTCCCCTGGCAGCCATTTTAGGACATATCATAATAATTTAAATAACCCTGGTAGAGGAATAACCTAGGACCACTAGTGCTAAATTGTTTGTAAATAAGACCAGTAGTTTTAGCAATATATATATATATATATATATATATATATATATATATATATATATATATATATATATATATATATATATATATATATATATATATATATATATATATATATATATATATATATATATATATATATATATATATATATATATATATATATATAATTTTTTTTTTAAAGTTTTCTCGTTATATGTTATAGGCAAAACTAACCCAACCCCCTAGTGGCCATGTTTGTTATCTATCACATACATTTGAACAATCTTGGGAGAGGACGATGCAAGGACCATTTCAGCCAAATTATATTCAAATCTGCCCACCAGTTTCTGACAAGAAGTTTTTTTTAAAGTTTTTCCTATACGTACATGTATATCAATTACAATTTTTTTGCCAAATTACTTTCAAAACAGGCCAGTCAGTAGTTTTTGACAAAAAAGCTTATTAAAGTTTTACTTATAAATGTGTAGAAAAAACTAACAAACTCCGCCCCCACCCCTGTAGGCCAAGATATTAGGCGGATCTAAATTATTTCAACAACTTCGGTAGAGGTTCAGTCCGGAGCCATTTGTGCAAATAATATTTTCAAATCGGGCCACTAGTTTTCGACAAGAAGATTTTTAAGTTTTTCCTTTTACAGTTTAGTTAAATACAATAAATATTGGATGTTTCATTGTAGATTAAAGAGATCACAGGTCAGAGATAAAAGTGCTAATTACAATGTAATTATGTCCCTTGATTTTTTGCTATCTTAACAAGGATTCGTCTTTTTTTAAAACCGTTGGCTTTTTACCAGCAAATATTACGACAGCGTTTCTTAATTAGTGCAGTATATATAATGATTTGGAATGTATGGCAAGATGTTAATTTCAGAAAGTATGTTCCTTTTGAACCTGGAATGCACATCATTAACTCTTTGCCCACTGGTGTCGTCTGCTGATAACCTTTGCAACCAGTAAGGACCCAGATCAGGCCCGACAAAAAGTCGGGCCTGTTCTGGGTCCATACTGTTTGACACTCTAATGATATTCCTGAAATAATTTTTAGAAAAAGTTGATTTTGAAAAAAAATCAGCAGACGACAAAAAAGCATGCCAAACTACCATGTGAGTAACCTTGGTGCCACGCTATCAACAAAGGACACTTTAGATTAAAACTCTGCTTACTGGGTAATTTTTCATGCTTTTGTCGTCTGCTCTTTCCGTTTTTCAAAATCAGTTTTTCCGAAAAAAAATACCATCAGATTGTAAAGCAGTTTGGATCCAGATCAGACCCGACGTTTTGTCAAAGCTGTTTGCAAAGGTTATCAGCAGACGACACTTAAACAAAGAAGAGGATCCTGGGGTCTGGATCGCTCATCTGATCCCTGAATCATGAAAGTTGGTTAATTGTTAGCTCTACTGACAGCTCTGGTGGCCATTTTGTTCGGCGGAGTGGAACCAGCAATAAATCAAATGTAAATCGGTGGTTCAGGAGGAATTGCTGTTTAAATACATTTCTTATCTACATCTGTGGCGGCCATTTTGTTCAGAGGAGCGAACCCATTTGTGCAATTTTGGCAGAGGGCACCATGGGGAACACTCGTGTGATTTTGTTTTAAATTTGGACCAGTGGTTCAGGAGATGTCGTTTAATGAAGTTTCTAATCTACAGATGTGGTGGCAACGGTGCGGAACCATTTGTGCTTTGTGTCGCTCGTTCCACACAAGTCGGGCTAGAGCAGGGTCATCCGCGTACACAATACATGGGCAAGTGCATGAGATTTCTCTTCGCCAAAGAAGTTAAATTATATCAACCCATGTTTGGATGCATTTTTCTTCTTTTTTTTCTAAAACAAACCTTTCAGGAATACCACCACAGTTGCCAAACAGTTTTGACCAAGACCAAGGCATCTGTCTGAAATGTTATCAGCAGACGACAGAAGTCAACATTGATTAGGTAATTGTTAAAAGCAGGGTTGTTGGACCCCAAGGGGGGTAACGTACGCGGCCCTAAAGTCGTCACTTTGACGCATTTAAGCGATTGCCCCGGATTAGAGACACTCACTGGCTAAGAATAGACTTTTGCAGATGGTAGTTTAATCATCCAGCTAGTCGATAAACTAAAGAAAATGGTTTGAAACCACCCGAAAATATCTTTAAAAGACCGATTTTGTCAAGAGGGGTCTGTCTGACGACTTTGGGACCACCAAGACCTAAAGTCGTCAGTGACTAGGCCCTAAGGTCGTCACCGATGTGTGGTGTTTATTGTGGTCCTTTAAGCGCAGTATATGTCTGATTGGTGGCGCTTATTTATCGAACTGGGTGTATGTTTGGTCCCTGAGACGTCCTGGTGGTCTGAGCGCTGGTGTTATGGTGTATGGGCGTTCTAGGCATGAGTGATAGCGTTTGTAGTCGTAGGCGTGTACTATATGTTTAAGTGGTGGTGGAGGTCGTCTTAGGGATACACTGGTGGTCTGAGAGTCAGTGTTGATGGTCCCAGGAACGTACTGAAGGTCTCCGTGGTGGTTTTGGTGGTCCTATGGACGAACTGAAGGTATGAGTGGCAATGCTCGCGGTCGTAGGCGTGTTGATTAATTGAGTGACGGTGCAGGTGGTCCAAGGGACGTACTGAAGTTCTAAGTGCCTTATTGGTGGTCCAAGCAACGTATTGAAGGTACAAGTGGTGGTGTTGGTGGGCTTACAAGACATATTAAAGGTCTTAATGGGTATGCTGCTGGTCGTTAGGGTATTTTGTTGCCCTCAGTATCGAAATTGGCAGTCCTTGATGTGTAATGAAGCTCTAAATGGTGGGGGTGGTTTGGGTGTATATTTGGGGGCGATGATCCTATAAACATACATGAGCGTACATTTATATATAGTTCGGCGTATGCTTAAACTGAATATCTGAGAGACAGTGTTGGTCGGGTACATGTAGAAAATTGAATGTCTTAATTCCTAGGCGTACTGAATGTGGCTGCTCTACATGAGCCACTTTATAAGTAACCATGTCTTTGGGGTTTGCAACCTATACTGATTCAAACTGGCCTCAATTATGAGCATTTAATATACTATTTAGGCAACGAAAACAAGAGCTGACCAGACCGTGCAGGCTATTATAGCGGAAAATGAAAACCCTGGCACATCTACGGCACTGCCCTGAGAGGTTAAGCCCCGGCACTTAAGCCCCACTATGTCCCCGGTATCCATGGCCCCTAAGGGGTCGGAGATACAAATGACTGTTGCATAAAACGAGTTAAAAATCATTGTTTTAGAAGAGAAGAAGTGAGTAAACAGGCAGAAAAATCACTCATTTTCTTGAAGCCCAAAAGTCGGCAGGCCGGACCTAATGTCGTCATCTCACTTTTCAACCTATTATTTCTGTTAGAGGTTGTCATATCGGCCAAAAGGACGTAATTAATGCTAATTCGATATCTTCTGTACATGTAAAAAACGCATGTGTTTATGTGGGACAGATATACAGTATAGTTATTTTGTTTCGCCGGATCGATATCAATATCGCCTTCAACTCTCGACAGACTCCAAATTTTGCATGCAATTGGGTACCCCCATTTCAATGCCTATCACTCGGACACCTTTTTATAGGGCGGCTGTACATTATATATCAATCTATAGGGCAGATAATTTCCTTTCAAATGATGCCCCCTCTAAGAAGTTTCGATGATTTGGACGGAAAAGAGCGAGGCCAAAAGAAAACTGACGACCTTAGGACTATGGCGACTTTAGGGCTGCGTACGTTACTCTGATATTTTCATACATACGTAGGCTCGGGTCATTTTTAGGGATAATTTTTGGGATTTTTAGAAAATTAAATATCTTTTTGGGTATGATGATTTATGCATATTTTTGGGGGGTCATCACAAAGTGGACTATATTTAGGGGTCATTTTTATGCCTTTTACGGTCTTTTCTTAAGGTCAAGGTGCAGAATGGGGGATATTTTTTTTGTTGCTAAAATTGGGGTGCTTGAAATTCCTGATATTTTTGGGGGTGAAGGGCAGATGCTGGGCCCGAGCCTACGTGTGAAGAAAAAAAAATGAGAGTACCCCCCCCCCCCCCCCCCTGGGTCTTGGACCCAACTCTCTACCGTCCTCCACCCCGGCAAAGTATAAGCCACATGCCTCGTATCAATCAGTAAATGGGCTATTGAGGTAACTGTCATAAGATTGTTTTGTTATGGGTTTTTTTCTATGCTACTGCCTGGCTTGTAACCATATGGTCACTGAGCTGATAGAGCTGTCAATCATTGCATAGGTAAATCTCCCAGCAAAGAAACAAGCAATCAAATTAGAGATACTAATTAGAGGAGGAGCTGTAGATGCTTACTCTTTGGTGGCTGTTAGAAAACTGAAGAATAGGCATTAAGCTTATAGTCTTCTTCTGCATTCAACTCCTTGCCTACTAGTGTCGTCTGCTGATATCTTTTAAAAATGGTTTGGAACCAGATCAGGCCCGACTTTATGTCGGGCCTGATCTGGTCCCAAACCGTTTGACATTCTGATAATATTCCTGAGAGGTTTTTCTTTTTTTTTTTTTTTTAAAAAAAAGATTTTGAAAAAAAAAACAGCAGACGACAAAAACATGCAAAATTACACAATAGGCAAAGGGTTAAGCGTTTTCTTCTACTGAATCATGCTTATTTTGTATGCTTTCAGCCAATAGCGATGACACGGTAGTCATGACTGGGGGTTCGTTCAAATCGGACGAACCGGTTACGTCACAACCTCGACTGTCAAGGTCAGAGTTCAAAGGTCGACCGTCGGTGTCCCGGGCGCCTTTCGACGACACAATGAGCGAGAGGGACTGGGTGTCGCCTCTCTGTGAATGTAAAGGTCGACACAACAGCGGTGCCTGCAAAGGTGAGATAATCCTCTAAACTTTAAAACGCCAAAGAATGCAGCAGATTAAATTGTTGAAGGATATATCAAATTGATTTTTTTACATTTTACAAAATACTTTTCGACAAAATCATTTTTGTATCTGATAGAATAGAACTTTTACTGGGATCTGTAAATGTTCTTTGTTTTGCTGTGCGCTACTTTATGTCCATTTTAGGTTTTGCAATAATCTTGATGGGTAGGAGAGAGCTGCTTGCTTTGCTTATTTTGTCTTCCTGGTATCTCGTGATTGTTGTGTGGCTCTTCCTCGCGGTGCCATGGGTTTATCTGCAGTTTGTAATTGTGGTATTTCCTAATCATCATCACTTACTATTTTTTCAACATTAAACTTAAAAAATGTAAAATTGGAATTTACGTGTCAATGGATACTAGGGTCCGCGCAGGCTTGAAAAGTACTTGGATATACAGGACTGTCTTGAAAAGTCCTTGAAAATAAAATTTGCCTTGAAAAGTATTTGAAAACCACCCAAAGGCCTTGAAAAGTCCTTGAATTTTACCATTTACAGAAGTTCAACAGTATTTTGGCGAGTTAAATCAGTATAAAAATGTGGTGCCTTTATTTGGTGCAGCATATGCTGCACCAAATAATATACTAATTATCTTAAACTAATATTTTAAGTAATGGACTCATACATTTCAGAAGTAGAATTTTAACGTGTAAATCAGTATTTTTCTTAAGTTTTCAGTCCTTGAAAACAGTAGGAAAGTCTTTGAGAAGTCCTTGAAAAGTCCTTGAATTTACACAAGCTTGCCTGTATGATACCTTGGATACAATACAGTACCACGCACCGAATGAAGTAGCAAACCTCTCTACCCCAAAAAATATTTTCTACTTTTTGCTGAAACTGTGACCTGGTCATTGCTTACCTTTCAATTTTATTACATGACAGCCCCTTAAACAGTCATGACACCTAATCACGGGAAAACCTTTTTCTAAAAATGTGCATACATAGAATATACCCGATGACCAGCAAATTCGACGTCAGATTGGCAGTAAAACATTAGCCATGGCAGGGAAAGTAGGTGTTAAACTTGTGAACGAGAGCCAGCAATGATTTTGCAGCAAGTCATTAAATTATACAAACAATGAAATGTGTTTAAGTCATGTTAAAACGTTAACGAACCTTTAGTATGGAGGGTTACACCATTTGGAACTGCACTGCAATTATATATGCTAGCCACTCGACTGGGAGCGATACCATTTATAGGACCTATATCACGTGCGTTCTCTCATTTTAGGGTTTTGTGTACTTTGCTGTTGGCACTATCACAAATTGGAAGAAATACCATTTATAGTACATTTACCACGTGCGTCCTTTCATTTTAGGATTTTGTTTACTTTGCTGTTGGATATGCTAGCCACTCGACTGGGAGAGACGCCATTTATGTAACCTATATCAGGTGCTTTCTTTCATTTTAGGGTTTTGTTTACTTTGTTGTTGGCGCTATCACAATTTAAGTATATGCTAGACACTTGACTGGGAGGGACACCATTTATAGGACATATGCCACGTGCGTTCTCTCATTTTAGGGCTTTGTTTACTTTGCTGTTGGTGTTATTACAAGTATATATTAGCCACTCAACTGGGGGAGACGCCATTTATGAGACTAATATCACTTGCTTTCTCTCATTTTAGGGTTTTGTTTACTTTGCTGTTGGTGCTATCACAAATATATGCTAGCTACCCGACTGGGGGAGACGCCATTTATGGGACTAATACCATGTGCCACATTTGCCATCAGAATACAGATTAGAACATTATTTGGAATTAAGGTGAGCTTAGTTTAAATTAGAACATTATATGAAATCAAAGTAAACTTCAAACATTCTTTTGAATAAAGATACCGTAACCGTAAGCTTAGTGAACGTTAGAACTGTGTTTGAAATAACGATAATTTACCTGTTTTGGAATAAAGTTAAGTTAATCTTATTAAGTTCGAACATTATTTGGAATAAAGATAAGCATTGTTAAGAATAAAGCTAAGCTTAGTTTAAGTTCGAACATTATTTTGAATAACGATAATCTAAGTGTATGCTCGAACATGATTTGGAATAAAGATATATTTAAATTGAGTTTGGAACAAATACATGGATATCCTTAGTTTAAATCAGAAAAAAAATATTTGAAATAAGAGTAAACTAGCATGTAGCTTAAATCCGAACATTATTTTGAATTAAGATGAGCATAGTGTAATAGGTTTGAATAGGTTTTTTGAATAAAATAAGCTTAGTTTAAGTTTGAATTGTGTTTGAAATAAAGATAATTTAGTTGTAGTTCGAACATTGTTTGGAATAAAGATAAGCTTAGTTTTAATTTGAACATACTTTGGAATAATGACAAGCTAAGCGTAAGCTCAAACGCTGTTTGGAATAAAGATAGTTTAGTTTAAAATAGAGCATTATTTGGACAACAGATTAAAATAGCGAAAGTTAGGACAGTGTCTGGAATCATTAGAAAAGTTAGGCTTAGTTTAAATTCAGTATTTGGAATAAAGAAAAGTGAAAAACTATGTTCAAACAGCACATGAACCTCATGATTTAAACACGGATCTGTTAATTGACAATGACTTCAAACGGCGATATTTATAGGTGGGTCAGTGCCTGCTATTTTTCTTTGGCTGGGCCCATCGTAGCTCAACTAGGAATTTTTCTTTTAACTCTGATTGTCTGTGAGTTAAGAGCCAGTTTTCTTTGTTTTATCACAGTCTTAACTGGTGTGATTGTTTTATTGGATAAGTTACTGTCCTGCCAGCCAAGAGTGACAGTGACGTCATGTTTTGTTTACAAAGTTATCAGGGACTGATGTTCGATAAATCACTTGTGTATACACAAGTGATCTATCGATTTTACCTTAACGCAAATGGGGTGTACAAGTTAATGTTTTACTTAACAATTGTAAACAATATATTACGTCACTGTCACTCTTGGTTGGCATGACAGTAGGAAGGTTCCATGTGAGATAAAAAAAATAATATGTTTTGACAACAGCAGAATCTAGAGCAGAGCTTATTCTTGGTGGTGATTCTGTTGTTGTTGATTGGTTGTTTAAATGCCTCCGTCGTTTGTAGGGGTTTTGTGTTTGGTCCTTTATAATTTTGCAATCATTTCGCTGGGGAAGAAGAAGAAGAGAGAGAGAGAGAGAGAGAGAGAGAGAGAGAGAGAGAGAGAGAGAGAGAGAGAGAGAGTTGGTTGCTTTACTTTAGTTGTCTCCTATTTACTGCTTTACTCTAAAGCTGCATACTCTGTAACTATGAATATTTTTCGAAAAAATTTATTTTCTTTTTAAATCATTTGTAAAAGTAGAATTAAGCTATGTTTTCACAATAAAAATGTTCAGTACAGCTGAAAACTGCATGGAAAAGTGAATTATCTTATCAAATAGGTGTATTTTTCTCTTGTTGGTAATTATTTGCGTCCCTCCAATAATTCTAGACCGTTGAATTTTAACATAAATGCAGTTGTTTTGATAGTGATATCTTGTTAAGATTTACGAAAATGGTAAAATGTTTACCTGAAATTGAGTATTTTTACTGTGTTCTTGAAAAATCAAAACATTATTTTTAAAATTACGAGATCAAAAGTTACAGACTATGCAGCTTTAATTGTCTCCTATTCTCCTTCATGTCATGTGGTAATTTGTGTTTTGTGTATCTTTCTCACGGAGTCGTGAGTTGGTCTGGAGTATGTGATTGTGGCATTTCCTGGTCATGCTCGCTAACTTTGTACACTCAATTTGAATCATTCTGAAGCAGATTCTTCGAACTAAATATCAAGCATTATTTTACAAAAGAAAATAATAAAACAAAAAAAATAATAATATAAATAAATAAATAAGAAAGGTATCGCGCTTGCAATGTGGCGTCTGTTGTAGTCATGATTGGCGCTCTAATGGTTAAATCGATTTAATATTTAAGAATTAAAATTTCTACAAAAACGACCTTGTGATTATTAAAAACTTTATCAAAATCATTTCGTTCAAATTTTATTCTGGAAGCACTTTTCAATTTACTTTGCAAAAGAAGAAATAATGGCCAGCAAGTGATTTCTAATTCCAACAATCGACAATCATTTTTTTACAATTTCAGAACTAAATTCAAAATTTAAATTCAAGATTTTAAACATCTACATTTTTTATTTCTATATAAAAAAAACTTGACAGCTGATAAATGCTAACACGTTTTAGAGAAATGTATTATTTCACCATTTATCATATGACGTCGCGTCTGGGAGTGAAATAACGCCATGCAATAAAATCTGTAAACCACTAGTGGTTTATCGATTTACGGGAAACGTTATGACGTCCATAACAACGATGCGTACATAATGACAAAATTATAACGTTTTTACAGCAGAAATGAGATTTCAAAGATATCTTAATGTCATATGATAAATAGAATCTAACATTCGTGCTCTTGTATTATTGAATTTATTAAACTCGTTGCGAAAAAGAGATAAAATGCTCGGCAAGCCTCGCATTTTATCTCTTTTCCTCAACTCGTTTAATAAATTCAATAAAACATGAGCACTCATGTAAGATCGTTTATATATCAAGAGTTTTTCTTTCTATGAATTAAGATCATTTACCTGTTTTCCGCCATTCCCGACAAATGTCGTCTGCTCTGACATCTACTTATGTAAATTGGTACTTTTTTGCTAACAATATGGACCCCGTTCTTGTTAACCCATGCGTAACCCATTCTGGTATGCCACTGCATTCTAAACAATGAATTAGATTTTTTGAAGGTAATACTTCGGGTCTGAAGCCCAAAGGGCTTCACGTTAATTTTGCAAGAGACCCGAAGTATTCATGATTCCATGAACCTTCCAAAAATGGAATTTTTTGCTCAGATTTACATTTTAAACATTAATAATGTTTATTTTGACACTATGGTAAGTCATATAAACCCTCAGAGCTCTAAGTTAATAAAGCTAATACCTCTAATACTGTAGCCGCGTTATTAAACTTGCATTTGTCAATTTCTAATGATATTGTTAATACCAAAATTTATAATAAACGACAGGACTTTGATTTTGAAATTGTCAGTTTCCCATTTTTAGATGATAATGATCCTCGACCTACATTCTATGGAGTCTATATCTCTCAACTCATTCGTTTTGCTAGAGCATCTAGCTATGTTGTTGATTTCAAAACTCGCACTAAATTGTTAACTCAGAAACTTCTTAAACAAGGCTATCGGTATCATAAACTTCGCAAAACCTTTTCTAAATTTTCTAGATGATACTATGATTAATGAGCCAGTGCATGAGATTTCCAACAATGTGGTATGTGCGACCAGCAAAGCCTCAGATCAGCCTGCGCATACGCGCAGTCTGATCAGAGCCTTTGCTAGTCGCTTGAGTATTCTATGATTGTTAATCTACTGACTGAACACCGTTTGGAGTTTCTTAGCTTAAAAGGAGGCTGCAGAGGCTCGCCCGAGTCTACACTTGTCAAAATGTCAAATTGTTGGAAATCTCATGCACTGGCTCATTTGATATCTAAATTCCAAATTGGAGTTAAATATATGACGTCATTATCTGTCGACAATCATTGTTGAAACAGCGTTGATTCAACTATATTGTCACACTGGTAAATGTATACGTCGATTTGCTGGTATTTACGCGTATTGCCGGTACTTCATAGACCGGAAGTGGTAGGTATTGGTGTTAATACTATATATATAAAAACATGTCATATGCCTAAAGGACTAAAGAATTAGATCATTTTCAAGTATTTTGTTTGTAAATGGCGATTTATGTAAGCATTTAGGAATAGATTCGAGTACCGATCATCCAGATCGGTACTCGAATCTATTCCTAAATGCTTACATAAATCGCCATGTGCATGCCAAATTCTTAAAAATGATCTAATTCTATAGCCCTTTAGGCATATGGCATGTTTTTCTATATAGTATTAACAGCAATATCTACCACTTCCGGTCTATGAAGTACCGGCAATACGCGTAAATACCACCAAATCGACGTATACATTATTACCAGTGTGATTGTTAAACTAATGACTGAACGTTAAAGACCTGAATATAATAATTCAGCCAGCACATGAGATATGGGTATGTATTGCACAGGCGAGAAGTTATTCTACAGATATTTCAAGGACAGTTACCTTGTGGGGCCAGAGGCCCCAATGGTGTCATAAGCGTTCACCTACATCCATTCTTTGAGTATACGAGCAGTGAATACTCTGGCTAGTGTGCGCACGAGCACGCATTCGCATGGGCATTCTTTAGTGGAAACTGCTCTGAGCATCAATATCTGATGTGCTGGCCCATACAAGTGAGGCTGCACGTAACGGCTAGTTGATAGGGGGTCAGGTGACAGCTTCGACTTTGGGAGTGTACGGTTTTTAAGATATTCTTGTATAGGCATCAAGCATGTGTTATTTGGCTACTGAAACTATAACATATGATCAAACTTGAACTACAAGACTTATATAGTCCACAAGATGAAATTAAATACGAAACTAAAGGGCTAGTGTTTATTGTTCGCTGATAATTTGTGCCCACAACAAATGGTTTTCCCACTGGTTTCATCATAATGTAGGCCCGTGGAAATACAATTAGTTTCAACTTTTCCACATAAATAAACAGTGGACTTCTTGATGAGCTTGCACATCTGAATCTGCTGTCTCATCAGTCATCACGTCTTGCAAACAAAGCACTATCAATATGATAGTATGTATACACTTAACTAGAATGAGGTCGATGGTACAACATCGAAAATTCCCGCCTTTTCATTTTTGACCTTGACCTTGGGGTCATGGTTACACAAAATTTTGCCGAGTACCCTCCACATTATGTGACCCATGGACCTAGGAAGTTTGAAGTGGCTTCGTCAAGCGGTTAAGATGCATTTAAAAGAGAAAATACATTCTTTGACCTTGACCATAGCATTAAGGTCACACTAAATATTGCCTAGCAGCTTCTATTTCATGTGTCATATTCACCTGCAAAGTTTTAAGTTGCAATGTCCTACGTTTTAGGAAGAAAATACATAATTTGACCTCTGACGTTGACCTCTGGGTCAAGGTCACATGAAATGTTGCCCAGTACCCTCTACATTATGTGACCTATGCAGCAGCAAAGTTTGAAGCTGCTAGGTCTAACGGTTTTTGAGATAATGCATTTACCAGAAAATACATTATTTGACCTTTGACCTTGACCTCGGGGTCAAGGTTAGATGAAATGTTGCCCAGAACCATCTACTTCCTAAGGTCTAATCAGGTACAAAGTTCAAAGTTGCTACGTTAATGGTTTAGAAGGAGATTCATTTACAAGAAAATATATTACTTGACCTTTGACCTTGACCCCTAGGTCAAGGTAACACGAAATATTGCCCAGTACCCCCTACAGCATGTGACCTATCTAGGTACAAAGTTTGAAGTTGCTCCATCTCATGGTTTATGTTCGAGATATATTTACAAGAAACGTGATGGACACACGTACGCACAGACGGACGGACAGACAGACGGACAATGGACAAACTTTGGTTTGAAACTAATATACCTTTTTTCTAAACGAAAGAGCGGGTATAATAAGGGTAAAGTGTTTTTTAGAGCAACATGAGCAAGAACACAGTTGATGGTAATTGTATGACTAAAAAATGTGATAGTGATGTTAAGCACAAACCTAGCCTATTTTAGTGGAAACTGCACTAAACATCAAAATCTGATGTGCTGGCCCATACTAGTGAGGCTGCACGTAACGGCTAGTTGATGAGAGTTTCGAATTTGGGAGTGGACGGTTTTTAAGATATTCTTGTAAAGTCTTCAAGCATGTGTTATTTGGCCATTGAAATTATAACATATGATCAAATTTGAACTACAAGACTTATATAGTGATTGTTTCCACAAGATGATACTAATGCAAAACTAGAGTGCCAGTGTTTAATGTACGCTGATGATTTATGCCCACAATAAATGGTTGTCTCACCTGTTTCATCATAATTTAGGCCCGTGGAAACACAGTTAGTTTCACTTTTTCCACATAGATAAACAGTGGAGGTCTTGACGAGTTTGCGCATCTGAATCTGCTGTCTCATCAGTGATCACGTCTTGTACACAAAACACTATCAATATGATAGTATGTATACACTTAACTAGAATGCAGTCGATGGTACACAATCGAAAATACCCGCTTTTTCACTTTTAACCTTGACCTTGGGGTCATGGTTACACAAAATGTTGCCAAGTACCCTCCACTTTATGTGACCCATGGACATGGGAAGTTTGAAGTGGCTACATCAAACGGTTAAGGAGACAGACTTGGGGTCAATTACTTAGAAAAAGTAATTAATCACATACAATTACATTGGAAATTGTTCAATTAAATTACAATTACAATTACATGCCTTTTGAGCAAAGTAATTAATTACATACAATTACTTTGCCAAATGTAATTAATTACATTACAATTACATTTAACTTCCTCTTAGATAGGTGAGATTTTAATTTCAGAGATATATGAATTGAGTTAAAATCCCAATTAAAAGTCTAAGTAACATTGATATTCTAAATTCAACATTTAATGTCTATAAGGTTGATCTTTTTTTTTCCTCTTGTATCAAATTATTGTCAAGTGATGCAACTTAAAAGAAATGAAATGTACAAAATCAGTTGTTGTTTTTTGTGATTGATGACATGTTCTATTGCTGTTGTTTTTTTGTTGTTGTTTTTTTATGTTTTTTTGGTGGTGGGGGGGGGGGGGGGGGGTAAATTACTAAAATTCTCAAACTAGCTGTTTACCGCAGAACAAAGTTCAGGAATACACAGTGGCTTGTAAAAAGTCTTACAACTGTTGACGATAAACCATTGAAATTACTTTGTAAAACTAGCTTAAATGCTAGAGAATAACTGTTTTCAAAAAGTGTTGATAGCAAATATGTGTGTCGCTATGAGTTCTGAAAGTTGGCAAAAAAGTACAAAAAGGAATATCAGATACGACAGTGACAAACTAAAATATTAGGTCACTAGTTCCAGGGTGGGTAGTCACATGGTTTTTGCTTGGATACACTGTACGTATGTTCGAATAAACTGTAAGGATATTCTGATCGAATGTAAGTAGATTTTTCTATGTTTTTTCATCTATAAACAGAAAGTTATACACCCGATCAAAACGCTTCCAGGATATCCTCTTTAAGCTTCTTAATTTAAGTACAAACCCTGTCACAAAGTAAAAAATTGTTTCTGTAAAAACTTATTTCTATAACTCAGACCCGATCTTCGCCGCTAAAAAAATTGTGACAGAGTCTGTACTCAAAGTAAGAAGCTTATGAGGATATTCTGGCATCATTAGATCGGGAAAAATGTGGACTTTCTGGGTAAAGATGAAAAAAAACACAGAGAAATCTCTACTTACTTTTGTTTAAAACATCATTGTGGAAAGAAGTTCGCCATTTAACCGTACAGTGTATCCTAACTGAAACCACGTTACTACCCACCCTGAGTTCGGTCACCACTGGAACATCTATTTTATTTCATTTTTTTATTTTTTATTATTATATTAACAATAATGGGCCCCAGGTTCACTGAATGAGTGAAATTCGTTTTAATTTTCTGAATCACATTTTATTATTATTATTATTATTATTATTATTATTATTATTATTATTATTATTATTATTAATTATTATTACTGAAAATGGCAAATGAGCAGTTTAAGGGCTTTAAATAGTGTAGTGGATAGATTTGGTCATTCACCTTAGCATATGAGTGTGTTGATCCTAGGTGTGAAAATTTAACAAAATGCCTTCAAGGAGTCAATTCACTAAAAAACACTATTGTCTGAGTAAAAACTATTGTTGAGATTTTCACACCTAACCTTCTTTGTTTTTGTATTGTTTTGGTTGCTTAACTATTAAAGGTTGATTGTCACAAAGCCATATCTTTTATAAGCAGATGAACAAAGGAGAAATAATTTCCCTAAAAAGGAATAGTAGAAGTAATATACAGTCTGTATCTGCGGTAAAAGTGTCTATTTTTATGTCTATAGATACTAGCATGACTATTTTCAATTCTCATTTGTTTCATGTTGCATTCAACAAGTTCAGCAAATGATATATGCATTTACAAAGGCCAAGAACAATTCATTTAGCATATTTTAAGTATCTATGATAATCTTTAGTAACTGAAGTTCATAACTGATCTGAAAAGTAATTAAAAAGTAATTGAAAGTAATTGTTAATTACTCACATTTTTGGCCATGTAATTAATTACTTTCAATTACTGTAATTAAAGAAAAGTCTTAATTACAATTACATGCAAATACTTTATAAAATGTAATTAAATTACAATTAATTACAATTACAATTTTAATTACCCCAACTCTGTAAGGAGATGCATTTAAAAGAGAAAATACATTCTTTGACCTTGACCATGGTATTAAGGTCACACTAAATATTGCCCAGCAACTTCTATTTCATGTGTCATATTCACCTGCAAAGTTTTAAGTTGCAATGTCCTACGTTTTAGGAAGAAAATACATAATTTTGACCTCTGACGTTGACCTCTGGGTCAAGGTCACATGAAATGTTGCCCAGTACCCTCTACATTATGTGACCAATGCAGCAGCAAAGTTTGAAGCTACTACGTCTAACGGTTTATGAAGATAATGCATTTACAAGAAAATATATTATTTGACCTTTGACCTTCTTAACTCTGCGTCTAGCGCACTAGACCCCTCTGCCATTTTGGCCCAATAATCTATAGGTGTACAATACATGTATATAGAAAATATTTAAAATTTAGGAGGTAAAACAATTTGAAATTTAATATTTAATCGTATTAACGGTTTGTTGGAGTGCAAAACGGAAAAGCGGAACAGCCATTGTTAACATGGACAGCCAATGGAGCAAACAAGAATCTTGTTTTGCACGTGTAACTCAGGTGTTGCTCGCTGTCAATCACAATACCAGTGTCACATCTGGCGCATATGTTCGATGTTCGAAGGGAATTGCATGGGCAAGTGAGCTTGGCAGCTGCCAATCAAAATTTTTGTCGTTCATGATGCTATGAACGGTTGTAAAATTCTATAGATTCATTAAAAGCTTACTTTGAAAATGTAAATATACTGATCAAAAGTGAGAACGCTACACCTGAACTGTTTGCCATCTATATACAAAATTGTGCCATCTATATACAAAATTATGCAAACCAAGAATGCAAATGAAAGTGTATCTAAATGTTCAAACACTGGATAATGCATAACAGTAAAAATTTTACGAATGTTGTCACGAGGAAACACATGAAAGTCATTTAAATGTGACAGGGGTCCAATTTTTCAGGTTGCAAATTTGAACATAAATCTCACACAGTTTAGGCTTCCAGAAATCCACTTCCTACGAGATCAGACTGCACGAAATGGTATTCTAGACATGTGACAACCAGAAATGTGAAGGACTCATCTCAGGTGTGTTTTGGTCGTTTAGAAAAGCAATCTTAAAAAACGGGGTTTCCATCAAATTGCCAAGTTTGAAAATTTAACACTGGAATCTCCATAGGAAAATCAAAGTGTTGTTGCATCTTAGTATGAGGACATTACTAGTGGAGAAATGGTAGAAACAGTGTGCTGAAATGTCTACCTGATTTGGCAAAAGAAAATAATCGAAATCGTGATAAATCGAAGATTACCAAACATTTAATATTCCCTATTTGTTTTTGTCAAAGGGAGACAATTTTCAATTTTTTACTTTGATAAAGTCGAAATTGATTTCTGAGCTTGTTTCAAGTGATTAATCAGTTTTCTTGTGTTTTTATGTAACACATTAACGACCCATTTTGATAAGCATAACAATTTTAATTTGCGCATGCGCAATAGCAAAATTCAGTGAATAAAGCTTTTAACACTTAAAGGAGCATAACTCAGACATCAAACGAGACAAATCGGTGGAGTTTCGACGAATTTGCTAGATGTCTGGGAAACATTATTAAGCTTTAGTAAACACTTTTTGACCAATATTTTCTCACAAAAAATAGATATTTGTAGTGTAGCGCTTTCACTTTTGTTCAGTATATATCACGACGAATGCAGTGGCATTGGATTACGCGTGGATGTATGAACCCAAACATATGGACTTTCGCGAAAACTTTGTTGTGCAGTTTTAAATCTGAAACGATATAAGGTTGCCTTGATGATTGACATACCGTATATGTCTGAAACTGTTGTGTGTTTTTTTCAGGGTTCGGTGCTCAAAGACTTTGCTACAGCGATGATGTGTGAACCCTGTGCTGTTTGTCAAATGACCAAAGAATTAGACCATATTGGACTTTAGCGTTTGATTTGTATTTTTGCAGGATTTTATAATAAAATATTGTAAAACGACACTTTAAACGTGTTTTAGACCTAATTAAACCATTTCCCGCCATACGACAATTGTCGTCTGCCCTCTAGTTTGCTTATGTTCTTATGTTGCCGGCGGTACTCTTAGCAATATGGACCCAGATCAGACTGCAAAGGAGTAGTCTAATCAGGACCCATAGTGTTTGCTTCCATCATAAAATCTAGTCTGAAGTGCACTTGAATATATGTAGCAGACGTAAAAAGGAGCAAAATTTTCAGGGGGTAAGTGTAAACAGTCATTAAATCCTTCGCCTGCTACCAAGAAATACATCTGAAAATGTCGTCTGCTGAAGTCTAAACAAATGATGGAGACAATACGATTGGAGATCGTTCCAGCGGCCGGAGCTCGTTCCAAACTGAATGAGATCGTTCCCAGGCTGTCTTTTATGGTTTAATTAAATCAAAATTGTAGGTAAAAGAACCCTCGATCGATAAAGACCAACAATAACAACTTGTTATTGTTGGTCTTTATCGATCGAGGGCTCTTTTACCTACAAGCATTTCTTTATCAGTTTCCTCAGAATCCTGTGTCGTTTACGTCAACAACTGCTGATTTTGCTTAATGTAGATTTTTTTTTCTTTTACGTGCCAACTCCCTATGTTTGTTTCAATAAATTTTCAAAAAAGATCAGTTGAAGACTGCAAGAGGATTTGTTGCAATGCCGCAATCTCATATACATAGCAAACTCTCAATTGACCAAAACTGCAAAATACATAATCCAGATTCACCGTTCTTGTATATGATCTTCATTTCATAGTAGTCACGAAAAAACAGACTACATGTGACAATCGTTTTCATTTAATTGGAAATATTTCTTGAAATTTCATCTACAGTCCTCGCTTATATGTCAAATTTCTTTACTTCAATGTGCCATTTGTAGCTTGATTCCAGCTCCATGAGAAAATCCTTGTTATTCTGCCATTTTGCCAATAGCCGGTACACAGATTGAGCCCCAAAAAGAGACAACGGTATTTTTGTTTCAGAGCCCTCGAGATTGCTCCAAAGGCCAGAAAAATAGAAAAAAGGTAGGGGTCTGTGGCTTTTGTGCATAAACTTGAAAGCATCAAGCGACAGATGGAAAAATACAGCAATGCTATTCCGTGTAGAAATGATTTCTCCAAAAACTTGACTGAAATTGAAATAGTTTACACTAGGTTCTTAGAACATAGCATTGCAATAAAAGTCACAGACACCTGCCTTTTCCCTTTTTTTCTGGCCTTTTTAAGAAATCTTGAGGGTTCCCTGGTGTGCCATTAGAACAAAATGTTGTTACCTTTTTTGGAGCATGTTCTCTTGATTACCACCTGTGAGGTAGAATGAAAATCCTGAAGGATATGACATTGTTCCACTGTTGTGTATTTACACAAGGACTCTCTATTTGTAAAGAGAGTCCCAGATTTACAGTGGAAGATATCCACGTTAAACAGCCCACCCCGAGGTTATAAAATTTTCATGGCCAACTCAGATGAGCATGAATTTTGTCCTACTCATGTATTTTAAAATTTATGACCAGGACAAATGACATGTGACTGCTTTTCTTAGCAAGGAAATAGCCTCCCTTGTTTTTATATTTTGATATATTATTATCAAGGTGGCCAAGCACGTAATCTGTCTGATTGGGTTCACGGACTTTACGAACCAGTAATCAGATATCACAGGTAAGGAAAATAGTTCATATTTTTCGTTAAACTAAGTCAAATCTTATGTGGTAAAGTGCGAAAAACCCTAATATTTTATCTGCACAAAACTATGTAAAAGTTTATCCTGGGTTCGCTGCAGTTTTCCAGATTGGCTCGAACAACTGAAGAAAACCCGGAAAATTTTCCGTTATTGGGTACACACCAAAGTTATAAAAAGTAGCAAAACACTTTTTGTGAATAAAATGAACGTTTTTCAATGACGTCGGCATACTTTCTTGCCATATAGACAAAACTTTCAGTCATTTTTTTGTAAGATAAGCCATCTACAAAAAAGATACAAGTTGAAATTTAAACAAGATATGGCGCACATGATAGAAGGGTTCACATATGGAACAAAATTCTAAGTTGTAAATATTTTTAATTGTTTTATTTACAGCACAATTTGTATATATGTTGTTACAGATTCGTATATATCATGACAAAACATGTGCCATTTTGCTAACAACTTCTAATTCGTTTTAACTAGGCTAAATGTTGATAATTAGCCTTCCAATATTAACTAACTGAACCAATATTTGTTATGGCAGAGATACAAAAGTTGACTGTTCGATTGTGTTACATGTTGATACAAATCTTTGAAATAAAATAAGATTAAGCTTGTTAGTGCCTTTACCCATTAGCTTAAGAATCGAGAGAATATGCTGGCATTTGATACATTAAGATTACTGGGTTCACATAAAAACTGGCCAGGAAATGTCACAATCACATACTGCAGACAAACCCATGACACTCTTTTAAATGATTCTTATATAGTATAAATTGTTTGTAGTATATATGTAAGCGAATTGTGGAGAGCAGACCCAAATTTTATCTGAGCCTAACATCAATTAACTATCTTTATCCATTTTTGCAAGGCACCTTTTTGTTACCTACATTACCTTATTAGTATATGTGCAACAATTTCAGATTCATTATTGTTAATATAATTATAATTTGATTTTATTATGACAGAGATTTTACCAATACCAATGCAATGCAAATGATAGGAAAATGAATCTGTAAGCAGTTATGCGTCACATCCTAAAGCCAGTACAAATAACTTACTATTTAGCACATTTGAATATTTATTTCACTACCCTTTATTAATCTACATCATATATATTTCAGGTCAGGGAGCATGGTTTATTCTAATACATGTATGTAATTTGTAAACTTTCATTATCTGCAATTTAGTATAAAATGTAACATAAGTTTTGCTGACGAGCAGAAATACATATCACAGATATCAGCAATTGATGTCTAATTTAAACAGTTTATGCTTAAAATGTTTCACTTATAATAATAAATCAAATTAGCCTTGTTTGTGGTGTCTTCTGTGAGTTTGTCACTTTCCCATTGGTATCCTGGGTCAGGTGTGGTACTTGATTGTATCGATTCCTGATCTTTGCAACCTTACTTACTTGTATTATGTGTACTGCTATTTTCAATGCCATAACAAATATTGGTTCAGCAGGTTCATATCAGTATGCTAGTTATCAACATTTTAGCCTAGCTAAAACAAATTAGTAGTTGTTGGCAAAATGGTACATGTTTTGTTTTTGTTTGATTTGATTCATTACGTCCCATCAACAATCTTTCAGTTATAAAGGGACGGGTTTTCCTGGGTTGAACCTGTACTAAGCTAGGATTAATGTTCTTGCTCAATGCAGTGACGCCGGTGAGGCTCGAACCCACAGCCCCTCGGTCTCGAGTCAAGCACTCTCCCACTGAGCCACTGTGCTCCCGTACATGTTTTGTCATAATATATATTAATCTGTAACAATATATTTTGACTCTAGCGAGATTCGAACCCACGACCATGACAACTTGACAACTCCGCCTAGCACTACACCAGACATCTACGCTACCAACTGCGCCACTAAGACATCCCCTAAAAGGGTGTTCAGGAAGCGCTGATATTGACGACGACTGATGCAATACACGTCGTATATTGGCTCCTTTTCAATGGATGGCATCTATTTAGTTCGCAAATGAAAGCCTGATGGATCCAAGGATACAAGTGAAATAAAGATAAATATCAGAAGTGCGGAAATATAATTTTACAAACATCATTGCTTTCGAGCTACACAGGATCAGAAACTGATGCAGATTCATTTCACAAACATCATTGCTTTCGAGCTACACAGGATCAGAAACTGATGCAGATTCATATAGTAGATAAATACAGAGGGATATAATGAATCAACTGAGCAGATAGATGATGTAAATATTTTGCCTCTAGCGAGATTCAAAACAACTCTGCCTAGCAATACACCAGACATCGACGCTACTAACTGCGCCACTGAGACATCCCCAAAAAAAGATGTTCAGGAAGCGCTGATATTGACGACGACTGATGCAGTACACGTCGTATATTGGTTCCTTTTCAATGGGTGGCATCTATTTTGTTCGCAAATGAAAGCCTGATTGATCCAAGGATACAAGTAAAGTTAGATAAATATCAGAAGTGCCGAAATATAATTTCACAAACATCATTGCTTTCGAGATACAGAGGATCAGAAACTGATGCAGATTCATACAGTAGATAAATACAGAGGGATAAAATGAATCCACTGAGCCGATAGATGCTGTTATTATTTTGCCTCTAACGAGATTCGAACCCACGACCATGAAAACTCCGCCTAGCACTACATACATATATATGAGGAAACAACATCTTTGACTTTCCTCCGCAATATATACAAAGTGTGCTGTATATAAAACAATAAAAATTATTTACTACTTAGAACGTTCGTTCCAGGTGTGAACCCTTCCATCATGTGCACCCTATCGTGTTTCAATTTCAACTAGTAGCTCGATTGTAGATGGCTTATCTTGCAAACATTAGACTGAAAGTCTTGTCTATATGACAAAAAAGCATGTCAACATCATTGAAAAACGTTCACTGTATTCACAAAACGTGCAATGCTACTTTTATGACTTTGGTGTGTACCCAATCATGGAGAACAGAGAATTTCTAGTTTGTCTTCAGTTGTTTGAGGCAATCTGGAAAACTGCAGCGAACCCAGGAGAAATTTTTATAAGTCTTGTACAGAAAAAATATGGTGGAGGGGGGGGGGGGGGGTGGTGCACTTTACCGCATGAAATTTGACTTAGTATCAGGAAAGTAATGAACAATTTTCCTAACCTGTGATGTCCGATGACTGGTTCGTAAAGTCCGTGAACCCAATCAGGCAGACCACGTGATTGGCCACCTTGATTGTATTTTTGAAAGTTAATAAATTTCATGCTGAAGTGAGTTGAAAACGGAAAAGTTTTATAACCTCTGGTTCTGTCTACAGCCAATAGGCCTACATCTTTCTTGCAAACCGTTTTTCCAAAGTTTTGCAGTGTAAAAGAATTCTCCAGTCATTTTCTTGAATATATCTTGTCAGCCATTCCCGAAAACCCAAAATAAACATTCTGTCGAGTTTTGTTCTGAACAAATTATATTCAGGGATGATATAACTCGGACAGAAACCTCTCTGAAGCCAGCTCTCTAGTTTTCCCAAACAAAGCCGGAAGCAATGAATGAAATGTTCTCGTTTCCATAGAGATTCATGGGTCTCCTCGGCAAGCCAAAACACCACAGTTTTCATGATGTACGATGACAGCAGATCCTCATCTGGAAATTTAGGCTGGATGATTTCTTTGACGAGAAGTTTTAATCCGATGAAACAACATCTTTGGCAATCATTCCAAGATCGCACTAGTTTCAGTTCTGCCGTGCGGAAAGAGAGACGCCATTCCAGATCTGCATTTGACGTGGGTGTCATCTTGGACGGAATTGGAACTGCCTCGAATCCTGAGTTAACTATATCCTGGATGAGTTCCTTTGGTGGCCATTGGTAATGTCTTGTTCGTGTTTCCCATTCTTTCGCACATGCTGGCCAGGACTGTGAGCACCTTAGACTCATAACAATGTCAATCGAAATCGTTTTCACGAACTTCTGCGTATACGCTGGTCCATTTGAAAACCATTTTGGAAGAACACGGTTCAGGAACGACGACACTGTGAAGCCACGCCCTTGTAAATACTTGGAATAAACTGCTTGCGAAAAGTAAACATTGCCGTCAGTATGTTGCACGTAAGCTGGTGATAGACATACAGATTTGTAAAATTTGTTGACGTACGGTCGGTGTGTGTGTCCATCAATTGTCTTCTCTTTACAAAAGTCAACTGTGCGACGAGGCATGTCGCCGTCATAAAAATACCATTCAAATCCATTGGTCAGTCTGGGTTGATCATTGGAAGTTGTGTCGTAGGTCTGAAGCCAACAATACCCAGGGGGTATGGACGCATCATCAGTGTATACAAGTAGCCCATACCTATGGCAAGCCATTTTACTATTTATTATGGATTTACATCTTCTTTATTATATAAGATACAAATGTATCTTATATTTTATATAAGATATCTTATATATTAAATAAGATATCTTATAAATATATATAAGATATCTTATTTAATATATAAGATATCTTATATCTTATATATAAGATATCTTATATCGCATATAAGGTATCTTATATGCGATATAAGATATCTTATATCCTATATTAGATATCTTACATCTTATATAAGATATCTTATATCGCATATAAGGTATCTTAAATGCGATATAAGATATCTTATATCCTATATTAGATATCTTATATCCTATATAAGATATCTTATATAGGATATAAGATATCTTATATCGCATATAAGATATCTTATATAATATTTAAGATATATTAATTGCAAAAATATATAAGATATCTCATATAATATATAAGATATCTAATATGTTAAATAAGATATCTTATATCTTATATGAGATATCTTATACAGAATATAAGATATCTTATACAGTTTGGTAATTCAGATATCTTATATTTTATATAAGATATCTTATATATGATATAAGATATCTGATTCAACATATAAGATATCTAATATAATATATACGATATCGCATATAAGATATCTTATATAGGATATAATATATCTTATATCCTTTATTAGATATCTTATATCCTATATTAGAAATCTACATTCCTTAAAGCTGCATACTCTGTAACTATGAACATTTTTCGAAAATTTTTATTTTCTTTTTTAATCATTTGTAAAAGTAGAATTAAACTATGTTTTCACAATAAAAATGTTCAGTACAGCTGAAAACTGCATGGAAAAGTGAATTATCTTATCAAATAGGTGTTTATTTCTCTTGTTGGTAATTATTTGCGTCCCTCCAATAATTCTAGACCGTTGAATTTTAACATAAATGCAGTTGTTTTGATAGTGATGACTTGTTAAGATTTACGAAAATGGTAAAATGTTTACCTGAATTTGAGTATTTTTACTGTGTTCTTGAAAAATAAAAACATTATTTTTAAAATTAGAAAATCAAAAGTTACAGACTATGCAGCTTTAATAAATGGTAAAATGGCTTGCCATACATACCTATGCCACGGTGGTATATGCTGGGGGTAAGCGTGCACCATCGCGATGGAAGGTTGAACAAAATCAATGTCCGAACCAGCAATGCACGTGCCTTCTGCGTAACTACCGGAGATTTCTGCCCACTTTTTTACTTGTTTATCTTTATCACTCGCTAAAAGTTTATTGTATATCTTTTGGAAAGTCACGTTGTAGAACGTATCAACTAACAGAATCAGTCGCATAATAAATGGTATCTTTGCGGCTTCTATCGTTATAGCATCAAATAATAGCACGGACCACTCATCAATGGATTTTTCTAGTCTGTATTTCATTCTTCGTTTTCACACTTTACGGTTTCTCTAAAAATTGAACAACACTTTATCCAGTTCCGAATTAACACTTAATCATCTTAAGTACTTCGATGAATCAGGTTTTCTTACATAACGTTCACAGGTCCTTGCATCATAATTTATTTTTGTTAGCTGTGTTTTTAACTCTTTTCCTGCTGGGAAACTTTACATACTTTTTGTCGTCTGCTGACTTTTTTTCAATATCAACCTTTTTTAAAAAAAAATCTTTCAGTAATTCCATCATTCAGATTGTCAAACAACAGTTTGGTTCCAGATCAGGCCTAACGTTTAATCGGGCCTGATCTGGGTCCAAACTGTTTGCCAAGGTTATCAACAGACGAAACTAGCAATGACTAGTAGGTACTATCATGCCAACCAAAAGTGACAGTGACGAAATACTTTGTTTACAATTGTTAAGTAAAACACTAACGTGTACACTTCAATTGAGCCAAGGCAAATCGATAGACCACTTGTGTATTAATCCTATCCTGTGGATAGGATTAATACACAAGTGATATATCGATTCTAAGTGCCAGATAACTTTGTAAACAAATCATGACGTAACTGTCACTCTTGGCTGGCTGGACAATAAAGAATTAAGCAGATATATGGTATTTGTTGTTAAAGTAACATGAATAAATAAACCTACTCTGTTAAAACGTTGAGAATAAATCTGCAGTACAAAGTTTCTTAGGAAATAAATCCATGAAAACTGAATTCAGGAATAAACACGTGTATTGGTGACTCAGAAACCTTGCAAAATAAAATATTCCGATTTCTAAAGTGCTGTAGGTGACGACTATATTAGACGAGTTTCTTCATTTCCGGTTGCAAATATGCTTGAATTTTCACGGGAATCGTTACTTTAAATATAGTATTCATCTAAAAATTATGTCTGTATTTGTCGTCTGCTGCAATTTTTTGCTAACAGTATTTAACAATGTTTAGTATATAGGCAAAACAGTGTGGGCCCAGAGCAGACTATTTCTATAGGATCAGTCTGAATTGGGTCCACACTGTTTATCATAGAGGCCTCTAAAACATTTCAGCAGACGACAAAAGTAGACGACTTTTGTTGTGATAGGCGCTTTAAAGCTGCATAGTCTGTAACTTTTGATCTTTTAATTTTTGAAATAAAGTTTCTTTTTTTCAAGAATACAGTAAAAAATAATCAAATTCAAGTAAACATTTCACCATTTTCGTAAATCTTATCATAATAACACTATCAAAACAACAGCATTTGTGTTAAAACTCAACTGTCTATAATTATTGGAGGGACGTAGATAATTACCAATAAGAGAAAAAAACACCTCTTTTAATGAGATAATTCACTTTTCTTTGCAGTTTTCAGCTGTACTGGCCATATTTATTGTGAAAATATAACTTAATTCTAATTTTACAAATGAATTAAAAAGAAAATATTTTTTTCGAAAAATGTTCATAGTAACAGACCTAGTCTCTTTAAAGGTTAAACCTTTCTTCTACAGCTCACACGGGGGAAAATGTCCGTCCATGCTTTTGTCGTCGGCTGATTGTTTTCAAAATCAGATTTCTCGAAAACTCATTCAGGAATACCCGCAGAGTATCAAGCAGATTTGTATCAAGATCAAGTCCGACGATCAGGGTCCAGACTGTTTGCAAAGGTTATCAGCAGACGGCACTATTTTTTTAGTAAACCGTTTCCGGTGTATGTATTTACTCAACAACTAAGGAAACCTGACACACATACCGTGAGTCAATTTGTTGGTATTACTTGACTTTTCGCTTACTGTAAAGGCGGCAACTTCAATATTCATATCTGGGCGTGGTTCGGCTATTCCGTCTGCATCAGGTTTGATTTATAATTTGGTAAAGAGTTAATCAGCTTTTTAGGCCGCGCAAACGTGCGTGCATTTCATGAAAATCCTAACTGTATACACACTGAACTCTCATTTATTTACCAATACAGCGCATAATCACAAAATGTATGTTTTTGACGTCCACTAAAATATTTGAAGCCTTACACACAAACAGTTTGGACCCAGATCAGACTGCTCCTGTAGGAGCAGTCTGATCTTGGTCCACAACGTTTTTCTCTATGCTTATGTTAAATAGACATTTCGGATGCAGTTATTTTGCTGGGGTTTTAAGGACTAAATAACGTGTTTTGCGTCTATACTGAGGTAATGGCACAAGATGATACAGTTACTTTTAAATAATTCAGCTTTAACCAATGTCTAAGGTTGACCAGCCCTAATTACGCATTTATGAGGTGCCGCCTTTACAGTAACCAAAAAGTTAAGTAATAGTAAATGAATATGATGCCCACTTGTCTTTTCTGTGTGTAAAGTTGAACTGCTAAAAGGTAGACTAAGATGCATTGAGATTATTTGAATAGATGAACTAATTTCATACGTTAGCGGTCAAAAAGTCGCGTTACCCCTAAAATCAATTTTTACCAAAACAAAGAAATGACGCAAAATTCACCAGAAACCGCTTAAATGTGCTTCTTTTTTAATTGAGGTATTGTGGGCATTCAAATAAAGCATACTATACGTGCATTGTTCAACCGCTCATTGAAGCCTCTTTTCATTTTGTTAACGTCAGTTTTACATTATCAGAGTATTATGATCTTTCACAAAACACTGTCGCTTTATCAACTCTTTTCACTTTTTATGATGTTTTGAATGCATGTTGTCAATGTCATGGTCCTTTTGAACTCTGTAGCTATCCCCTACATCCATTATCAAGCGATACAATTACATACTGATAGTGTGTATACTGCAAAGCCTGAAATTCATACGCGATTAAAGTAATGTGTAGCTAATTGGCACTATAAAAACTAAACGGCGACATTGTATATGCCTAGTGCGAAGGGACCGCGGCACACCGACATTATGACCGAAAAATGTCTAAACGGCGACATTCGTTGACAAAGAACAAAACGGTTATTATCCATATTTTACATTGTTTCTTAATTGACGTTAAATCTGGTTTATTCCGCTTTTATTCTCTAACGCGACGCAAAACATAAGTCCTGATTCTTGAAAATACATTCTCTAACAATGATTGGTGGACTCTTAGTCATTTCAGTTTCAAGAAATTGTTTAAACAAAGGAAATAAACCACTACCTACCGTTTAGACAACGCCTATATCACAACGTAAAAAGGCATTACAATACGTCAAACAAGAAATTGCAACATTTTAAAATGCACTTTTGTCTGTACCTGCATTGGCCTTGCATACGTGAAAAAAGTTTCTCGAAAAAGATATCTAGACATACACTGCTCAGGTGTGAAAAAAGAAGGTATATGTAACATGACCCTCTATGGGAAGTCAAAGTTAAAGGAGACCCTCTACTAGCCACATTTAACCCGCCCCCCCCCCCCCCCCATCCCCCACCCCTGACACTTATATAATGAGCGGTCCCCTTCCATTATTTTACTGAAAACTCAGAAAGATGAATTCGAAGTTATACAGTTGCTAAAAACTTTGTTTGATTTGATTCTTTACGTCCCATCAACGATCTTTCAGTTATAAAATGGATGAGTCCCCCTGTGGCTTAGACTGCTGTCCGTTCAAAGGTAGTGGTTCTGTTGTTGTTGATTTGTTTATTGTTACTCCCATTGTGGGAGTCTGTAATTGTTCTATGCTTTGTTGTAAGTTACCTTATGTCCATTCTAGTTTTGAAATCATCTTGATTGGGAAGAGAGAGCTGGCTGCTTTGCTTAGTTTGTCTTCCTGGCGTCTCATGATGGTTGTGTGACTCTTCCTCCCAGTGTGATGGGTTTGTCTGCGGTTTGTGATTGCGGTATTTCCTGATCATACTCACTTTTTTTACCCAGAAATAGTTGCTAAAACAAGTGAATATGACCAGGATATGTCTTAGTCAAAGATCTTAGCCCACCTAATATTACCTAGAAACAGTTGCTAATACAAGTGAATATGACCAGGATAGGTCTTAGTCAATGATCTTAGCCCACCTAATATTACCTAGAAACAGTTGCTAATACAAGTGAATATGACCAGGATATGTCTTAGTCAATGATCTTAGCCCACCTAATGTTACCTAGAAACAGTTGCTAATACAAGTGAATATGACCAGGACATGTCTTAGTCAATGATCTTAGCCCACCTAATATTACCTAGAAACAGTTGCTAATACAAGTGAATATGACCAGGATATGTCTTAGTCAAAGATCTTAGCCCACCTAATATTACCTAGAAACAGTTGCTAATACAAGTGAATATGACCAGGACATGTCTTAGTCAATGATCTTAGCCCACCTAATATTACCTAGAAACAGTTGCTAATACAAGTGAATATGACCAGGACATGTCTTAGTCAATGATCTTAGCCCACCTAATATTACCTAGAAACAGTTGCTAATACAAGTGAATATGACCAGGATATGTCTTAGTCAATGATCTTAGCCCACCTAATGTTACCTAGAAACAGTTGCTAATACAAGTGAATATGACCAGGATATGTCTTAGTCAATGATCGTAGCCCACCTCATATTACCTAGAAACAGTTGCTAATACAAGTGAATATGACCAGGATAGGTCTAAGTCAAAGATCTTAGCCCACCTAATACTACCTAGAAACAGTTGCTAATACAAGTGAATATGACCAGGATATGCCTTAGTCAAAGATCGTAGCCCACCTAATATTACCTAGAAACAGTTGCTAATACAAGTGAATATGACCAGGATATGTCTTAGTCAAAGATCTAAGCCCACCTAATATTACCTAGAAACAGTTGCTAATACAAGTGAATATGACCAGGATATGTCTTAGTCAAAGATCTTAGCTCACATAATATTACCTAGAAACAGTTGCTAATACAAGTGAATATGACCAGGACATGTCTTAGTCAATGATCTTAGCCAACCTAATGTTACCAAGAAATAGTTGCTAAAACAAGCATACTTGGCCAGGATATGTCTCAGTCAAAGATCCTAGTCCATCTTATGTTACCAAGAAGTAGTTGGACAAACAAGAGAATACGACCAGGATATGTCTTAATCAATGATCTTAGCCAAGAGAATATGACCAGGATATGTCTTAGTCAATGACCTTAGCCAACCTAATGTTACCAAGAAATAGTTGCTAAAACAAGTGAATACGACCAGGATATGTCTTGGCCAGAGATCTTGGCTCATACTTCATACTCCCGGTCCCGAAATTTGCCTGAAGTTGAGAAAGGTTCGATGAGTTGGCAAAGTTGGACTGTAAGTTCGATGATTTGGATTAGTTGAGGATGAGTTTGGTGAGTTTGATAAGTTGTACTGTAAGCTCGATGAGTTGGCTAAGTTGGACTGTAAGTTGGATGATTGTATAAGTTGAGGATGAGTTCGATGAGTTGGATAAGTTGTATTGTAAGTTCGATGAGTTGGATAAGTTGGACTATAAGTTGGATGAGTTGGATTACAGTTTAACTTATCCAACTCATCGAACTTACAGTACAACTTATCCAATTCATCGAACTCATCCTCAACTTATCCAACTCATCCAACTTACAGTCCAACTAAGCCAACTCATCGAACTTACACTACAACTTATCCAACTCATCCTCAACTAATCCAACTCATCCAACTTACTGTCCAACTTAGCTAACTCACTGAGCTTACAGTACAACTTTTCCAACTCATCGAACTCATCCTCCACTTATCCAACTCATCCAACTTACAGTACAACTTATCCAAATCATCCCCAACTTATCCAACTAGTCGTACTTACAGTCTAACCTATCCAACTCATCGTACTCATCCTCAACTTAGCCTACTCCTCCAACTTACAGTCCAACCTAGCCAACTCATCGAACTTACAGTACAACTTATCGAACTCATCCTCAACTTAGCCAACTCATCGATATATACAGTACAACTTATCCAACTTATCGAACTCATCCTCAATTTATCCAACTCATCCAACTTACAGTCCAACTTTGCCAACTCATCGAACTCATCCTAAACTAATTTAACTCATCCCACTTACAGTCCAACTTATCCAACTCATCAAACTTACAGTACAACTTATCCAACTCATCGAACTCATCCTCAGCTTATCCAACACATCGAACTTACAGTCCAACTTAGCCAACACAACGAACTTAAATTGCAACTTATCAAACTCATCGAACTCATCCTCAACTGAGCCAACTCATCGAACTTACAGTCCAACTTAGCCAACTCAACGAACTTACAGTCCAACTAAGCCAACTCATCGAACTTACAGTTCAACTTATCCAACTCATCGAACTCATCCTAAACTTAGCCAACTCATCGAACTTATATTACAACTTATCCAATTCATCGAACCTATCCTCAACTTATCCAACTCATCAAACTTACAGTACAACTTATCCAACTCAACGAACTCATCATCAACTTATCCAACTCATCGAACTTACAGTCCAACTAAGCCAACTCATTGAACTTAAAGTACAACTTAAAGAACTCATTGAACTCATCCTCAACTTAGCCAACTCATCGAATTTACATTCCAACTTAGCCAACTGATCGAACTTACAGTTCAACTTATCCAACTCATCGAAGTCATCCTCAACTTAGCCAACTCATCAAATTTACAGTACAACTTATCCAACTCATCGAATTACAGTACAACTTATCCAACTCATCGAACTCATCCTCAACTTTTCCAACTCATCCTCAACTTATCCAACGCATTCAACTTACAGTCCAACTTAGTCAACTAATCGACTTTATAGAACAACTTATCCAACTCATCCTCAACTTATCTAACTCAACCAACTTACAGTCCAAATTATCCAACATAGCGAACTTACAGAACAGCTTATCCAACTCATCGAACCCATCCTCAACTTATCCAACTCATCGAACTTACAGTCCATCTTATCCAACTCATCGAACTCATCCTCAACAGCCAACCCATCCAATTTACAGTCCAACTTAGCCAAGTCATCGAACTTACAGTACAACTTATCCAACTCATCCTAAACTTCGCCAACTCATCGAACTTACAGTCCAATTTAGGCAACTCATTGAACTTACAGTACAACTTATATAACTCATCGACCTCATCCTCAACTTATTCAACTCATCGAACTTATAGTCCAACTTAGCAAACTCATCGAACTCATCCTCAACTGATCCAACTCATCCATCTTACAGTCCAACTTAGCCAACTCATCGAACTTACAGTACAACTTATCCAACTCATCGAACTTATCCTCAACTTAGCCAACTCATCCAACTTAAATGCCAACTTAGCCAACTCATCGACCTTACAGTACAACTAATCCGACTCATCGAACTCATCCTCACCTTAACCAACTCATCGAACTTACAGTACAACTACTTAAACTCATCGAACTCATCATCAACTTATCCAACTCATCCAACTTACAGTCCAAATTATCCAACATATCGAACTTACAGTACAGCTTATCCAACTCATCAAACTGATCCTCAACTTATCCAACTCATCAAACTTACAGTCCAACTTAGCCAACTCATCGAAATTACATTGCAACTTATCCAACTATCCTCAACTTAGCCAACTCATCGAACTTACAGTCCAACTTAGCCAACTCATCGAACTCATCCCCAACTTATCCAACTCATCGAACTTTCAGTCCAACTTATCCAACTCATCGAACTCGACCTCAACTTAGCCAACTCATCCAACTTACAGTACAACTTAGCCAACTCTTCGTCAACTTAGCCAACTCATCAAACTTACAGTACAACTTATCCAACTTATCGAACCCATCCTCAACTTATCCAACTCATCCAACTTACAGTCCAACTTAGCCAACTCATCTAACTCATCAACTTATCCAACTCATCCCACTAACAATCCAGCTAATAAAACTCATCGAACTTACAGTACAACTTATCCAACTCATCGAACTAATCGTCCACTTCTCCAACTCATCGAATTTACAGTCCAACTTAGCCAACTCATCGAACTTACATTGCAACTTATCCAACTCATCGAACTCATCCTCAACTTAGCCAACTTGTCGAACTTACAGTCCAACTTAGTCAACTCATCGAACTTACAGTCCAACTTAGCCGACTCATCGAATTTATAGTACAACTTATCCAACTCATTCTTAACTTAGCCAACTCATCGAATTTACAGTTCAACTTATCCAACCCATCGAACTCATCCTCAACTTATCCAACTCATCCAACTTACAGTACAACTTATCCAACTCATCCACAACTTATCCAGCTCATCGAACTTACAGTACAACTTAGCCAACTCATCGAACTTACAGTACAACTTATCCAACTCATCGAACTCATCCTCAACTTAGCCAACTCATCTAACTCACAGTCCAACAGCAAACTCACCGAACTTGCAGTACAACTTATCCAACTCATCAAACTCATCCTCAACTTAGTCAACTCATCGAACTTACAGTACAACTTATCCAACATATCAAACTCATCCTCAACTTATCCAACTTAGAGTCCATCTAAGCCGACTCATTAAACTCATCCTCATCTTATCCAACTCATCCTACTTACAGTCCAACTTATCCAACTCATCGAACTTACAGTACAACTTATCAAACTCATCGAACTCATCCTCAGCCGGGCCACCTAGCGCAGTCGGTAACATGTCTGGCTACAGATGTTTGTCTGACTGCAATTCCAGGGGTCGCAAGTTCGATCCCGGCCCGGTCCCATACTTTCGTGGAGATAGATCATGAAATAATTTCTACGGTCATTCTCCTCCCTTCCGCTGATTCATTCAAGAAGGGTTGTTGTCAGTTACAAGCGAAAGTATGTGCACAAATTACTGGTTAACCGCTTGTTCAAGCCTGCCCAGGAAGAAGTGTGGTTAGGTGAACTGACCGTCCCGCAATGACCATAGCTGTTGACTTGGGACGTAAAGCAACAATACAAACAAACAAACAAACATCCTCAACTTATCCAACTCATCGAACTTACAGTCCAACTTAGCCAACTCATCGAACTTACATTGCAACTTATCCAACTCATCCTCAACTTAGCCAACTCATCATACTCATCCTCAACTTATCTAACTCATCCAACTTACAGTACAACTTGTCCAACTCATCGAACTCATCCTCAACTTAGCCAACTCATCGAACTTACAGTCCAACTTAGCCAACTCATCGAACTTACAGTACAACTTAGCCAACTCATCGAACTCATCCTCAACTTAGCAAACTCATCGAATTTACATTCCAACTTAGCCAACTCATCGCACTTACAGTACATCTTATCCAACTCATCGAAGATATCCTCAACTTAGCCAACTCATCGAACTTACAGTGCAACTTATCCAACTTATCGAACTCATCCTCATCTTGTCCAACGCATCCTCAACTTATCCAACTCATTCAACTTACCGTCCAACTTATCTAACTCATGGAACTTACAGTACAACTTATCCAACTCATCCTCAACTTATCCAACTCATCCAACTTACAGTACAACTTATCCAACTCATCCTCAACTTATCCAACTTACAGTCCAACTTATCCAACTCATCGAACGTACAGTATAACTTACCCAACTCATCAAACTCATCCAACTTATCCTTTAACTTATCGAATTCAGCTTGCTTAGCTTACTCAACTCATCGAACTTAGCCTGCATCTTGCTGCATATATTGGTCCAATGTTTTACTCATGACCAACTCATCCTAACATATGCGCAGGTATTATAACTTACCGAACTTAGCTCAGCCATTGAAGCACCTGGATACATATCATTGTTTAAAGACCCAACTTACCGACTCATCGGCTATAATGGACAGCTATTGCAACTTACTCAACTTAGAATATAGGGACCTATCATATGTATGTTTGTTATAGTTATATATATATTATAAATATACTGACTCAACTTATCCAACTCAACTTAGTAAAGTTAAGTAGCATAAGTTGTAAGCTGAGCTGGATGAGTTGAGTAAGCTGAGCTGAGTGGTATGGGTATTTTATCCGGAAAAAGTGGCGAAAATTGCTTATTTTGCTGAGCTTGATGAGTTTAGTAAGCTGAGCTGAGTTGTAAGTGATATGAATTGAATAAAAGGGGTGGAGAGAGGATAGACACACAGTGTATCATGATATATACATGTAGCTATTGTAACTTATCGAACTTAGCTCAGGGCTCTCTTGTAACATTGTCATTGTTTTAAGGCCTAACTTACCGAACTCATCTGTTATAATGGAAAGCTATGGCAACTTACTTAACTTAGAACTTAAAATCGGGACCTTCCATATGTATGTGATATCTCAAAAGAATATATGTACAGTCCGATCATTTCAGTCATTTTTGTCCCGAAATTATTTGGTCTATAGAAATACATGGGGACTCCTGTGGGCTACGTACTTCATACTCCGTGTCTAGAAATTTACTGTCTACGTTTAATAGATGAATATTGTGAAAATTATGATGAGATACTTTGTGTCATAGTATATTGCATAGGCATGTGCCTGAGACAGAATTCGGGACACGGGGTATGAAGTACCTGCCAAGATCTTAGCCCACCTAATGTTGCTAAGAAATAGTTGCTAAAACAAGCATACTTGGCCAAGATATGTTTCAGTGAAATATCATAGCCCATCTTATGTTACCAAGAAACATCTGCTAAAACAAGCATACTTGGTCAGAATATGTCTCAGTGAAAGATCTTAGCCCAACTAATATTACCCAGAAATAGTTGCTAAAACAAGAGAATATGACCAGGATATGTCTCAGTCAAAGATCTTAAATAGTAAGTGAGTATGATCAGGAAATACCACAATCACAAACTGCAGGCAAACCCATGGTACCGCGAGGATGAGCCACACAACAATCACGAGACACCAGGAAGACAAACTAAGCAAAGCAACCAGCTCTCTCTTCCCCATCAAGATGATAACAAAACTAGAATGGACATAAAGTAACGTACAACGAAAAACATTAACCAATTACAGACTCCCACAATGGGAGTAACAATAAACAACAAGTCAACAACAACAGAACCACCGACAACGGACAGCAGCCTTAGCCACTTGGGGAAGGGGGGGCTTAAATGCATTTTACTGGTACCAAATCTTCGCCCTAGATTCTGCTGTTGTTGAAGTACAACAAATATTAAAATGTTAAGCTCGCATGGAAGCCTTCTAACTATTGCAATGTATCATCATGGAGAAACACTCTAATCAAATTAACACACTATGATGAAACAAAAAAAGCCCACCTAATGTTACTACGAAATAGTTTCTAAAACAAGCATACGTGGCCAGGATCTGTCTCAGTCAAAGATCTTAGCCCACCTAATGTTACCAAGAAATAGTTGATAAAACAAGAGAATAGGACCAGGATATGTCTCAATCAAAGATCTTAGCCCACCTAATGTTACCAAGAAATAGTTGATAAAACAAGTGAATATGACCAGGATATGTCTCAGTCAAAGATCTTAGCCTACCTAATGATACCAAGAAATAGTTGATAAAACAAGAGAATAGGACCAGGATATGTCTCCGTCAAAGATCTTAGCCCACCGAATGTTACCAAGAAATAGTTGATAAAACAAGTGAATATGACAGGATATGTCTCAATCAAAGATCTTAGTCCACCTAATGTTACCAAGAAACAGTTGCTATACAAGTGAATATGACCATGATATGTCTGCGTCAAAAATCTTAGCCCACCTTATGTAACAAAGTAATAGTTGCTAAAACAAGTGCAAATGACCAGGATATGTATCTGCCAAAGATCTTTGACCACATAATGTTACTAAGAAATAGTTCCTAGCACAAGAGAATATGACAAGGATATGTCTCGGTCAAAGATCTTAGCCTAGAAATAGTTGCTAAAACAAGAGAATATGACCAGGATAAGTCTCAGTCAAAGATCTTAGTACACCCAATATTACAAAGAAATAGTTGTAACTTCAAGTGAATATGACCAGGATATGTCTCAGTCAAAGATCTTAGCACACCTAATATTACCAAGAAATAGTTGCAAATTAAAGTGAATATGACAAGGATATATCTCAGTCAATGATCTTAGTCGTCCTTATGTTACCAAGAAATGCATGCTTAAACAAGAGAATATAACCTGTATAGGTCTCAGTCAAAGATCTTAGCCCCCTAATGTTACCAAGAACTGGTTACTTAAACAAAAGAATATGACCAGAATATGTCTCAGACAAAGATCTTAGCCCACCTAATGTTACCAAGAAATAGCTGCTTAAACAAGTGAATAAGACCAGGATATGTCTCAGTCAAAGATCGTAGCCCACCTAATGTTACCAAGAAATAGTTGCTAAACAAGTGAATATGACAAGATATGTCTCAGTCAAAGAACTTAGCCCACCTAATGTTACCGAGAAATAGTTGATAAAACAAGAGAATAGGACCAGGATATGTCTCGGTCAAAGATCTTAGTCCACCTAATGTTACCAAGAAATAGTTGATTAAACAAGAGAATAGGACCAGGATATGTCTCAGTCAAAGATCTTAGCCCACCAAATGATACCAAGAAATAGTTGATAAAACAAGAGAATAGGACCAGGATATGTCTCCGTCAAAGATCTTAGTCCACCGAATGTTACCAAGAAATAGTTGATTAAACAAGTTAATATGACCATGATATGTCTGCGTCAAAAATCTTAGCCCACCTTATGTAACAAAGTAATAGTTGCTAAAACAAGTGCATATGACCAGGATATGTATCTGCCAAAGATCTTTGACCACATAATGTTACTAAGAAATAGTTCCTAGCACAAGAGAATATGACAAGGATATGTCTCAGTCAAAGATCTTAGCCTTCTTAATGTTACCAAGAAATAGTTGCTAAAACAAGAGAATATGACCAGGATATGTCTCAGTCAAAGACCTTAACACATCTTATGTAACCAAGTAATAGTTCCTAGCACAAGAGAATATGATCAGGATAAGTCTCAGTCAAAGATCTTAGTACACCCAATATTACAAAGAAATAGTTGTAACTTCAAGTGAATATGACCAGGATATGTCTCAGTCAAAGATCTTAGCACACCTAATATTACCAAGAAATAGTTGCAAATTAAAGTGAATATGACAAGGATATATCTCAGTCAATGATCTTAGTCGTCCTTATGTTACCAAGAAATGCATGCTTAAACAAGAGAATATAACCTGTATAGGTCTCAGTCAAAGATCTTAGCCCCCTAATGTTACCAAGAACTGGTTACTTAAACAAAAGAATATGACCAGAATATGTCTCAGACAAAGATCTTAGCCCACCTAATGTTACCAAGAAATAGCTGCTTAAACAAGTGAATAAGACCAGGATATGTCTCAGTCAAAGATCGTAGCCCACCTAATGTTACCAAGAAATAGTTGCTAAACAAGTGAATATGACAAGATATGTCTCAGTCAAAGAACTTAGCCCACCTAATGTTACCGAGAAATAGTTGATAAAACAAGAGAATAGGACCAGGATATGTCTCGGTCAAAGATCTTAGTCCACCTAATGTTACCAAGAAATAGTTGATTAAACAAGAGAATAGGACCAGGATATGTCTCAGTCAAAGATCTTAGCCCACCAAATGATACCAAGAAATAGTTGATAAAACAAGAGAATAGGACCAGGATATGTCTCCGTCAAAGATCTTAGTCCACCGAATGTTACCAAGAAATAGTTGATTAAACAAGTTAATATGACCATGATATGTCTGCGTCAAAAATCTTAGCCCACCTTATGTAACAAAGTAATAGTTGCTAAAACAAGTGCATATGACCAGGATATGTATCTGCCAAAGATCTTTGACCACATAATGTTACTAAGAAATAGTTCCTAGCACAAGAGAATATGACAAGGATATGTCTCAGTCAAAGATCTTAGCCTTCTTAATGTTACCAAGAAATAGTTGCTAAAACAAGAGAATATGACCAGGATATGTCTCAGTCAAAGACCTTAACACATCTTATGTAACCAAGTAATAGTTCCTAGCACAAGAGAATATGATCAGGATAAGTCTCAGTCAAAGATCTTAGTACACCCAATGTTACAAAGAAATAGTTGTAACTTCAAGTGAATATGACCAGGATATGTCTCAGTCAAAGATCTTAGCACACCTAATATTACCAAGAAATAGTTGCAAATTAAAATGAATATGACAAGGATATATCTCAGTCAATGATCTTAGTCGTCCTTATGTTATCAAGAAATGCATGCTTAAACAAGAGAATACAACCTGGATAGGTCTCAGTCAAAGATCTTAGCCCCCTAATGTTACCAAGAACTGGTTACTAAAACAAAAGAATATGACCAGGATATGTCTCAGTCAAAGATCGTAGCCAACCTAATGTTACCAAGAAATAGTTGCTTAAACAAGTGAATAAGACCAGGATATGTCTCAGTCAAAGATCGTAGCCAACCTAATGTTACCAAGAAATAGTTGATAAAACAAGAGAATTTGACCAGGATATGTCTCAGTCAAAGATCGTAGCCCACCAAATGTTACCAAGAAATAGTTACTAAAACAAGTGAATATGACCAGGACATGTCTCAGATCTTAGCCCACCTAATGGTACTAAGAAATAGTTGAAAATTCAAGTGAATATGACAAGGGTATGTCTCAGTCAAAGATCTTAACTCACCATCTGTTATTAAGAAATGCATGCTTAAACAAGAGAATACGACCAGGATATATCTCAGTCAATGATCTTAGCCAACCTAATGTTACCAAGAAATAGTTGCTTAAACAATTGAACATGACCAGGAAATGTCTCAGTCAAAGATATAAGACCACCTAATGTTACCAAGAAATAGTTGGAAAAAACAAGTGAATATGACCAGGATATGTCTCAGTCAAAGATCTTAGCCCACCTAATGTAACCAAGAAATAGTTGCTTAAACAAGTGAATATGACCAGGATATGGCTCTGTCAAAGATCTTAGCCCACCTAATGTTACCAAGAAATAGTTGTTCAAACCAAAGAATATGAGCAGGATATGCCTCAGTCAAAGATATAAGACCACCTAATGTTACCAAGAAATAGTTACTAAAACAAGTGAATATGACCAGGATATGTCTCAGTCAAAGATCTTAGCCCACCTAATGTAACCAAGAAATAGTTGCTAAAACAATTGAATATGACCAGGATATATCACAGCCAATGATCTTAGCCAGCCTAATGTTACCAAGAAATAATTGATAAAACAAGAGAATATCAACAGGATATGCCTTAGTCAATGATCTTAGACCACCTAATGTTACCAAGAAATAGTTGGAAAAAAACAAGTGAATATGACCAGGATATGTCTCAGTCAAAGATCTTAGCCCACCTAATGTTACCAAGAAACAGTTGATAAAACAAGAGAATATCAACTGGATATGTCTCAGTCAAAGATATAAGACCACCTAATGTTACCAAGAAATAGTTGGAAAAAACAAGTGAATAGGACCAGGATATGTCTCAATCAAAGATCTTAGCCCGCCTAATGTTACCAAGAAACAGTTGATAAAACAAGAGAATATGACCAGGATATGTCTCAGTCAGAGATCTTAGCCAACCTAATGTAACCAAGAAATAGTTGATAAAACAAGTGAATATGACCAGGATTTGTCTCAGTCAGAGATCTTAGCCCACCTAATGTAACCAAGAAATAGTTGATAAAACAAGTGAATATGACAGGATTTGTCTCAGTCAGAGATCTTAGCCCACCTAATGTTACCAAGAAATAGTTGATAAAACAAGTGAATATGACCAGGATATGTCTCAGTCAGAGATCTTAGCCCACCTTGTTATCAAGAAATGTTTGGTAAAACAAGAGGATTATGACAGGAAATATCTCAGTGAAAGATCTAAGCCCACCTAATGTTATCAAAAAATAGTTGATAAAAAAGTGAATATGACCAGGATATGTCTCAAAGATCTTAGCCCATCTAAGGTTATCAAAAAATAGTTGATAAAACAAGAGAATATGGCTAGGAAATGTCTCAGTCAGAGATCTTAGCCCACATAATGTTAACAAGAAATGGTTGGTAAAACAAGAGATTAGGACCAGAATATGTCTTAGTCAAAGATCTTAGTCCACCTAATGTTATCAAGAAACAGTTGATAAACAAGTGGATATAACCAGGTTATGTCTCAGTGAAAGATCTTAGCCCACCTAATGTTATCAAGAAATAGTTGGTAAAACAAGTTTATATGACCAGGATATGCCTTAGTCAAAGATTTTAGCCCACCTAATGTTACCAAGAAATAGTTGATAAAACAATGAATATGACCAGGGTAATCTGTCAATGATCTTAGCCCACCTACTGTTATCAAGTGAAGGATGCTCGGGAAACGAAATTTCCCAATAAATTTACCATTTGACCTTGGCCAGCAATTTTATTAAGGCAACAAATATGGCTGAGCCATCTCTTTATAAGCTGCAGCAGAGAGCGTACCACCCTACCATCCACACCTTGGCCTGTTTAATGATTCTTTACGTCCCACACAACAATTTTTATCTATGTCCGGACAGGTCTTCCAGGGTTGAACCAGTATTAAGCAGGGATTAATGTGTCTTGCTCAGGACACAATGCAGTGCCATCGGCCTTGGCCTATGACCTTGACAACACATACCTGGTACATCGTCTGGTTATAGTGTACACTTGTGCCAAGTGATATGAAAATTGGACAAATGATGTGGAAGTTATGCTCTGGAAACAGATTTTCTTTTTGACTTTGGCCTGCCACCTTGGCAATGCGGAACTGGGTCATCATAGTGTCCATGGTCTGCCTCAAACCAATATGCACCCCACCCCTCAACTTCAAGGGGCTGCACACTTATAGCGACCAACACCATTAGGTCCAAGTAGGCAATAAGATTAACCCTCAAAGCACCAAGAAAAAAAATGTATCTGAAAATGTCGTCCTTTTGTTTGTTTGTTTGATTTGATTCTCTACGTCCCATCAACAATCTTTCAGTTATAAAGGGACGGGTCTTCCTGGGTTGAACCAGTACTAAGCTAGGATTAATGTGTCTTGCTCAAGGACACAGGAAAAGGTCTTCTGCTGAAGTTGTCTGCTGCAAATAATTGCCTAGCATTACTGACAACTTAAGTATAGAAGCAGACAGCGTGGACCCAGAACAGACTGCTCCTATAGGAGCAGTCTGATCTGGGTCCACACTGTTTGCCATAGATGCTTCTTAAACATTTCAGCAGATGAGAAAAGCAGACGACTTTTGTTGGAATTGCACATTAAGGTTAAAATTGCAAATTTTTTCTTATCACTTAGTCCTAACATGTTTTGGATGCTCAAAAGAGTTAGCACATCATATCACTCAGTATCTATTATAGGATTTGAAAATCAAGGGGATTTTTAGTGAAAATGGAGTATTTGTTTGTTTGGTTCGATTCTTTACAACCCAGTCAACAATTTTTCAGTCATGTCGGGATGGGTCTTCCTCGTTTGAACAAGCACTAAGCGCAGATAAAGTGTCTTTCTAAAGGACACAACACAGTGACTTTGCAGGCGGTGAGGCTCAAACCAGTACCCTTTGATCCCAGTCTAACAATCTACCAACTGAGCCACTGCCCTCCACGAACCACCTCATCGAGAATCTATTCTAGGATTTAGACATCATGCAAGGAGGACTTTTTTATGAAAAGGGAGCATTTAATTATTTGTTTTTATTTTTCTCTTTTTTGTCTATATACAGATATCCACCTCCTATAAAAAGGGGGGGGGAGGATCAAGGGGGATCCTCCTAGAACAGAAACTGTGATTTGGTTGGAAGCATGAAATTCAGTAAAAAAGACAAAGACAATTATCTTTGATCCATCATCAACTTTACTAAGGTCCCATACATTAACAGTTTTATCACCACATATTAAATAATTCATCATTTTAATAACAACATTACAGGATCTGCATACATCTAACAGCACTATCAAGACTATTCAGATCATGTCTACTACCAGGATACACATGCTGAGCTGTGTCTTCATGGTCCATGAATGGTAAAAGGGAGCTTTTCTCTTGGTGTTTCCTATGCAAGGCCCCGTAGGCCCAAATAAGCAAATCATTTGCTAGTTTGATTGTCATAACTTTCTTATCTAACAGTCAAACCAAATGTTTTGGGTTCTTAAACAAACCATCTCATTGAGACAACTCTTAAGCTCCCACACTACATGTTTTTTGTCAAGAAATAAGAAAATTGAGCTGAAACATGAGATTTTCAATAATGTGGTATGTGCGACCAGCAAAGCCTCAGATCAGCCTGCGCGTACGCGCAGTCAGATCAGAGCCTTTGCTAGTCGCTTGAATATTCTATGAGTATTAAGCTACTGACAGAACAGCATATGGAGTTTTTAAGTTTAAAAGAAAGCTGCATAAGCCTGTCTGAGTCTACACTGGTCAAAATGCCACATTGTTGGAAATCAAATGCCGCGGCTCAATTAATAGTAATCAGTTCTTATCTGGAAGAACTGAAGGGACGCACTGGTTAGCAAGTCACAGACATAGTCACGTTTTGTGCTTAAAGCATGTCATATTATCATAAATATTTATATATAAATTATTCTGTCTGTACACAATGGCGTAGCCAGAATGCCGAGTTAGGCACACCAAAGGGAGACTACTGAGACAAGAAGTGATTCTCTTCAATTGTGTCCCTTTTCAAATTGAACTTCTCTTAAAGGAAAGAATTGGCTCGAGAGGGAGCAACTTCTTTCCTTCCCTGTCGAGCAAATTCTTTCCTTTAAAGAGCAGTCTTTTTTGGTATGGAAAATTACTTATACCCTTGAATGTTTCTATTTTTTTTTTATTACGCCTGTGCGAAACTGTGTAATGGGAGTTACCCAATGGTATATATTCAACACTGTCAATCTCCTAACAAGTCTTCATCTGTAGTTATTTCACTGACTGGCTGCTGTGGTCTTTTAAGCTTAACCTTTAATGCGCCAATCGCAACAAAAGTTGTCTGCTTTTCCTATCTGCTGAAATGTTCAAGAAGCATCTATGGCAAACAGTGTGGACCCAGATCAGACTGCTCCTATTGGAGCAGTCTATTCTGGTTCCACACTGTTTGCTTCTATACTTAGAGGTAGTTCGATCATTCAACTGTAGGTACTGCGGCTAGACTAAAGTTGATCAAACTCACTCTGGTTTAGTGTCACATGATCACTTTAGCCCTTGTCTGCGCATGTCCAGTTCCTGCTGGTCAACCATACCTTTTACTTTGGTCGATACTGGTTCTCCGCATTCGCCAAACTCTTAAAAATTAAGAAACCAGTTTTTGTTTCGATGGCAGTGATTGGCTGCCAATTAAATGTTTAACACTTGACAGGAACCAGACTTACCCGGACTAAAGTTCTGTTGAATGATCGAGCTACCTCTTAATTTGTCAGTAATGTTAGGCAATTATTTGCAGCAGACGACATTAGCAGATGACATTTTCAGATTCATTTTTTTTCTTGGCCATTTAAGGGTCAAAGCAGGTCACATGATCACATTATCATATATATTTATATATAAATTATTCAGTCTGTACACATTCAACACTGTCAATCTTCTAACAAGTCTTCATCTAAATTCACATCCTGTAATAGACAATTCACTAGAATAAATTTTATAATAAAATGAACTTGTTAACCAAATAAGTGGGTCACAAGTGCGGATCCAGAGGGGGGGGGACAGGGGGGGACAGGGGGTCCAGACCCCTCTGGAAAATCACAAAAATATAGGGTTTCTTAGCAATACTGGTCCGGATCCCCTGAAGAATCACAAAGCTACCAAGCTATCATTCAATGTTGGGCCAACTTTGGCCCGCCAGCAAAACGCCATTTAAATGGCATTTCGCTGGCAGGCCAATGATGGCCCATTTATAGTGATATTTGGATCCTCTATCCTCTCAACTAAAAAAAAAAAAAAGTTATCAAATTTGGACCCCCTCTGACAAAACTTTCTAGATCCGAGCATGGGTCAGATCATGAGATGATGATACCTATCCTCCATATTGAAAGCCATTCTTTAAGTTTTAACATGCATGTGCATTTTCTTGCTTAAAAACTGTCATAGGTTGTATTAATCCTGCTAATAAAGAATAAAATGTCATTCTAACATGTATCGTCTTTATAGCCCATGGTTAAATTCAGTGGTTTATTGGTTGATAAATCACTGTATGTAAAGGGTGTTAAGAAAGCTCGTCCCGCAATAAAATTACATTCATATTATTTTATTTATATTGTGCCTAATGACATTAATGTCACTGAAATTCTTTAAGGTCAACACACTTGTAAGAAATATACAACAGGATGTTTAATCAAATGTTTTGTCACGGAAAAAATGAACTTCAATATCATAATCAAGTACCACTCGGAAATTTTAGGGCTCAAGGAGCAAAATGGGGATATATGACAAAAAAACATTGTCATGCAATGGTCATAGCCTTATCCTAAATGGAGTTGTTATTCATCTTTATAAACTTTTAGTACATTTACTTAACCAAAAGGCTGTAAACATTCATCCAATATAAAAACGTCACAATTATTGGAAAATGTAAGATTTTTCCAGAATGATTGAAAGACAGTACCCCCAGTAAGTATATATAATCCTGTGAAGACATTCAATGTCAGACATGATGCCAAACACTATAGAGTATAACAAAAAATAACAGGCTTGTGAAATATGCAATTTTCAGCATCATTTCTTTTTAAAATGATTCGAAATTCTATGCTGAACAGTGGAACGAACTTTCTCAACACCCTTTATTTGCGTGAAGTCATTTGGCTGCCAGTTTGATTTTTTATGACGTCATCTATGGCGTACAGCCTTGTTAGACGAGTTTAATACATTCAATAATACAGGAGCACGAATATTAGATTCTATTTATCATATGACATTCAGATTACTTTGAAATCTCATTTCTGACGTAAAAACATACAATTTTGTCATTATGTACGCAATGTTGTTATGGACGTCATACCGTTTCCCGAAAATCTGTAAAACCACTAGTGGTTTATCGATTTTAATGCATGGCCTTATTTCACTCCCAGACGTGACGTCATGTGATAATTTGTTTTTACAACTTATGGGCATAAAAAATATCCGTAAATATACGAGTTTCAGTCCAATAAAGATTTACAGGAAATTCTAGTGCTCTGTTCAGATGGCGGAATCTGTATAGAATCTGCAGGAATCATTTATATTTTCATTCTTTTTGTGGGATAGAATTGAAATAAATTTGTGCTGTCAGTGATTAGTTGCTTAATATATCACTATCTGTCTGCTAGGTGTAAATGTATAAAATCACCCGTGCTTTGCACTCGTAATTTCTCCACTTCAACGACTGACCTCCAGCCAGTGATATATTAAGCAACAAATCACTGCGAGTGGGAATCTATTTCTTATTCCTTAAAGAGCCAAGAAAAAATATATCTGAAAATGTCATCTGCTGAAGTTGTCTGCTGCAAATAATTGCCTAACATTACAGACAAATTAAGTCTAGAAGCAAACAGCGTGGATCCAGAACAGACTGCTCCTATAGGAGCAGTCTGATCTCGGTCCTCACCATTTGCCATAGAGGCTTCTTAAACATTTCAACAGATGAGAAAAGCACACGACTTTCGTTGCGATTGGCGCATTCAGGGTTAAAAAAACATGCAAACGAATAATGTAAACCCACAGATCAGACTCTTCCGGAAGATGCAGTCTGATCAGAGGTAAACTATATTTGTCATTTCATCACGAGCTTCTACACAACTCATCAGGCTGGAAAATGAAATTTTTTGAGATTTTGGATAAGTTTGTTGAGGATATGAAGTGTCAAAATACCAAGAGTAACTATAATATGGTAATATGTCCAGATAACCAATTTTTTTATCGTAAAAATTGCCATTATTTTCTTACCCGTCAGTTTAAACATGTGTTTTGGGTGCTCTAAAGAACCGTCTCATGGAGACGGTTCTTTTGAGCACCCATAACGTATGAAATAAGAAAATCATTTTCAATTATGCACTCTATCTAGAGGCCTGATGGTAATTAACCATTAATGCGCCAATCGCAACAAAAGTTGTCTGCTTTTCTCGTCTGCTGAAATGTTAAAGAAGCCTCTATGGCAAACAGTGTGATCCAGATCAGACTGCTCCTATAGGAGCAGTCTGTTCTGGGTCCACACTGTTTGCTTCTAAATAAATTCGTCAGTAATGTTAGGCAATTATTTGCAGCAGATGACTTCAGCAGACGTAATTTCCAGATGCATTTTTTCTTGGCGCTTTAAGGGTTAAAAAGAATTTACTGGATTTAAAAGTTTGGTCTAGATTTCTACAAATTCTGGATGTGTCAGAATCCAAATCAAAATGGGGTAAAAATAAATATCATGCAATGTCCCCTAAATGACTAAACCTACAAGCCCAAATTTCACAATCCTAGTTGCCAAATTTCACAAACATGGCTTGATTATCAACATACCAAATTTCACAAACATAGCTTGATTATCAACATGCCAAACTTCTAAAACATGACTTATCCACATGCCAAATTTCTAAAACATGATTATCCACATGTCAAATTTCTAAAACATGACTTATCCACATGTCAAATTTCTAAAACATGAGTTATCCACATGCCAAATTTCTAAAACATGGCTTGATTATCCACATGCCAAATTTCACAAACCTGGCTTGTGTATCCACATATCAAATTTCACAAGCCTGGCTTGATAATCGACACGCCAAAGAAATTTCACAATCCTGGTTTGATTATCCACATGCCAAATTTTCGCACATACTAAAAAATCTTTCATGAATACCATCAGGATGTCAATCAGTTTGGATCTTGATCAGGCTCGACATTCAGATGACAAAAAATGCCACTGGCAGTGGCAGTTGGTAAAGAGTCATAAAGAAATATATAGGAAACAAGTATTGTTTTCAGACAGAATGACAAGGACTTTAGTTTAGAGTGTGTACGGAAAATTTAATTTTCTTATTTCTCAACCAAAATATTGTGGGTTGAGACGGTTCTTTTGAGCACCCTAAACATATGTTAAAATTGATGGTAAGAAAATGACACTTGATTCTTAACCCTAACCATGATAAACCCAGATTTACCTTGTTTCAAAAAAGTGTAGATCCAGATCAGCTGGAGTTTCAGAAGCCACTTGATCAGGATCCACAGTTTCCCTAGAAAACTGTTTCAGACAAATTATCATAACTCACTAGCCAAGAAGGTTTAAGATTTTTGAACTATATCCGAGGGCCCGAAATCTGAAATCTTTGGGTTAAGCATGGTAAAGATTAACCAAATTTCATGAGCTGGTTCATACATGTATGTGTATAATTCTATCCATCACCAGACTATTTGTGTTGTTTCAAACCAAAACTAAAGAAGGGGAAAGGGTAAACACTAGTGAAGCAGTTCACCAAAATGTATCTGAAAATGTTGTCTGCTTAAATCATCTGCTGCACATATTTGTTAACATTATTGACCAATGTAGGTTTTGAGGCAAACAACCTTTTTGGTCGTAAAATTTGGATATTAGTGTGCTGGTGTGATCTTGAAAATAAGGTCAAGGTCACCAAAATCACCTCTTTCCCCCCTCCCAACAAAATTTCTGTGCAAGTTTTGGTCTAAATCCACCAACTAGTTCAGAAGAGAGGCTCAGCGTAAAACAACAAAATTACATACAGTGTATGCAAAAATTGTGTGTATGAACTTTATAAATTAGGTCAAGATCACCAAAATATATAACCACCTCTTAGCCACCCCTAACAATGCTTCTTAACATAATTGGTCAAAATCCACCTACAATTTTAGAGAATAGAGTGCAGACAATGGTAGCAGGCCTCCAGATAAGAGTGCGTATTGGGAATAATATTTTCTTTATTTCTCATCCAAAACATATGTTGTGGGCACTCAAAAGAACCGTCTCAATGAGACGGTTCTTTTGAGCACCCAAAACACATTTTCAAATTGAAAGGTAAGGAAATAATAGCTATTTTACGCTTAAAAAATTTGCTAAACTAGCCCTATATGGTAGATACACCGAGAGCAAAATATACCCGACCCCCTTCTGCTGGGGGATATAAATTCTACATTTTTTGAACCATGACCTAGTTCAGTCCTAATCTTGGTAATAAGGAGTTGTCTTCCAGCACAATTACGTACACAGCAGGGGAAATAATAAAAAAATCTATAACCCAAACCTACAGTGCAGTCCCTTTATAACATATCTTGTTATAACAAACATTAGGATATATAGTTATATTGTGGCTCCAAAATTTTCTAATCATGTAATATTTCAAAAGGAATTGACCATAAAATGGTCATTTTCCTATAATTCCTTTGTAAAAGAGTCTCTTTAATAGCACAATTCACTTATAACACGGTCCATTCCTATGGACCCCCAAACATAGTATTATAAAGGGAGTGCACTGTATTAGGGATAGAAGTTAGTTATGAGATTTTAACCCTTACCATGCTGATTATTTGTTATATAAGTACTACATTCCACCCACTTTTTTATTTAATTAAATTGCAGGATTCCAGTCAAAAACAGGCATTCTTGCATAGATGTCTATTCGTATAGCTGTTTACACCCATTGTCAAATGAACGAAAACCCATGTTCAAATCAGGAGATTCACATGCTGTTTGAACATGGGAAAATATAAATGCATGAAAACATGTGTGATCCCTATATTTACATCTATTGTGGAAAACATGTTGATCCTGATCAGATGGCTTCTGAGAAGCCAGCTGATCTTGATCTACACTGTTTTCAACACAGGATATATCTGGGTCAGCCTGGTAAAGGTTTGCTGAAGATTGTTAAAAAATTAAAATGCCCGAAAATGCATAAAAACGTGATATGTGATACACAAAGAAATATACATGTTACTATGGTAACCAACCCTATGATGTTAGTAACTACAGCTAAATTTTGCCCTTTAACCCTAGATAAAACTTTCTATCCAAAAATGGCGTATATTTTTTTATATTATATTTAATCTAATAAGAACATATGCCACTTAAAGCGCACACCAAATTTTTATCAAGTTTGTTGTAGTTGTTTAAGTTGATGCTGGTGGTGGCCTCTATCCCCACTGGGAAGCCGTGCATGTACATTTATCAGCTACCTCGCATATTAACTGCATTGTTGCACGTTGCCTGATAAACGTTGTCTATCTCACGGCATGTGCCTTTATCAGGTCATGATGACGTTGCACTTTTTGAATGACATCGCTAATGACGCTGAATCAACACAAAAATCGAAAATTACGTCACAATCGCTAGTTTAAAGAGTGAAACAATAGGTAAACTGATAAATAGAGTACCACGCTCACGTCTTTTGATATCAAGTTTACCAGGCTGGGCTTTGAGAACGCTTGTTGAATCGCTCATCGCTCAGCAAGCCTTGCGATGTCAACAAGCATTCTCAAAGCCTTGCCTGGTAAACTTGATATCAAAAGCCACTCACCTAGTATTCTCTTTTTATATATTGTAATATGGCTGATGCTTTTTTCTTTGATCTTTGCTGATGTTTATATCAAACACCCTGGAATAACGAGGAAGGAGGAGCTTAAAACCGTACTCTAACTTCCAATTTTAGTTAAACAGCGATGTAGGAGGGAACTTCCTAAATAGCGACAAATTAACCCGGAGGTAAATGAAGGTAAATCTAATTGACAGCTTAGGCCGGATGCAGGGAGGAGCGAATGTAAATTTCTTCAGGTGTCAGTAACACATGTTTATTTGCGCACGGCAATACTACAAGCTAAATAAAGGATTTTACCTCGGCTTTCTGTTTAAACTGCTCGGTGGGCTATGCCCACCTCGCGGTTTAAACAAGAAGGCCTCGGAAAAGTATCCTTTATTTATTACTTTCAAAATCTCATGGGCTGACCCATTTGTTTGTTTTTTTTTCAAAGAAAAAAAATTGAAATCAGAAAACCCCTTTTATCTAGGGCTAAGGGCTCTACTTGAAATATACCTGTTCTACGTCATCAGGGTCCTGACAAAACAACAACAAAAAACTGCATAATATGCGCCCTTAATTTCTTGACTGTATCTCGAATGAAGATATCTGATATCAAATTTCATACATTGAAGTGTCTTACAAAAAATGACTGCATCATTCTTATTAACCCTTAAAGCGCCAATCATGACTGCAGCAGACAACAAATTTTGCGACACCTTTCCCAATTTTCGACAAAAATAAGGCATGATATTACATGAGAATCGTCTGCCAGCAGACGATTCTCATGAAATATCATGCCTTATTTGTTAGTTTTGGAAAAGGGGCAAAATTGAAATTGTCGTCTGCTGCAAATTATAGGTGGCGCTTTAAGGGTTTAATATGGTTATCATATGATGTCAAGTCTAGTGGTGTAATAATGCCACGTATCAAAATTTGATAAACCGCTTGTGAATTTGATAAACCCTTTGTATACTAATGAATTCTTCCTTCTGGTTTAATACAATAAACTTGGGATAGTCCATTGTCCATATCTAGGGGTATATAATTAAAAAAATATATTGTATTTTTTTTTGTCTGAAGATCTTTTTTACCTTAACAAACAGTGCAGGTTTGGTTCAGTGTCATACTTTCATGAGCATCCAAAAATGAAATTCATTTCTTATAATAAATACCTAAACATTATTCATTTATACTTGATAGATACTGACGATTCAAAGATACATAATAATAAGACTATGCTAGTTTTCATAGAAACAGGTAAATAACAGTAAATATCTTACTGCAGTCAGAGGCAATTTATGATAAATACCTGTATAAATTACCCAATACCTCGATTAGTTCATTTTTTTTTTTGTTTACAACGATTCTCATCTACCTTTGAATCATCAGTAGTCAATTAATATTTAATGTTTATATCTTATAAACGTTTTTTGTTTGTTTTGATTCTTTACATCCCAGTAAACATAGTTTCAGTTATGTCGGGACAGGTCTTCCTTGGGTTGAACCAGTACTAAGCAGAGGACAAAGTGTCTTGCTCAAGGAAACACTGCAGTACGTAACGCCTCTAGTAAGGCTCTAACCCGCAACCCCTCAATCTGGAGTCGAACACTCTACCACTGAGCCATTAACAATTTTGGTGGTTTATAAACCACAAAAGCAGAACAGCAGAACAGCCAAAATTAACTAGGACAGCCAGTGAAACAGCCAAGAGGTGTGTGCTTGCCATCAATCACGGCCTATTTGACACTACTCAGTACTGGCGAATGAATTCAGTTTGAAACATTTTTTGCACATGCATGTTGACATAGTTAGCTGTTAGTTATATTTTGTGATTGATAGCATTTTCACTGGGTTAAAAAAATAATAAGGTTCATTAAAGGCTTGCTTCGAAAATGTAAATCTGCTAGAATTGACAAGGATGTACAATGAATGTGATAAACATATTGTTTGTTTGTGTTGGTGCTTTACATCCCAGTCAACAATTTTTCAGTCATGTTGGGACATTTTTCCTGTCTTGAACCTTCAGTACTAAGAAGAGGATTAAGCAGATACTCAAGGACATAACGGGTGTCTAGATAAGAGTGTGTACTGGAAAATTAATTTTCTTATTTCTCAACCAAAACATATGTTGTGGGTATTCAAAAGAACCGTCTCAATGAGACGGTTCTTTTGAGCACCCAAAACACATGTTTCAATTGACAGGTATGGAAATAAATGTAATTTTAGGTGCTTCAACTATCCTTATCTGGACCTATGAGACAGTTCTTTTGAGCACCCAAAACACATGTTTAAATTGATGGGTAAGGAAATGAATGTAATTCTAGATGCTTCAACTATCCTTATCTGGACCTATGAATATAGTGCCTCCCATGAGTCTTGAACCAGTGACTCTTCTAACAAGTCACTGGGCTCCTCTTGGATAAACTAAACCCTTATCCTGCCAATATTTTTTGTCCTGAAAATGTCGTCTGCTGCATATATTCAAGTGTTCGTTTCTTTGATTTGATTCATTATGTCTCATCAACAACTATTCAGTTATATAGGGAAGGGTCTTTCTGGGTTGAATGAGTACTAAGCTAAAAAAAATGTGTCTTGCTCAAGAACACAACACAGCGATGCCCATGAGGCTCGAACCCGTGGCCCCTCGGTCTCGAGTCAAGCACTCTATCACTGAGCCACTGCGCTCCCATATATTCAAGTGCACTTCAGACTAAATTTCTCATGGAGGCAAACAATATGAACACTGATCAGACTGCTTCAAGGGAGGAGTCTGATCTGTGTCCATAGTTTGCAATATAGGCTACCTAAGAACATAAGCAGACGATAAAAGCAGACGTCATAAAATGTGACTTGAGATTTGCACCAATACTTACCGCTACATCACCTACATCCAAATTTTCTAAATCAAGTTCTAATTCTTTTTCTAAATCGGCCATTTCTTTGGCCCCTAACTGTGGTTGCTGTGGTGGAGGCTCTTGTCTAGGGGGACTTGTTTTTTGTGGTTGCTGGGGAACCCGTGGTTGTTCCAATCTCTGTCAGAAAAAAATCAGTAAAAGTTATAAAAAGTTTTGCAGGAAATATTTACTTGAACCCTTTACTCCACAGGCTATTTTTAGATCATGACATCATTTTCTTTTTGTAGACAACATTGAAAAAATTCAAGAAAATTTAAGTCAAGTTTTGAATAATTTTGGAAATATTATGGAAAATGGAGCATTTGCTCCAAAAGAGCAAATGCTCCATTTTCCATAGTATCTTCAAAGACATGATATTTTAAAGGCGTAAAAAAGGCGTAAAAAAGACGATATATATGGAGTAAAGGTTTAACCCTTCTTCTGTTAGAACCAGTGCATATATAAGTGTCAACTGTCAAGGACGTCTGCTGCATCTATTTTTTTGCTAACATCACAGACTAATTTCAGAATACAAACAAACATAGCCTGCCTTCAGGCCCCTTAATTAAGACTTCTAATCGAAAGCTCTTTAATTACTACAGAGGTAAATATATTATTCTCTATTATTACACCCCTATTGCCCCCAAAACAGTTTGAGGATATTCTTACAACAGCAGCAAATCATGCGAGGATCCAGACAGTTTTGTCAGAGGGGGTCCAGCTATGACATTTTTTTGTTGTTTTTGTGCATGAGGGGAGACGGGGAGAAAGAATCGAATATCCACTATATGCTAGCAATCATCAGCCCACCAGCGAAACGCCATTTAATGGTGTTTCGCTGGTGGGCCGATGATGGCCTAACATTGACATTGAATGCTGGCTTTTCAGCTTTGTGATTTTTTAGGGGGTCCATACTAGTATTGCTAAGAAACCCTGTTTTTTGTGATTTTTCAGTGTCCCCCCCCCCCCCCCCCCCCTCAAACCCCCTCTCAGGATCCGTGCATAGCGAATCGTTCTGTGCATATCTTTGATATTGCTCTATTTACTGGTCTGATATCAGTTACCATCATCTCTTTCATGGGTGAAAGTTCAAAATTTCCAAAATCCTGAACTTTTGAAATTTCAATTTTAAAACTTGCAGAATGCCCACTAAATATCTACAATTTCAAGTTTAAATAGTCAATTGTCCTTAGACAGACTGAAAATAAATCCGAGAAGCTAATACAATCTCCTGAATTCAGCATTTTGGGGATGACTTTCTATGGAAAGTCATCCCCAAAATCCTGAATTCAGGAATAGTCCTGAAAACTTTCACCCATGTTCTTTGTATGCTAGAAACCAGTAAACAGTTACTTTGGCCAACAGTGAAGACCCCAATGAAATGCCACAGGGTGCCGCATTTCATCAGGGTCTACACTGTTTGTTAAGTAAGGTACAGAAAAAGCTCATAATCTGGAAATATGACCTGTGACCCCTCAAAATATATAATGGACAAATCCATCCTGATTGTAATAATCTGCATGGGAAAATCCATCAGAATACAATGTACTTCTAAAGCAAAGCTAGCAAACAAGAAAAAATCCCTCAAAATTCATCAGAAACTGAAATCTACCATGCAAAATAGTTAGTTAAAACTGTACCTTAGATAAAAAGCCATTGATGTTTCTCACCACGCCCAAAATGCCACTCAAAAGTATATAACTGACCACTTAGCCAGTGACATTTAATCAGAGGTTTACCTTATAGTTTGTGGATGCATGCATACCTAACTAACTCTTTGCATGCTGGGTATTTTTTCATGCTTTTGTCGTCTGCTGATTTTTTTAAAATCATCTTTTTCGAAAAATTCTTTCAAGAATACCATCAAATTTTGTCGAGCCTGATCTGGGTCCAAGCTGTTTGTTAAGGTTATCAGCAGACGATACCAGTAAACAAAGAGTTAAAGTAGGCGTGGTGTTCGGTAAGGTAAATTGAAAACACTCATAGGTCCAGCCAAACAAAATCTGAGCCGGTTCCCTGAGATTTTGATACTTTTTGCATATACATAAGCCGTTCTATTAACAAACATGCTTCATCCACATTGATACTTTATCTATGCAAGTAGCGAAGGCTCTGGCAGAACTGCACATAAGTGCAGATTTGCCCGAGTCTGGGCTGCTCTAATATGTGATAAGTACTAAAATTTTATTAACTGGCTTTGCATGCTCGGTATTTAAAAAAAATTATTTCAGAAACACGATCAGTGTCAAACAGTTTGAACCTAGATCAGGACGAGCAAACCAAAATCAAACTCTTTGGAGCAGTGTAGTGAAGATACTGGTGTCAGGTTTGATTCTTAAGAATAGCTAGGCCAGTTTGTTTGGGGTTAAAAAAGAAGATTTATGGGAGAGCCTACCATTAGATTTTAGCCCCTCTAGAAAAATTAAATTGCTAATTTGCATTTTATTTTGAATCTCCGTACTAAATACTTTTAAAGAATATGTATAAATTTTATTTGTATCCTTAATGAGTATTTACTTTTATTTGATTGACTGAAGCTTTTCCCATCCTTTTACCAAGTTTTATTTTTATTTTGTCCTCTCAACCAATTCAATTTCAAGAGTTTCCTGTCAATCAATTTTTTTAAAAAGATATGGCCATATTCTGAGAAAGATTTTTCTCTCTCAGCATTTGATCTGTTGTCGAGAATCTAGCAGAGCTAAAAAAAAAGGTTTGTGTTCCGAGTCAACTGGTCACATGGATGCCTCACACTGTGAAGCATATGGGCCTAGGCATACAAAAAAACAGACTTTGTTGCATGTGAACAACAAAGGTGCTGACCAACCTGCATGGATGCATAGTCTTATCAGTACCTTTGTTATTAGCTGCCTGGTGAGAAATAGCAGGCATACTTGGTTCATGGAAAATTGTAACAGCCTAACTTGTCTCTGTAACTGAGCAGGCTGGTTTAAGCCTTACTTTGTCCAAAACCCTGAAGCCAGGTTTTCTAGTATTGAGGCCCCTATGATATAGGTCATGAAAAGTGGAAGAAAGGGTAACCAGGGAAAGGATCTCTCACCAAGATGCTGGCATGTAAATTAATTCTAAATCACAATTGTAGCAGACGACAAATTTTGTGACATCTTTCTTAATTTTAGAAAAAAATAAGGTATGATATTTCACGAGAATCGTCTGCCAACAGACGATTCTCATGAAATATCATGCCTTATTTGTTATTTTTGAAAAAGCAGCAAAATTTGAAATTGTCATCTGCTGCAAATTATAGGTGGGGCTTTAGGGTTAATTGGTGGTTCAGACCTCTTTTTAAGTCAGTCAACCCTTTGCATGCTGGGTGCATGTTTTCTTTGTCTGTCCGCAGACCTTTTTTGTCCAAGACATTTTAGATCATTTATTCATTCATCCATCGACCTTGTGTCCAATGTACGCAATGCTCTTGACTATTTTGTGGGTGGTACGGTGGTGCACTTTCTGCTGCAGCTTTCAGAGATGGCCCTGTCATATTTGGCTTGTTGACAGGTTGAAATTTGCTTCACTCGAGGATTTGCCTTTTAATCTATCCCATTCTTCTTTTCTTTCTCCATCTCTCTGGGAGAGGAGTCCTGACATGAATGAAATATTGTTGACTGGGACATTAAGCCATAACGCAATCAACACATCAATTTTGTACTCAAATGATTTTCGTTGGGTGTTTAGATATTATTTTGATGTAAATATGAACACTGAATGCATGCAAAAAAAGCTTTTTCATGTATTAAATTATCCAATATCCAATTCCTAACAATATGCCACAGGATGGTTCCCTCACAGTTGGTCTCTAGCTTTAAATGGTATAAATTGGACATGATCCAGTCTACATCGCCTACCGGTAAACTACAAACCTGTAATGCAACATTCATGAGGAGCTGGGAACCAAAGCATATTAGCAAAACCTTGAGCAATCCTACCACAAACCATTTTAAGTGTTTTCACAGAAATAAATTATTCTTTTTGTATCAACAGTGTGCTATGCTAATCAATTATATCACAAACTTATTCAATAAACTGTGCAGAGCACACACCACCTACCCCCCCCCCCCAACTCAAATAATATAATTGATCACAGATCCAGTTAAGCAAATTTCTTTAGCATAATATTGCCATTATTTTTTAACCATCAGTTTAAACAGGTGTTTTGGGTGCTCAAAAGAACCGTCTCATTGAGACGGTTCTTTTGAGCACCCACAACAAATGTTCTGGTTGAGAAATAATAATTTTTTTTTTTTTTTGCTATGCACTCTTATCTGGGGGCCTGATTACCGGTACAAATGTGTTTGATATATTGTAGAGAAACATACCCACCCCCTAAATTGAATTATAATTGATTTTGTCTATGAAATAAAATAGTTGCTTGACTTTTGGATAGCCATATTTAACCCTTAAAGCGCCAAGAAAAAAATGCATCTGAAAATGTCGTCTGCTGAAGTCGTCTGCTGCAAATAATTGTCTAACTTTACATTAAATTAAGTATAGAAGCAAACAGCGTGGACCCAGAACAGACTCAGACTGCTCCTATAGGAGCAGTCTGATCTGGGTCCACACTGTTTGCCATAGAGGCTTGTTACACATATCAGCAGACGAGAAAAGCAGACGACTTTTTGCGATTGGCGCATTAAGGGTTTTAAGTCACCAAATGGTCTGATCTTTGCCATGCATCTCCCACAACTATACCTGCTCAGATCTATCTGAGTCATTGTTAATATCAAGATCATCAGTGTCAACGTCGTCAATGTCAACGTCGTCAACATCGTCAGACAACTCAGGGTCTGACTCCACATCAAATTCCTGTATACGAAATATAACAATTTAAATCCCTTATTTGACTGATACACTTTAGTTTTTTTGTTTGTTGAGGTGAGAGCACTAACCTTATGTATTATCACATAAAAATGATATTTTAATAGTAAGCATATCTTAGATGATATGTGCCTTGACACGACAAAACCTGTCTTTGGGTGTTTGAGAACAATAAAGGCATAGACACCCCTGTGCAGTCTGATCAGCAACTTTGTTATTTGCTAGTTGGAAAGTATCATATCTAGACTTGCTACATGCTATTTCAATTTTCTAGCTAGTCTCTGTAGCTTAACAGGCTTGTTTCAATCTCACTTTGTCTGAAAACCCCTAAGCCAGGTTATTCCGCAAACAAGATGGTGCTGATCAAACTGTCTAGATGCACTATTTGATCGTAAGCTGGCATTAACTAAAACTGTTTTTTAATTTTTTTTTGTTTGATTTGATTCTTTACGTCCCATCAACAATCTTTCAATTATGTACGGACGGGTCGTCCTGGGTTGAACCAGTACTAAGCTAGAATTAATATGTCTTGCTCAAGGACACAACGCAGCGGCACCGGTGAGGCTCAAACTCATGGCCCCTCGGTCTCTAGTCAAGCACTCTACCACTGAGCCACTGCCCTCCCTAACACTGTCTGATCTGAGTTTGCATCAACTACAACAGGTTTTTAATGCTGAAATTCATATATAGCAAGTTTGAATAGGTTTCAACTTTCACTGATTGTTTTTTCCATTCAGCATATAAAAACATTATGCATGGACAGAAAAGTATGACCAATGGATAAAGTGATACACAGACATCCTGTAAAGAACTACCGTAATACAAAAAAATATAGGCCTCGACGCCAGAAAACCTGTCTTCTGGGGGTTGTGAACAACACAGGGGCAGACCAGCATGTGCATCCGTGCAGTCTGATCAGCGCAGCGCCTTTGTTATTTGCTTTTTGGAAAATACAATATGCACACTTGCTACAGGTGAAATTTCAATTTTCTAGCTAATCTCTGTGGCTGTGGTGACTGGCTTGAAACTCGCTTTGTGGGAAACCTGGAAGACAGGTTTTCTCGCGTCGAGGCCCATATAACAACCCACTATCATATGGGCCTCATCATGAGAAAACCTGATGAGTTGCATGTGAACAACAGAGGCCCAGACCAGCCTGCAGTCTGATCAGTGTCTGTGTTTTTCGCTATCTAGAGAGTATGCCAATTGTTGGCATTTTAATATTTATTACTCTGATAAATACAACATCTGAGAGACATAAAGCAATAAACTTCTTTATTTGTTAGTATTTTAGTTTTAAGGAGCAGTTGAAATTTCAAGCTCGGTTGAGTTGAGCATGAAAAAAGTTTTGTAACTAGAAGCCTATGGAGTGGTGGATTACAAAAATGAGCAAAAAGTAAAAGTATCTAAATTAAAATGGTGAAGCATCTAAATGTTAATGGGTGACTACTAAAAACATGCAAAACTAAAAGTGAACTAAAAAGAAGATTAAATATTTGTTCAAGATAAGCTTTTGAACAAAAAAGCTCCAACATTATAGGAAAATGCTCCAATCTTTTTATAAAGCTGATCTTGTTTTCAAGACAGAAGTGATCCAAATAACCCATCCGCTTATTCTACCTGCTTAATAAGAATTTCAAGACTGCCTCAACCCTTTTCATGCTATTTTTTGTCCATAAAATGTTGTCTGCTTTATATGTCTGCTGCATATCTTCAACTAAACTTAGTCTAGTTTTTATTATCAAAGCAAACACTATGAACCGTAATCAAACTGCTCATGGCAAGCAGTCTGATCTGGGTTCATATTGTTTGCAAAGCTTTTTGTTTGTTTGATTTGATTCTTTATGTCCCAGTCAACACTGTATCAGTTATGTTGGAATGGGTCTTCCTAGGTTGAACCGGTACTAAGCAAGGATTAATGTGTCTTGCTCGAGGACACAAGGCAGTGACCCTGGTGAGGCTTGAACCCAACCCGCAAACCCTCAGCCTTGAGTCAAGCACTCTACCGCTGAGCCACTGCGCTCCCTTTGTTCTACGCATGCTACCAAAGGTTGTCAGCAGATGATAGTGGGTGAGAGTATCAAACCGAATCATACTAGACTAATGTTAGCTAAAAAGAATAAAACCCTTAAAGCGCCAATCACATCAAAATTCGTCTGCATTAGTCATCTGCTGAAATGTTTTAGAAGCCTTTCCAACAAACAGTGTAGACACAGATCAGACTGCTCCTATAGGAGCAGTCTGATCTGGGTCAACATTGTTTGTCTCTATACTTAACTTTGTTAAATAATGTTAGCAAAAATTTGCAGCAGACAACAAATGCAGACGGAATTTTCAGATGATTTTTTGCTGGCGTTTTAAAGGTTAGAGAGTGTCTAAACAACTAAGTGCCCCTGTAACCACAGTATAGGAACGGATTGTACCTCTTCTAGTCAGATGAGATTGGGTGAAAGTTTCAAACCAAATCATGCTATTTAAACTAATATTAGCTAAAAAGAATATTAGAGAGTGTCTAAACAACTAAGTGCCCCAGTAACCACAGTGATGGAACGGATTGTACCTCTTCTGAGTCTTGGTCTATAGTCTCCGTAGTATGGGGAACTTCTTGATCTTTTTCTACATCTTTTTCCTATTAATACCACAGGTAGAGATAAACAAAAATTTGGGCAAAAAATTGTGATTATTTTCTTATCCATCAGTTTAAACATTTGTTTTGGGTGCTCAAAAGTACCATCTCACCGACTGGTTCTTTTGAGTACCAACAACATATGTTTTGATTAAGAAATAAGAAAATTTATTTTTAATTAGGCCCTCTTATTTCAAGGCATGTAAAACACAACATGTCATATTTCTCATTCTCCCCAATTTGCATGACAAAAACATTTTAACTACCATATTTGACTCACTCTTATTAGGTCAAATATGGTACTGTCATTCTTCTTATGCATGAAGAAATGTTATTTAAGAAACAGATCAGCTCCAGCAGTGCATTGTTGAGTAATAATTCACTGTTTGTCGGTCAGTTGTACGAAGATAAATCACTCGCATGCACACGCACTGGAGCTGATCTATTTCGATTCTAACACACAATAAACGACGAAAACACATTCGAAGTCTTCAGCTTCTTCCAACAGCTATTGCACTGAAGAACTCCTGCCAATACTTAGACTACATCGAATACGTTTACATTTAATTGTAACATCTACTACGTTTTTCCAGTGACATCAGCTATCACACACTTTAGCTTTGAATTCTTGTCCGATATATCACAGTTTGTTACCGTTGGCTCTATAGGCGAGGTGTGTTAGAATTCTGTGTATTCCACCTTCAGCTACAGAAAAACTGCCTACAGTGAAATCAGGGAATGAATATATACTGAATGTCAGAAAAAGCGCCCACACGTTGAAGTTGAATTTTCTTCTTTCAGCTAATTTACAGATTTAATCAAATACAAATACTTTATTCGGTATTATACAATGTTATCTAGCCTAATCCATTTATAGCAGAAAATATAACTGACATCTGCCGATATAACAAAATTAGCGTCTTGCAAAATGTGACTATTATAAAAGAGTTATCTCATTTTATCATAAACACCCGTTGCAAGAGTTGACATTCCTGTTGCAGTAAAACAAATTATTTCCTAAATGCAGCTCTTGAAATTCTGGTTTTGAAAAAAACGTCATGTTTTACCCTAGTCCTTCTGAACATGGCATCAATTTGAAGTTGATTGTTCATCAAATTATCTCCCTTGCAGTTACGCAAAAAGCAAATCTGGAAGTCAAATAACATCAAAACTTCAGTATTACAGCAGAAATCATTTTCATGTTTCGCTTTTTTTTCTTTTCAAGAACTTATAGGCCAAATATTTTATGGAGTTGAAAATTCAGTCTCTGAAATTATGATAATATTAAATTTTACCCGTCAGAACACATTCTGGTACACTTAGTTCTGTTGGAATAGCATAAGCAAGAAAAATTAAAGTGCCTAAATAAAAGTTTACACCTATATCTCCAAAAAACTCAGCGTATACCTTGTAGGTGCTTTTTTTGAGGTTCAGTATAAATTGAAGATCAAACCTGCAACCTGATTTTTAGATTGTCGCAGCTGGATACCCAGCGAATGCTTGATGCTCCCATATAATGCTAATTTTACAAAATCAATAAATCAAAAAACAAACTTATTTGTTTGATCTAAAAAGTAAAAACGTAAATAGAACACTTCAATTCACATACACAGTAATATGAACAGACATACAGTTCATTAATTAAAGTCTCTAGTAAATTCAGGTAAAGTCAACGTAAAATTTGAACAACAGTGGGTTAACCCTTAAACATCACCAAAAATAGGCAGCATAGAACATTTTTAAACTTTGTCCCTGTTTCAAGAAACAGTCCCTGTTTCAAGAAACAAAAATAAAACTTCATATTTCATTGGAATTGTCTGCTATTGTCTGCTTGGTATTATCTCCCCCTCTGCTGCAAACCTTAAGTGGCGCTTCAAGGGTAAAATCACATTATACATGTACTATGATGACAAAAATATTAACAAACAACACAAAAAAGAGATAGTTTAAAACACATTGGGGACCAAAAGAAAATAGTCAACATCTATAGTGATGCAAAAAGGTCATATCATTAGTTACACCTCACAGGTCACAATATTATTTCATTTTTTTGTGGAGTGGGGGGGGGGGGGGGGGGGGAATATGATGACAAAATATAAACTATAGCCCTATTAAAGGAAAATATAAACTATAGCGATATTAAAGGGAAGGTTAAAAAGTTGAAATATATAATAGGATCAAAAGAAAAGTCTACATCTATAGGGATGCAAATAGGTCAAATCATAAGTAACAACTTTAACTCCTAGATCCTGATAAGCAAATTATCTGCATGTAAATTGGGATTGTAGTCTTTCTGTCAGTTAAAAAATATGCTATGGGTACCTAAAAGAACCATCTCAATGAGACGGTTCTTTTTGGTACCCTTCATATATGTTTCTGTTGAGAAATATGAAAATTACTTTTCAATTACTTTTAATTACTTTTTAATTACCCCTTCTTATCTGAAGGTCTATTTAACCCTTTCTATACTGATGGAATCTTCCAATCAGTTAAATACAGTAAGCTTAGATTGGTACTGTCGTGCCAACCAAGAGTGACAGTGACATAATATTTTGTTAAAATATTAATCTGTACACTCCACTTGACCTAACTTGAATCGATAGATCACTTGTGTATTAATCCTATCCTGTGGATAGGATTAATAAACAAGTGATCTATCGATTCTAAGTCCCTGATAACTTTGTAAACAAAATATGACATCATTGTCACTCTTGGCTGGAAGGACAGTACCTTGTACATATTGAGGTCATATCCAAATTAAAACTATGATAGTTTTTTTTAATCTTTGCAAACAGACTGAACGCTGATGACATAATACTGTGCTACATCTCATCTGGGTCTACACTGTTTATAAATTAACCCATTACATTACAATATCAGTTAAAGTTACAGTGGACAGATTATATAATGGGTTACTTAGATGCCACCTACAATTTGACCTATAGGCAAAAATATCTACAATACCTGCAAATCAAAAAGCAGTTCTAATGCATCATAAATGTGCCTGGGCTTCTAACAGGATGACATAAATTTATCAATAATTAATATTTCATTGATATTACGTGCTAAATTGGTGCTATTGTGTGTTTTGTGTTTAACATTCTGCCAAAGGCTGAAGTCATATCATATAGAGACAGGGCCACAGTTTAAAATCTCATCCAAGAGACTGATGAAGCTGGGGATCTGACCCTTGACCACTGGTTTACAAGGGAGTGGTTAATCCACTACACCACAGCAGCTCCTACTGGTGCTATTGTAGTTGTTCCAATTTTAAATGTAGCAAAGAATATACAGACTAGATAAGAAATCAGGAAAAGTTTAAGAAAGCAAATGCACAGGTTTAGATAAACAAAAAAATTCAGTGTAAAGTTGAAAATATTTGCTTACCCATTAATTTTAACAAATGTTTTGGGTGCTCAAAAGCACCATCTCATTGAGTTGGTTCTTTTGAGTACCCACAACATATGTTTTGGTTGAATATTAAGAAAATTATTTTTTTTGTTATGCCCTCTTAACTAAAGTCAGGGGAAGGGTCGTAACTAATGTTGAGACCCAGCCCCATCGCTGTAACATATTTGGCAATAAAATATGTTTAAACTGCTAAAAGCCAGCAAATGTACACTCATTTCCTGCCATTCACTATAAATGACCAGCTATCTCATCTGGAAGCAGTCTGATCAGGGTTTACTGCCATGATAATAGTACATTGTATTCGAAAGTGCATTTTGTCATGTGCCGGAGACGAAATAAGCATACAAAATTTTCGAAACAAAAAATATTGGTACGATAATTGTTAATAGACTGCTTTTTATGCAAATTAATAAACCTGAACCTAAACTAACACCATGCTATACACATTTATCAGTTACCTCTCATATTAACTGCATTGCTGCATGTTGCCTGTTAAACGTTGTCTATCTCACGGCATGTGCCTTTATCAGGTCATGATGATGTTGCATTTTTTGAATGAAGTCGCTAATGACGCTGAATCAACACAAAAATCGAAATTACGTCATAATGGCTAGTTTGAAGAGTGAAACAATGGGTAAACTGATAAATAGAATACCAGGTTAGCATCTTTTTGATATCAAGTTTATATCAGGCTCCGCTTTGAAAATGCATGTTGAATCGCTCGGCAAGCCTCGCAATGTCAAAAAGCATTCTCAAAGCCTCACCTGGTAAACTTGATATCAAAATACACTCACCTAGTATTCTCTATATAGACTGCTTTTTATGCTTTTTAATAAACCTAAACCTTAACTAACACCATGCTATACACATATATAAGCCTATAAAATACCTTGTGAGAATCATGATCATCTGGCTCACTGCGGAATAATTCTGTTTCTTGTTCTATATCTATATCCTGAGTTGGAAAAAATGTCATAGTATTTACTTATACTGTAAAACCTCGAAAATTAGAACTTCGATTTTTTTGAATACTCGCTAATTCAAAATTTCCATCAACAATCTTTCAGTTATAAAGGGACAGGTCTTCCTGGGTTGAACCAGTACTACGATAGGATTAATGTGTCTTGCAAGGACACAATGCAGTGACACCGGTGAGGCTCGAACCCGCGGCCCCTTGGTCTCGAGTCAAGCACTCTACCACTGAGCCACTGCGCTCCCGTATTTGATTGATAAAACAACTGATAATACTTATTTGGGGGGGGGGGGGGTTATAGATCTTTATGTCTACCTCCCTATAATTCGAACTACTAATAATTCGAAATAAAACCTCTGGTCCTGAGGACTTCGAAATTACGAGATTTTACTGTAACTAGAGAAAGTGTTTTTTCCAACAGAAATACATTTTTCTAATTTCATCATAAAAACAAGTATTGCGATGCTCATTGGAAGCGTCTCAATAAGACGCTTATAATAAGTAACCAATACCCTGACTTTTACGGAGCCTGGAAAAATTTTCTGTTTCAAGACATTTTTCCCTGACTGTGACACAACCCAACTAACCATTTCTGTGCACCTAGGCTTTTATAGTTGCAATGTAAAAATTATTCAACCAAAACTTATAACAATATTTCGAAAATTCTACGCTGGGGAAAAAATAGTATTCTGCAAAAAAAGCATTCTAAAGTACAGCAAGCTACATTGCACGCTTTAGTCCAAAATGAAAAAAGTCAATAAGCAATGCTTATTAGATACCCCCCGCACAGTAAGAGTCAGTGAAAAAAACTTGGCAAGTTATAGTTCGAACAAGCAGACCTTAGTTTTGATAAGAAGATTTCAGTAGAATCTGTGCAAACAAAAATTATAAACTCCTTCATGCATATGTTCAATGTGTCTACATTGTATCGGAAAAGTATCAAATTGCTGCATCAAAAGCTGTAGTAGGAGTTGATCGGCCCATAAAGGCACTATCCATGCATATACAATAGCCATATAAGGGGATAATTGTCTAAGTTCAACAAAAAATTATAAACTCCTTCATGCATATGTTCATTGTGTCTACATTGTATTGACAAAGTATCAAATTGCTTCATCAAAAGCTGTGGAAGGAGTTGATCGGCCCATGAAGGCACCATCTAAGCATATACAAAAGCCTTATTAGGGAAAAATTGTCTAAGTTCTCACAGCTGTCATTTTGTCAAAAAATATTTTTTCTGAACAAAACTCCTTCATGCATATGTTCAATGTGTCTACATTGTATAGGCAAAGTATCAAATTGCTCCATAAAAAGATGTGGTAGGAGTTGATCGGCCCATGAAGGCACCATCTAAGCATATACAAAAGCCTTATTAGGGAAAAATTGTCTAATTTCTCACAGCTGTCATTTTGTCAAAAATTATTTTTTCTAAACCAAACTCCTTCATGCATATGTTCAATGTGTCTACATTGTATAGGAAAAGTATCAAATTGTTCCATCAAAAGCTGTGGTAGGAGTTGATCGGCCCGTGTATGGCCTATAATAGCATAAGCATAAAGCACTATATTAAAAGCCATTTAGAACTACAAAGGGAAATAACTCTAATAGAATTGGCCCCTAGCCCTTACTTTTTTTTCTTAAGTATTTGTCTTGCATATATGAACATGTTTGCAAGGTTTGATGAAAATCCAGCAATGACTCTTCGAGTTATTAAAGAAACAAAGTGTTACGGACGGACGCACGGACGGACGGACGGACGGACGGACAACGTGAAAACAGTATACCCCCTACAAACAAAGTTTGCGGGGGGTATAACAATAATATCTTAAACATAAATTTAAACTCTTTAAAAAAACCCGGCTGGTGACAGCCATTACTGCCAAATGAATTGCAAGGCCACTCTGCTTAGCAGGGACTAAAATAGTATGTTGGAGGTGTGTATGTGTTGGGGGGGGGGGGTAACATATTCTGTGGGGTGAAGTATTATGTATATAAAAAGGAATTAAAATATGTGAAGCTAGGTCGTTCTGGATCTGCAGCATAGATGTGACATTAACTCTTTATCTCCTAGTATTGTATGCTGATAATTTTTGCAAACAGTTTGGACCCAGATCAGGCCCGACAAAACGTCGGGCCTGATCTGGATCCAATCAGTTTGACACTCAAATGTAATTCCCAAAAGAATTTTTTGAAAACGTTGATTTTGAAAAAGATCAGCAGATTACAAAAAAGCACAAAAAATTTCCCAGGGGGGCAAAGAGTTAAAACTAACAGCTTAGCTGAAAACAGGTTCTGAATACATTATCATTCATCATTCTATTCTTTACTGCCTACAGCACAGATTATTAAGTAGGAGAAACACAATTCGCCAACAATTTGACTTCTCACATTTGTAATATTTTAAATGCCTGCTTTGTTTGTTTTGTTGCTTTACGTCCCAAGTCAACAGCTATGGTCATGGCGGGACAGTCAGTTCAACAAACCACACTTTTGAACAAGCAGGTAACCAGTATTTTGTGCACATACTTTCGCTTGCAACTGACAACAATCCTTCTTGAATGATTCAGCGGAAGGGAAAATGACTGAAGAAATCATTTCATGATCAATCTCCACGAAAGTATGGGACCGGGCCGGGATCAAACTTGCGACCCCTGGATCTGCAGTCAGACTCGCATCTGTTGCCAGACACATAACCGATTGCCCTACGCGGCCCGGTTTTTAAATGCCTGTAAACCTTCAAAGGATATTGTTTCAAGTTCTTTCTAATATCCCATGATTTTTCCATGAGAAAATCCAAATTAGCAAGATTCCATGACTTTCCTAGACAAAGCCTGTTCTCCATGACTTTTCCATGACTGTGTGAACACTGTACAATGTACCATTTTGTTTGTTTGATTCTATACCTCCCAGTCAACAATCTTTCAGTTATAAAGGTATGGGTCTTCCTAGGTTGAACCAGTACTGAGCTAGGATTAATGTGTCTTGCTCAGGGACACAACACAGTGACGCCGGTGAGGCTTGAACCCGCGGCCCTTCGATCTCGAGTACACTCTACCACTGAGCCACTGCGCTCCCTACAACGTACCATCAATAACCTTTTGTATTCAGATGGATTTTCCCGTACATATTGATACAATAAAATTGGGGCTGCCTATTGTTTACTATACGGGGTCACATGTACAATTTTCTAAATAATGATGTATTTCTGTTCCTGAAGGTTGTTTTAATCTCAGCAAACAGTGCAGACCCTGATGAAGTGCAGCATTTCATCTGGGTCTTCACTGTTTGCCAATGTACCCATTTGGGGGCTTTCAGTTAACAAAGGGTTAATGGGTGGTACTTTAAGCTTGTCTTATATTTGAAATAAATTTATCCATATTCTGAAATTAATTATTAGTAATATACGAAACATTACTGTAATTTACCAATAATTTTTTTCTTTTTAGAAATGGTGTTGTTGACAAACTTACTTCAAAGTTCAACTGCCTTTAATATTGTCAGCGGCACGCCATGAAAGAATTGGTTGTTGGTGAACAGTCCTGTCAGTGAAATGTCTTGATTTCTATCAAGCAAGATCAACCCACAAAGCTACTTTTAAGCTCCATTACTAGATTGATATGGCATTACAACTGGGCCATTTCCAAAATTACCCAAGATTTGTAAATTGGTTTTGTGCAATTGAGCCTGCAAATTCAGAAATGCAAATCCTGAAAACTTTCACCCATCAAGTAAAGCCCCTAATATTTCTCAGCCCTGTAGAAGTGCTGGTTTCAAATGACCGGGACAGAATATAAAATCTATCATGAGTGTGGGGGTAGGATAGAAAAATCCGTCCTGAGGATCACCGATTGGCATCACAAGGCTTGCCAAGTGATGACAAACGGTGATCCCGAGGGACGAATTTTTCTATCCTACCCTCACACAAATAATGCATTCTTTTTCTTGCTCACCACTGTTTTCTATTTATTTATTTTTAAATAAGCTTCGAGAAGTCCCTGGATATGCTAAGATTCAGTTTTACAGGATGAGGTTACTTGACGTACTGGGTAAGATAGCATGGGTAAGATAAGATTTTCTATCCCAGAGTAAAATCTCAGATATCCTTATCCGGTGTGCAAGAAAGGAGTTCCCCTGTATCTACCTGTGTTCTTGAAGGAGATTCCCTGGCTTCTACAAACTCATCATCATCCCCATCTGTCCTTGGTGGTCTGTATGACCGGGACAGAAAGGAGTTCCCTGTATCTACCTGTGTTCTTGAAGGAGATTCCCTGGCTTCTACAAACTCTTCATCATCCCCATCTGTCCTTGGTGGTCTGTATGACCGGGACAGAAAGGAGTTCCCTGTATTTACCTGTGTTCTTGAAGGAGATTCCCTGGCTTCTACAAACTCATCATCATCCCCATCTGTCCTAGGTGGTCTGTATGACCGGGACAGAAGGGAGTTCCCTGTATTTACCTGTGTTCTTGAAGGAGATTCCCTGGCTTCTACAAACTCTTCATCATCCCCATCTGTCCTTGGTGGTCTGTATGACCGGGACAGAAAGGAGTTCCCTGTATTTACCTGTGTTCTTGAAGGAGATTCCCTGGCTTCTACAAACTCTTCATCATCCCCATCTGTCCTTGGTGGTCTGTATGACCGGGACAGAAAGGAGTTCCCTGTATTTACCTGTGTTCTTGAAGGAGATTCCCTGGCTTCTACAAACTCTTCATCATCCCCATCTGTCCTTGGTGGTCTGTATGACCGGGACAGAAGGGAGTTCCCTGTATTTACCTGTGTTCTTGAAGGAGATTCCCTGGCTTCTACAAACTCATCATCATCCCCATCTGTCCTTGGTGGTCTGTATGACCGGGACAGAAAGGAGTTCCCTGTATTTACCTGTGTTCTTGAAGGAGATTCCCTGGCCTCTACAAACTCGACATCATCACCATCTGTTCTCGGTGGTCTGTATGACCGGGACAGAAGGGAGTTCCCTGTATCTACCTGTGTTCTTGAAGGAGATTCCCTGGCTTCTACAAACTCTTCATCATCCCCATCTGTCCTAGGTGGTCTGTATGACCGGGACAGAAAGGAGTTACCCTGTATTTACCTGTGTTCTTGAAGGAGATTCCCTGGCTTCTACAAACTCTTCATCATCCCCATCTGTCCTAGGTGGTCTGTATGACCGGGACAGAAAGGAGTTCCCTGTATTTACCTGTGTTCTTGATGGAGATTCCCTGGCTTCTACAAACTCTTCATCATCCCCATCTGTCCTTGGTGGTCTGTATGACCGGGACAGAAAGGAGTTCCCTGTATATACCTGTGTTCTTGATGGAGATTCCCTGGCTTCTACAAACTCTTCATCATCCCCATCTGTCCTTGGTGGTCTGTATGACCGGGACAGAAAGGAGTTCCCTGTATTTACCTGTGTTCTTGAAGGAGATTCCCTGGCTTCTACAAACTCTTCATCATCCCCATCTGTCCTTGGTGGTCTGTATGACCGGGACAGAAAGGAGTTCCCTGTATTTACCTGTGTTCTTGAAGGAGATTCCCTGGCTTCTACAAACTCATCATCATCCCCATCTGTCCTTGGTGGTCTGTATGACCGGGACAGAAGGGAGTTCCCTGTATTTACCTGTGTTCTTGAAGGAGATTCCCTGGCTTCTACAAACTCTTCATCATCCCCATCTGTCCTTGGTGGTCTGTATGATCGGGACAGAAAGGAGTTCCCTGTATTTACCTGTGTTCTTGATGGAGATTCCCTGGCTTCTACAAACTCTTCATCATCCCCATCTGTCCTTGGTGGTCTGTATGACCGGGACAGAAAGGAGTTCCCTGTATTTACCTGTGTTCTTGATGGAGATTCCCTGGCTTCTACAAACTCATCATCATCCCCATCTGTCCTTGGTGGTCTGTATGACCGGGACAGAAAGGAGTTCCCTGTATTTACCTGTGTTCTTGAAGGAGATTCCCTGGCTTCTACAAACTCTTCATCATCCCCATCTGTCCTTGGTGGTCTGTATGACCGGGACAGAAAGGAGTTACCCTGTATTTACCTGTGTTCTTGAAGGAGTTTCCCTGGCTTCTACAAACTCATCGTCATCCCCATCTGTCCTTGGTGGTCTGTATGACCGGGACAGAAGGGAGTTCCCTGTATTTACCTGTGTTCTTGAAGGAGATTCCCTGGCTTCTACAAACTCATCATCATCCCAATCTGTCCTAGGTGGTCTGTATGACCGGGACAGAAGGGAGTTCCCTGTATCTACCTGTGTTCTTGAAGGAGATTCCCTGGCTTCTACAAACTCTTCATCATCCCCATCTGTCCTTGGTGGTCTGTATGAACGGGACAGAAGGGAGTTCCCTGTATTTACCTGTGTTCTTGAAGGAGATTCCCTGGCTTCTACAAACTCATCATCATCCCCATCTGTCCTTGGTGGTCTGTATGACCGGGACAGAAAGGAGTTCCCTGTATTTACCTGTGTTCTTGAAGGAGATTCCCTGGCTTCTACAAACTCATCATCATCCCCATCTGTCCTTGGTGGTCTGTATGACCGGGACAGAAAGGAGTTCCCTGTATTTACCTGTGTTCTTGAAGGAGATTCCCTGGCCTCTACAAACTCGACATCATCACCATCTGTTCTCGGTGGTCTGTATGACCGGGACAGAAGGGAGTTCCCTGTATCTACCTGTGTTCTTGAAGGAGATTCCCTGGCTTCTACAAACTCTTCATCATCCCCATCTGTCCTAGGTGGTCTGTATGACCGGGACAGAAAGGAGTTACCCTGTATTTACCTGTGTTCTTGAAGGAGATTCCCTGGCTTCTACAAACTCTTCATCATCCCCATCTGTCCTAGGTGGTCTGTATGACCGGGACAGAAAGGAGTTCCCTGTATTTACCTGTGTTCTTGATGGAGTTTCCCTGGCTTCTACAAACTCATCATCATCCCCATCTGTTCTCGGTGGTCTGTATGACCGGGACAGAAAGGAGTTCCCTGTATTTACCTGTGTTCTTGAAGGAGATTCCCTGGCTTCTACAAACTCATCATCATCCCCATCTGTCCTTGGTGGTCTGTATGACCGGGACAGAAAGGAGTTCCCTGTATTTACCTGTGTTCTTGATGGAGATTCCCTGGCTTCTACAAACTCATCATCATCCCCATCTGTCCTTGGTGGTCTGTATGACCGGGACAGAAAGGAGTTCCCTGTATATACCTGTGTTCTTGATGGAGATTCCCTGGCTTCTACAAACTCTTCATCATCCCCATCTGTCCTTGGTGGTCTGTATGACCGGGACAGAAAGGAGTTCCCTGTATTTACCTGTGTTCTTGATGGAGATTCCCTGGCTTCTACAAACTCATCATCATCCCCATCTGTCCTTGGTGGTCTGTATGACCGGGACAGAAAGGAGTTCCCTGTATTTACCTGTGTTCTTGAAGGAGATTCCCTGGCTTCTACAAACTCTTCATCATCCCCATCTGTCCTTGGTGGTCTGTATGACCGGGACAGAAAGGAGTTACCCTGTATTTACCTGTGTTCTTGAAGGAGTTTCCCTGGCTTCTACAAACTCATCGTCATCCCCATCTGTCCTTGGTGGTCTGTATGACCGGGACAGAAGGGAGTTCCCTGTATTTACCTGTGTTCTTGAAGGAGATTCCCTGGCTTCTACAAACTCATCATCATCCCAATCTGTCCTAGGTGGTCTGTATGACCGGGACAGAAGGGAGTTCCCTGTATCTACCTGTGTTCTTGAAGGAGATTCCCTGGCTTCTACAAACTCTTCATCATCCCCATCTGTCCTTGGTGGTCTGTATGACCGGGACAGAAGGGAGTTCCCTGTATTTACCTGTGTTCTTGAAGGAGATTCCCTGGCTTCTACAAACTCTTCATCATCCCCATCTGTCCTTGGTGGTCTGTATGACCGGGACAGAAGGGAGTTCCCTGTATTTACCTGTGTTCTTGAAGGAGATTCCCTGGCTTCTACAAACTCTTCATCATCCCCATCTGTCCTTGGTGGTCTGTATGACCGGGACAGAAAGGAGTTACCCTGTATTTACCTGTGTTCTTGAAGGAGATTCCCTGGCTTCTACAAACTCATCATCATCCCCATCTGTCCTTGGTGGTCTGTATGACCGGGACAGAAAGGAGTTCCCTGTATCTACCTGTGTTCTTGAAGGAGATTCCCTGGCTTCTACAAACTCTTCATCATCCCCATCTGTCCTAGGTGGTCTGTATGACCGGGACAGAAGGGAGTTCCCTGTATTTACCTGTGTTCTTGAAGGAGATTCCCTGGCCTCTACAAACTCTTCATCATCCCCATCTGTCCTTGGTGGTCTGTATGACCGGGACAGAAAGGAGTTCCCTGTATTTACCTGTGTTCTTGAAGGAGATTCCCTGGCCTCTACAAACTCATCATCATCCCCATCTGTCCTTGGTGGTCTGTATGACCGGGACAGAAAGGAGTTCCCTGTATCTACCTGTGTTCTTGAAGGAGATTCCCTGGCTTCTACAAACTCTTCATCATCCCCATCTGTCCTTGGTGGTCTGTATGACCGGGACAGAAAGGAGTTCCCTGTATTTACCTGTGTTCTTGAAGGAGATTCCCTGGCTTCTACAAACTCTTCATCATCCCCATCTGTCCTTGGTGGTCTGTATGACCGGGACAGAAAGGAGTTCCCTGTATTTACCTGTGTTCTTGATGGAGATTCCCTGGCTTCTACAAACTCTTCATCATCCCCATCTGTCCTTGGTGGTCTGTATGACCGGGACAGAAGGGAGTTCCCTGTATTTACCTGTGTTCTTGAAGGAGATTCCCTGGCTTCTACAAACTCATCATCATCCCCATCTGTCCTTGGTGGTCTGTATGACCGGGACAGAAAGGAGTTCCCTGTATTTACCTGTGTTCTTGAAGGAGTTTCCCTGGCTTCTACAAACTCATCGTCATCCCCATCTGTCCTTGGTGGTCTGTATGACCGGGACAGAAGGGAGTTCCCTGTATTTACCTGTGTTCTTGAAGGAGATTCCCTGGCTTCTACAAACTCTTCATCATCCCCATCTGTCCTTGGTGGTCTGTATGACCGGGACAGAAGGGAGTTCCCTGTATTTACCTGTGTTCTTGAAGGAGATTCCCTGGCTTCTACAAACTCTTCATCATCCCCATCTGTCCTTGGTGGTCTGTATGACCGGGACAGAAAGGAGTTCCCTGTATTTACGTGTGTTCTTGAAGGAGATTCCCTGGCCTCTACAAACTTGACATCATCACCATCTGTCCTTGGTGGTCTGTATGACCGGGACAGAAGGGAGTTCCCTGTATTTACCTGTGTTCTTGAAGGAGATTCCCTGGCTTCTACAAACTCTTCATCATCCCCATCTGTCCTTGGTGGTCTGTATGACCGGGACAGAAAGGAGTTCCCTGTATTTACCTGTGTTCTTGAAGGAGATTCCCTGGCCTCTACAAACTCGACATCATCACCATCTGTCCTTGGTGGTCTGTATGATCGGGACAGAAGGGAGTTCCCTGTATTTACCTGTGTTCTTGAAGGAGATTCCCTGGCTTCTACAAACTCATCATCATCCCCATCTGTCCTAGGTGGTCTGTATGACCGGGACAGAAGGGAGTTCCCTGTATTTACCTGTGTTCTTGAAGGAGATTCCCTGGCTTCTACAAACTCTTCATCATCCCCATCTGTCCTTGGTGGTCTGTATGACCGGGACAGAAAGGAGTTCCCTGTATTTACCTGTGTTCTTGAAGGAGATTCCCTGGCTTCTACAAACTCTTCATCATCCCCATCTGTCCTTGGTGGTCTGTATGACCGGGACAGAAAGGAGTTCCCTGTATTTACCTGTGTTCTTGAAGGAGATTCCCTGGCTTCTACAAACTCATCGTCATCCCCATCTGTCCTTGGTGGTCTGTATGACCGGGACAGAAAGGAGTTCCCTGTATTTACCTGTGTTCTTGAAGGAGATTCCCTGGCCTCTACAAACTCATCATCATCACCATCTGTTCTCGGTGGTCTGTATGCAAATACTCCTCTCTCTTCAGCTGCTTTCATTTCTTGAACAGGAGTTCTGTCGGAATTTGCCTGAAAATAGTGTACCAATGCCAATATGATTAAAAGACACGCAGAACCGACCCTCCCCCATCACTTAAAAAAAAAAAAAAAAAAAAAAAAAAAAAAAACACAGTGAGATGATTATAACTTTTGGAGTATCTTATTTTATTATCTATAAGTATAAACATATTTTGGGTGCTAAAAGGAATGGTCTCATACATTATCCTGAGAACAAACCAAATATGTTTGGGTGGAAATAAGGACAATTATTTTAGAAAGGAGAAACTAACAGGTACTTACAGGAATATAAGGTTCTTATTAACTACTTAAAGAAACATATTGGTACTTATATATACTTATGATTATTTAAGAGGTACTAATTGGTAAAGCCAAATAAAAATGAGCATGGATCTGACAAAAGGGTCCTTCGGGCATTTTAGCAGATTTTGTGTAATCAAAATTTCTAAAAGGTCTAAATTTTCAAGATTTTGCATGTCCTTTAAATAGACTCAAAATGCTTCTAACATGTAATACAATCAAAGGCGCAAACAGTTCTGATAAAATTAAGTGATACGTATAATGTATGTTGCCATGGCAACACCTGTGCATATGGGCTACACACTTCCTTGAAAACAGGATACCTCATTTCAAATGCTTTTGTAAACACAAGATGTGCGTATGTGGGCTATTTGTGCAGTCTATGCAATTGCATACACATGAAATTTACAGAGACATGAAGCATTCTTGAAATAATGCTCCTAGTGTCTTTGTATTGGCGTCATATGTTGACACAATGGTGTTGACGTCAGAACGTCATTAACAACATTAAGTGACACCATGCTTAAAACGCAGCATACATATGAGTTAAAACGCTCATATCTTTGTTATTTGTAAAGATAATCTCTTCAAATTGTCTGTAATTGTTCAAAACAGCTAGATCTTTCTTTCTCTGTAAATATCACACTTTTGAATTTTATTGCCAGAAGAACCCTTTTCTCAGATCTAGGCTCAAATATAAGTGCATTTCGGGTAACGTGTCTGAACATTTTAGGTTGGGTAGGCACACATAATTTTTTTTCTGGAAAAAAATATGCAATTTTATGCATTTTGAAAGGCATTGCCTTACAAAATGCATAAAGTTATATATTTTTCTAGAAAACCTGAAAAACTCTAGGTTTCACCAGTAAATTTAGATAGGGTCGGGGTATCCTAAACACAGGTAATTTCTTATTTGGCCTTAAATGGGTAATTACAGGAATTTAGGGATACTTACAGAAACTTATGGGTAGTTACAGGAGTAACTTTTTGGTACTTACAGGAACTTGTGGGTACATTCTAGCTGGGAATCGTCTTGATCTCTGTGGTTTGAGAAATTGTTCTGTTTTCATGGCATCCTTCAGACCAGGGAGTAAGTTCTCATATTCTGTTGGGTCTGCTAGAGATGAAGCAGCTTTCTTGCTTGGGAGGGATTCTCTCCATAGCTGGACAACTCTGTGAGAATGAAACATACAATCTTGAGATCAATGAATTGTATTTTTGTACTATTTCTTTTTAGAATGTTTCCCATAATTCATGACAATTGTCCTCAGCTCTGTCATCTGCTTATGAACTTTGATAGCCTTAATTCCAATCAGACTGATTCCTTGTGAGCAGTCTGATCTGGGTTCAAAGAATTTGCTTCCATTGTAAAAGTATTCAGCAATGCAGTTGAATTTATGAAGCAGACTTCGATCTGACTAGGTAAGTGCCATTTCAAATCGCTTGGAATTTGGAATAAGTACGTACAGTAAAACCTGTCTTAAGCGGCCACTCAAAAATTGACAAAACAAAGGTCTTAAAGACAAATGGTAGCTTAATGAAGGTCGAAAGTATTGCAGAATGCTCCCCTTGGAGCATTCTGCAATACTTTTGACCTTCATTAAGCAATAATCGGTCTTGAAAATCAATTTTTGGTCTTCTTTTTAGTGGCCGCTTAAGACAGGTTTTACTGTAATACTTTTACCTAAAGATCATGTGCAGAATATGGAGATCTGAATTGGTAGCTAGTAACTTTACCTGGATATCTGACTAGGCTAGTAATGAATATACTTATAGACCTGAATAGGTAAGGGCTAAATTTACCTGAATTCTGGATTAGGTGAAGTAGTAAAATTTATCTCCATATCTAGCAAAGTAACTTGTAGATTTACCTTCAGATTTGACTATGAAGCAAATTTACCTCGATATCTGACAATATATGAATTTCTGGTCTAGGTAAGCAGTAATTTTACCTACATATCTGACAAGGTAGGAAAGTTTATCTTAATATCTGACTAGGTAAGTAGTAACTTTACCTGGAGATTTGACTGGGTAAGAAGAAATTTATCTTAATATCTGACTAGGTAAATGGTAATTTTACCTGGAGATCTGACTAGGTAAGAAGCAATTTATCTCAATATGGAACTAGGTTAATAATAACTTTACCTGGATATTTGACTAGGTAAGTAAGTTCTTGCGAAGAAAGAAGCCTCTGGCAATCTTCCTGTTTTTATTAGCACTTCTAAAGCATCCTCTAATCTGAAAATAAAGAAATCATATGGGCTGTGATGCAAGAAATCCCATCTTAGGGGTTTCCGACCAGGTCATATCCAAATCAGCCTGCTTAGCTACATAGACTAGCCAGAAAACTGAAATTTTGCTTGTAGTAAGTTTAAATAGGATACTTTTCAATAAGAGAATACGAAAGGCACTGGGCATACTGTGCAGATGCATAGGCTGTTCAGGTCTGCGCCTTTGTTGTTCGCAAATTCCCAAAGACATTTTTTTTTGCGTTGAGGCCAATTTGGGCTATCTCATGAAATTTTGGTAGCGTACAGTGCAGTCCCTTTATAAATAGGCCTCGTCGCCAGAAAACCAGCATTTCATTGGGGTCTACACTGTTTGTGAAAACAAAAATGATCTTCAGAGAACAAAATTCATTTTTATTCAGAAATTCTAATATATAATAATTGTGACCCCTCAAATTATACAAAGGATCATCCCAAGTTTATTGTATTAAATCAGAAAGAAGAATCCATTTGTGCATAAAAGGTCAATAGGTTGAGTACAGTAAGTCACATTTAGAAGAGCTACTAACCTTCCTAAAACAAAATATGACAAGAAAGCTACATTATTCTGCCCTGACTTCTCCGCTGAATCTCCAAGCTTTGCCAACATCTCTGCATTCCCGGCTGAACTCGCCAGCAACAAAAGACCACCAAAGTCTTGAGCCTGGTGCAAACATTCAAGGGCAAGACCAAACTCACACTTCTGTATGGCCAACTCTGCAAGCTGCTTCCATTTCTGTTCAGCCTAGAAACACAGGATTTAATTGGTTGAGTTGAAAAATCACAGGATTTGATTGGCTGATTTAAATAATTCTAGGATTTGATTTAGTTGAAAAATCACAGGATTTGTTTGGTTGGTTTAAATAATTCTAGGATTTGATTGAGTTGAAAAAATCACAGGATTTGATTGGTTGTGTTGAAAAATCACAGGATCTAATTGGTTGTGTTGAAAAATCACAGAATTTGATTGGTTGTGTTGAAAATCATAGGATTTGATTGGTTGTGTTGAAAAATGACAGGATTTGATTGGTTGTGTTGAAAAATAACAGGATTTGATTGGTTGTGTTGAAAAATCATAGGATTTGATTAGATGTGTTGAAAAATCACATGATTTGATTGGTCAAGTTAAAAAATCACACATATGATCGGCTCATTTGAAAAACCACAGGATTTGATTGGTTGAGTTTAAATTTATCAACCTACTCAACAATATTAGTTATGTTATGCCTTACATCTACCCTAAATATTTGCACTCTTATTATCCTAAACCTTTTACTACCTTATGAAGTGTCATTTTAAAGGTAGTCATTGGTTGGCAAATAGTTTAAAACTCTTATCTGACTTCTCCTGAAATCAGACTGCTTCTTCAGGTTTCAGTTTAAACCTGGTTTTCAATGAGACGGTGCTTTTGAGTACTCACAACATATGATTTGGTTGAGGAATAAGAAAATCAATTCCTTTATGAAGCACTCTTATCTACAGGGCTGTTAAATATACTGTACCTCCAATTCCTTGGCAATTGTGTAAGCGGTCTTTAGGTCCCCCAGCTGTACTGCCAGCTCAAACTTGTGTTCAGAATCACACGTCACTGCCAGTGCTTGAGATTTAAAGCCCTGAAAAGACATTATAATTCTCATTTTTTTTATCTGATTCGGTTACCAGCATATCACAACTTGTGTTCAGAATCACACGTCACTGCCAATGCTTGAGATTTAAAGCCCTGAAAAAGACATAGAATGGCATACAAAATTCCTTTTCACTGATTCAATGGAGTAATACCTTCAATTTTTAGTTTCACAAATCCATATCCATTGGAAAAAATGTTGTTTTTCTTCAATTAAAATGTTTCAGTAATTTGTACAAAAGTAATGAATTTCAATGCAGTTATTTTTCTTAATGCAGATATACAGTAAAACCGTTGTAAAACAGCCGCTCTCAGAAGGACCGAAAATTGTTTTTCAAAATTGGTTATTTCTTAATGCAGGTCAAAAGTATTGCAGAATGCTCCAAGGGGAGCATTCTGCAATACTTTTGACCTTCATTAAGCTACCATATGGCATTAAGATCTTTGTTTTGTCTATTTTTGAGCGGCCAATTTACACAGGTTTTACTGTATAATAAGTATTTAGAGCTAATTTTGAACATACCTGTTTTTCAAGAAAATGGGCCACTCTGGTTCTGTGTTCCCGTGGAACTGTTGGTAACACTTTATCGGCAGTCTCGAAATCCTGCCTCATGACAGCGGTCTGGTACTCCAGCACAGACAGAAGGAGGGAGTAACTGATCACATTTAATTCCTTGTCACCGAGATATAGTTTGTTGTCTTTAGGAATGTAGCCTAGCACATACATTACTCTGAAACAAGGAACAAAATTTGATCATAAAATTGCAATTATTTTCTTATAAAATAGATTAAATATGTGTTTTTGGGTGCTCAAAAGAACCATCTCATCGAGTCGGCTCTTTACAGTGCCCACAACGTATGATACGGTTGAGAAAAAAATTCAACACATACTCTTATCTGGAGGCCTAGAGGTCATTTTGGAGCATAAAATTAAGATTATGTTCTTATCCATTGGTTGAATCATTGAGACGGTTCCCACAACATATGTTTTCGTTTAGAAATAAGAAAAAAATTCACATTTAATATGTTGTCCCCAAGATATAGTTTTTTCTTTTTTATTATGTTGCATAGCACATACATCACTATGCAACATCCCAGGTCAGTGGTCAAGATTAGAAAGATCACTCTACCGGACTCAGATTTTGAATTATCTCCCTTGTCTGATATCCCTATGCAGACTATACCTTGAGCATAAAATTGCAATTATTTTCCTATTCATCAGTTTAAACAAGTGTTTTGGGTGCTCAAAAGAACTGCCTATTTAGAAGGTTCTTTTGAGCACCAACAACATGTTTTGGTTGATTTGTTTGTTTGATTTGATTCTTTACGTCCCAGCCAACAATTTTTCAGTTATATTAGGACGGGTTGAACCAGTACTATAACTAAGCAAGAATTAATGTGTCTTGCTCAAGGACACAACACAGTGCTGCCGAGGCTTGGACCTGCAATCCCTGTCTTATGTCAAGCACTCTACCACTGAGCCGCTGTGCTCCCTTTGTTTAGGTTGAGAAATGAGAAAAGACTCCACTACGCACTCTTCTCTGAAGGCCTAAAAGGTCAAAATTTGGAGCCCAGTTGGTTTGTATGTGTTGATGCTTAACATCTCTATCAACAATTTTTGAGTCATGCCTGGACAATTTCCTACCTTACTGGGTTGAACCAGTAATAAAAAGAGGATAAAGTGTCTAGCTCAAGGACACAACACAGTGCCTCCATTTTGTTTGATTTGATTCTTTACGCCCCAGGCAACAATTTTTCAGTTATGTCAGGACGGGTCTTGCTGGGTTGAACCAGTAGTAAGCAAGGATTAATGTGTCTAGCTCAAGGACACAATGCACTGACGTGGGTGAGGCTCAAACCCGCTACCCCTTGATCTCGAGTCAAGCACTCTACCACTGAGCCGCTGCGTTTCCGGATAGTACCTAGAAATTTATATTAATTGAAGGACACCTTCAAAGGACAAGAAAACAACATTGAACTCCCACCCTAAGGAATTCAATTTAAAGTCAGAGACACTTTTTCCTGGAATAGCCCAAGCAAATATTTTACTAAGACAATTATATACCTGTCTAAATGGGCAATTGTAACAATTTCTCCTCCTACATAATAGTTCAGTCTGTTGACAGAGTTTGTGTAAATGAAACAATCACCAACCAAGCAGCCTGTCTTAACAATTTCTTCAGTTTCACCAACAACCTGTAAGCAGAAGGTAAGTTTTTTAACTCTACCCCTAAACGAGTATGATTACAAACAATGAAGATGCAGATGAAATGCAGCATAATGCTCTAAGCATAAAGATCTTCAGACAAAAGATTTTATTTTTTAATTACAGCCTGACATCCCTTTATACTTACAATGGACTAGTCTAAGTTTATTGTATCAAACCAAAAAGAAGAATCCATTAGTATACCAAGGGTTAAAATTGTTCATCAATCTGAAACAAAGTCTGGATGCTAACACTTACATGCTTGGTAATTCATGTTTTTTTGACATCTGCTAATATTTTTTTTTCCAAAACTTTTACCAAAATAAAGGCACACCAATATCAAACTGATATAGTTCTCCATTAAGGGTGTTAAAAGCTAAAGTGTTATGCTGCATTTCATCTGGATCTTCATTGTTTGTCAAAGTACCCGTCCCGTTTAGGGGCTTCCAGTATACAAAGGGTTAAACATGGATAAAAATATATTTCTGAACAATATAGAGAAAATCTTTTCTCACACACCAGATCGGGATTTTCCCTGTTTTTACCCATGTGAGATAATTCACATACCAGCCCCTGGGAAAGATAAAAACTAACAGCCTCACATCGGCTGCATGTCGATCATTGACGTCATTGTAGTGTTAAAATGACATCTCAGCTTATTCAGTCATAAAATGAGGTATTTCGTGGTTAGCAAGAAAGAAAATCCTTTGTGTGAGATAGAAAATTTGTCCCTTGTGATCACTGTCATCACTTGCCAAGTTGGCATCATGAATCACCCAGCTTCTTGTGATGCCAATCGGTGATCCTCAGGATGGATTTTTCTAACCTACCATGATAGATTCTTATAATCTTACCTCAAATGCGTCTTCTATCCCATCTTCTGTGACGGCGTCTTTGTTATCTTTGGCTGCGTCAACAACCTCTTGGCTAAATTTGAGAATGAAGAATGACTCATCTGTGGAAATACACACAAGTTCACCATTCTCACTCCAATATATCTACAAGTAAAAAATCAATCTGTTACGTATAAGGCCGGCCTATAGATACCATCTTCTGTGACAGCATCTTTGTTATCTTTGGCCGCGTGAACAACCTCTTGGCTAAATTTGAGAATGAAGAAGGACTCATCCGCGGAAATACACACAAGTTCACCATTCTCACTCCAATATATCTACAAGTAAAAATCAATTCTTCTATATAAGGCCTAAATTTAAAAAAAATGTTTGTCTGCCGTAAAATGTTTGTCTGCTGTTTCTACCTACCAAGCTATTTTTCCCCGTTACCCCACAAAAAAATTATGGCCTTTGAGTTTTTTTCACTTTTCATGTCAGATCTACGGTATATATGCCTAGATTTTTGTATCTTTAAGACATATCTGGGGTTTTTAAGACATTAGATTTGACTTCTTTTCCAAAAGAGATCTATACTGACGACAAATGCAACGCTGTGTACAGTAAAATTTTGCCAATGCATGTGACTCACAAACACGAGCTGCACAAGCTTACCATGACCAGAATCTTGAGTCAAGCCTCGTGGTTATTTTAATTTGTCAATTTTGTTTACAAGGTTTGTTGGCTAATAAACATGTATATATATTTTAACTGCTGTCACTATTTTTTTCCCTCTTCGTAATTTATCACAAATTTTAGATGTAGCGTTTCTTTTGCCGTCAGTATAGATTTTTGTATTTTAAGGCGGGGATTAATGTGTCTTGCTCAAGGACAAAACCCAATGACCCAGGTGAGGCTCAAACCTGCAACCCTTTGACCTCAAGTCAAGCATACCACTGAGCCAATGCACTCCCAAGGGGTTTTGACTTTTTTTTTTGAAGAAGAAAAAACCCCAGTCTTATATATGATCATATGATCATGTATGCTAGTGATTCATACGAAATATTCAAATTGTAGTACAAGTAGTATTTTCAGTAGTTACCAAAATATACTAACATTTTTAGGTGTGATTTCAATTCGTCTGATCAGATCTGTAGATTCCCAATCATAGAAGGCCAGACCACTCACTGACCTGATACCTAGGAGATGGCCACCAAAGATTCCTGAAAAATGAGTTTTAAATAGAATTCATCAAAATACATCAAGAACTTACATGGTCAAGCTCAAGCCAGTGTTAACACTTAATGGGCCAATCGCAACAAAAGTCATCTGCTTTTCTCTTCTCCTGAAATGTTTAAGAAGCCTCTATGGCAAACAGTGTGGACCCAGATCAGGAGCAGTCTGTACTGGGTCCACACTGTTTGCTTCTATACTTAATTTGTCGATAATGCTAGGCAATTATTTGCAGCAGACGACTTCAGCAGAAGACATTTTCAGATGCATTTTTTTCTTGGTTTAAGGGTTAAATGAGTGTGGAAAATGAAAGCTTTCAAGCAGAGTAATACATTGCTGTTTGTCATTTGCCAAGAAAAGTGCCTATATTTCATGACAGCCTCACAACCGAAATCTGTTTTTATATATTTTCAAATATACATGTAATACTACAAAATTCTCTTGATTATTTGAAAATTATATTTACTGATTTATTCTCGTGATTATTTACTGATGAGCAGCCAAAGCTCTTTGAAATGGTTATTTCTCTGCTAACATTTTTGTTTTTCTGTTTTTGTTTTGCTTTTGATTTGCAAGCAAGTAATGTCATATTATTAAGTATAATATCAAAGATGAAATTAGTGTAACATTATGTCAGAGAATGGTACCTCTTAAAGTAATTCCTTAAATCTAAATTTTACCATTGAAAAAGTTGTATTTTACATTTCACAGGGGGAAATATAACTTTTTGAAATAAATGTATAACATATAACATGTATTTTCCAGTATTTCAATGTGCAAGCCTCCAGACACGGGTGTGTATATAAAATCATTTTGCTGTTTCGCAACCAAATCATATGTTGGGGGTACTCAGAGAATTGTCTCAATTGAGCTATTTTTGCAGGATTTTGATCACCAAATCACATGTTTAAACAGATGGGTATGAAAAAATTCACAATTTTAAGTTAAAAACTTTTGCTTTAATTTGTAATGCTATAGAAATACCTTCACAACCAAAATCTGGTTTAAAAGATTTTTGCTCTTTGAAGTTCTTGAAGATCTTGACACTAGTACTGCCCTCTCTGATAGCGTAGACGGAGGAGTCATTACTCCACACAAACTCTTGAGCAGAGCCAAAACTTTTGTTCCTCAACGCCATGGCTGTATAGATTATATACTCCCCATCCCCACATACTACCACAAACCTGCAAATCAACAATATATGAGCCGTGGCATGTGATTTCAAACAATGTGGCATTTTAACAAGAGTAGACTCGGACCAGCCTGTGCAGCCTCCTTTTAAGCTTAGAAACTCCAAATGACGTTTGGTCAGTAGCTTAACACTCATAGAATATTCAAGCGACTAGCAAAGGCTCTGATCAGACTGCGCGTATGGGCAGGCTGGTCTGAGCCTTTGCTGGTCGCACATACCACTTTGTTGGAAATCTCATGTCACGGCTCAATTATTACCATACCTATACCTGGCTGAAGAACCTTATTTGACCCGCTATTCCTTTTCGAACAATCCCAATGTTTATAATTATTATAATCCTTATCATGCTTAATATTTCAACAACCATTAGAGTGCATATACAATAATGAATTTTCTTATTTCTCAGCCAAAAGATATGTTGTGGGTACTGAAAAGAACCATCTCAATGAGACGGTTCTTTTGGGCACCCAAAACAAATTTTAAAACATGTGGATAAGAAAATATTCACAAATTCTTGAGCAGAACCAAAACTTTTGTTCCTCCAGGCCATGGCTGTATAGATTATATACTCCCCATACCCACACACCACCACAAACTTGCCAATCAACAATGCTGAAGGACCTTATTTAATCTGCTGTCAGGATTTCCTTTACAAAAAATACAAACAATCCCAAAAATCATCCTGCCAATAAATTATTTTTTTACATCCGCTGCATATTTTCAAATGTACTTCCAACTACTTTGATCATGGAAAAAAACAATTAAACCCTGATCAGCAGAAAAGTCAAAATTTCTAAATTAATGAACTAAAAATAAAATTCAAATCTTCAAAGCAATACACCTACAAACTGAAAGCATCAATAATTTCAAGTTTCAATAATTATTTGTCTTTAGATAAACTGAAAATACGTTGAGAAGCTATTACGATCTACCTAATTCAGTCTTTTGTGCTCAAACTCCTGAATTCAGGAACAATCCTGATTACTGGTACTTTCACCTAGACGTTTTACACTCCTCGCCGAATTATACCCAATTAGCTAGCAGGATTTCAGGTAGCGTGTTTTAACAAGCAGCCTAAAAACCTGATGTCAGCTGATCTGGAACACACTGTTTTCAAAACAGGTTTAGCATTGTAAGCAGGCCTTTAGTTAAGAGTGCGTAACAGAAAAATAATTCTCTTATTTTTCAACCAAAACATATGTTGTGGGTATTCAAAAGAACCGGCTCAATGAGACCGTTCATTTGAGCACCCAAATCATATGCTAAAATCTATGGGTAAGAAAATGTTTACAATTTTACGCTGAAAATTCTTGCTTATCTAAACCTGTGACTTTAAGGGTAAATACCAACCTTCCATTTGGATTATGCTGTATGGTCTGTGGATAGATTTCACAACTCCCCATATCTTTGACGGCCAGCGACAACCTCTCTCCGTCCTTCACCTCCTGATCAGCCATAGCTTTAATGTTGGCCTGTTGAATCTCAGAATGTTTCGCCCAGATAATCTTTCCGCTCGCATCCATAGACATTGCTGGTTCTTCCCGGCCAAGCTGGAATATAATTCTTTTTTTCAGTAAATAAAGAGATGAGATTCATATCATATTCGAATGTAGGACAAAACATCCCGGGACAAAACATCCCATGCCATTTTTTGCCACCCCGGACAAAACATCCTGCATCAATATGCCACCCCGGACAAAACATCCCATGCAGTTTTTGTCACCCTGGACAAAACATCCCATGCCATTTTTGCCGCCCCGGACAAAACATCCCATGCTACTTCTGCCACCCCGGACAAAACATCCCACACTCTGTTTAAAGCCTATGAAAGTGCATAAAACATCCCATTTAGTTAATTGTCACTATTATTATTGATATTCTAAATGTACCATACCTATTGAAATTATTGGATATCAAAGGTAGATAGATAATTAGACTAATTAGACATATGTTTCTCAATTATAATAGTTTGTTTGACCCACACTGTAAATGATTTCTTTTAAGATGTAATTGGCTTCTTAACACACAAATTTAGTTGTTTGTCACAAGAAGATATAATTATCTTTAATTAAATTCTATTTACATTGTGAAACTGCCTTTCAATCAATTTAAGATCTAGTTTATATCATTTGGACAGTCATACTAGGGCATTCACTGCTAGTACATGTCATAGTAGATGAAGGTCACAAATGAGACTTATCCTGAAGAATCAGTCTGAGTATGGGATGTTTTGTCCGGGGTGGCAAAAATGGCATGGGATGTTATGTCCGGGGTGACAAAAACAGCCTGGGATGTTTTGTCCGCGGTGGCAAATCTTTGTGGGATGTTTTGTCCCGGGATGTTTTGTCGGGCTCCCATCATATTCACATCAGATGAAAATTTGAATTTTTATTTTATTTTGTCTGTTTGTTTGTTTGTTTGATTTGATTCTTTATGTCCCATCAACAATCTTTCAGTTAAACAGGGACAGGTCTTCCTGGGTTTAACCAGTACTAAAATAGGATAAATGTGTCTTGTTCAAGGACCACAACGCAGTGACGCCGGTGAGGCTCGAATCCGCAGCCTCTCGGTCTCAAGTCAAGCACTCTACCAGAGAATACCACTGAGCCACTGCGCTCCCTTGGTGGGATTTTTGTTTAAAAGTTTTTAGATTGGGATGATAGGGAAAACTTTATGGCTGGACAAGGAAATCCCTCTAAGCATGCTCAAAAAATTACAGTCCAGGGCAAAAGATATAGGCATGTATCAGGTAAACCGAAACACACCGCTTCAAGGTTGGCCAAATGCATGCAAATTAGGCCTTAGCAATCTGACAATAACAGGACAATTACCTTGATAATTATGCTCCCCTCATCATAGCCCAGGGCAACATTATTGGAGCCTCTCTGACAGGCTATGGTCCATACTATTTCTAGACCATAGTTAAATGTACTCTCTAGGCGGTAGGTGTTGGCATGCCATATTAGCTAAAGAATCTGACAATAATAGGACAATTACCTTGATAATTATACTCCCCTCATCATAGCCCAGGGCAACATTATTGGAGCCTCTCTGACAGGCTATGGTCCACTCTCTCTAGACCATAGTTTAATGTACTCTCCAGGCGGTAGGTGTTGGCATGCCATATTAGCTTAAGAATCTGACAATAACAGGACAATTACCTTGATAATTATGCTCCCCTCATCATAGCCCAGGGCAACATTATTGGAGCCTCTCTGACAGGCTATGGTCCATACTATTTCTAGACCATAGTTAAATGTACTCTCTAGGCGGTAGGTGTTGGCATGCCATATTAGCTAAAGAATCTGACAATAATAGGACAATTACCTTGATAATTATACTCCCCTCATCATAGCCCAGGGCAACATTATTGGAGCCTCTCTGACAGGCTATGGTCCACTCTCTCTAGACCATAGTTCAATGTACTCTCCAGGCGGTAGGTGTTGGCATGCTATATTAGCTTAAGAATCTGACAATAACAGGACAATTACCTTGATAATTATACTGCCCTCATAGTATCCCAGGGCAACATTATTGGAGCCTCTCTGACAAGCTATGGTCCACTCTCTCTAGACCATAGTTTAATGTACTCTCCAGGCCCTAGGTGTTGGCATGCTATATTAGCTTAAGAATCTGACAATAACAGGACAATTACCTTGATAATTATGCTCCCTTCATCATATCCCAGGGCAACATTATTAGAACCTCTCTGACAGGCAATGGTCCATACTCTCTCTAGACCTTGATAATTATACTCCCTTCATCATATCCCAAGGCAACATTATTGGAGCCTCTCTGACAGGCTATGGTCCAAACTCTCTCTAGACCGTAGTTTAATGTGCTCTCCAGGCGATAGGTGTTGGCATGCCATATTAGCTTAAGAATCTGACAATAACAGGACAATTACCTTGATAATTATACTCCCTTCATCATATCCCAGGGCAACATTATTGGAGCCTCTCTGACAGGCTATGGTCCACACCCTCTCAAGACCGTAGTTTAATGTACTCTCCAGCCGGTAGGTGTTGGCATGCCATATTAGCTTAAGAATCTGACAATAACAGGACAATTACCTTGATAATTATGCTCCCTTCATCATATCCCAGGGCAACATTATTGGAGCCTCTCTGACAGGCTATGGTCCACACTCGCTCTAGACCGTAGTTTAATGTGCTCTCCAGGCTATAGGTGTTGGCATGCCATATTAGCTTAAGAATCTGACAATAACAGGACAATTACCTTGATAATTATGCTCCCTTCATCATATCCCAGGGCAACATTATTGGAGCCTCTCTGACAGGCGATGGTCCATACTCTCTAAGGACCGTAGTTTAATGTACTCTCTAGCCGATAGGTGTTGGCATGCCATATTAGCTTAAGAATCTGACAATAACAGGACAATTACCTTGATAATTATGCTCCCTTCATCATATCCCAGGGCAACATTATTGGAGCCTCTCTGACAGGCTATGGTCCACACTCGCTCTAGACCGTAGTTTAATGTACTCTCTAGGCGATAGGTGTTGGCATGCCATATTCTTACGGTGCCTGAAAAAGATGAAAACTTTGATTTTCTTGTTTGCTAATTTTTGGGGTCCAAAGTCAGCCCCCGTCCAAATGCAAAAAGTAATACATTTGGTACTTATCGGATTTTTGTCGTCACCACATTGTAGTTTACTCCTTAGTAATATCTGCTCATATCCTTTACAAACAGTTTTGGGCCCAGATCAGGCTCAACAAAATGTCCGGTCTAATCTGAATCCAACCTGTTTGACACTCTGATGATATTCCTGAAAGAATTTATTGAAAGATTTCGAGAAATATCAGTAGATGTCAAAACAGCATCTGACTATCCTTTAGTTAATAGTTTGTTTGTTTGTTTGTTTTTGTTGCTTTACGTCCCATGTCAACAGCTATGGTCATTGCGGGACGGTCAGTTCACTTTACCACACTTTTTCCTGGGCAGGCTTGAGCAAGCGGTTAACCAGTAATTTGTGCACATACTTTCGCTTGTAACTGACAACAACCCTTCTTGAATAAATCAGCGGAAGGGAGGAGAATGACCATAGAAATTATTTCATGATCAATCTTCACGAAAGTATAGTACCGGGCCAGGATCGAACTCGCGACCCCTGGATCTGCAGTCAGACACGCATCTGTAGCCAGACACGTTACCGACTGCACTACGCGGCCCGGTATTAGTTAATAGTGTGTATCAAAAAAAAAAATCTTATTTCTCAACCAAAATATATGTTGTGGGTACTCAAAAGAACTGTCTCAATGAGACAGTTCTTTTGAGCACCCAAACATATGTTAAGATTGATGGGTAAGAAACTATGTACAATTGTACGCCAAACAATTTTGTTTATCTAAACCTATGTAGCACCACACAAAGAGTCAAACAAGCATCCAATTTCAATCTGAGCATTCATCATCCTCCATACTTTGAGCATGTCAGCCAGCAGTAAATACTTAACACCTTTCATTGCATAGATGCTATTACAAAATTGATCGTATAAAGTTATCCCTGAAAATTGTTTAAAAGAAAGCTTCTTATTTAATTCACCCCCTTCCCATTTCTGTTGGCGCTCACAGCTCAGCCCTGTATCCTAAAGCAGGTATTAAAACACTCTGGCCATTTTTTATACTTGTGAAATTCAAAGCGTTGCTGTTATTAAACTTAATTATGGTGTATTCAGACATTTAATATGTACACAAGATTTCGGTGCTTATTGCATCAGAGAGCAGGTAATGCACAAATGAGCCTGCACATATGTACAGTCTCGCCAGAGCCTTCCTTTCTCATATACACATAGTATGGTAGAAGTGAAAGGCACAGTCAGACCAAAATGTAGATCTCTAGCATTGTAGGATATAACCCTTTCCTTCATGAATATTCCTGATAAGCTCCACCCACTATGAATATTAACATAAATAAACTTTCATGTTGGTACATAGAACAAAGAAATTACTTGTTAGGTCCACTAGTGTAGGATCATATATATCATATTTCCATAAGCAAACAGAGCAGACCCTGATCAGGCAGCTCTTAGAGCTGCCTGATCTAGATCTGCTCTGTTTGCAAAAGTGTTAAATGGCGTCTCTATGAGGTATAGTATTAATCAAATGAGGCTTTTGCACATATGCCATACTACCAAATCCTTGTGTGCAGGCTCAAATTTTTGTTTGTTTGTTTTGTTGCCAAAGTCAACAGCTAATGTCATGGCGGGGCGGTCAGTTCACCTAAACACACTTTTTCCTGACCAAGCTTGAACAAGCCGTTAACTAGTACTTCGTGCACATACTTTCTCTTGTAACTGAGTGACAACCCTTCTTGAATGATTCTGTGGAAGGGAGGAGAATGACCCTAGAAATTATTTCATGATCAAGCTCCATGAAAATATGGGACAGGGTCAAATTTATTTAACCTACCATCTTCTGATCCTGTCATTATGATGGGGAGTTCAGGATGGAATGAGACAGATGAAATATTCTGAGCATGTCCCTCCAGCGTCTGTACGCAGGTCTTATTCTGGTAGTCCCAGATCTTCACCAGTTTGTCGTCAGCTCCGGAGATCAGGTAAGGCTTATCTCCCCCTGTGTAGTAGTCCACACAGTTAACTCCCTTCTCATGGCCTTCCAAAGTGAAGTTTGGGGTGGAAGAGCCAAGTTGCCATACCTACAAGACATCAAAATTTAAGAGAGTGGTTGTAGCTGACCATCAAAAACTAGAGGACCTGAAGGTCCTGAGGCGCTCACCTGATCTTCTTAATAATGTTAAAATAGGTCAAGGTTAACTACAGCTTATAATGGAACAAATTTTGTTTTTACCATATACATTTTGGTCAAGTGACCAAAACAATCTAATGAATAATCCATCAAACAGCCCAGTGATTTCTGAGAAAAAGATGTTTAGATAGGTATGTGGCAGTCCAAATGAGTGGCCTTGGATAAAAGGTCACAGGTCAGCTTGACATTTGGTACTTAATTAATCATTGTCTCAATAGGTTTAACTTTGATGAATTCGGCTCAGTTATAGAAAATGAACATTTTAAGATCTTCTCCATATAAATGCATAAGGAATCAAATTTGACCTTACCATCAAGTAAGTCAAGGTAAACCTAAATTCATCATTTGTGCTAACCTGGTAGGGCCCACATCCCCAATCCTACATACCAAGTCCCAAAGCCAATGACCTTTTGGTTCCAGAGAAGAAGAGATTTAAAGAGTTTTTACCATATATGGGCATGGTGGCCATGTTAGTCATGTGACCATAACAATTTGTATAAGTTTTGGCTAATCAATCATAAGGAGTTGTCATATGAAATTTGGTTTCAATTGGCCAAGAATTGTCTGAGAAAACTATGTTTTAATATGTTGATGGGACTCCAATATAAGCCACCTTTGCTGAAAGGTCAAAGATCAACCTTGACCTTTGAAACTTATTCATAGCCACTAGATTGAACATATCAAGTGAGAATAATGACTTTGGCTTCCACAGTATTCAAAAAATCAACTTTTCAATTCAATTTTCCATTCAAATGCATTAGGAAGCAAACTTGACCTTGATGTAAAGTAGGTCAAGGTCATCCTAGGATCATCATTTGAACAAACTTGGTAGGCCCCACGTCCCCAATACCACATACCAAGTCTCAAGGTCACTGGCCTTCTGGTTCTGGAGAAGAAGAGTTTTAAAGGGCTTTACCATATATGGGCGTGGCGGCCATTTTTGTCATGTGACCAAAATATTTTGTATAAATTTTGGCTGACTTATCATAAGGAGTCTTCATATGAAATTTGAGCTCAATTGGGCCAATGGTTTGTGAGGAAACTATGTTTTAATATATTGATGGGACCACAATATGAGCGACCTTGGCTGAAAGGGCAAAGGTCAACCTTGACCTTTTGAAACTTATTTATAGCCATTGTCTCATTAGTTTCAACATATCAAGTAAGAATAATCACTTTGGCTTTAACAGTATTCAAAAAAATCAACTTTTCAAAAAAATTCCCATTTAAATCTATTAGGAAGCAAATTTGACCTTGACGTTAAGTAGGTCAAGGTCAACCTAGGATCATTGTCTGAACAAACTTGGTAGGCCCCACATCCTTGATGCTACATACCAAGTCCCAAGGTCCCTTCTGGTTCTGGAGAAGAAGATTTTTAAAGGGTTTTTACCATATATGGGCATGGCGGCCATCTTGGTCATGTGACCAGGATCATTTGAACAAACTTTCGTTCCCCCATCCTAAGGAGTCTCCATATGAAATTTGAGTTCAATTGGCCCAGTGGTTTCAGAGGAGAAGATGTTTGAAAATGTTGACGGACGACGGACGGACGACGGACGGACGGACGGACGACGGACGCCAGAGTCACTGGTATACTAATAGCTCACCTCGGAGCCTTCGGCTCAGGTGAGCTAAAAATATGGGTAGTTGTGAAATCTATCCACAGACCACACAAATCAATTTTTCAGCAACAAAATTGTGAATAATTTCTTATTCGTCAGTTTAAAAATGTGTTCTGGGGGGCACTCAAAAGAACTGTCCCATTGAGCCAGTTCTTTTGAGTACCCACACAAGAAATAGGGAAATTAATTTTGAATATCACACTCTTATCTGTAGCTCTTTTAAATAACTATCTAAGAACTGTTTTAGCCTAAACACCTCACCCTTCTTGCAACATTCATCCAAACTCTTTGCATGCTGGGAAATAACTGATTTTTCATGCTTTTGTTTTCCTCAGCTGACTTTTTTTCAAAAAATTCTTCCAGTGACAAACAGTTTGGATCCAGATCAATTCAGTTGGTCCTGATAGGGTTGCAAAGGTTAACAGCAGACAACAAGTCACCACTTACTAGCAAGGAAAGAGCTAAGGTTCTAACCAGTCCCAAATTACAATTTGATGTGGTGAGTAAATGGTAGTGATGGAAAAACAAAAAGTATCGACCCACAGTTTCTGACCTGGGTCAAAACCTTTTTCCCTTGGCCTGCCTGTCCAAATATAAAGGGTATTAACAGTGACATAATATTTCTTTAAACCGCTCATAATAAGCCAGAACAGAATTTGAAGTCTAGTCTATGCAAAGCCTACATTTATGTTTATCATTTCCAGTAAAAATATTTTAATCATGTTGACCTGTCTCCCTTCAAGAGGGAAAAGCAATGCAAATCTTGCTCCATTAAAGCTTATCTGTGAGAAGAATTATCGTGCTGCAATTCTCCCAAACCATCTGTTTTAAAATTCCCAAAATTCTTACTCTACGAAAGTTTATTTGTGAGAAGAGTTGAAGTTTTGATCTGATAAGAGTGCATAATTAAAAATTGTTTTCTTATTTGCAACCAAAACATATGTTGTGGGAACTCAAAAGAACCATCTCGATGAGACGGCTCTTTTGAGCACCCAAAACAAATGTTTAAACTGTTGCATAAGAAAATATAAACAATTTTACTTCCCAAATTTATGTTTATCTGGAGACCTTAGGTAACATATTCTAACATGTATATTTACCTTGACACTTCTGTCCAGAGAGGCACTGGCAAATGTGTTGTTGTCCTTGGGGTTAATTACAATCTGCATCACATAGTGGGTGTGGCCTTCAAACACCTGGGTACACGCCCACTTCTTCTCCCAGTCCCATAGTTTGATCAACATGTCATCTGAAAAAGGACGTAACAATTTTTTATTACTTACATTACCTCCATGTGCGGATCCAGAGAGGGGGACAGGGGGTCCGGACCCTCGCTGGAAAAGTACAAAAATATTGGGTTCCTTAGCAATATTGGTCCGGATCCCCTTAAAATCACATAGCTACCAATCCAGCATTCAATGTTGGGCCATCATCGGCCCGCCAGCGAAACGCCATTTAAATGGCGATTAACTGGCAGGCCAATGATGGCCCGCTAATAGTGGTATTTGGATTCTTCCTCCCCTCATCAAACTAAAAAAAAAAAAAAAAAAACGTCGTCAAAGTTGGACCCCCTCTGACAAAACTTTCTGGATCCGCGCATGACCTCTCAGCATGTATTAAAATAGACATATTTAATAATATTGATATGTATTTACATTCTTACAACAATGTTGCGTTTATATGGGTGTGTTTTTTTTTCAAAATCAAATCTGGCTGTTTGTTTTTTTGTTTTGTTTTGATTCTTTACTTCCCAGTCAACTTTTGTATGATTTGATTCTTTACTTCCTAGTCAACAATTTTTCAGTTATGTTGGGATGTGTCTTCCTGGGTTGAACCAGTACTAAGCAGGGATTAATTTGTCATGCTTAAGGACACAATGCAGTGACGCAGGTGAGGCTACAACCCACAACCCTTTGGTCTAAAGTCAAGCAATCTACCACTGAGCCACTGCGCTCCCACTTCCCAGTCAACAATTTTTCAGTCATGTTGCGACAGGTCTTTCTGAGTTGAACCAGTACTAAGCAGAGGATAAAGTGTCTTGCTAAAGGACACAAAGCAGTGCCTCTGGTGAGGCTTGAAACTGAAACTCCTCGATATCGAGTCAAGCACTCTACTACTGCCCTCCACATTCTGCCTGTCTCTATCTCAGTTCCGATGCCTTTGGGAGCAGTCTGATCAGAGTTCAAATTCTTTTGCAATATAAGCTACCTAAGAACATAAGCAGACGAGAGAGCAGATAACAAAGTCATGACTGGCATGAAAAGTGTATTCTTGCACACCGGGTAAGGATATCTGAAACTTTACCCTGGGATAGAAAATCCTATCTTACCCATGCTATCTTACCCAGGACGTCAAGTAACGTCACCATGTGAAATTGCATCTTAGCGTAATCAGGGACTTCCGGAAGATTATTTTAAAATAAATAAATAAACAAAAACAGTGCTGAGCAAGAAATAGAATCCAGTATTTGTGTAGGGGTAGGATAGAAAAATCAGTCCCTCAGGATCACCTTTTGTCATCACTCGGCTTCTATCCTACCCCCACACTCATGATAGATTCTTATAATACAACCTACCACTACTCGTCAGGAAGAATGGCTGTGTCGGGTGTACAGCAATGGAGCGGATGTAATCACTGTGGGCTTCAAACTGGTGTACTCTCTCCAATGTGTTGTAGTTGTAGGCTCGAATATGCATGTCATCCTAAAAACAGTAAGTTTAAGATTATTGCACCCAATACAGCAGGGCTCACCCTGCCATTAACAATTGTAGCCATTTGCTACTAAAAAGGTAGAGTGGCTAAAAATATGAGTCATTGGCTAAAAATACAGTCTAAGTGGTTCAAAAATTACATATTTGTGAAAAAGTGTATTTTGATCAGCTTTTGGATTTTCAAATATTGCTGGTATTATTACTTCACACTTTATCATTGTGCCATTGATACTCCTTTTTGGCTAAAGTCAATTTCGTTCGGCTCCAACTTTTTCCATTTGGCTAAAGTGTTGGCTACAACAAAATCTGAGTCAGGGTAAGCCCTGATACAAACAGCTTGGTTATCATTTATATTCAAACTTGGTCGAAAGTTTGATGCAAGTAATCCATGTATGAAATTTGAAAGAAATCAGCTAAAACATGTAAATGACAAAGTCAGAGTGTCTATAAGTGCAAAATGACATGTGGCAGACATTTTGGAGACCAACTTGATTATCATTCATCTGACAAAACCCATATAAAAACTTCAGCTAAAGTCTGATGAAAGTAATCCAAATATGAAATTTGAAAGAAAATGGGTGATAAATGACTAAGTTAAAGCGTCCACAAGAGGAGTGACAGACAGACAAGCCAAAAAGGATAGAGCTCCCCCAGCATTTGTTGACAGGGGCCCTAATATTACATGCAGCAGCAGCATGCCCTCTATCCATATATCAAGTTTCATGAAGCTCATTTATACACTTTTGTCATTTTGTTTTTTAACTGCTACTTTTCCAGTGTGAACATGCGCAAGTTAAAGCGCCACCTATAATTTTGCAGAAGACGACAATTTCAAATTTTGCTGTTTTTTCAAAAATAACAAATAAGGCATGATATTTCATGAGAATCATCTGCTGGCAGATGATTCTCATGAAGTATCATACCTTATTTTTGTCTAAAACTAGGAAAGATGTCGCAAAGTTTGTCGTCTGCTGCCGTCCTGATTGGCGCTTTAAGGGCTAGTATGATAATGAATTCTTACCGATCCTGTAATAACCCAGTTCTTCCTGGCCACAAACTTGGCATTTCTCACAGGCAGGTCACATACTTCAAATGACTTGATCAGTTGCTGAAATATACATATATGTACGCTAGAATATCACCAAGAAATCTACGACAGTTGTAACAGAGTTGATTTATCAAAAAGCTGTATTTGTGAAACAGTTTACCTCAGGAACAACAGTTGTCACCAATTTAACGTTTGAGGATTAACCCTTAATGCGCCAATCGCAACAAAAGTCGTCTGCTTTTCTCGTCTGCTGAAATGTTTAAGAAGCCTCTATGGCAAACAGTGTGGACCCAGATCAGACTGCTCCTATAGGAGCAGTCTGTTCTGGGTCCATGCTGTTTGCTTCTATACTAAATTTGTCAGTAATGCTAAGCAATTATTTGCAGCAGATGGCTTCAGCAGATGACATTTTCAGATGCATTTTTTTCTTGGCGCTTTAAAGATAAAATTCACATTCACCAAGGGACCTATCAATCAATAATGCATTGTTTCATTTGATTCTTTATGTCCCATCAACAAATCTTTCAGTTAAACAGGGACGGGTCTTCCTGGGTTGAACCAGTACTAAGCTAGGATAAATGTGTCTTGCTCAAGGACCACAACGCAGTGACGCCGGTGAGGCTCGAACATGCGTCCTCTCGGTCTTGAGTCAAGCACTCTACTACTGAGCCACTGTGCTCCCTAGGAACAACTGTATGGACCAATGTTAACATTTGAGGATTAAATTCACTTTCACCAAGGGAACTAGCAATCAATAATGTATTGAAAATAATACTTGATAGCTATTACATGTACTGCAATAGATCAATGTTATATTCATCAAATTTGCGTAAAAAATGTGGCACTACATTTTGTCACCAAACGTTTCACAGCCAACACATAGTTGGGACTTTTCATTAATATTTGTATTCCAGACAAAGCCATATATTGGCAAATTAACTCTTTGCCTACAGGGTAATTATGCATGTTTCTTTGTTGTCTGCTGATTTTTTTCAAAGTCAACTTTTTCAAAAAATTATATCAAGAATACCATCTCAGTGTCAAACAGTTTGGATCCAGATCAAGCCCGACATTTTGTCAGGCCTGATCTGGGTCCAAACTATTTGCAAAAGTTATCAGCAGATGACACTAGTAAGTTTAACTGATCAGCTGTACATTTGTAGAAAAAATTTAGGCCCGGAACATTGTGCATTGAATTTGATAAAGCCATTTTATAATAGCAGGTGAATTTCCTTGTTAAAACATGGATTTTGGCAAGTTAAAGCACAAGTGTTAATAGCGTGCATCACTGCTTTTTACGCATTACAGTTTCTCATGTTGTACGAAGTTGTTTTTAGGGGTCTAACAATTTCCCCACCATTCATGACTATTATCATCTGCTCTCTCCTCAATGAGGATACTGTCAAATTTCCTACATGTACATATTATTGTTTTACACTACCCTGTGCCCGCTACGAAAAAATGCAGCTGAAAATGCCTTCTGCTAAAGTCGACTGCTGCTTGTAAGTGCTTAAATCAATGACTAATTATAGCACACAAACAAACAGTTGGTCTCAGATCAGACTGCTCCTAGAGGAGCAGTCTGAGCTGAGTCCACACCATTTGCTAAAGAGACATTTTAAATGGACTAGCAGACGCTACAACTGAACAGAAGATATTTAGTCGCCATGAGCAGCCAAATAGCTTTATTCATACTAAACTGGGATATGAAGTAGCTTTTTTCTCAAAATCTATACTACAGTATGTGATGTTTGCACCAAATTTTAGACCCAAGCACTTGAAAACTATAATTCCATTTTCTCATAGTTGTTGTTCTTCGAGTTGACGCATTATGTCCAAGAAAACAAACTTTCAGTCAAATTGGGATATTTCTGATCTGTACCAGTACTAAGCAGAGAATAAAGTGTCTTGCTCGAGGACACAACACAATATCTCCAGTCAGATTCGAACCAGTGACCCATCGATCCGATTTTCAAGCACCCTACCACTGCACTTCCAATATTCTGATTTTGTTTGTTTGATTCTTTACATCACAGTCAACAATTTTTCAGTTTTGTCGGGATGTGTCTTCATGGGTTGAACCAGTACTAAGCATGGATAAATGCGTCTTCCTCAAGGACACAACACAGTGACGCCGGCGAGGCTCGAACCAGCAACCCCTCAATCTTCAGTCAAGCACTCTACCACTGAGCCACTGCGCTCCCCCCAATATTCTGATAAAATAATATTATTAACTCATTGCATGCTGGGTAAATTGCATGCTTTTTGTCCCCTGCTGATAATTTCAAAATAAACTTTTTCCAAAACTATACTAAACTAGACCTATACACTATGGTCTACACTTATGATACAAATGTAAGTAGTTGCGTACAGATTACAAATGTATGTGAACAGTAAAGCTAGCAAACTATAAACATGCTGTTTAGTGAGGGAGGGGTAAAAATCAAAATAACTTTGCACAGAACCCAACGTAGATTTACCCTTTAATATAGCAAGAAGTGAGCGAAGCTCACATACCCCCGGCGGTAGCCATCAGAGGTTGTAACACTTTCAGAGAAAAGACAAAATTGTCAAAGATTTCATAATCCTAAATCAAGTAGTTTCTGAGAAAACTTTGATGAAAAATGTCCATATGTGTTATATAAGAGTGACAGAAGGAAAAATTGAAAATTTGAAAAAAGAAGGCAAAAATGAGGATTAGCACCTTAGTTTTCATTTATACAATACACTTCTCCTAACTGAACGTACACAAATAATTTCATAATCCTAAATCAAGTAGTTGCTGAGAAAACTCTGACAAAAAACGTCCATATATGTGTTATATAGGAGTGACAGAAGGAAAAATTGAAAAAGAAGCCAAAATGAGCTTTAGCATCTTTATTTTAATTTACACAATACACTTAGCCTACTTGAAGGTGTACACTAAATTTGAAAACACTGGCTCCAATAGGAGCCTAGAGATCTGCAACAGAAATTTTCATTGGAGAGAAAGAAAAATGAATAAATAAAAGGACTGATAAGCAATATGTGGCTGTTCTTTTGTTACACAATACAACTAATCACTATCAAGCTTTGTATCAAATTTCAGAATCCTAACTCAAGTAGTTGCTGAGAAATCTTTGACAGAAAAAATGTCTATATGCATTATATAAGAGAGAAAGAAGGAAAAAATGAAAATTTGAAAAAAGAAGGCAAAATGAGGATTAGCATCTTAATTTCCTTTTACACAGTACACTTTGCCATCCTGAAGATGTAAAACAAAATTTGAAAACACTGGTTCCAATAGGAGCTGAGAAATCTGTGACAGAAATTTCCATTGGAGAGAAAGAAAAATGAACAAATAAAGGGACTGATAAGCAATATGTGGCTGTTCTTTTGTTACACAATACAACTCATCACTATCAAGCTTTGTACCAAATTTCAGAATCCTAACCCAAGTAGTTGCTGAGAAATCTTTGACGAAAATTTTTTCCATTGGAGAGAAAGAAAAATGAACAAATAAAGGGACTGATAAGCAATATGTGGCTGTTCTTTTGTTACACAATACAACTCATCACTATCAAGCCTTGTACCAAATTTCAGAATCCTAACCCAAGTAGTTGCTGAGAAATCTTTGACGAAAAAAAAAGTTTACAGACAAACAAACAAACAGACAAACATAATTACAGAAAAGGCAAAAACTATATACCCCCTATATACTTCGTACCGGGGGTATAAAAAGAAAAATGAACAAATAAAGGGACTGATAAGCAATATGTGGCTGTTCTTTTGTTACACAATACAACTCATCACTATCAAGCTTTGTACCAAATTTCAGAATCCTAACCCAAGTAGTTGCTGAGAAATCTTTGACGAAAATTTTTTCCATTGGAGAGAAAGAAAAATGAACAAATAAAGGGACTGATAAGCAATATGTGGCTGTTCTTTTGTTACACAATACAACTCATCACTATCAAGCCTTGTACCAAATTTCAGAATCCTAACCCAAGTAGTTGCTGAGAAATCTTTGACGAAAAAAAAAGTTTACAGACAAACAAACAAACAGACAAACATAATTACAGAAAAGGCAAAAACTATATACCCCCTATATACTTCGTACCGGGGGTATAATACCCCACTACATTTCAAAAAAATTGTTGTCTGCTTTTTAAGTCTGCTGCATTTCAAGTGTATTTCAGATTAGATTTTACCATGGGAGAAAACACAATGAACCCTGATTAGACTGCTCTCTTTGGAGCAGTGTGATCTAGGTCTATGTTGTTTGCAATTTAGGCTACATAAGAAAATAAGCAGATAAGAGAGCAGAGGCTAAAAGTCATGTCTTGCAGGGCAGTAAAGGCTAAGAAGACACATGACTGAAATATACATGAAATAAACATTGTCTACAGTAAAACCTGTCTTAAGCAGCCACTCAAAAGAATACCAAAATAAAGGTTTTCAAGGCTGAAAATCGCTTAATGCAGGTCAAGAGTACTGCAGAATGCATCATGGGAGCATTCTGCAGTACTCTTGACCTGCATTAAGAGATACCACATGGCTTTCAGGCCTTTGTTTTGTCTATTTTTGAGTGGCTGCTTAAGACAGGTTTCACTGTTCTTATATTATGCTTCATCGAGCAACAAAAAGTTTGGATGTTTTTACGTAGATGAAGACTCAAGACAAAAATTGGACACCATCAATGCTGGATACATCAGCACGGGTGTTTATTAGAGGCATTTGCACATATGATGCCAATGTCTCTAGTGATGGCCCATATACATGTATTGACGTGTGGGCATTCTGATGATTCATTTAAAGTGTCTCAAAGAGATATCAAGATCTTATTCAGGATTTTGAGGCTGACTTTCTCAGAGAAAGCCAAAATAATCATGAAAACTTCCACCATGCAAACGTTTTCATGGATAGGTAAGAGAATTATAGCTTTTCTTTAGTTGATTTTGTTTTTTCATTAGAGCTAATGCTTAATGTCCAAGTCAACAATTTCTCAGTCATGTTGGGATGCTTTCTTGGGCTGAAGCAGGATATTTGTACTAAGCAGTGAAGATAAAGTATCTTGCTCTAGGATAAAACTCAGTGCCTCAGATGAGGCTCAAACCAGGAACTCCTCAATCTCAAGCCGAGCACTCTGCCACGGAGCTCGTTCATTTGTTATTAGAAAAAAAATCTTGTTACAGAGCAAACATACACAGATTTCAGCAATATCCAAATTGCACCATGCCTCCAGATATTATACATAATCAGGGGACAAAATTATTTCAATATTGCACTTGTCCTGCAGTGTCCTTCAAACACATGCACCTGTCATTTAAAAGTGTATGCAATAGATAGCATAAGGGAGTAATCTGTAATATTCCTTATATCACTGCTAAAATGATATTTACCCAGTTAGTTTTAGAAAGTTCTGCATCCTATATAATGACAACAGTCAATACTCAGAAAATGCTAGTTTCACCCTCAGATTTTTCACCTTCACCCTCGAGTTATTCTTCCCAAAGCACTCGCCCTATAGGACGAGTGCTTTGGGAAGAATTACTCATCCTTTCTAGCACTTACGAGAGGACGAGTGAAATTCATGTCGTCTGATAATTGAAAATTATTTATCTCAACCAAAACGTATGTTGTGGGTACCCAAAAGAACCATCTCAACAGATGGTTCTTTTGAGCACAAAAACATATGCTTAAACTGATTGTTAAGAAAATAATTGCAATATTACGCTCAAACTTTTTGCTGAACTGGATCTATGTGCGCTCATATCCATTACAGGGCCCACCTCCACCATAAACAGCTATAGGACTCCAGATACAAATGTTTAATTTAAAAATATTTTTCTTTATTTCTCAACCAAAACATATGTTGTGGGTACTCAAAAGCACCGTCTCAATGAGACGGTTCTTTTGAGCACCCAAAATATATAATTGAATTGATTGGTAAGAAAATAATTACATTTTTACCATCTAAAATTTGGCTTTTACTGGACCTATGCAGCTAGCAAACCATTTTATATAAGGAAACTGGGTTCTGTGCTTAGTTGTGCAAACCTGTCTTTCAAAGTCCCAAATCTGGGCCTGCCCGCTGAACAAACTAACTAACATCCATGGGTTCTCTGGATGCAGGTCAGCTGATTTCACACGGTCAGACCGCGTGCTCAAAACGCGCCGAGTATTTAACTTGAGTGGCTGAAAATACATGTAAATGCACGGACTTGAGATAAGACCAGGGACCAAGCTAGGGGGCGACTAGGGCGAAATGGTCGCCCTGGGGGCCGAAATTTCGCCCTAAATGGGACCCAGGGAGAAGTGGGAGTCTCCCTAAAAAAAAAAAAAAAAAAAAAAAATTTTTTTTTTTTTTTTTTTTTTTTTTAGGGAGACTCATTTTCATTCTGTATCCACACAAATGCAAGCTGTGGTGACATTATCAGACAATCTACTACCACTGCATCTTGTTTCTCCTTCCATTAAATGGCAATAGTATGTGTAATGGCTGATTTGCTTCTAAATTGACAGAAAATGTCGTAGTTTTGCGCTATAACTTCTCCCTATCTGACTGTCACTTCTCCCTAATTGTCCTGCAGGGAGAAGTCACTTCTCCCTAAAATTCTGGGCCAGCTTGGTCCCTGTAAGACCGGTATGTCCTTAATAAGGCGGATATATAAATCAACCCTTAAAGCACCAATCACAACTGCAGCAGAGGACAAACTTTGAGACATCTTTCCCAATTTTTGAAAAAAATAAGGTATGATATTTCATGAGAATCGTCTGCCAGCAGACGATTCTCATGAAATATCATGCCTTATTCATTATTTTTGAAAAAACGGCAAAATTTTAAATTGTCGTCTGCTGCAAAATATAGGTAGCGCTTTAAGGGTTAAGTTGAACCCACAGATCCAGATAAGAATATACATAATTTTAAAAAAATCTTAACCAAAACATATGGTGTGTGTACTCAAAAGAATCTACTCAGACTCAATGAGACAGTCCATTTGAGCACTAAAAACACATATTTGATCCAACGAATTTGGAAATATTCACAAAAAAAGTTAGCTTATCTGGACCTATGTTCAACCAGGAGCTGCAGCAATCGTATCTTCCAATGACACAGTGCTCCAGATAAAACTATCAGTATAAAAGTTCTGATGAGTCCAGAAGATCAGTACTGACAATATTCTAATATATATGTATTAGTGTTACATGTAACTGCAAATTACTGCAGGCTGGGTAATTTTTTCATGCTTTTGTTGTCGTCTGCAGACTTTTTTCAAAATTATCTTTTTCAAAAAGACCTTTCAGGAACACTATCAGAGTGTCAAACAGTTTGGATCCAGATCAGGACCGACAGAATGTCCTGACCTGGGTCTAAACTGTTTGCAAAGGTTATCAACACTTGCTGCAGACGACCGACAAAAGTCGCCCAGAGTTCTCACTAGGATTTTGAAAATAGGAGTAAAACTGCTGCCTACTGGAAAAGTTTGGAGTTTAAGTATACTTTTCTATTGGGACTTTTGAAAAGGTTGGAGTCGGAATCAAATCGCTGGAGTAAAATAATCCAAATTTGGAGTTAATGAGAACTCTGTCGCCGCTAGCATGGAAAGAGTGAAGAGCAACTAAAGACACTTTCCTTGCATTCTTATGGTGCAATGTAGTTAAAGCATTGACTAACAATATTAAAGTTTTTTTTATTGACACAGTCAGACTTGAAAAAGAAACTGAATATTCAAGCAAAATGTCTGAATGTTTTGGATAAACACAATGGAAGATATTTTGCTGCAACTCTTGGTAAACAAAAGCGTAACCCACGTGAGTATATTAAAGCCAAGCTTCAAATCTGTTTACTCAACGAAGCTACAAACAAACCATGCATATAAGATGGGAGACAACTATCGTGTGAAAGAAGTGCTTAATGGCTTCATTCTTTTAATTTAATAACTCAAATTTGAGGCTAAATATTAGCCAATTCCAAAATAGATATTTTTTTCAATTTTCTTGTTGGACCTCAGCAAAAGGAATCACCTGAGTAAGTCTAAGAGACCATAAAATCTTTGTTATTGTAACTCTGGCTTTAATTTACCAAAAAAGGCAGAAATTTAGACCATAAAATATTGTTGCTACCCAAAAGAACCATCTCAGAAAGACAATTCTTTGAGTGTCAAAAACATATGCTTGGTCAAGAAATAATGTTCCAGATAAAATTTAATTTTCTTATTTCTCAACCAAAATATATGTTGTGGGTACACAAAAGAACCGTCTCGATGAGACGGTTCTATTCATCACCCAAAACACATGTCTAAACTGATGGCTAAGAAAAAATTCACAATTTAATGCTCAAAAATGTGTTACACTGGACCTATGTAAATACAATAAGGATATAATTGCACACTGTTTTCTATGGCTTGAATCCTGTCACCATTTGCACTTCTTTCAAATTGGTTGCTCCCCATGACAACATTCATTACAATTCTACCTGAGACTCAAAATTCCAAATATGAACATTTCCATTGTATAAACTCGCCAGCATCCATGGCTCTGTCGGATGAAGGTCTACTGACTTCACACGATCAGATCGTGCAGACAACTTCCGCTTTATATCTAATCTCAATGGCTGAAAAGAAGGGTAACATCATGAAAAACATGCATCAAGTCACACACATATCAATGAAGGTCTAATGACTTCACATGATTAGATTGTGCACACAACTTCAGCTTTATATCTAATCTCAGTGGCTGAAAACAATCGGTTCGTAAATTTACTGAATCGGGCCCGAAAATGGTCAATTAGCTTTTTTTCATTTTATTTAGATAAAGTATGCCAAGCACCATATAAATACTGTCTGGACCATCTCACGGGTGGTAAACCTAGGAACTACCACGAAATTGTGTTAACGTAATTTTGTTCCCAAGCCACATCCGGGACACGTCGTGGTAGTTTCCAGGCCGAAAATTGGATAAAGAAAGGTTAGTGTCACTTTTATTTTTGTTTTATTTTACAACTAAGAACAAACGATGGTGAAATCCGACAATGTGGTTCCGTGTAAATATGTCTCAGCGTCCCCTCTAGCCCAAAATTTTGTTTGAAAAGTTATTTTCTTTCTTTTGGTACGTGTTTCCCCACTGAGCATCGGACCAACTTTCCCCAAAGTTCGAAGGATTTTAGCCCATATCTGTCAAATTGAATGGAATTTGATATCATTTGACGATGGAAATGATAAAAAGACCCTGAATAAACATTCCTGCACAGAAAAAAATGAGCATTTACTCGTAAACGATTCATGCCCCGTTCGTCCTGTGTGGTAGTTTCCAGCTCATCGTGGTAGTTAAAATGCTATCGTGGTAGTTTCCAAGACTTTATAGGATACGTTTCTGAAGTGTTACAAAACATTATAGTGGTTGTTTGTTTCGCATGATAACCCTCGAACTCGTCAATTAATTACCACGGTAAACAAATAAACCACATTTCAACACCATGACGAAGCTAAGCTGAGGACTCGAGATTCAATGTGATGCTTGACAGGTGGAGACCATGCCCTGGACTGCCAAACAACACCTCTGGAAATCTAAAGCAAAAGAAGGTCATCAGTTGAGCCATGGTGGACCAAGCAACAGACAAAAAAATGATATAAAAAATTGCGTCACTCGCTACGTTGTTCCATGTTCAGTCAGCTTTAAGATAAAATGGCAGGCTAAGACTACTGGCCCAAAGTATTGTTAGTACTTGCGCTTCGGAAAAAAGGGAAATATCCTCGGGTTGGGACACTTTTTATAACATTCGAGTGTGACGATGAACGGGCATGTTATTTGATAATTAAAAAGCGTGTTTATTCAAAAACAAAATATGTGTATATCCCTTCTTTTCATTCTTCTCATCATTTCAATAGCCCACTAAAATTAAAATTTAGGCAGTCGTCATTTGTTATCTGACAAAAGGTTATTTGAAAAGGTCTTCGTATGAATAAGAGGAGTATTCAAGGTTCGGCCCGCACACCCTGTCTTTATAAAAATGAAGTGGCCCCTGAATAGTGGAAATCTGCTGATGCGAACTACTACTAAATTCCTACAAAGTCTTGGAAACTACCACGATAGCATTTTAACTACCACGATGAGCTGGAAACTACCACACAGGACGAATCGTTTACGAGTAATTGCTCAGATTTTTTTTCTGTGTAGAAATGTTTATTCAGGGTCTTTTATCATTTCCATCGTCAAATGATATCAAATTCCATTCAATTTGACAGATATGGGCTAAAATCCTTCGAACTTTGGGGAAAGTTGGTCCGATGCTCAGTGGGGAAACACGTACCAAAAGAAAGAAAATAACTTTTCAAGCAAAATTTTGGGCTAGAGGGGACGCTGAGACATACTTACACGGAACCACATTGTCGGATTTCACCATTGTTTGTTCTAAGTTGTAAAATAAAACAAAAATGAAAGTGACACCAACCTTTCTTTATCCAATCTTCGGCCTGGAAACTACCACGACGTGTCCCGGATGTGGCTTGGGAACAAAATTACGTTAACACAATTTCGTGGTAGTTCCTAGGTTTACCACCCGTGCATCTGTTGGAGCACATTAGGTCGCGGCATTCTTTAAAAACATGAAGCGTCCAGTGTAACTAACGCTTCCAGCTTCTTCTAATCATGAAATCTATTAGTTGTCTGCTTCTGAACAGTAAATAGTGTAGACAGTAATGACTCTCAGTTTTCTTGTTCACATCCACCCAGGTGGATATATACAAACAGACTTCGCAGAGTTCTTAATGGCAAAATGGCAGGTCCATCATTATTGGGTATACAGGTGTATTTTTTAGCCTGCTAACGGATAAATGTACATCCTTAAACTGGATAGAATTGATATTAATTTAGTTTACAGAGCAATAGGGCTGCCACGTTTACGAAATTTGGTAAACGTTTACACGAGTTCCACTAACCGAAACGATCCTGTTTACACGGAACTTCCAGATTTGATTTTTCATTATGCAGATAGGTAAAATCGCCGATATTTTTCCTAAAAAAATTCCTTGCAAAATGCACCTTGTGCGAATATTCGAAATTAGTTGGTTGAGTGTTGTCATAGAACTCATTTCAAGTCATTGGAAAGTGATTGCAACATGCGCAGACTCCTAGATTACCGACATTTTCTTCAGTTGCAAGTGTGTAATTAACGAGTTGACACGCACAAGACATAACTGCCAATCATCACGTACGCATCAATACACACGCCGACAGGAAGTAAACAAGATGCGTCTCCACCAAACCTTTTCATTACTGTTAAAAATACAGGAATATAATTGCTGAAAGCAGTGACTGAGTGAGACATTTTCGGGGCATTTTTATGGCCCGTCGAGTCACTGTCTGTGCAGGCGTGATACTCAAAGAATTTGAAAAATGCTCCCTTCTGTTGAACATGTCAGCCGTAATATTCTAATTGCAGTAGATACTTAATCAAATACAGTCTAATCTGAGAAAACAAACAAACTGGTTGGTGATCCAGAACGGGATGTTCATTAGGAAATGCTATTTACAGGCCCCCTAGCAGACTCTCAAGAAATTAAAGGTTTTTATAAAGGCTATTTTAGGCAAGATAAAGGTGGTTTCATTGAAATTCTAACAAAAATAAAGAGCAAATTAACATCAAATTTTCTAGTATTTTTATCGGATCCTGATTCTTTAAATCCACGTTATGATAGATGATGGTATGAAATGGGTGCAGCAAAATTGAGCAAATCCTAAGCCAATAAAATTATAGCCCATTTATCGCAAATCAATAGAAAATTACTTTTGTTGTTTTGTTGAAAGCCTCAGTTCCTACTAAAGGCTTGTGTTGAGCAGTGTTGGATTAAACAATAAATCACATATTTTTAAATCTAGAAGTGGGGATGGGGCAGGGGTCCTCCCCAGAAAATTTTTTGAAAACCAAGAAAGCAGGAGAAGCTATTTCTGGTCATTTTGTAAGGACAATCTTACCTTCAGTAAATGAACAATTTCAGAGGATATTGCTCCCATTTATTGTATGCTCTTTTTTAAATATAAATATCAAATTGAAGAAACGTTGTCCTAGAAGTATCAGTTCTATTGCAAAGCCTTGTGAAAAGACCCATTTTATTTGCTTAAAAAGTTGATTGTATTAATTTATTAGATACATGTTACGTTTTTAGGAAAACTTCCAAGATTTATACAATTGATGTATATTACTAGGTGTTTTTCTTACTAAGGATAAAAGATTTCATCACATAAACTTAATTTCAGTGCTAAAACCTCAAACTGCAAAGGGTACTTTTACCCTTCAATTTAATTTTCAATGCTGATTTCCAAAACATTAATGCTGAACTACCCTTTACCCCCTATTATCTGGATCCCTGGCCTATCCATAAATATTTGTTGGTTCATTTATTGCAGTTGGTAGCTTGTCAAGCCTAATGTCTGTGGGGTTATTCACAGATCAAGCACATTCTTTCACTAGTTGATGAGCACTGAGAACTAGTGAAACGATTTGGGTTAAGCCGGGTGTTTAGGATCAACTAGTCATTCCGACATTACCTCAGCTGTTTAGCATGGATGTAAAGCAAGAAATCAACCCAAATGCATTTATATTTACCTTACCTCACTCGTTTTTAATGCTGTCCTATCTGAAGGCTCAGAAAAATTGACTATTGTGGTCACCCTGGTGTAAGAGGTAGGTATAGATACATTGGTCTGAGGATGATTACACCTCAAGATGTCACAGACATTACTTATCAACATATATATGGTCTTATTTCTTACTCTCAAACTGATATTGCAAAATTTAAAGGTTTATTAATCAAAATAAAGGTTATTAAAGGTTTTTCAGCCAAATTAAAGGTTTTAAAGGATTGCAACCAAATTAAAGGTTTCTAAAGGTTTTAAAGGTTCCACTAGGGGGCCTGTATTTATAAACCACGACGCTGGTCACATGCTAAAGTTCGTGTAAACGGTAGGCCAATTTTGTAAACGTTTATTGCAAAAACACGAAACGGCACCGTTTACATGTGTAAACGTGGCAGCCCTACAGAGCAATCTAAAATATTATTGTACCAGTTTAAACAAAGAAATGCAAATTCTAAGTCAATGCAGTGTTCTGCCAAGGCCACGCCATTGGCGCTTAAAAAATCCATATGGCGCAGAGAAATTCTCATAGATGGGCCGCTGGGTGCGTCCGTTTTTCTGTGGGGCTGAATTGTCTTTATCTATAAAGTAATGGCGTGAATTAGTTTGTAACCGCTGTATCTGAAACAGATGTTTTTGTTGCTAAGCAGTCGTTAGGCAGGTGAATTGGCGAACCTAATTGGTGCATTACGTCATCTGAGCAAGTTTCAACCAATCATATATGCGTTGTTTAATTCGGTGCTTGCTCTAGATCACAAAATGGCTTGGAATAGGAAAAGAACGATGTTCAACTTCTTTGCAAAGTCAAAAAAACTGCGGACAACGACGGTGGCGAACGTCAAGAAACATCGTCTTCTACAAGTTTTGAACTGATTGTCCATTAGATAACACTGCAGAGGACAAATCTGTTCAAAAATCCCAAATGAAAGTGAAACATCGGCTGTGTCCGATCAGCCCAGCACCAGCGGAAAGAAAAACTGAAAAGCGATCTTTTCAAAAGATTTGGCTGAGAGATTATAAAAGGATGTGATATGCTCATTTTACTGGTCATAACCTTTGATAAAGGGTCAGTAAATACTTAACACTTGATATTCTGAATTGTTTATCTATGGCCCAGAAGAATTTGGAAATGGCCCCACTTTTTCATAGCTAAAGGGCCACTGGCCCCATGGTTTCAAAGTCCTGGCAGAACACTGCTATGGTAACCTACATCTAAGACATGTTTACCCAGAGGGGTCAGATACCTCATTGAGAAATAGTCATGGGAAGTATTAGGGTGGTAATTATTCTTTATGATTAATTAGGCTGTCTTATCAATTCACATAAATTTATCGCAGAATCAGAATGTGCAAATCATGAACCATGGCGGTGATACCCATAGTAAATGGCTGAAAAGCCATTTAATTGACACCTTTTTACATCATAATCGGGCGAAAACAGCAGGTATTTCTTTCATTTATGAATATTTTATTCAGTTTTTAAACTTCCGTGAAGAAACTACGCTGTCCCCATTGATGGACCTGTTATGGAGTTTTAACGAAGTAAACAAATGGCTTCATCTACTGAGGGCTATATGTGACTATAATGTAGAGAATGAATGTGGCTTACTGAATAGGCTGGTAACCGGGATGATGGTCAAGAGGAAGAAAAGAAAAGACAGTGTGTACATTTATACCGTCTACCACCATGTTCTATAGAAGACCGGCCTTCGGAAATATCACGGTACTAACAGCATAAACAAAATTAACCATTGATTGGAACTAGCATGCAAAATTTTCATCCACCAGACTTGAAGTTTATTCACTGTTGTAAAGCGCCCTAAAGTTCTGACTGATCAAGAACAATCAATATGGTAAACACTGTTTGTTTGTCAGCCATGTAAAAATGATTTTAGTCAAGGGAGATTATCCAAATATTGCGATAAAGAGTTAGGGCTCCATAAAGGGAATATGAATAATCACATTTGTAATCACATTTGCCATCAAAATTTTAGTAAATGATACGGGCTTGGGACTTAACAAAATAAAGTTATTGAAATTATAAAAATATATATAATCCACAGAATAAAATCAATAAAGTGCCAATTTGTTGAATTGGCCGGAATTTCCCCTTATGGAGCCTTAAATTGTGGGCAATGTTCAAACGACCTTCGCACAACTCATGGCGTCGACATGTGATCGGTACCGAGCCGCCATGTTTGATTGATAAACAGATGAACTTTTTATTTACTTTGAAAATGTGTTTTGGGGCCACCATTGAATGAATTATCAAATAAGAAAAATGGGGAACAACAGAAAAATGAGAGCTTGTAAGGAACCTACTTTTTCTAAGATTACAAACGAGAAAATGATTTAACTGACAAAAGTTGAACGGGCGCTAGGTGGCATGTGCCACGTGATTTTTGTTTGATTTGATTCTTTACGTCCCCATAGCCCCAGATAAGGCTGCGTATTGCGTATTTACGCAATTGCTTGGACCCAAAAACGTAATTAAATTAATTTCTGTGCGTACAAAAACGCAATAAAAATTCTTGATACTCATTTCAGAACTTTTTCATAGCGTATGACGCTTTGCGATTGCCGTTTTTGTATACAACACTGGCAATTGTCGGGTACAAATTTATACACGGCATGTTGCCAAATCTAGTATACTAAATTGTAAACCAGTCCAGGAACATTCTTATCGCTATTTAGCGGTACCCAATATTTACACAATAACGACATTCATCTCACTTTACAATAACAATGGCGAAAAAGCAAACAAATATTATCATCTCGTACAGTAGTAACTCAACTTTAATACTGCGTTGAAGGTTTGAAGAATCAAAGATGACTTGATAAATACACTGGATTTTCGAACTAAGTCGGAAATAGCGGTCTCAGATGTACTAAAGCAGTATTGTCAGTGGGCTTTCTGAAAGTGAATCAAGAATCAAGTGAAACCGAAAGTAAACCAAGAATAATCAGGAGAAACTAGCGCAGGCCCAGTTTCACTGCTTATTTGCTTTCAGATGGATACCCAATACAAAAACTTGAAATACCCAATTTAAAATTTGAAATACCCAATTAAGCCAAAGAGAGGTGGGTAAATACCCAATTGCTTCCAATCCTTATCTGGAGCTATGGTCCCATCAACAATCTTTCAGTTAAACTGGTATGGGTCTTCCTGGGTTGAACCAGTACTAAGCTAGGATTAAGGTGTCTTGCTCACGGACCACAATGCAGTGACATCGGTGAGGCTCGAACCCCGACCCCAAGGTCTCAAGTCATGCACTCTACCACTGCTCTCCAGCGTGCCATGTGATGTCATTGGAAAAACTTGTTAACGGGATATAAGGAAACCTGCAATACTTCCCGAAGGGAGTATAACTGACGAATCACTGCATTTGGTGTAGAATGGTTCGCTGGCGAGATGCAAAAACTGACAACAATTCAGCGGAGGTGAGTTCAACAAAGCGAGTGCTTGTGGGAGCTCGTTTTTCCTGTACCTATATCTATTTGTAATGTGTAAAGCCTGACATCAGTACAATGAGCGCTGGCATTGTTGAACTCGTAACACGACATGGTGGCAAAGGACCAGTGAAGACCGGCACTGCCATGACTGCGACAGTCCTGTTTTGCTTAGGCCTGGACAATTAAGAATGTCCCAACAAACGCTAACAGAAAGACAACAAAACGCACTTTTAAAAAAGTTGAATAATTACGCCCGTTAAGGAGAGATCTTACCATTTTACACTGTTTTCTTTCTAAAATATTATGCTGGATCAAAATACGTGGCCTGCATAAATACGCATGCGTCACAGGATATCAATTAAATTGAATAATCTACGGTATTCCCGGTATCCGTGTCTAGAGAGAAACTCCCCAACGGAATAGAATAGAATATTCGTAGTAGTCTGGTTCCCTCCCCTAGATCTACCCATCTAGGGCCAGGTAACGTGTATTTAATTACAAGTAGAGAATCCTACTCATTAGACTGCTGCACTGACCTCGTAGGTAAATGAGAGACTGTCTAAAGCAAAATACACCGGGGCGATTTCACCCTGGTAATCCATCTCGCTGAACGCTTTACGTAAACCAAGTGTCTATTTATCATCTATAAATAGACGACTTTCTCTTATCTTATTTACATGATTTCTTCGGTGTTACGAAAAGAACTGAGGGTATAGATCTATTTTTCTCTAAACCTTCAACTTGGTTCTTTCTTCGCATGATAACAAGTGTATTAAAGAGAGCTACATGATATGACATGTTTTAGCCTCAGAATAAATAGATCTACGATATTTTGTGGATCCAAACTATTTTCAAAAATTATCAGCAGACAACGCTAATAGTTTAAGTGTAATCTATGCAGGTGGCTGTAAGATATTAGCGGTTCTATAAATACACTGCCTGATTCTGTATACATCTAAGACGTGTAGTTACTCCGCTCATCTCAGTGGTTGAATAAAACACATGACTACCGCTTTGCTACTGTCCCTAGTTCGAGGGGGCAGTGAAGCAGTCTACCTACTCATGCGACTGCGCATGCTCCAGTAAAGATTTTTCAACACAAACTTCAGATTTTTTCAGTTGCTATATGATTTGATAATCAAGTAAAAGAAGAAAATATATAAACATCCAGGACAAAATAAACTTAATAAAACGGCTTGTTTTGAAAATGCAATTTATGTCAAGGGTATTTTCCAATACCACGTCACTCATGACGTCAGTGTGTATGCTATACGTAGGCGCAATGGTGGCTAGTAGTTACCTGTCTTAATATGCTGACAAGCTATTAAAGGGAGAGAACCAGTCTATATTCGTAGGCCAGATAAGACTAAACTGGTGCCCTGTTATCGTCTCAAATGTATCATCATGGAGAAAAAAACTAATCAAATTAACACACTATGATGAAACAAAGAAAAGAGCTCACTACTCACAGAAAGTCAGACTCTATCATGGCTCTGAGGTAAAGCTTTAATCGGTGGGTTGGTGCCTGATGCTTATCTGTAGCTGGACAGGATTACAAAAAGTCAACAACAACATTACCACCGCCTTAGAACGGACAGCAGCCTAAGCCACCGGGAGGCTTAAATGCATTTTACTGGTACCAAATCTTCGCCCTAGATTCTGCTGTTGTTGAAGTACAAGAAATGTTCAGCTCGCATGGAGGCCATCTAACTAATGCAATGTATCATCATAGAGAAACATTCTAATCAAATTAACACACCATGATGAAACAAATCAAAGGGCTCATGACTCACAGATAGTCAGAGCTAAAGAAAACTTCAAGTTGAGCCACAGTGTCATGTATGATGCTCGAACCACAACATTTTTTTTATCCGAGGAGCGGTCCAAAACTCTCTCGAGTCTGTGCATTTGCTGAGGCTCGATCATGAGAGCTTTAGCTTAATCAAGACCCATATCACCCATTCGATTTCCGCATATGTAAGCTTTATTTACAGAATGACGGTCGAAAGCTCTGGTTTTCTCGCGTCGGATTCTCAACATCGAGACTGTCCCGGGTATCATGTAGAAACTCGGCTCATGCACGTTTGAGTTGTCCCGGAATCCTGAAGAGAACTGCCTCACTGAGACCACCCTCGATCCCGAGCAACCAGGACATGTTTCACCTGACTTGGGTGCCCAAACAAACTTGCTAAAATTTTAAATGTTTAATTGGGTATGCCTGATATTCATGATATTTTTTCTTGGTAAACAGTAGATGCTGGGTCCAAGCCTACGTAATAAGGAAAAATGAGAGTATCCCCACCCCGATGGTCCTTGTATTTTATATCAAGGACGTTTATACCACTACTGGGGAGTTCGGATTGCCTCTGACGTCACACATATCAACAAAAGCTGTTTACATCATGGATTCCGTAGCACGCTTTCACTTTTCATGATCGTTTATCAACAAGAAAGAAGCAAGCAAACATGAAGTTTTAAACAATTTACACAGTATTCGAGCTTCCAGTTAGCGTGTATGCACTAAGTTTATAATAAATGCAAATATAATTTGCCATTTTTTACGATTTTTATGCTGTAATTATAACCAATTAGCGTTTGGTTGTTGCAGAAAAAAAGATCCCTCACTCCCACTGACCCATCCGCAGTTTTGGCATTTTTACATTATTTTATCTATAATTTGCTTGAATAGTTCACAGAAGTCGTAGAAATAACCCCTAGACCTGGCAGAAGTTTCAGGTATTTTATGCTCATTGCAGTACAGTATTTCATCTGGGTCTTCAATGTTTGCCAGTATTATACCACACTCCAGGATGCGGGTCAACTCGGCCTTGGGTCAAGTCGGCCTGAGTCAACTCGGCCTGGGTCAACTCGGCCCGGTCATCTCGGCCTGGTCTTATATAGCCTGCTATTTTCAATAAGGATGCCAGTACCATTCTTGTTGGTGTGTGTTTTATAAAAAATGTTAACAAAAGTTTGAGGGAATATTAATGTTTGGTCGTTGGTCTGTCAATCTTGACTATATTTCTCTACGGGTCCCGGACTTCATAACGGTAGCATAAGGAAGATGAAATAGTAGATCTATTATACAAGAGAATATAATCTCAAAGAAGTAAGAATATAGACATAATTTAAAATGATAAGCGGAGCGGAGATTGCCTTGAAAGCAAGATATGGGAAGTCAATGCTTGGCAAAGTGTGAAACTTTCATTAAGTTCAAGACATCTATTACCCTTAATCAAGTAGCAATTAAGCTCGCCCAATTAAGAGCTTAATTTCTATGTTTGTCAATAATTGTTTGATATTTATCTTTGATTTAGTCAGAACTTTTATGCAAAACTCAAAATTTTATATCATACAATGTATATGAAACTAAACGCTCTGAAAATACACCGGGCCGAGTTGACCCAGGGCCGAGTTGACTCAGGGGCCGAGTTGACTTCAGGCCGAGTTGACCCGCCACCCACTCCAGATACCTTATACCAGCCGGCAAGAAGACAAGAGCAGCACACTCCTTCAAGTTCCAACAGTACCCTACATCTACAGATTGTTTCAAATTCAGCTTTTTCCCCATAACCATCCCAGTATGGAACAGACTGCCAGCAGCTGCTGCTGATGCTCCTTCTTTGGTATCATTCAAGAGGGAGTTGGGGAGCCTTACCTTCTAAATGGGGATTTCCGCCTGGTCATGAAGTAAACCTAAATGACGAGTGCTGAGCCGAGCCGTCGGGCCAGGTACCCCCAGGGAAGGCGGATTGGCCACATACAGATAGGCGAAAAGTGGCTGCATGAGTACAACTTTCTACTACTTCTTCCTTTTTACTTAAATCAGTTAAATGCATTCTCCTTATCTGACTGCAACTATACTTCTCACTTTTACTTTTTTCTCTTTAGTTTCTCCCTTGCTCCCATGAAAGAAATGTCAAGTTTGACAGTTTAATGACAAGATGTAGATTGTTACGTGAAAGACTGGAATCTACTTAAAAATTGACGGTCGGGTCTGAAAGCCTCTGCCCCCAGGGGGGTACTCTGATATTTTCATACATACGTAGGCTCGGGTCATTTTTTGGGGTTCAAAATTTTGAAATTCAATATTTTTTGGATTTTTCAGAAAAATGAATATTTTTTGGGGGTATGAAGATTTTGTGGATATTTTTTTGGGGTCATCACAAAATTGGACTATATTTAGGGGACATTAAATTTCTATACATTTTAGGGTCTTTTCTAAAGGTCAATGTACAGAATGGGGGTATTTATTTGGGTCGCTAAAATTTCAAATATTTTTTTGGTATGCTTGAAATTCCTGGTATTTTTTGGGGGTGAATGGTAGATGCTGGGCCAGAACCTACGTATGAAGAAAAAAATAGAGTAACCCCCTGTGCCTCTGCCCAGCCGAGCTGCCGACCTACATAGTTTATTTTGTCAATATCATCCTCGGTGGAGATTTTTCAAAAATAAATTTTATCTAAAATCATCACATAGTCTAAAAGCAATAAGTTGAACATTATTAATAATAGTTAATAGTTATAATTTGGATTTAATTGCCATTTCATTAAGGTTAATCAAAATGTCTATAAATAGAATGGGATGCGGCCTTTAGTAAAATGACCATTTTCGTGAAATTAACACATTTTTAAGTAAGATTCCTTTAATTATTTTCTTCAATTATCTTCTATTTTCAGAATGTTTATCAAACTCGCTTGTAGACCTCTCAGTTTTCCAATAAAATTCAACTGAAACCTTGATAGACTCGGCTGTGGCTTTCAGACCCCCTGCAAGCAAAAAAATGGCAATAAAATCAAAATTATTTTTATTTACTATTATTATTATTAATATTGTTCCACTTGTCGATTTCAGTCTATGTGATGATTTTAAATAAAAATTGTTTATGAAAAATCTCCACCGAGGAATAATTTGAAAAAATAAACTATGTAAGTCGGCAGCTCGTCTGGGCAAGGGCTTTCAGACCCGACCACAGCCGAGTGAATCAATGTTTCAGTTGATTTTATTGGAAATTTGAGAGGTCTACAAGAGAGTTTGGCAATTATTCTGAAAATAAAAGATAAGTGAAGAAAACGTTTAAAGGAATCTTACTTAAAAATTTGTTAATTTCACGAAAATGGTCATTTTACTAAAAGCCACATCCAGTTCTATTTTAACCATAATGAAATGGCAATTAAATTCCAAATTATAACTTATTAACTATTATTATTAATGCTTTACTTATTGCTTTTAGTCTATGTGATGATTTTAGATAAATTTGTTTTTGAAAAATGTCCACATAGGATGATATTGACAAAATAAACTATGCAAGTCGGCAGCTGGGCAGGGGCTTTTAGACCCGACCCTTATTGACCGGAAACGCAGGAAACTGTGGGAAAACATCTACCCAAAATACATGTCAGAGGGGGTGGTACGGCTGGGGGGATGTTGAAGGTGTCTGGTAGTATGATAACTGGGGCTATGGGGTCCGGGGATCAGATTGGGGTCGTCTCAGGTTAATGGCTATGCCGCGTAAAGCCTTTTTTTATCGAGACATCTCGCCTATAAAGCTGTATTCTTGATTGGAAACACACCAAAAACGCAACAAAAATGCATGGCAAATGATGTCCTATGGGAAGAGGAATGATGAGGGGTCTACAGGGTAGTACAGTTTATTCCTCAATAAAGAATCACTAAGGAATCTTTTCTTGACAATTTGTGTTTGTAGTTGGCAACTGATTTGAAACAATACACATATAATACATCCATCATACCTCTTACAACCCATGTAAGTAAAATATTAAAAAGTTTTGATTATCTGGAGTCATACTATAATTTCAGGAGTGTTGAAGCCCTGGTGATTGAGACTTTGTTTACCAAAGATTGGCAAGGCACCAACCAGACAAGATGAAGAAAATGAAGTGAGTGACCTTCAACCTCTTAACTTAACTTAAAATAAGAGAAACTTAGTGTTTTAGTGGTAGAGTGTAAAACTTGGGATCGAAGGGTCCCTAGTTTGAGACCCACCAGCACTGTCTTTGTCATAGGGCCAGTTAAGCAGATTTATTTAGCTTAAATTGCTATTATTTTCTTACCTATCGATTTAACCATGTGTTTTGGGTGCTCAAAAGAACCGTCTCATTGAGACGGTTCTTTTGAGTACCCGCAACATATGTTTTGGATGAGAAATAAAGAAAATAGGTTTCCGATACACACTCTTATCTGGAGGCCTGCTTTGTCCTTGAGAAAACACTTTATCCTCTGCTTAGTACTGGTTGAACACAGGAACACAGGGGAAATGTCCCAACATGACTGAAAAATTGTTGAATGGGATGTAAAGAATCAATACAATCAAACAAAAAACATTGAAATAAGATGCATCCATTGTAAACGTATCTATGAATTAACAGAACATGTTGCATTGCAGTTTGAATGCAAATAAAACTTTAATGCAGGTCAAAAGTATTGCAGAAGGGGAGCATTCTGCAATACTTTCAACCTTCATTAAGCTACCATTTATCATAAAGACCTTTGTTTTGTCTTTTTTTAGTGGCCGTTTTACACCGGTTTTAATGTACAATATTTTTTAAAAATAATAACCTGTGACCCCTCAATATTATACAATGAACCATCCTGGCTTAATTGTATGTAGCTTTGTAGAAAATTCCATTGATCTGAAAAGGGTTAATACTGGACTGAAAAGGGTTAATACTGGACTAACCTTCTCACTTTTCTTTTTCAGGAAAAAGATGCCCGCAAAGAAAAAGGGCCCAATGAAACTAGAAGAAATGGAGGAAGCGCACTCAAACGTCAATAACCTGGCAACTGCAGATATGGTGGGCTTGGCAACAGATTATGGTAACCCAGACGTGATAAACGCCATTCCTTCCGCGAAAGAAAAAGATGTTCTACCTGACGTGAAAAATAAGTGGCAAGCTGCTTCAGCTAAACTTGTGCTTCCTATGAAACTACAAGACAAAGTTAGTAGTTTTCCCGCCACTTATGATAATTGTCATCTGCTCTCCCATCTGCTTTTACCAACAGTGAAGACCCAGATGAAATGCTGCATAATGCAGCATTTCACCAGGGTCTACACTGCTTGTTAAGGTAAGAAGGTTCATCAGACAAAAAATGCAATATTTTTTTTTAAGCTAGAATGTGCAGTCGATGGTGCGCCATCGCAAATCCCCACACTCTCAAAGAAATTTAATGATATTTTGACCCCACCCCAAGGTCACCAGTTTGACCCTAGGGTAAAAATTTCACCTGTATCCTGTTCTACTCATCATCCCCTTCAATTTGATACGCACATGACCATGTTAGGAAAAGTCCAAAGTCCCACCCATGGGGTATGTCTGACCCAGGGGACCGAATGAAAATCCTGTAAGATATATTTAATACCTTTTATTTGTGAGAAGACATACAAAGTTTAGTTAAAAAAATGTGTCAACGTCAATAACCTGGCTACTGTAGATGTGGTGGGTTTGGCAACAGATGAACACCATTCCTTCCGCCAAAGAAAAAGATGTTCTACCTGATGTGAAACACAAGTGGCAGGCTGCTTCAGCTAAACTTGTGCTTCCTATGAAACTACAAGACAAAGTAAGTAGTTTTCTAGCCAGTCATGATAATTGTCATCTGCTCTAGCATCTGCATTTACCAACAGTGAAGACCCAGATGAAATGCTGCATAATGCAGCATTTCATCTGGGTCTACACTGTTTGTTACTTAAGGTAAGAAGGATCTTCAACACTCTAGAAGAAATTTAATGATATTTGATCTTTTGACCCCACCCCAAGGTCACCAGTTTGACCCTAGGGTAAAACTTTCACTTGTATCCTTTTCATCCCATTCAATTTGATCTGCCACATGACCATGTTAGGAAAAGTCCAAAGTCCCACCCGTGGGGTATGTCTGACTCAGGCAACCAAATGAAAATCCTGTAAGATATATTTAATACCTTTTGTTTGTGAGAAGACATACAAAGTTTGGTTAAAAATGCGTTAAGGTCAATAACCTGGCTACTGTAGATGTGGTTGGCTTAGCAACAAATAAATGCCATTCCTTCAGCCAAAGAAAAAGATGTTCTACCTGACGTGAAAAACAAGTGGCAAGCTGCTTCAGCTAAACTTGTGCTCCCAATGAAACTACAAGAAAAAGTTAGTAGTTTTCCCGTATTCATGACATTTTTGTCTGCTCTAGCATCAGATTTGGCTTTTACCAACAGTGAAGACCCAGATGAAATGCTGCATAATGCAGCATTTCACCAGGGTCTACACTGTTTGTTAAGGTAAGAAGGATCTTCAGACAAAAAATGTAATATTTTCATTAAAAGCTAGAATGCGCAGTCGATGGCTCGCTATCGCAAATCTCCAAACTTAAGAAGAAAATTAATGATATTTGATCTTTCGACCCTACCCCAAGGTCACCAGTTTGACCCTAGGGTAAAAATTTCACTTGTATCCTGTTCTACTCATCATTCCCTTCAATTTGATATGCCACATGACCATTTTAGGAAAAAATAATATTTTGACCCCCCCCCCCCCCCCCCCCCCCCCCCCCCCCCCCCCCCCCCCCCCCCCCCCCCCCCCCCGCCCCCCAGCTAACGATATGATCTTTACTAAACTACAAAACAAAGTTAGTAGTTTTCTAGCCACTAATGATAATTGTCATCTGCTCTCTCATCTGATTATGTACGACACACTTTGGTAGCCTATATTACAAACAATATGGACCCAGATCAGACTGCTTCTGAGGAGCAGTCTGATCAGGGTTCATGTTGCTTGCTTTCATGATAAAATTAGTCTGGAGTGCATTTGAATATATGCAGCAGACGTAATAAGAAGACAACATATTCTGAACAAAAAATTATTGGCAGGATATGATCTATTAATAACCTCAAGGTAGGGAAACAGGTGACGTGTGATGTCATATTTGTTACAATAAGGGCGGCAGCCATATTGGAAACTGTACCCATATGTGGTTAGATTTTTTGCTTATTTCCAGGATTGGCACAGGCTTGAAAAGTACTTGAATATACAGTACTGTCTTGAAAAGTCCTTGAAAATTAAATTTGCCTTGAAAAGTACTTAGAAAACACTCAAAAGCCATGAAAAGTCCTTGAATTTTACCATTTACAGGAGGCTTCAACACTGTCTTTGGAGACCTAAATCAGTATAAAATTGTGGTGCCTTTATTTGGTGCTGCACCAAATAAATTACCACAATTTTATACTAACTTTCAAAAAGATATCTTTAGTAATGCAGTCTAGCATTTCAAAAATAGAATTTTGACGCATAAATCCATATTTTTCATAAGTTATCAGTCCTTGAAAACAGTAGGAAAGTCTTTTAGAAGTCCTTGAAAAGTCCTTGAATTTTACACAAGCTTACCTTTATGAACCTTGATTTCTCTTTTAGACTAAAGTTGTAAAAGCAAGCAAACATTTTGTGAGCTAGCCCACAGCTCAATTGATTTAAATATTTTAACTTTTGGGACCCAACGCTACTCGTTGACCTTTTGTACTTTGACACAAGTTATTAATTCTGTCATTGTGTCAACTGTCAAAACTGTCAAACTTTTTGCTTTTACCAGATTACAGAACATACTGTGCATTTGTTACCAACACAACTGCAACAAAGTACAACTCCTGCACTTATCATATATGGCTAAACTCTTAAATAGATGCAGAGTGGACAAAAATTGTGTCATCTAATTGGATAACAGCTGCAATATAGCCGCGGCCACAATGTTGATACAATGATGTACGATGATGTCACAAATCACGTGTTCCACCCCCTTTAACCTTTGTTGTCTGCAGATTTTTTTTTTCAAAATAAAGTTTTCAAAAAATTCTATCATCAATAACATCTCAGAGTGTAGAACAGTCAAGCTTGGTCTGGGTCCAAACTGTTTGCAAAGGATATTGCCCTTGTTTGTCAAAATGTTGTGCACTGAAAATCGCAAAATAACATCAGCTTGCAAACTTTTGAATGTCTGATTTTGCTGTTTTACTGTTATTTTTCGTGTGACATTGGTTGAAAGCATGTTAAATGCAATTTGATTCAAATGTGATCAAGATTTCCTGTCTTCCTTGGTTGAACCAGTACTAAGCAGAGGATAAAGTGTCTTGCTCGAGGACACAACACAGTGTCTTTGGTGAGTCTCAAACTGGGGACCCTTCAATCATAAGTCTTACACCGATCCTCTGCACTCGCCTAATTTTTGTCAAGGTTATGATGAGATCCCCAGCATGTCTTGTATATTATCAATTATTTGCAATCTGTTAAATGAATTAAATTAGTTAATACCGGGCCGCGTAGCACAGTTGGTAACGTGTCTGGCAACAGATGCGAGTCTGACTGCAGATCCAGGGGTAGTGAGTTCAATCCAGGCCCAGTCCCATACTTTCACGGAGATTGATCACCCCATACTTTCACGGAGATTGATCATGAAATAATATTTTACCTTCCGCTGAATCATTCAAGAAGGGTTGTTGTCAGTTACAAGCGAAAGTATGTGCACGAAATACTGGTTAACTGCTTGTTCAAGCTTGCCCAGGAAAAAGTGTAGTTAGGTGAAATGACCGTCCTGCCATGACCATAGCTGTTGACTTGGGACGTAAAGCAACAAAACAAACAAATAAATTAGTTAATATTGAAAACTCATGAAGATCTGTTTTAACATTGTGTTTTGGGTGCTCAAAAGAACATATCAATAATTGATATGTTCTTTTGAGCACCCAAAACACATGTTGACAATTGGTTCAGAAATAAGAGCATTTATTTTGATTTTAGTCATCTTTGAAAACCTTCTTGTTTCTTATATTCGAGCCATGACATGAGATTTCCAACAATGTGGTACGTGCGACCAGCAAAGCCTCAGATCAGCCTGCCCATATGCACAGTCTGATCAGAGCCTTTGCTAGGCGCTTGAATATTCTATGACTATTAAGCTACTGACTGAACATCATTTGGAGTTTCTAAGCTTAAAAGGAGGCTGCACAGCCTTGAGTCTATTCATGTCAAAATGCCATATTGTTGGAAATCAGATGTTGCGGCTCATGTTTTGGTTGAAAGATAGAAACAATATGCCCTCTTTTCTGAAAACCGACTCTTCGGCCAAATAAAAAAATAAGTGTGTTTTTAGGTTACAGGTCGGAAAATTTTAGGTAGGGTAGGCATACATTTTTTAACTATTTTTTTTCTGGAAAAATATATAATTTTATGCATTTTGAAAGGCATTTCGCCTGTCAAAATGCATAAAATTATATTTTTCCAGAAAACCTGAAAAAAATTCTAAGTTTCACCAGTAAATTTAGGTAGGGTCGAGTTACCCTAAACACAGGTATTTTTTTTTTATTTGGCTTTATTTTTTTCAGAGTGCAAATAATAAAGCTGCACCAGGAAGAGTAGAGTCTGCTGGAAACAAAAGTGCGAAGTTTGGAAGAAAAGAGTTGTTTGATGAAAGTGCACTTCCTGATCATTATCCACTCCATCATGTGAAGGTTTGTTGTCGGCTGATTTTCTCAAGATTGACTTTTTCAGAAAATTCTTTCGGGAATACCATGAGTGTGTCAAATAAAACAGTTGGGATCCAGTTTTGGTATTCCAAATAATTAGAACATAGTAACATTTGCATGTATATCAACATATTAAGTGAGTAGGATCAGGACTTAATACTACAATCACACATTGCAGATTAACCCATGACACGGTGAGGAAGAGCCACAGAACACTAATACATGTAGCCACAAGACATCAAGGAATCAAAGTGAAGCAACCAGCTCTTTCCTCTGCGTCCAGATGATTGCAAAAGTAGAAAGGACACTAAGAGTTGACTAGATTTTGGTGACCTTGACCTAATTTTCAAGGTCACACCAGCACTTTGAAATGTCCAAAAAAGGGGTTCCATGCCCTATATTCTGAACCAGTGGATGGATTTTGACCAAACTTGCATAGATGCATTGTTGTAAGGGTGGGAAGAGGTGATTAGATTTTGGTGACCTTGACATAATTTTCAATGTCACTATCCTAAAAAAGACTATCAATCCCTGGGTATCAATCAGCCATTTCCACACAGTATCTTCAGAACCAGTGGATCCATTTTAACCAAACTTGCATAGATATATTGTGAGAGGAAGGTTAAGAGGGTTAAGAGTTGATTAGATTTTGGTGACAGTGACCTACTTTTCAAGGTCACACAAGTACTTTAAAATATTAAATTCCGACCAAAATAGGGTTTCCGCACATTAATATCTCTTAGGCTGAACAATGGATTCTGGCCAATCTTTAAATATTGTTTTCTTGTGGTAAAATAAAGTGTTAATTCGATTTTGGTGACCTTGACCTAATTTTCAAAGTCACCATTCTATAAAAACTGTAAAATCAGTCTTTCTGAGCTCTTTCTTTTGAACCAGTTGGTGGATCTCCTCCAAACTTGCATAGATACATTGTTTGGAGACAGAAAAGAATTATTTAGATTTTGATGATCTTGGCCTAATATTCAAGGCAACCAAAGCACTTTGTCATTTCAAAGTTTGACCAAAATTGTGTTTTTGCATGCTCTCCTTTGAAAAAATTGATCGATTACAGCCTGTATCATTGTGACACAATAAAGAGCATGCAGTATGTATGCTTGTCAACTCAATTTGCAGTTTGGGGAGGGGGGCATAGTTTGTCTCTGAAAACACTGCTTTAATCTGTAGTGCATTTGAATATATGCAGGAGATGTAGTAAGCAGACGATATTTTCAGGACAAATAAGAAACATGTCTCTTATTTTAGCATTACATTGTACATGTATAATGAAATGCATTTATACAAAAGTGGAATTTGATGGGGGACTAAATCCAACCATCTTGTTAACTAAGTAATTTCGTTCCTTCCTTTCAGTCCATTTTATCGAAACTGAAGAGCCAAGCAGCTGACACTCAGGAGTTAGTTCTGGACTTTACTGGGATAGAACAACTCACAGATTTTGTGTTCTACTTACTACTCACTAGTCATGAAGAAGCTTTAAAGAAGGTCACAGAAGTCAATATCACTGGCTGCTTGCATGTCACAGATCAAGGGCTCATTTGGATGGCCTCAGCATTTACTGGCTTAAAAGTGGTAAGGTCATCAATGATAGTTTTCAGGATTATTCCTGAATTCAGGATTTTGAGGTCAGCCTCAAAATACTGAATTCAGCAGATCAAAATTGCTTTGAAGAAGGTCACAGAGATCAGTCTCACTGGGTTCTTGCATGTCACGGATCAAGGGCTCATTTGGATGTCCTCAGCATTTACCGGCTTAAAAGTGGTAAGGTTTTTAAAGGCAATACAATGCAGGGACTCCCTGTGTAATGTCATAAGTAAACCGTATTATAAAGGCACCATTTTACAAAGGAATTATAGGGTAATTACCGTATCTTAGTCATTTTCCTATTATTACTTTGTAAAATCTATGGTAAAATTTGGGAGCCACAACATGACTGTTATATCCAAATCCATGTTATAATGAGATGTTTTATAAAGGGACTGCACTTTAATTGCCAGCCCATTAGATTTTGGTACTGTACAAGCATACACAACTGCACAGACTTGTGAGAGCCTTCTCTGCCTTGTCCATCCAAAGTATGGTAGTATCTGAGGACTCAGGCCAAAAATTGATTTCTAGTCTCACTGGATAACTGTACATGGCAATGTAAACGAGCGAGTTCATGAGATTTTGTACTTAACGCCAAGCAATGAAGGCTCAGGTGAGCCTGGGCAAATGTGCAGACTTGCCAGAGCCTTTGCTGCTTGCATACACAAAGTATGGATGTAGATGGAGGCTCAGGCCAAAATTTAGACAAGCCCCACTTCATACATCAGAGGCGTGTTCAACAATGCAAGCGCTTGGATTGCTATCGAGTGCTTTCTCTCTGAACGCAGGCACTGGCCAAGGTGCTTGCAAGCACTCACGAATCAAGTCGATAGGTGTATCGCTTAAAAATCCAAGATGGCTACCAAAACAAAAATGGGTTTTCGTGAGGGACTATGCAAGCAATATTTTCAGATTCGATTTTCGGAATGACCAGAGCTCTCAGTAGAATTTTGAAAACAGGAGTTCAGGACTCCCATCTGGCAAAAAGTAGGAGTCCCACTGGAAAAATTGGGAGTCCTACTCCAAAAAAGTTGGAGTCCCACCAATTTGTGCATACCGTATATCTTTTCCATTTTAGCCGTAAGTGATACATTTAAATAATTTTTAGATCAACTGATTTTAACCCTTTAAGCATTAACTGATTGTTCCTACTTAACAAAAACAAAATATTTTGGTACTATATTTTTTCATGTAACCTGAACACACATTTTTTTTTTTGTTTGGCCTTATCAAAATAAAAGATTTAACTGTTGGTACTTGTTTTATTCATAAACAAGACAGACAGACATGCAGGCAGACAGACAGACGGATAGACAGACTGACAGACGGACAGACAGACAGCAGTCCTCTGTTTTGTATAATCTTATGCAAATGGAAGTGTTTTTTCTTCTAAAAAACGCATCTCACTAGTGTCCACGGCGATTGCAATGAATAGACTGACATTACTTAGTCAGTTAACATGGCTTCCATGATTTAGAATGATCGATTTTACTTGCTGAAAGTTTATTAATCTAGACACTCGTCTTGAACCGATGAAAAATTTCATCGCACGGCTTGTAGTGTAGCTTCATTTGGAACTTTTCTCAGTCGGACGTTACCATATACGGCTTACCGCTGTACCGTTTCTTTTTCTTCAAACAATCCTCAGACTCTTTTGTTTGCCGTAGCAATGAACGAAAGAAGAAATGCAAATCCGTAAAATTATTGTTTTTTTCTCCATGTTTATGTTGCTCAAATCGCAAACGAGTGCAATTAAATATGTTTTCTCTTTCATCCCTTATCAGTCGAATTCGGAAGTCGGATGTTGTTTACAATACCCTATTAGTTTTTCTCCCTTTAATTAACGGTAAATCCCGATAATCCTTGCTTAATTACTTTAACAATCACCTCATAATATTCACACTGTCCCGCATCGGTAATCCTGTCAATCACCTGTCAGAATTGCTACACTGCAGTCCGAGTCATACGATTGGTCAACAGAGACAGGAAAGCGTGTCACGATCGATAATATCAAAGGGCTTTTGATCTCCAGGTGTGTATTTATCTCGCAGCTACTGGATTTTTAGCGCATGCCGACTAAAAAAACATGCGTATGCGGGACTCCCGCCTAGCGAAAATCATGCGTCCCAGGGGAAAAACGCGCGTACCAATACGCGTAATTCTGCGTTTCCGAGCGCTCTGATGACGATGTATGTTTCTTTGTGTGGATATATGAAATGGAACAATTTAAACTGAAGGTAGGAAGGTGTTTGGCTTTGATTTCCAACCATTTGGGGGGATTTGATTTGTTTATTACTGGGCACCGCCATTTTTTATTGAGCGAGCGCTGGCTATCGTTCAACAATGTAATGATCACACTGACAAGTGCTCAGTGGAGCGCTCGCATTGTTGAACTCGTCTCAGCATGCACATTTAAAGAAAGCTTTTACGCATAATGCGATAATTACCAAAACCTTATGAGCAGCTGGCCTGAATATGAATGTTCCTGACTCCACCCCTAAATTTTATTCTGCTATAATAAACATAAGCCCAGATAAACAATACATTAGAATGTAAATTTGTGAGTATTTTCTTGTCCATCAGCTAAAACATTTGCTTGATTCAGTACTTCAAATAACTACCCAAGACATACATTTTAGCAGAAGCAAGGAATTATTTGATAAAATCCTAGCTCTTGAAACTTCAGGTTTTTTTTGCTTCCAAGAAAAATCCAGTCTGAAGTGCACTTGAATATAGGCCGTAGACGTAAACAGCAGACGACATTTTCAGGACGAAAAATAGCGGTGGAAGAAGGGTCAAGGTTTTAAAGTAAATTGAGTATTAACAAAACTTAAATTCTATCATTGGCGTAGCTGTCATTATGCAATTACGCATGTGCGTAATCAAAATAGCAACATTCAAGGGAGGTCACCCTATGTGGTAAAGGTAATTTTCAATACCATAAGGAACTGCTCTTAAAGGAAAGAATTGGCTCTCTTTGGGAGCAAATTCTTTCCTTTAAGAGAAGTTTTCGATTTGAAAAGGGACGCAAATAAAGAGAATCATGCTTGATCCAGTAGTTTCCCTTTGGTATGCATAACTTTTTCAGCGTTCTGGCTACGCACTTGTCTATGTTGATATGATATGGCTTGATTACTTTGTTTGTAGGCAAAGTTCAATGGCTGCCATCATGTGACTGAAACTGGTCTCCATCATGTGATTAAACTGTGTAAGAACCTTCAGGAGCTCAACATACGAGGCACCAGCATCTCTATTCTACCGAAAAGCATTTCTAAATATAGTGTCAACAAAGACGGCTACCCTCTCATATCACCGGATAGAGAGATGTTTGAGAAGGGAGGATTTCGCCTGTTCGATGGTTAGTACTCACATAGAGGATCTTATTATGAGCCCGCTCATGATATTTTGGTTCTTATCACCAGGGCTAGAGAAATCTTTAAATCCCATTCAGTCTGAATGTCAGCTGAAAAATCCACATCCAGTCGACGAATACAGCCTAAAGTACCCCCCAAGCCTACCTGATTCATGTTGAAAGATACAATGCCATTTTATGGCCTAGCGTTAGTTGAATTATAAGGTTAGCAAGTTGATGCAATGCTCTCACAGTTTAAAATAGAAATGGGCGTCATTTGCATGTTAAATATTTATACTCATTGAAATCGAAAGTCTGCTTGATTGCTGATTGATGTACAGATTCAAGGTATTTTCTGCATATGTTCAGGTCAATATGAGTATTTCTTGGTTCCAGATCCAAAAGATCGGTTTTCTTGTTATTTGGTCCAATTATAATGCTAACCGATAAGTTGCATTGACATTCACACATTTCTTGCAGGTGAAAATTCATAGTTTTATGACATGTTTAATATATCTGCCAAGAGATTTGCAAGTGGGTTGTCAGGCCCCGAGGTTATAAAACTTTTTCATGCTCAACTCAGCTGAGCATGAAATTTAACCTGCTTATAAATGTTAAAATGCCAACAATTGTTATTAGCAGGATAAATACAACATCTGAGAGACTTAAAGCCAGAATCTTCTTTATTATTCGGTATTTTAGTTTTAATGAGCAGTTGAAATTTCATGCTCAGTTGAGTTGAGCATGAAAAAAGTTTTACTACCTCGTCATTAGGTATTTGATTTCTTTATTGATATTTTCAACAAAATTGGTGTCATCTCAGGATGGGACATGGAAAATCCAGAACAAATTTTGATGACATTAAGCAATTTCATTTGGTCTGTAAATTTTGGTAAAAAAAATGAGAATTCTCTGTTATCTCTCTCTAGCTCTGCTTATCACATATGCATAAAGTCACTTTTAAACTCTTATGTAGAGCTATCTAGTGGGGGGAGAGTCCTAATATTTGGTCTAAGCCTTCATCTATTGACTTTCTTTGAGTATGCAAGCAGTGAAGGCTCAGGCAAGACTGCTCAGAATTGCAGGCTTGTTTGAGCCTGCATGACTGCACAGGTGTGCAGGATCTTTCCTGAGCCTTAGCTGCTGGTACCAAAATCTTGGGCACTGGCTCATATATGTATTTTGTCAAATAATCAATTTAGGCAATGATTACAAAATTAAGACATTAATATGTGGAGAGCGCAATGGCTCAGTGGTAGAGTGTTAGACTTGAGATTGAGGGGTCTATGGTTGGGGACTCACTGGAGGCACTATGTTGTATTCTTTAGCAAGAAACTTTATCCCCTGCATAGTACTGGTCCAGCCTAGGAAGACAGGACATTTTTCTGAATTGTCGACTGGATGTAAAGCTTATACAAACAACAATCAAATGAATACATAATGGGTTATGGTTTTCTATGAACGGTCAAACTCCCCTATCTACATGTTTTCACAGTGCAAGGTCTTATTGTTCTGTGGTTAGGATTCTGAGAAAGTTAATTGTGTTCACTCCAAAAGGTATAATTGATGGCAATACAAAATGTTTAGAGTATATAGAAAAATTATGATCACATTTTGCATCTTTAAATCTTTCTATTTTAGCCTCTGGTTATTCAAAACTAAATCTTTCTTTTTTATCCCCTGGCTATTCAAAACTAAATCTTTCTATTTTAGCCCCTGGCTATTCAAAACTAAATCCTTCTATTTTAGCCCCTGGCTATTCAAAACCAGATGAAGATATAGTGAAGCTGTGTATAATCCAGGGATCTAGCTCAACTAAAAGCTTGATAAAGCACCTTGCCCTTGAATACGAGAATACTCTGGAGCCCCTGATAGTGAAGTACAACTATAAAGTGAGGTCAAACAACACAGCCAATATGGTGGAATGTGATGAGGTAAGATCATTCATAGGTTTAGATCAACAAAATATTTCAGCGTAAAATTGTAAATATTTTCTTACCAATAATTTTTAGAATATGTTTTGGGTGCTAAAAAGAACCGTCTCATTGAGACGGTTCTTTTGAGTACCCACAACATATGTTTTGGTTGAGAAATAAGAAAATTATTTTTCTGGTACACACTCTTAACTAAAGGCCAGGATCATTTGAGAGCTCGAGTTAACCCCTTGTATACTAATGGATTTTTCCATCTGGTTTGATACAATAAACTATGAATAGTCCATTGTACACATCTAGGTGTATCAGGTTATAATTTTCAGAAAATTTTGTATTATTTTGTCTGAAGATACTTTTTACCTTGTGGGAGTGCAGTGGCTCAGCAGTGGCAAAATGCATGACAGGAAACCGAGGGGCCGCGCGTTCGAGCCTCACCGGTGTCACTGTGTTGTGTCCTTGAGCAAGACACACTAATCCTAGCTTAATACTGGTTCAACCCAGGGAGACCTGTCCCTACATAACTGAAAAATTGTTGATGGGGCGTAAAGAATCAAACAAACTTTTTTACCTTTACAAACAAGTGTAGACCCTGATGAAATGCAGCATTATGCTGCATTTCATCTGGGTCCACACTGTTTGCAAAAGTACTCGTTTAGGGGTTTCTTGAATACCCCGAATACAAAGGATTAAGTAAAGATTTAGTGCTATTGCAAGCATATATAATTGTACTTATTCCATATCACGGGATGTAATGTATTTTTTTTTTCAAGTATATTTTTGCAAGGATGTTTTCATACAGGAACTAACATCATTTTTATGTTTTTCACATTGATTTTCGGCAATAACTTTATTTTTAATTTTAGCAAACTGTGTTTGCCATGAAGTGTAGATAAAAAAAAATTCTGTATGCCGAAATTAGTCCTTGGCATATAGAGAATCTTACACGAGTGGTCCTTGTATATGAAATTTATTAAATGAGCCTTTGGCAAGTTTAATGAATTTAATATGAAATGCTCACAAGTGTAAGATTCTGTTTATCATATGACTTTTAAATGTGATTTTATTGCATTCAATGATGGTTTATTTCAATGAAAATATGCATTGTTGTAACAGACATTGTTATGAGGTTATTTGTTCCCACTGAAAGTGTTATGGAACATGTGGTCATAACATTATTTATGACATGACATTATTTACTGAATAACAGTAACGTCATATGATGTAAGCATTTACATGCAGCAGGCAACTTCAAGAGACAACATTTTCAGATGCATTTTTTTTGTAGCAGGCAAAGTGTTAAGTTGAAGCAATTTGTAATTAGATTATAAACTGAGTTTTCAAGTAATTTCCTTGGTCCAGATTAACAAACTTTTAATCTGATTAAATTCTTATCTACGCTCACTCTTTTCGCTAGTAGCTACGACCGGACCAATCTAAATATATGTTTTTGGTACTCAAATGAACTTTCTTATTGAGACTTTTCTTTTGAGCACCCACAACATATCTTTCATCTGAGAAATAAGAAAATCAATTCATGTTTTATTTCAGAAATAAGAAAGGAACAGTTAATGTTCTAAAATTTTGAACACTAGTTGCCTGCCAAAAAGACCTTGACAAACAGAGCAGACCCAGATCAGACTGCTTGATGAAGCAGTCTGATCTGGTTCTTCTCTGTTTGCTATTCTGACAAGCATTTTGTGAATTCCAGCCCTGAAAACCAGCATTTTATTTGAGAATAGAAAGAGAATTGTGTTCGACATTTACCATAATGATAATTTCCCCTCTCTGTCTAGATACTAGGCTGGCTACAGTCTGAAACATTGTCATAAGTTGACGAAACAACATCAATATAAATTTGCAATCATACTGATTTTTTTTCTTTTATCAACAAAATCTTGCCTCTTCTAGTCAGATTTTTTCTTAAAACAGAGCAATCAGGATTAGACTATAGCTACCAGTATATGAAATGATATATTGAACAAAGGACTTTTTAAATATGGAACTTGCCTTTAAATATGGAAATAGAGAATTTCTAAAATATAATTTAACTTCTGAAACACAACTTTTGGCTGCAATATTGCATGCAACTGTCTTAATTTTTGATATATATAAGATTAGTTAAAAATCATGCACAACTGAAATATTTTGTAATTTGTAAATTATCTTTTTTCAAAGGGTGTGCGATGCACATGTTCAATGCATTTTCCCATTTAACCTGTGCCCACACACCCTTTCAAAAAACACAAATCACATTTTTTTCTGTCAAATATGATATGTAACTGTTCTCTTAAACATAGAAAATTTTAGTCAGGTCATGCCCTATTGCAGCCAAAAGTTGCGTTTCAAGAGTTAAATCGTGTATTAGAAATTCCAAAATTCCATATTAAGGCAAATACCAGATTTAAAAAATCATTTGTTATTGATAGAAAAAATGTTTTGAGGACTGGAGCCAGTCTATCTAGATAACTGATTTCTCATTCCAGAGCCTCTGTGATTTATTCATCACCAAAAGAACTCTCTATGTGCTGCCTGTACAAGCAGCCAGTAGTGAAGCCAAAGATGAGGCTAATAGATTGTTTAGCCTGATGTGTTACATTATTTCAAAGGTAGGTCACTTTTCCACGTAGACTAAAAAGACTTTGGCGTTGGCTGTTGTCAGGCCCACCAGGGTTTACCTGTTGGATTTCTTTTGCTCCGATATTCAGTTTTATGTACTGTTGAGTCCTTATCTTTGCTTTATCTCCTTGTTATATCTTGAATTAAGGGTGAGGTTGGCACCCTGAAACAGGTGTAAGCCCTCCAGTAAAATATTTTTACTGACCTTCCCAAGGCAGTACTTCTTTTGTGGATCATTTGTGTTATTTATGTCTTGTGTTTTTCATGCTTTTGTGTCTGTTCATTGCTGCCTTATGGTCACCTGCTGGGTAGGGCTAAACTCTTGGCTCTTGTTTGTGATGTTTAATTGTGTTGTTTTTGTCACTTTCCCATGTGGTATCCTGGGTCAGGTGTGGTACTTGATTGTATTGATTCCTGATCTTTGCCGCCTTTCTTACTTTGATAAAATTTTAGGCTTTTGGTTCATGTAAGGAAGGTAGGATGTCCAAATAGAGTTGCTATGGTAGTGTCATGAGCCACATCATGAGAATATAGGGATCACACATGTTTTTTCATGCATTAACATTTGCCCGGTCCCGAGGAAGCTGTTTGAACACGAGGCCATTAGGCTGTTTGTTCAAACATTGTCTGAGGGAACTGGCAAGTGTTAATGCAATGAAACAAACATGTGTGATTGTTATTCTTGCATATTTTACCTGATTTCAATCTAAACCGACTGAAAACATCGCTTAAACATTAAAATATCCCTTCTCTTACACTTGATTTCTCTTAACAAAATGGTGTCAGCGTCGAACGTCATAATGTAGCCACAACGTCATATACCTGTTCAACGCTTTTGCGAACAAAAGCTTTGGCGAAATGATCAGTCAACGCCTCAATGCTTTCCCATGTAACGTCATGCAAACAAATCAGGGCCCAGATAGGCTTTGTCAAGCTAAAAGCCATGTTCAAACAGCATGTGAATCTCATGATTTGACATTGATTTTTGCGGCTTCAAACAGCTTAACTTAATGAATTCCTATGCAATAATATATGAATCCATCATGAGTATAAGGATGGGATAGAAAATCAGTCGCAAGGATGGCTGTTTGGCATCACGAAGCTAGCCGAGTGATGACAAATGGTGATCCCGAGGGACGGATTTTTATTTGTCGCCCTCATGCAAATAAAAGATTCTTTTTCTTGCTCACCATTGAATAACACATTTTATGCTTAAAAAAGGTTCCCAGAAGTTCCTCATTACCCTGAGATGCGGCATGACATGACGATGTCACTTTGACATAACATTGACGTCATTTGACGGCCATTGTGTGAGTTCCAATACAACCAATGTACATCCCTCACTTGACAGCCTGGGTAAAATAACATGGGTAAGATAAGAATTACTATCCCAGGATAAAATCCCAGATATCCCTATCTGGTGTGCAAGAAATCTGCTCATGCATCCCAAATAAAGAAATCTATTTTAGTCAGGTATAGAAATTCTAAATTCATTCTTATTTTAGCCCATATCTTGTGTGGCCTTTACATCAGTTACATTGGAAGTCATGCTCATGGTTGTCAAGTGACGTCATGGCAATGCCAAAGTGATGTCAATAAATAGTGTTAAAGCTCAGAGTTTTCAGGAACCACTGGGAGCTTCTTTTTTTTTTTTAAATCACAGAAACTTAAAGGTATGTACAATTAAAAAAAGATTGGAAGCTAAAAGGTATGCAAAAAATAGAAACTGAAAGGTTCGCAAAAATAAGAAAGGAAACTGAAAGGTATAAAAAAAATGGAAACTAAAATGGATGCAAAAAGCAGAATCTACATGGGAAACTTGGTAATTCAAATGCCAGTTTTTCAAAACTACTGGATTTTTTTAAGACAACAGAAGGTCCGACTTTTTTTCACCATCATTTTTTGCAAAAACTACCAATATTTCAAATTCTTATTTTAATAGCAATAAAGAATCTCTTTGAAATATAAAATCCTGTCTTGTCAAACAGCTATATTCAGAAAAAAATATAATTTTATGCATTTTGAAAGGCTTAAAGCTTTTCAAAATGCATAAATTTATATTTTTGTCCAGAAAAAAAAAAAAAAAAAAAAAGATGTATGCCTACCCTACTTAAAATTTTCAGACCCGTTACCTGAAACACTTATTTTTTTATTTGGCCTAATATATTTTCCTTGTTATTCTTATAGGTGAACACTGCAGCATTTATTGTGATTGGTCTCAATGAGGGTGATGGGAAACCTTGCACCTCTTCAGAGCTAAAAGCTGAATTAACAAATTACGTTCAGTCTGAAAAGGCCAACCTTAACAAGGAGCTTCAAGTATTGAAGCAAACAGAGTAAGTGAGATTGGAATGGCTGCACGACATTTCATCTAAACCATTTCATCTACTACCATTTTGTTGAAAGGTCAATTTCGCAGAATGACCACTTTGAGTCACTTTGTCTGAAAAGTGTTTTAGGTGCGACAATTTGCCTAAAAATTTAAGTCAGGTGTGACAGTTCGTCTAAAATGTACCTTATAATACCTTATCTCGAAAACGCCGAATCAGGCGTATTTTTACGCCAACTTTTGGTTTTGTACGCGTACATTTCCTGCAGGGGATTCTAATTTACGCCAATTTTTTTTCTGCTGACGCGTCTCAAACTCCTTAAAAACACCTGAAGACAACAGGGGGATTCCAAATTTGGCTTCCCAGATATCCCTAGAAAATTCTTTTCCGCAACAAAAGATCAGAAGATCGCCGCTAATCTGATGCCCCAGGGTTTGTCATAAAATGTCCAGTCGTCTGATAGCAGTAGGCGTGATCTCATTAGCTCTTGGCCAATCAGAACGTCGCACAGCGACTGCGTCTTTATTGACAGGACAATAATTACGCCTATGCAAATTTGAGAAGCGCGTGGTCGATTGGTTTTAACTTTTCCGAGTGTGTGTAAAGACAAATGATTGTTGCGCATTGGTGACTGTCTGTCTCAATCAAATCTTGAAATGTTTCTTACTTTTTTGAACACATGAAATTGCTTCCACAGCTCGAGTTCCACAGATGGTTGATAAAATAAAAAAAAAATTTGCTGAAGACATTGGTCATCGGTAAACCAAATAGGATGACGTCCCATAAGGCAAACGTTCCGAATGAAGCGTCGTTAGCAACAAATGAGTGATGCAATCAATTATCGGCGTTTTTTTTTCCATCGAATAAACTATTCTTTGGGTATTAAATGCAAACAAATGACTTTCAGCAAGAAACACCCGTTCATTTTAAACCATTGAAATTGTCTTGCACGTAGGTAGGAAATCAAAATAATCATCTTAATTTTGGAACAATCGCCGTAGACTAGGTGCAAAAAGCACTTGCACGCAAATAATTAAATGATTGAACTAGATCTATACATCTGCAAAAGATATATCCGCCTGTCTGTCGGTTCGTCTGTCTGTCTGCTTGTAAATGAATAAAAACAACTACATTAATCAATAGCGTAAGCTTTTCATTTTTAAGGCCAAACATAAAAGATATGTGTTTCATGATACATGAAATTTTATAATATGAAAATATTCTTATTTTGATGGAGAAGATGGGAAAACAATATAGCCAAACCCCTTTGAAATCCCCAACAATGTTTAGAAAATATTGTGTAGGGGTTGGGGAAGAGGGGGATTTAAGTTTGTTACGGTAACCTGATACAATCTTTTATTTTTGGTCTAATATCTTTTTTGTTCACAGCTAGTCCTCACAAGGATTTGAAATTGCCATTTTGCAGGATAAAAGGCATTACATCTGTAAATAAAACTTTTCATATTCGGCTAAAACTAAAAACTCGAACTTTTCCTGGTCAAACTTCAAATTTTCACTTTTGACTCCAACTTTTTTCAGGGATGGATTCTATGAATCCTGTTTTGAAAATCCTAGTGCGAACTCTGATATTATACTAATATTAAAAATAAAATCCGGTGTGACAGTTAGTCGAAAATGTATCATATAATACCATAATATTACACGCATATTTATCCCTCTGCTGTTTGACTCAATTCCTAATCTTTACATCTAAATGTACACTTCTGTGATGGGCATGCTGTCCGAGATTGAAAATCTTTAAAGTACGTCGGTAGAATAGCATTCGACAAAATGGTTCTTTTGACAAAATGGCAGTAGGCAAAATAGTTTCAGACAAAGTGTCAGGGATCCATTTGAATAAACATAGGTCAAGGCATAAACATATTTTTTGAGTGTTAAATTGTTAATTTTTTCTTATTGATCAGCTTAAACATATGTTTAGGGTGGTCAAAAGAACAGTGTCATTGAGACGGTTCTTTTGAGTACCCACAACATAATATGTTTTGGTTGAGAAATAAGAAAATTTAATTTAACCTTAAAATGATCATTGGACAATTTCACCCAGTGCATAACAATACAGTTTGGAAGTTTAGAATTTCCAATTACATGGTATTTCTGTCCCTGAAAGTTGCTTTTATTCCAAGGAACATTGCAGACCCTGATAAGATAAAGAATTCTATGGTATCCAATCTAAAAATAGAAAACTATTTAAACAACATCTCTTATGTTATGTTTTAGTTGAGAAGTGATCTGAGAATAATTATTTATTTGAGTCAGTTCATTTAAGAAATGAATTCAATTTTTGGAATGTTCATGGAATCTTGAATACTTCGTGTCTCTTGCAAGAGACACTGAAGTATTCATGATTCCATGAACAGATAAAAAAAATAATTTATTTCTTATATTTACATTTTAATCTAAATATCTTATATATTTTTTCGCCTGAAATGAGATTTCAAAGTTTTCTTAATGTCATATGATAAATAGAATCTAACATTCATGCTCTTGTATTATTGAATTTATTAAACTCGTTGCGAAAAAGAGATAAAATGCTCCGCAAGCCTCACATATGATCACTTTTCCCTAACTCTTTTAATAAATTTCATAAAACATGAGCACTCATGTAAGATCCTCTACTTAGCACAAACTGTTTTATTCATGTTCTTTTTGTTGTTATTTTTACAGAAAATTAAAGGCAATGGATTTCCAACAACAGCAGTCCTGGAGAGGAAAATGTGTATTAGTTAAAGCACTTGAAAATCTCTTTGTGGAATATTGCGATGTGAATGTTAAACAAAGTTATCAGGTAAACCAGGCCCCCAGATAAATGTGCGAACCAGAAAATTATTTTTTTATTTCTCAACCAAAACATATGTTGTGGGTACTCAAAAGAACCGTCTCAATGAGACGATTCTTTTGATCACCCAAAACATATGTTTAGATTGCTGGGTAAGAAAATAATTGCTATTTTACACTCAAAAATTTTGTTTAACTGGACCTATGACGGTGAACTCTTTTGATGCAGTCCCTCTATAACACACCTTGCTATAACATAAATAGAGGATCTTACACGAGTGAACATTTCCTTTGGCGAGTTTAATAAATGTAATATGAAATGATCACGAGTGTAAGATTCTGTTTATTATCTAACCCTTTAAATGTGATTTTATCGCCTTCAAAGTTTGTTTATTTCAAAGAAAATTTGCATTGTTGTCATGGACGTCGTCATGATGTTACTTGTTCCTGCAAAAAGGGTTATGTAAGGTGAGGTCATAGCATAAAGTATGACATGACCTTATTCACTGAATAAAATAACGTGATATGATAAATTTTGTTATAACATGGTTATGTTGTGGCTCCCAAATTTTTTTACCATGGAATTTAACAAAGAACTTACAGGAAAATGACGATAAAAAAGCCATTTTCCTATGATGTCTTTGTAAAATTGTCCCTTTATAACATGATTCATTTATAACATGGTCTTATAAAAAGCCTGCACTGTATTTGAGTCAAATTGCACCCCCTTCAAAAAAATCAGTCTTTGGGGTTGGCACCCAAGTAACTCCCAGACTAGCCTTCAGGCAAAGAGTTAACAGTTTATTTGAAGAAAATGTGATATTTAGATAATTTTTCTGTCTTTTATCATATTAGATTTTTAGTTTTTTTCTTATTTTTATCATATTCCTTGTTTTGTCAGTAGACCCGGCTGAACCATAATGGCCTTGACATGATAAAACCTGTCTTTGGGTTTGCCCGGAAAGTGAAGCTATATATTTTGCTTGTAGCAAGTTTAGATCCCGGGGTTTAGATATGATACTTTCAAATAAGTGACTAACAACATGGCTGACCAGACTGCCCAGATGTGCAGGCTGGCCTGCGCCTTTGTTGTTAGCAAAACCCGAAGACAGGTTAGTCTCGTTCAACGTGTGGATGAGGTCATACTATCAAGGCAGTGAGTAACAAAGGTTATTGGCATGTCATGAACAGGTTTCTCGTGGTTTGGGATAAAACTGACATTCACAAACACCGGAGACAGGTTTTTTTGCGTCAAGGTCCTGTCTTCGGGGGTTTGCGAACAACACAGGCGCAGACCAGTCTGCGCATCCGTGCAGACTGATCAGCGCTTTTGTTATTCGCTTATTGAGAAGTATCATATCTAGACTTTCTACGAGCGAAATTTTCTAGCTAGTCTCTGTAGCTGAAGAGGCTGGTTGGGAACTCGCTTTGTCGCAAACTGCAAAGACAGATTTTCTCGCGACGAGGCCATTTCATAGTGATCTCAATACTCACACACATGTGTTTAACATTTCAGCAAGATTCTCCACTACATACAAGTATTATCAAGGGTATGAAGGCAGTCTGTGATATGTGTCCCGAATTTCAAGAAATTGCAGCACCCATATTTCAATTTGCTAATTCCGAGAGCACGGAGAAATCTTTGAAAGGTGGCGTTATGTCATTGGAATCAACCAAGTCCACAACCTTCAAGATGATGGAGTTCATGGCTATTATGGTAATTTATGATCAAATGACCTCTTTTGGAGCACAGTGGCTTAGTGGTAGAGTGCTTGACTCAAGACTGAAGGGTTGCGGGTTAGAGCCTTACCGGCGTCACTGCGTTGTGTCCTTGAGCAAGAAATTTAATCCTAGCTTAGTACTGGTTCAACCCAGGAAGACCCGTCCCTATATAACTGAAAGATTATTGATGGGACGTAAGTATTCAAATCAAACAAACAATATATCACATGACCTCTTTGCATGCTGAGTAATTTTTCATGCTTTTTGTCGTCCGCTGATTTTTTCTCAAAAACAACTTTTTTCGAAAAATTCTTTAAGGAATACAACAGAGTGTCAGACAGTTTGGAACCAGATCAGGCCCGACCTTTTGTCGGTCCTGATCTATGATTAAGTACTGAAACGTTATAGTAACTGTCTTTCTTCTTAGTTTGTAGATTATTTCTATGCGTCATGACTATTAAAATGGAATTTAGCATAGAAGAAAATTTATTTTTTTGGAGAAAAACAATCAACCAGGTGTCAGTAGTGACCTTAAATACCAATGAATGATCATTGATAAACAAAATTAACAAGTGTTCATCAACATAGCTTTTGCCATACACACTATTGTTAAAGGTATGTTTACACTTAAGATGTTTGCGTGTCAAGACCTATATACCAGTGTACTTTTTATTCTAGGGGAAGACAGTGTGTATTCTCATCTTCCAGGATGTGCCTATCGTATGCCTTAATGCCTGACTTGCCAAGGTCATAAGCATAGCATGTAATCCGCAACCAGAGGTCATTACTCAGAGGTCATGGTACATCTATACAAGTGTTCTCTTTATTCTAGGGAAAGACAGTGTGTATTCCCATCATACAGGATGTGCCTATAGTATGCCTTAATTCCTGGCTTGCCAAGGTCATAAGCATAGCATGTAACCCGCCACCAGAATCTACAAATCAGGGGAGAGTACTGGGTGTGAATGATGATGCACCAATGTGGCGCCTTGATGATCTTAAGGTAGAACTAGAAGAGTCCATGGGAAACGAACAGGTATTTCTTTGTATATCACACATCATCATATCGTATAATCAGATTTTTGATTAAAGTGCATCATCCACATCAGTGGCCCCCCTTCCAGGTAACTGGCTAGCTGCAGGCATAGCAGATCTCACACCTGATCTCCAGGTGCTCCTTTCTTGAGGGTCTACTGTTGTGAGCTTCCACTCACAGCAGTCTTTCTCCGTCAGTTTTTTTTTCATGTTAGCTTGGGCCTACCTGCCCTCTGCCTGCCATCAATCTGTATATCGTGTATGCTGTTCTGACTGCACTACTAGAACGCTCCATGCGCCCAAACACAGCAAAGCCTTCTCTCTATCAAAATAAGGTTGAGGTCCTCAAGCTCAAGCTTTGCCAGCAGCTTGCTTGACCTTAGGTGACACATAGGTGAAAATTTCAGGATTATTTCAGTTCTCAATATGTTTTAGGTCTATTCAAGTTAGCTCATCGCATGCTGGGTAATTGATTATGCTTTTTAGCTCACCTGTCACATAATGACAAGGTGAGCTTTTATGATCAGTCTTCGTCCATAGTCCGTCGTCGTCCGTTAACAATTGTCTTAAATGACAACTCCTCCGAAACACCTGGTCCAATTTTGAAATAGTTTCACACAAATGATCAGTGGGTGGCCCTCTACCAAAATTGTTCAAATGGTTCTGGTCTGTTGCATATCTAGGACACAGAGGCTAAAAATAGATTTTTGAGATGAAAACTTTAAAAATCTTCTTGTCTGAAACCAGAAGGCCTTGAGCCTTGATATTTTGTATGTAGCATCACCTAGTGAACCTCTTCCAAGTTTATTCAAATTATACCCCTGAGGCTAAAAATAGCCCCGCCCCGGGGGTCACATGTTTTACATAGGCTTTTATAGGGAAAACATGAAAAAATCTTCTTGTCTGAAACCACAAGACCTAAAGCCTTGATATTTGGTATGTAGCATCACCTAGTGGACTTCTACCAAGTTTGTTTAAATAATGCCCCTGGGGTCAAAAATGGCCCCGCCCCAGGGGTCACATGTTTTACAGAGCCTTATATACGGAAAACATGAAAAAAATCTTCTTGTCTGAAACCACAAGGCCTAGAGCATTGATTTTTGGTATGTAGCATCACCTAGTGGCCCTCTACCAAGTGTGCAAATAATGCCCCTGGGGTCAAAAATGGCCCCGCCCCGGGGGTCACATGTTTAACATAGGCTTATATAGGGAAAACATGAAAAATCTTCTTGCCTCAAACCACAAGGCCTAGAGTCTTGATATTTGGTATGTAGCATCACCTAGTGGACCTCTACCAATTTTGTTCAAATAATGCCCCTGGGGTCAAAAATGGCCCCGCCCTGGGGTCACATGTTTTACAAAGGCTTATATAGGGAAAACATGAAAAAATCTTCTTGCTTGAAACCACAAGGCCTAGAGTCTTGATATTTGGTATGTAGTATCATCTAGTGGACCTCTACAGAGTAAGTTCAAATGATACCCCTGGGGTCAAAAATGGACCCACCACCAGGGGTCACATGTTTAACATAGGCTTATAAAGGGAAAACATGAAAAACTCTTCTTATTTGAAACCACAAGGACTAGAGCCTTGATATTTGGTATGTAGCATCACCTCATGGACCTCTACCACATGTGTTCAAATTATGTCCCTGGAGCCAAAAATTGCCTGGCCCCAGGGGTCATATAGGCTTAATAGGAAAACAGGAAAAAATCTTCATGTCTGATACCACAAGACCTCTGATAATTATGTAGCATCACCTTGTGGACCCTCTACCAAGTTTATTCATATTATGCCCCTGGGGCTAAAAATGTCCCCCCGACCAATAAAAAATTAACTTTTTCAGAATATGGTCATGTTGCATATCAAATTAACGGGAAAGCAGCTTACAATAACATAGTAGCAAATATTTTGCTCTTACACTTACCCTTGGCCCGCAGGGTGGGGTCAAAAGGTTAATTTGTTTTCTTTTCTGAAAGTAGTCATATTGCATAATCAAATTAATTAGAATGAAACATATTACACCATGCATGCAATTGTTTTGCCCTTCTACACACCCTTGACTCCTGTATGGGACCTCTTTTTTTCTGAAGAAGGTTATGGTTCACATCACTATGCAATTAAAATGTTTGACATTATGCACTCCCCTGGCCTTTTGGGTTGGGTAAAAAGGTCAGATATTGAATTGTGCAGATAAGTATAATTTGATTGAACTTAGTGACTTGATAGGCTTTGGTTATGATCTGAGTGATACCCAAGATGGACATAAGTGTTGGAGAATGGGGATTATATTTTGTGGTATACATCCTCTCCTCCTGACAAGGATTCAGGTGAGCGATATCCAGGGCCCATGGTCCCTCTTGTTTGTCATCTGCTGACTTTTTTTTTCAAAATAAACTTTTTCAAATACTTACAGGAACACTATTTCAATCTGAAAATGCTTCTCAAACATTAAAGTATCATCTTTCTAAGATTGGATGTCTCCATACAAAATGGCGTCAGCTTGCAAACATTTGTATGTCATAACATCACACTGTTATTGCTTTGTACAAAGTTTTTTTGATCAAAAGCATTGCATGGGCAAATGATCATTGTAGGTCTCAACACTCTAGCGCAGTCGGTAACGTGTCTGATTACAGATATGTGTCTGACTGCAGATCCAGGTGTCGCGAGTTAGATTCCGGCCCGGTCCCATACTTTCATGAAGATTGTTCATGAAATAAATTCTACGGCCATTCTCCTCCCTTCCGCTGATTCAAATAGGGTTGTTGGCAGTTATGTGCACGAAGTACAGGTTAACTGCTTAGTCAAACTTGCCCAAGCCTTGCGATGTCAACAAGCGTTCTCAAAGCCTTTCCTGGTAAACTTGATATCAAAAGACCCTCACTTAGTATTCTCTATTTATTACATCATGCCATCAAATCAGGGCTTATTTAGGTAATGCAAGCTAAAACAACCCATGTTCAATTAGCATGTGAACCTCATGATTTGACCAAGGATTTTTTATTTATTTGACAAAGGCTGCAACCAGCTGTGCAGTTATGCAAGAAAGTTTGTGTTTGTTTTAATGTTTGTCAATAGCTATTCCTATTCAGAGTTATTTATATTGCACCCTACTGACTGAAAATTAAGTTTTTATTTGTAATAATGCAGGGGACAACATATTTTAATATTGCACTTGTTCTGCAGGACGAGTGACTTACAGTATTCACTCGTCCTGCAAACACATGCACTTGTCCTTTAAAAGCAAATGCAAAATTATAGGATAATGACCATTTTATCGTCACTATAATTCCTTTGTAAAATTCCATGGTAAAAATTTGGTTTCCACAACATGACCATCTGTTATAATGAGGTGTGTTATAAAGGGACTGTATATTTTTTATTACAGGCTATGACTGCAGTTGCTGTGTTAATCAAGTGTGGTCTTAGTATACACCCAAATGTTTTTCTGCCACACAAAAGGCTAGACCCAAAGCCAGTTGTCCCAGTGGTATGTATTTTCCTGAATGTCTTGCTCTAAGCACACCATACTTTAGCCAGTACACATCATTTTGGTTCTTATCTTATCAGCGTGCACCAAAGTCTCAGATGAATTCAGGCAATCGTGCCTGAGCCTTGGCTGCTATGGATATGGATGAAACATCAGAAATAAGACAAGGGAGCCCCACTAGATAGCTGACTATGTGCATTTGATAAGTGACTTCATGCATTTGTTGGTAATAAAAAAAGTCACAGTTTGATATGAATATAAAGTGTAAAATCAAAAGAAAATTCCTTTTTGTAAGTACAAAAAAAATTCATCTCTCGGTAGAACATGCAAATTTTCAGTCGTGGTCCGCAATCATGAAAATTTAGATGTTTTTGACATACTCAATGAAATACTTTTGGTATTCATAGACAACTTTTTGAGTGTAAAACTGTCAATATTTTCTTACCTATCAATACAGTCAACCCTCTTTATAAAGACCATGTTAGTTCCAAGCTATCTTTGATGTTAAAGTGAATTTGCTGTTATCAGGAAATGCTATCCAGTACCAGGTTTCCACATCATAATCGTATGTGATAAAAGAAAATATTATAAACATGAAGTTAAATGCTATTATTCTAAATGTACATATCAGTTTAGTTTCATATTGCATCAAAATTCACAAAGCTTCCCTCTTATCAAATCTGAAAGAAACCTGTTCATGCAAAATATCTTGTCCTGATCACCAAATTGACTGACACATGGTAAAAATTCTGTTATAATGAATTCATTTTCTATAGAAAATGTATATCTGTTCCCAGAACTTACTGTCTGTGTCGTTAAGTGAATATTCTGTTATAAAGAGGGAATTTTAATGGAAACAGATCTGTTCCCTGCAAATTATGTCGGATAGTGAATATTCTGTTATAAAGAGTGACATTATAAATAGGTTTGACTTATTAACATGCTTTTTGGGTTCTCAAAAGAACCGTCTCATTGAGACTCTCATTGAGATGGTTCTTTTGAGAACCCATACAATATGTATGGTATCAGAAATAAGGAAATTAATTCTTGATTATTTTCTCTTATCTAGAGGCCTAGTTCTGTAAATCTGGAAATTTTCGTGAGAATTTTATTTTCATGAATAGCGTTAAAAGACATATTAACGACACTAAAAATATGCGACTAGGGTATGATTTACCTGCATCAGTAAACGACAAAATGATTTCGCCATTTCTTGATTATTTTATTTTTACAAAACTTCTTGCCAAAATTTCCGAATTTACAGTATTCATCTCAAACAAAGTAAGTATCCCCAGGGGGGTGGGTACTCTCATTGTTTCTTCATACATAGGCTTTGGCCCAGCATCTACTGTTCAGGAATTTCAAGCACCCCAAAAAAATATTTGAAATTGTACCAACCCCAAAAAATATCCCCCATTCTGTACCTTGACCTTAAGAAAAGACCCTAAAATGCATAGAAATGACCCCTAAAAATAGTCAAAATTTTGAGGTGACCCCCAAAAAATATCCACAAAATCTTCATACCCCAAAAAATATTCATTTTTCTGAAAACTCCAAAAATATTGAAATTCAAAATTTTAAACCCCCAAAAAAGACCCGTGCCTACATTTGTATGAAAATATCAGAGTACCCCCCTGGGTAAGTATCATTTATATTTTCACTATTTATAGGGGCGGTTTATCCCTGAAGGAGCCATTGGAAGTGATGCGGTGTTAGCAAGTGTGTTCTACAGAATAGATTTCAACTTTATCTTGCCAAATTTTGTTCTTAACAAATTGCTGACTCTGTGTTGTAAAATAAGGCGACCTTTGATAGCATGGCAAACGGGATTCATTCTCCAAGATTCTTTCGTTGAAACGCTGTTTCACATCGTGGAAAAGGGAAGTAAGTATTTGTAATCTAAAGTTTCCAAGAAATAAATTTTGAATTTGCGATAAAAGCTATATTACTGTAGATTTGGAAATGTTCGCGAGGAACTTAATTTTCTCTAATATTCGGAAATTTGTTGACTCACGAATTCAAATTTCTGGCTAATATTGACTTACTCAGAAACAAGTTACATTGGTCATTAAAGATCTATGAAAATGGCTTATGACGGATGACAGAACTTATGAATACTGAAGAAAGAAAATTATAAATGTTGTCATTTTGGCATATCGTTTTTATTTTTCACTCCCTCAATTTTATACACAAACCTGTAACAGTGCAAGATGAAACAATATTTGTGTATTCATTTGCACTTCGATAAGAAGAAATCAAACACATGTTTTTGTGAAATTACCAGTGTAGTTTATTGAACATGAAAAGATTACGCAAATCAATGTCATCCACATGAGCGTTAATCCGTTACACAATAGATGCCACACAAAAGTGTTTAATTAATGGCTTGGACAAGTGAGAGATAAGTGATCAATTACCATAAAATACGGGATCATTGATTCAGATATGGACCAGTGATTTTCAGTGTGTGTTCATAGAGACAATGCCTTACAAAGCCAGTTAAAGTTCGCAAAATAAAGATCACATGAAAATTTCCAAATCTACAGTATTTAGAAATATTTTTTTTCCGGTAATAGTTGCTTGAATCCAATTTTAATATCCAATACAAAATTTGAAGGAAAGGGTTAAATTTTCTGATTATCCAGTATTTGTCCAGGGACATGACATAACCACTGATGTCATTGTGACATATTATGTTTAAACCTGGTAGCCGCCATTTTGTGAATACCTGAAAGTTAACAAGGACGACAGATTGCATAAATTGATTGTCCTATTAATAGATTGAAGTTGTTTTGGCAAAAATTATTTGACAACATCAGGACTTCAGTTAAGAGTGTGTAATGAAAATTTAACTTTATTATTTCTCAGCCAAAAGTCAAACATATGTTGTGGGTACTCAAAAGAACCGTCTCAATGAGACAATTCTTTTGAGCATCCAAAACATATGTTAAAATTGATGGGTAAGAAAATGTTTACAATTTTACGCTGAAAATCTTTGTTTATCTAAACCTGTGACAACATGGTTTATTTGAAGACGCTATCACTCAGTGTCATTTAAATGACTGGGAATTTCGCAGATATTTGTAAAGTACAAGAGTACAGTGCATGTATTAACTTGAATACGGTAAATTTCTTTTTGTTTTATTCCAGGCACCAGTTCTTTAAACTTCAGTGTTCATATGGCAAAGGAAGAACAGCGGGACAGTGTGGGGGTAGACATGCTGTGGAATATTTCAGACCAGTACAGAATTCTGCTGGACTATGTGTTGTCATCGGCCAACATTCCTCACACCTACAACCTAGTCAGTGGCAAGCCTTTACCACCTGGTAAGGACTATAGTACACAACCCATTTATTCCACCAGTCCCCCCCACCCCCCACCCCCCCAATAGAAAGTACAATAGAAAGTAATTAATTACAGGCTAATTGAAGAGTGTTTACAAACATTTAATGAGGGATCATTCCTACCATATTGTAAGCTCTATAATAAATGCATTTGAAAAAAGTGTGAATTTTCACTTTAAAATGATGGATAAGAAAATCATATTTTTACAATCAAAATATTTGGTAATTTGGACTTATGTAAAATCCAGGCCTTCAGTTAAGAGTGCGTACCGGAAAAAGAATTTTCTTATTTCTCAACCAAAACATATGTTGTGGGTACTCAAAAGAACCATCTCATGAGACATTTTTAGCACACAAAACATATGATAAAAGTGATGGATAAAAAAAATTATAACATTTTTACACTCAAAATATTTGTAAATTTAGATCCTTGGAAGAACCTTTTTTTTTCTACCTTCAGGTCAAGCTCCAGGGTTAGTTTCCTATCACCAATGGAGACTGTCACAAGATGAGGAACAGCCAATGTTACTGTGTGGGAATTGTGGTATCTTCCCTAACTCAACTAAAATTCCATGGGTACGTATGTCAGATTTACGATAAATGTTCAATTTTTTTTTTAGCATTTTTCCCTTTCTGTTCTCAAATCAAATGTTGGTTATCAGGGCTGGAATTTACAAAACACACTCCAGAATAGCAAATTGGGGAGGAGAGACCCTGATCAGACTTCTTCTTCAGAAGCAGTCTAATCTTTGTCTGCTCTGTTTGTCTAGGTCTTTTTGACAGGCAACTAGTATTTGATTTTTTTGACATTTGACTGAAATATTTTGTTGGTACCTACCAGAGCCCTAGAGAAAAAGGATGGTGTGCAGTTTTGCACTGATTTTTGTAAAGCACCAGTGTTGTTGTGCCACGTGGAGTTGGTAAAACTTCTCCTCGTACATCGATATAGTGTTGATGTTTTTTCATATTCTGGTCATTCTGGAATATTCGGTTCTGACGGAAAGCAGAATACTGCTTAAGCCGGTGCTAGGGGGCATGAGAATTGCTGCACTTTCCATTAGTTCTCATTAACAGACTCAATAAAACGGAGTCTGCTATTTTCTTATATTGGAGGTTCTCTCTATTTCTGAAGGATCCGTTTTTCCCCGATTATTGTGTACAGTAAAACCTGTGTAAAACAGCCACTCAAAAATAGACAAAACAAAGACCTTAATGACAAATGTTAGCTTAATGAAGGTCAAAAGTATTGCAGAATGCTCCCCCTCTCCCTTCTTTTACTTTTGACCTGCATTAAGTGACAATTGGTCTTGAAAACCAATTTTCGGTCTTTTTGAGAGTAGCCTTTTTACACAGGTTTTACTGTATTGACTTTAAGCTCAGACCCAGTATAAACCGACTGGTCTCTGACAGAAATACAAAGTTAACTAATGTTGTCGAGGCTTTGGTTTTAGTACTATTTCAAAGTACTACAGACTATAAAATGGATTCTGAACATACCCAAGATTATACGAAGTTATTCAGGGTATGTAAAGTTGAAATATTACAAGTAACAGTAAATAAAGTTGAAGTTTTATCATCTTTTTAGGTTGTTTTCTGCTGATTTTGACTTAAAGTGCCGAAAATAGCTAAAAAGGGTACCTTGGTTTCTTGCTGATGTTCATAAAGACAGATAAACTTTCAATAAATATAACAACACATTCTTAAAGATAGTATATTAAATCATCCCTTTTTGAAAAAAAGTCACAGATATGCAGAGAAATAATGGAGATATGAATATTCAATCTTCAACATACGTCAGTTTTAAATGCTCAGCCTCGACAACGTATTTCCAATATATACATTTACCTGTATGTCAGTTACCAGTCCGTGTAAACTGGGTCAGAGCTTTAAGGGAACCAATAGCCATGCAATTTGTGCACAGGTTTTATATTTTTACTTTTTCTGCAAATGTAACAGCAACATGGGACAATCACATGATTTTTAAGAAGATTAATTTTATACTGGCCTCGTCACGAGAAAACCTGACTTTGTTGCATGTGCCTGCACATCCACTTACATTTAGTCTGATCAGTGCCTTTGGGTTTTGCTCTCTGTAAAAAGTAGAATAAATCAACTTGCTACAGGCAAAATGTTATTATTCCAGCTAGTCTCTGTAGCTTAGCAGGCTGGTTTGATCCTTATTTGGTTGGAAATCCTAAAGACTGTTTACTGGCATTGCAGCACATAAAGATGTTGTCAGCTCATTCTTCAACAAATTGGTAATGTCTATCTGGATCCCTGCTGCACAATTGTAAAGAAGGGCAAATCTGCCCATATATCTTATTCCAGCGAGTAGGCAATTTTGAACATTGTATTGTTATTGTAGAAAAATTGCAATTTTAGTTGGAAACAAGGCCTTAGGTTTCAATCTTTTAGTTTAAACAATATTTAATTTCTGAATTTACAAGCATAATACAATATATATTAATGTATAGTGGTACAGGATTTGACAGTAAGCTGAAGGTTATATTTAAGTCATTTTCTAAAATCAACATTTCAATCTTTTAAATAATAATTTAATGTTTTAGCTTTTTTCGAGGACAACAAATCTCCATATTGACGCCAACTCTTTATTTGTTTATCCACTTCTCAACCCTTAAAGCGCCAAGAAAAAAATGCATCTGAAAATGTCATCTGCTGAAGTTGTCTGATGCAAATAATTGCCTAACATTACTGACAAATTAAGTATAGAAGCAAACAGCGTGGACCCAGAACAGACTGCTCCTATAGGAGCAGTCTGACCTGGATCCACACTGTTTGCCATAGAGGCTTCTTAAACATTTCAGCAGAGGAGAAAAGCAGACGACTTTTGTTGCGATTGGCGCATTAAGGGTTAAAAACAAATTTATATAACATTCTGTGAGAAGCGATATATTCATAGTACAATGTATATCTTTAACGGTAAAGTACATGATTATTTTTTAAAAAAATAGTTTTTAAAGACTTCCAGAAAAGAATGCATATTTGAAAATTAACTTTCTTATTTCTCAATCAATACATTCGTTGTTAGTACTCAAAAGAACCGTCTCGCTGAGACGGTTCTTTTGAACACATAAAACGCATGTTTCAACTTCTTGATAAGAAAATAATGGCAATTTTACGCGCAGAAATGTTGCTATGTTTTTGCTATATTTTTCAGGATTTGTATTGCCAAAACAATCACACCATTACATACATTGTGGGTACTCAAAAGAACAGTCTCACTGAGATGGTTCTTTTGTGCAACCAAAATGCAGGTTTGAACTTATTGATAAGAAAATAATGGCAATTTTACGCTCAAAAATTTTGCTATGTTTTTACTCTATTTTTCAGGATTTGTATTTTCAAAACAATCACGTCATTACATATGCTGAACTGTATCAATGAGACAAACTTATTGATAAGAAAAAAATGACAATTTTGTGCTAAATAATTTTGCTATGTTTTCACTCTATTTTTCAGGATTTGTATTGCCAAAACAATCACACCAGCTTGAAATCAGAGTACGTAAAGCAGAGAGCGAGTGATGTGAAACAACAAGGCAATGTTCTGACTTTTGTCAACAAAGGAAAATGCTATCTACTTGCTCCCTTGGAAGTGGCAGAACAGAATTCTTTCAAAGTGACTTTCCTTGATGGATCTGTTGGAGACTCCAAAGTCAGCCTGGGGTAAGTTATATATTTTATACCAAACTCCCCAGTAGTAGCATCTGCAATGTTCTTTCCAGAATTTTATAATTTATAAAGTCTCCTTAACGATAGACGTGTTTGGTTCTCGAAAGTCAGCCTGGGTGGGTTTTATATATTTTTAAACCAATCTCCTCAGGAGCAGCAAAGGCAATGTTCTTTCCAGAACTCTATAATTATTTTTAAAGTCACATTCACTAATGGTGCGGTTGGCTGAACTCCCCAACAGTAGCATCTGCTGTGTTCTTTCCAGAATTCTAAACATAATTCTTTTAAAGTTACCTTCACTGATGACTGGTTGGCTTTTCTCAAATCTACCAAAGTTGCTCAAATGATTTCACTCTGCTTAACAAAATTGCCTCCAGGGCTAAAAACTCAGCTGAGCAATCCAAATAATTTCACTCTGATTTTTTCGTAAGGACCACTACTCAAAATTGCTCTAAACATAATGACTCCCAGAGCTAAAAATAGAATCAAGATCAAAAGGTTTAAAAATAGAAGAAAAACCCCATCTCCAATTAAAAGTTATTTCACACAAATGTTCCTTATATAACTCAACCAAAGTTGCTCCACAAAGATTTTGCTTAGCTCAACAAAATTGCCTCCAGGGCTAAGGTGAGCAACCCATAGCCTTTATAACCCTCTTGTTTAGAATATCTGTCCTTTTGTCTATCTTCCTAGTCTGTTGTGAAAATTTCAAACAAATGTGGTATAAATAGAGAATACTAGGTGAGTGTCTTTTGATATCAAGTTTACCAGGCAAGGCTTTGAGAACGCTTGTTGACATCGCGAGGCTTGCCGAGCCATTCAACATGCGTTCTCGAAGCCGAGCCTGGTTTAAAACTTGATATCAAAAGATGCAAACCTGGTATTCTATCTATTAGCTTACCAAGTTGATTCACTCTTCAAACTAGTGAATATGACGTAATGATCAATTTTTTGTGTCAATTCAGCGTCATTGGCGACGTCATTCAAAAAGTGCAACGTAATCATGACCTGATAAAGACACATGCTATGAGATAGACAACGTTTATCAGGCAACGTGCAATGCTGCAGTCGATATGAATGGTAACTGATAATATACCTTCCCAATACCCTAAGAGCATGGGCATTTTTGGCCCCTTGGTACATGTACTTGTGAGCAGGTCAAAAGCTCATTATATTGAAAGTGTGATGATTAGGGATGACTTCAAATGACTTTGCAATTTTACAGGGTTCGCACAGGCTTGAAAAGTACTTGAATATACAGGACTGTCTTGAAAAGTCCTTGAAAATTAAATTTGCCTTGAAAAGTACATGAAAAACACTCAAAGGCCTTGAAAAGTCCTTGAATTTTAACATATACAGGAGGATTCAACACTGTCTTTGGAGACCAAAATCAGTATAAATTTGTGGTGCCTTTTTTTGGTGCAGCATATGATGCACCAAATAAAGGTACCACAATTTTATACAAATTTTCTAAAATTTATATCTTTATTGAAGAAGTATTGCATTCAAAAATAGAATTTTAACGTGTAAATCAGCGTTATTCATAAGTTTTCAGTCCTTGAAAACAGTAGGAAAGTCTTTTTGAAAAGCCCTTGAATTTTACACAAACTTGCCTGTATGAACTGTATGAACCTTGTTTTAGTTTTGTTTGTCCTTATGATATATTTATTTTTATTTCCAGATATATCTTCAAAGAAAAGACTATGTAAGTTCTATGTGGTCTATGGATCGAGGAGACATATGGGCCTCGTCGTGACAAAACCTGTCTTTTCTGGGGTTTCTGACAAAGCGAGTTTCAGACCAATCTCCTCAGCAACAGAAACTATGTAGAGAAGTGAAATTTTGCTCATAGCAAGTCTGGATATTATACTTTCCAATAAGCGAATAACAAAGGCGCAAATCAGACTGCGGGGATGCGCAGGCTGGTCTGTGTCTTTGTTGTTCGCAAACTTCCGAAGACAGGTTTTCTCGCGTCGAGACCCATATACGAGGTTTTGGTACTTTTCACACAGGCGACCTTTGAAGACTCAAACTTCAGCAGATAATTCAGTGATCATAGGGCCAGTAAAGCAAAAATGTTTAGCGTAAAATTGTGATTATTTTCTTATCCATCAGTTTAAACATGTGTTTTGGGTGCTCAAAAGAACTGTCTCACAGAGACGGCTCTTTTGAGTACCTACAACATATGTTTTGGTTGAGAAATAAGAAAAATAATTTTCAGGTACACACTCTTATCTGGGTGCCTGGTGATATTGTAAACTTTTTGAAATAATACAGTGATATTGTACATTTCCTGCTTCTTGAAATAATTTAGTGATATTGTATATTTCTTGAAACAGTTCCATGATATTGGACATGGCAAGATAATTAAATGATAATTTATACTTCATGAAATTATGCAAACATCTACATCTATATGTTACACCTTGCCATCAATCATGACTTTTGTAGGAGATAATTCAATGAACTTGTTTACACTGGGAACTAATTGACTGATAATTTCCACTTCATAAAATGATGTAACTGCATTATCCACTTCTGGAAATAATTAAATGATGTTGTTCACATAAGGAAATGAGTGAATTATAATTTACACTTCATGAAATAATTGTCAGTCTTATTGAAAATGTTATGGAAAGATTTAATGCAAGTATATTATTCTTTTATGAGATAAAGCAATTCGGAATGCTAGTTGTAAAACACTAAAGGAAATAATGCACATATATTTTTATTTCAAAAAAAATATGTGAATAGAAACTTACAGTTCATGAAATAATTCAATGATAAAGTACTTTTCATGAAATAATACAGTAAACGCTATCTTCACTCACAAATAGACAAAACAAAGATCTCAATGACAAATGATGGCTTAATGAAGGTAGAAAGTATTGCAGAATGCTCCCATTGGAGCATTCTGCAATACTTTTGACCTGCATTCAGCGATAATTGGTCTTGAAAATTAATTTTGGTCTTCTTTTTGAGTAGTTGCTTAAGACTTGTTTAATTGTACAATGATACTGTTCATTTTGGGGGATAAGTAATAAATAAAGGATACTTATTCCAGGCTTTCTTGTTTAAACTGCAAGGTGGGTGTAGCCCTCTGAGCGGTTTTAAACAGAAAGCCGAGGAAATATCCTTTACTTTGCTTGTAGTATGGCGCAGGTGCATATAACACGAGTTACTGTCACCTGACAAAATTTACATTCGCTCCTCCCTGCATCTGTCCAAAGCTGTCAATTATTTTACATTTACTGGTTAATTTGTCGCTATCATGTTCGGAAGTGCCCGCCTACATCGCTGTTTAAATAAATTGGAAGTTAGAGTACAGTTTTTAAGCTCCACCTTCTTCATTATTCTAGGGTGTCTTATTTAATCGTCAGCAAAGATCATAGTTAAAAGCATCAGCCATACTACAATTCAAAGCAATTGATCCATCTCTGTTGATTTATGACATTGTACACTTCAGGTTAGCTGCAAAAGAAGCAAGTGAGAATTATGGGGAAGAAAGGTAAGTGTGTTGTAAGATAGACATTAGTTCAAGTATGTGGAAAGGTTTCCAGCACTATGCTTCTTGGTCAAGGTCATAGTGGGAGGTCAAAGGTCACATGTACTGAATTTGTGCTGACTCCATACCTCCTTAATAATGGATTCTTTTCTTAACATAAATTTTATTTAAATTTTTTACCATTGCTATGGTAACAAAAATGGCCGACAAAATAGGCTTAAAACAGAGAAATTGCCATTTGGTCCAAATTTAAGGCTTTTGGAGACCGATTTTTTAAGAATTAGATATCAGCACAGCTAAATACCAAAAAATCCTTTTCATATGTTGTGTGCCTTGGTAATTCTCATCTTCAGTTAAAATATCTTTTTGGTATTTGCTTGCTCTATGTTAATTTCTCTGTCAAACCTCTCAATTTTTTCTCCAAAATGGTCAATTTCCTATTTTCAGCCTATTTTGTAACAGTAAAAGTCAAAGTAATTTTAGACTTTTACACTTAGGTTATTGCTCTAACAAACTAATAAGAACACATTGGTGAAAAACAATTTTTATATTTTAGCCTCATAAGGGGGCCAAAAAAGCCCCTAAATGCATGTAGCTCTTTTGAACTTTCACCCATGTTATCATTATTATGTGATATCTAATATTTCAGTGCTTTCCTGATGGAAGTTCAGTTAGACTTGGGAGATGGATTTGTCTTATCAAAATCAGCAGACAATATCACCAAAATTGGTCAGATTCCACAGGCTAGTCTGCCTGGCCTTGGTGAAACATTGACCATTGAGCTTGAGGAGGTTCCAAATGATTTGAAATCTTGTTCCATGAAATTCTCTCGGAACGAAGAAGTGATCGGCAAGGTACAAGTACCAAGACATCGCTACATTCCAAGTTTGGAGTCGAAAGAAGGGCTCTCTGTGATGATTCATCCACTATTACAAGAGGTACTTAATTTCCACTTAATATTTGTAAAGTTCTCTGTGATGATACGTCCACAATTACAGAGGTACTTAATTTACCCTTAATATTCATTAAGTTCTCTGTGATGATACATCCATTATTACAAGAGGTGCGTAATTTACCCTTAAAATTCATAAAGTTCTTAGTGATAGTATATCCATTATTACAGGAGGATTTAAGATTTATCCTTAATATTCATAAAGTTCTCTGTGATGATACATCCAAAAATACAAGAGGTAATAGATTTACCCTTAATATTCATAAAGTTCTCTGGGATGGTACATCCACTATTATTAGAGGAACTAGATTTACCCTTGATATTCATAAAGTTCTTTGTGATGATACATTCACTATTTCAAGATGTACTAGATTTACCCTTAATATTCATACAGTTCTCTGTGATGATACAGCCACTATTTCAAGAGGTACTAGATTTACCCTTAATATTCATAAAGTTCTCTGTGATGATACATCCACTATTTCAAGAGGTACTAGATTTACCCCTTAATATTCATAAAGTTTTCTGTGATGCTACATCCACTATTACAAGAGGTACTAGATTTATCCTTAACGTTCATAAAGTTCTCTGTGATGATAATCCCCAATAACAAGAGGTACTTAATTTTATCCCTGATATTCATAAAGTTCTCTGTGATGATACATCCACTATTTCAAGAGGTACTAGATTTACCCTTAATGTTCATAAAGTTTTTTTTTGTGATGAAAAAATTCATTATTACAAGAGGACTTAATTTACCCTTGATAGTAATTAAGTTCTCTGTGATGATACATCCACTATTACAAGCAGTACTAGATTTACCCTAAATAATCTTTAAGTTATCAATGCATCAACTACTAAAAAGGTACTAGATATTTATAAAGTTCTCTGTGATGATACATCCACTATTACAAGAGGTACTAGATTTACCCCTAATATTCATTAAGTTCTCTGTGATGATACATCCACTATTACAAGAGGTACTAGATTTACCCTTGATATTCATAAAGCTCTATGTGATGATACATCCATTATTACAAGAGGTACTAGTTTTACCCTTAATATTCATAAAGCTCTCTGTGATGATACATCCACTATAACAAGAAGTATCAAGGATCTGTGATGCCTAATGTAGGTAAATGCCTATGATTTATTAAGGAGCGCAGTGGTTCAGTGGTAGAGTGCTTGACTCGAGACCAAGGGGCCGCGGGTTCGAGCCTCACAGGTGTCACTGCGTTGTGGTCCTTGAGCAAGACACATTTATACTAGCTTAGTACTGGTTCAACCCAGGAAGACCCGTCCCTGTTTAACTGAAAGATTGTTGATGGGAAGTAAAGAATCAAATCAAACAAACAAACAAAGCCTATGATTTATAGTAAAAATGAAATTTTGTCAACTGTCATATTTTCTTCACAGTTAAGCTACCTTGACTTGAGTACTTCATGATTGTGGAATAAGATGTCCATATAAAATGCTTTAAGCATGTAAAATTTGGGGTAGAAGAATCAGTTTTACAAGAAATAGATCAGTTTTAGCAGTGAATTATTACTCAACAATTCATGCACTGGAGCTGATCTATTTTGATTCTAACACACAATAAACGACGAAAACACATTTGAAGTCTTCAGCTTCTTCCAATTTTCCATCATTGCAATGAAGAACTCCCGCCAAAACTTAGACTACCTTGCATTCGTTTATGTGTATTTGTAACATCTTTTAAGCATAAAACCGATGTTACACCATCTAACCGCATGAATGACATTGTTTTCCAGTAACAAATGACGTCAGCTAGCACACAGTTTCCTTGCGCTTTCAAAACTGTGAATTATTGTTTGATATATCACACTTTTTTAGCACTGACTCTATAAGCGAGGTGTGTTAGAACAAAATGTATAGACACGATAAACAATTTTTTATATTTGAGAAATTACAATTTAAAAAGTGGACAGTTGGCATCCTTGTTAGTGTATGTTGTGGTGGTAAAAGTAATAATTGAGCCGCGACATGGGATTTCCAACAATGTGGCATTTTGACAAGTGTAGACTCGACGAGCCTGTACAGCCCCCTTTTAAGCTTAGATACACCAAATACAGCTCCGTCAATAGCTTAACACTCATAGAATATTCAAGAGACTAGCAAAGGCTCTGATCAGACTGCGCATATGCGCAGGCTGATCTGAAGCTTTGCTGGTCACTCATACCACATTGTTGGAAATTTCATGTTGTGGCTCAATTTTATGAGTTTGGTTTTCAGACCACCAGTCAGAACTCAGAACTTGAAGTTGGTATGAAACTGGAGGCCCTGGACAGAAAGAATCCACATTTGATCTGTTGTGCAACTATCAGTAAGTGTTATTATATTTGCGACCAATCATAGGGCTCTAGAGCTTTGCCTACTGGAAAATTTTGCATGCTTTTTTTTTTGTGGTCTGCTGAATTTTTTTTAAAATCAACTTTTTTGAAAAATTCTTTCAGAAATACCTTCAAGAGTGTCGAAGGGTTTGGAGCCAGGTCAGAACCAAAGTTCTTTTGGTCCTGATCTGGGTCCAAACTGTTTGCAAAGGTAATCAGCAAATGACAGTAGTAGATAAAGAGCTTTAAAAGATGTATCAAGATTCCAGGTAGCCTCATTATAACATACATGTATGGTAAATGTTCTAAAATGTTGAACACTAGTTACCTGCCATTAAGGCCTAGACAAACAGCACAGACCCAGATCGGACTAGCAGTCTGATCAGGCTCTTCCCTGTTTGCTATTCTGACAAGTAATTTGTGAATTTCATCCCTTATAACCCACATTTTCCATTAGAAAAGAAAGTGAAGAGTGTTCGAAATTTTAGAGCATTTTTGTAACTTGGAATCTGACATCAAATGGTCATGTCTTTACCATAAAAATAAAAAGAATTTACCGAAAATTATAGGATTTTACCATCACTTGTTTCACCTAATACACACCGGATACATAGACTGCCATTGAAAATGCCCTTGACAATCAATGAACACAAATCTAAAATCTCAAGAAACAGTGTTTCGATCACCTATTGATCCCAGTTGGCGACAAATGGCAATAAAATAACTCTGTTTCTAATGATTTTTGGTCTACGTTCATCAATAGTATTAACATTTTCAATTGCGGCCTATCCGGCGTGTAATACACAGGTCACTATTATGGCAAAAAAACAAGATCTTTTAACTCTGCTACTCTTTACATACTTTTTATAAGGAAATTTTATTTTAGAATAAACTTTCAAAATCATTTTTCAGGAATACCATTAGAGTGTCATACAGTTTGGATCCAGATCAGGCCCATAATTGTTTCAGTCCTTTTCGAGGTCCAACTCATTTGCAGAGCTTATCAGCTGACGACAAAAGTCACCACTGCTGTGTGTATTTACTTTGGTGGCTAATGTTGCAAACAATAGGGACCCAAATTAGACTGCTCCTAAGGAAGCAGTCTGATCAGGGCTCACAGTGTTTGCTGATTATATGAAAAGACATAATAAGCAAAGCTATAAAAGTTGCATCAAGATCCCTATAATTATAAGGTAACTTTTAATCAAGTGTAATTTGGCATACAATGGTCATGTCTTTGTGGACCAGAAAACCCTAAACTGGTCCCGAGGTTATATCCCTTTTTTCATGCTCAACTCAACTGAGCACAAAATTTCAACTGCTCATTAAAAACTAAAATACCAACAAATAAAGATGTTTCTTGCATTGCGTCTCTCAGAGGTTGTATTTATCATGCTGATAAATGTTAAAATGCCAACAATTGTTTGCATTTTAACATTTATGAGCAGGATAAATTTCGTGCTTGGCTGATTTGAGCATGGAGAAAGTTTTATAACCTAGGGGCAAGGTACTTTGGCAAATAGCGAAGACCCAGTTGTGCAGCATATCATCGGGGTCTGCACTGTTTGCTAAGACAAAATGGATCTTTAAAGAATGAAAAACAATATTTTTTGGAAATAACGACCTGTGACCCCTTAATATATACAATGGACTATCCCAAGTGTATTGTATAAAACTGGCAGGGAACAGTACATTAAATTCAGAAATTTTCGCGAGACTTTTATTTTCGCGAATAGCGTTAAAAAACATATTTGCGACGTTGAAAATACACGACAAGGGCGTGATTTACCTATATGAGTAAACAACACAGTGATTTCAACAATTCGTGAGGATTTTATTTTCACAAAACTTCGCATATGCAAAGTTTTTCAAAAATAAAACCCTTGCGAAAATTTCAGAATTTACAGTATACGATGATCATAGGGTTAGATAAACAAATATCTTCAGCATAAAATTGGAGATATTTTCTTACCCATAATTTTTAGCATATGGTTTGGGTGCTTAAAAGAACTGTCTCATTTAGATGGTTCTTTTGAGTACCAACAACATATGTTTTGGTTGAGATATAAGAAAATGATTTTTCTGTTATGCACTCTTAACTAAAGGCCTGGATGACCAGCCCTTATGATATATCTAAAAACAATAAAAGCCATGTTAAATCTTTGCATGCTTGTGATGATTTTTGCCATCTGCCGACAACCTTTGCAAATAGTTTGAACCCAGATCGGGCCTATTAAAATGTTGGACCTGATTTCGATCCAAGTTGTTTGACACTCTGATTGTATTCCTGAAAGATTTATTAAAAAAAAAAAAGTAATTTTTTAAGAAATCAGCAGATGATAAAACGCATGAAAAATTACTCAGCATGCAGAGCTTAATCCACTAACTGTAAGAGTGCTTGATCACATGTTAATTTGTTTGTCGGACTATGTCACAATTTAAGTCATCAGTGCATTGGTCAGTTATACTCTGTGAGGTGATTTTTGAGTGACAATCTGGGCGTGGAACAGAAGCGTCTATTATGCTATGCTTTGTGGTTTTTCCAGCTGACATAAGGGATGATGGACAGGTCAAGATTCATTTTGATGGATGGAACTCGGGCAACTATGACTACTACACCGATTTCTCGTCAAGTGACCTTCACCCTGTCGGCTGGATGTCCATGAACAACAGAACATATAAGTCAAAACTAAATCCAGAACTCCAGGCTCCAAAAGGTAACATGTGTAACGTTATCTGCTATATTATACAATTATTGACTTATGTTAAGGTAGACATGGAGTGTTATTGAACAGTAAACGTCATATTGACCGACGCGAATATGATTAAGTTTACTGTTCAATAACACTCCATGTCTACCGAAACATAAGTCAACAATTGTTTTATTATATAATAAATGTATTTTGTGCATTTCCTGCCATTTTAGACCATTAAAATGTTGACGCTAGGGATGGATCATGCGTAATTACTTGACGTTCTGACGTCACATCCCGTAAGCCAGTCAATATTACCTCGTGCCGTGTGCTTTGCAATGTCACGTCCGGCAAACCATGCGATATGTAGTTTTATTGACTCGAGTGGATATGCATATGGGCCAATCAGAAGATGTTTATTTATACATTATATAATAATGTCTGTTGTTGTATTTTGGATGCCTCTTTGGCAAATAGTCACATGAAATATCAAAGTAAGAAAGACGGCAAAGATCAGGAAACGATACAATCAAGTACCACACCTGACCCAGGATACCACATGGAAAAGTAACAAAAATACAATAAACATCACCAACAAGAACCAAGAGGTCAGCCCTTTCCCAGCAGGTGACCACAAGGCAGCAATGAACAGTTGCAGAAGCATGAGAAACACAAGACACAAAAAACACATATGATCCACAAAAGAAGTACCGCCTTGGAACAGTCAGCAAAAATATTTTACTGGAGGGTTTCACGGTGCCAACCTCACCCTTAGTTCAGATGTGGATCAAGACACATAGATGTTTGGTTTGCATGAAAGACCCCTATATCCAGCCTTATATCTCTCTGAAAGTGTTAACTCTTTCTTTAATAGTGACAAATTTGTCGTCTGCTGATAACCTTTGAGAACAGTTTGGATCCAGATCAGGACCCACGTTCTACAGAACATTGGTCCTGATGTAGATCCAAACTGTTTGACACTCTGATTGTGTTCATGAAAGAATTATTTGAAAATGTTATTTTCCAAACATGTTTACACGTGGGTCTTTACATGGCAGTGACATAAATGACATCATTATCAGCCATGGTGCCAAGCATTTTGTGACTATTTTTAGTAAAACATGTAATAAAAAGCTACATTTTGTTTTTAATCTTCATATCTTTTTTGTAATGCCTTATCCCTTAGCCGGCCAATTACTATTTATCTTGAAAATATTGTCTGCTTTTTACATCTGCTACATATATTTAAATACACATCAGATTAGTTTTATTTTTGGTGTTTTCTATGTCGAAGATGTTTGTTGGGGACATCTTGTTTTGGTCCCTTGTGTGTGTGTACGTATGTGCTTTTTTTAAGATATTTTATTTGAGGCACTTTATGGATTAAATGGGCCATGTCGCGAGAAAACCTGTCTTCGGGTATTCCGACAAAGCGAGTTTCAAACCAGTCTCCTCAGCTACAGAGACTAGCTAGAAAATTGAAATTTCGCTCGTAGCAAGTCTAGATATGATGCTTTTTGAAAAGGGAATGACAAAGGCGCTGATCAGTCTGCGCGGATGCGCAGGCTGGTCTGCGGTTTTGTTGTTCGCAAACCTCCGAAGACAGGTTTTCTCGCGCCAAAGCCCAAATAAAAAGCAGTATTTTTCAGGCTGGTCGGGGAGTTTTTCTTGGGCAAGCTACTGTGTTGATGAAGGAGCCTTCCCTATACCAGAATTCTTGTTCTCCAAAGTAAGTCATAAACTATGCTACATCATATGGGCCGCGATGCAAGAAAACCTGTCTTTGGGTTTTTGGACAAAGTGAGATTCAAACCAGCATGCTCAGCTACATAACTGTATTCCAGCAGAAATTTAATTTGTTTGTTTGATTTGATTCTTTACATCCCATCAACAATCTTTCAGTTAAACAGGGACGGATCTTCCTGGGTTGAACCAGTACTAAGCTAGGATAAATGTGTCTTGCTCAAGAACCACAACGCAGTGATGCCAGTGAGGCTCGAACCTGCGGCCCCTCTGTCTCGAGTCAAGCACTCTACCACTGAGCCACTGGGCTCCCAGAAATTTAAATGACATAATTTAACAGTTTCATTAAAAGCAAGCCTAGATATGATTCTTTCCCAAAAGCGAATAACAAAGGCGCTGATCAGACTGTGTGGATGCCAAGGCTGGTCTGAGCCTTTTTTGTTCGAAAACCCCCAAAGGCAGGTTTTCTCGCAATGAGGCCCATAAGAAAACCTTCTTCAGTGTTTGAAGCATGATAAACTTTGTTTGTGATGATGTTTTACATCCCTGTCAACAATTATTCAGTCATGTTAGGATGTTTTCTCAGGTTGAATCAGTATTAAGCAAAGATAAAGTATCTTGTTCAATGACACAACATAGTGCTTCCAGTGAGTGAGAGAACTTGCAATGCTTCAATCCTAAGTCTAAAACTCTACCACTAGCCACTGCCCTCCTCGAAACATGATAAAAGACACAAAGTAAGAAAGAAGGCAAAGACCTGGCCTTGAGGTTATAAAACTTGAGTTCATTCTCAGACTCAAAATAAAGCGTAATAATTGGCTGCTTGCGGACTCATGTCCGCAAGCAGCCAATCATTGCACTTTATTTTGAGTCTGAGACTGTACTCAAAGTTTTTAAACTCGGGGCCAGGCCTCAAGGTTAGAAAACTAGAGTTCATTCTCAAACTCAAAATAAAGCGCAATGATTGGCTGTTTGCGGACACATGTCCGCAAGCAGCCTATCATTGTGCTTTATTTTGAGTTCGAGACTGATCTCAAGTTTTATAACCTTGAGGCCAGGAATTGATACAATCAAGCACCACACCTGACCCAGAACACTGTATGGGAAAGTGACAAAAACACAAGAAAACATCACATACAAGAGAGTCAAGAGGTCAGCCCATTCCCAAGAGGTGACCACAAGGCCATTAGAAAAAGACATGACAGTATGGCAAAGACAAACTCAAATAACAAAAAATATCCACAAAGGAAACACTGCCTTGTAACAGTCAGTAAGAAATTACTTGAGGGCTTAAACTAGTTTCATGGTACCAACCTCACCATTAATTCTGACGTTGATGTTTTGTTTGTATGAAAGATCCCTATTTTATCCATGAATCATCTCCTAGTACATATAAATCAAGATAAAAATGAGCAAATTCAGAGAATTTATGTCCCCTGCCACTTTTTGTCTATATGAACCATCATGGAAAAACTTAAGTCCGCAGAACAGAAAACAGAAACAAAACTTAAGAATTTTATCCAAAGCATATCCATATCTTCAGGCCATTACATAAGCACATACAGATGTTTCATACAGAATTGTATAAAACTGTAGGAGCATTTGCACTCAAAGGTACTACATATATATAGACATTGATAGCACTGAAGGCAAAAAGTGATGGAAAAGTGATAAGCGTTAAGCTGAGGTTTTATATGATAAAATTAATCTGAGAATTATATCCAAACCACATGCATATCTTCAGACCATGACCAAAACACCAGTGAAGTTTCAAAAGGATTTTTGAGGTGGCCTCACTAAACAGAACCTGTACCCATCAATACTCTCAGTACTTTGATTTTTTATTGGGCACAGTGTTTTAAAACCATAATTTCCAGTGTGTAGGTTGCTATTGTTTTCAAGTAATCATACAGTAAAACTCATTTATTGAAATACTCGCTAATGTGAAATAAATTTTGTACACAATGAATTCAGAGAATGGGGCCTATTTATGAACTATTTTAAATACTATCCATAAAAACACATGTTTTGTGTGCATAAAAGAAACATCTCAAATATATGTTTAGTAGTGGTAAAACATATGTTTAGTAGTGATAAAAGACTGATATTAATCATTTTAATGGGGTTATATATTTTATATCTACCTCTATAGGGCCACTTAAGTAAAAATAATCTGCATAAAATTGTGATTATTTTCTTATCCATCAGTTTAAACATATGTTTTGGGTGTTCAAAAGAACCGTCTCATCAAGCCGGTTCGTTTGAGTACCCACAACATATGTTTTGGTTGAGAAATAAGAAAAATAATGTTCAGCTATGCACTCTTATCTGGGGGCCAGTACCTCCCTATAATTCCAGCTTTTGCTACTTTGAAATAAAATCTCTAGTGCATAGGACTTCCAATTTTCAAGATTGGCCTGTACCAATAATTGAGATATATCAAGAACTCTTATTGAACTGTTAATTGAATATTTCAGGAGAACCTGTACCCATCAATACTCTCAGTGCTTTGATTTTTTATTGGGCACAGTATTTTAAAACCATAATTTCCAGTTTGTAGGTTGCTATTGTTTTCAAGTAATAATACCAATAATCGAGCAATGTCAGACCAGCCTTGGCATCCACACAGTCTGATCAGCGCCTTTGTTATTCGCTTTTCGGAAAGAATCATATCTAGGCTTGTTTTTAATGAAACTGTTAAATTATGTCATTTAAATTTCTGGGAGCGCAGTGGCTCAGTGGTAGAATGTTTGACTCGAGACGGAGGGGCCGCGGGTTTGAGCCTCACCGGCGTCACTGCGATGTGGTCCTTGAGCAAGACACATTTATCCTAGCTTAGTACTGGTTCAACCCAGGAAGACCCGTCCCTATATAACTGAAAGATTGTTGATGGGACGTAAAGAATCAAATCAAACAAAAACAAAGAATTCTTATTGAACTTTTTATTGAATATTTTAGGAGCAGATAGGAATCGCGACCTCTGTTGAGACTGAATGTCTCTCGGCATTAGAGGAGGCCGGATTTGAAATGCCAAGCTCAAGTAAAGATCATAAGAAGTGTAGAGTCTACAAACATAGGCCAAAAGGTACTTGTTGTTGAATTTTCTTAATTTTCCTTGTAGCCTGACAAGATCCACCTGATCATGAGACATAGAGAATTCTAGGTGAGCGTCTTTTGATATCAAGTTTATCAGGCAAGGCTTTGAGAATGCTTATTGACATCAGGAGGCTTGCCGAGATATAGAAAATACTAGCTGAGTGTCTTTTGATATCAAGTTTATCAGGCAAGGCTTTGAGAAAGCTTGTTGACATCGCGAGGCTTGCCGAGCAATTCAACATGCATTCTCAAAGCTGAGCCTGGTAAACTTGATATCAAAAGACGTTAACCTGGTATTTTATTTATCAGTTTACAAGTTGGTTCACTCTTCAAACTAGAGATAATAGACGTAATTATTGATTTTTGTGCCAATTCAGCATCATTGGTGACGTCATTCAAAAATGCAACTTCATCAGGACCTGATAAATTCACATGCCTTGAGATAAGAAATGTTTATCAGGTGAATTTACAACAATGCAGATAATGCCAGAGGTAACTGATAAATTTGAATATTCAATGACATTTCCTTCCATCTTCGGGAATCATCATGAAAAGTTTGCTTTAGATTGTGATATATACTTTATCTGATTGCAATAATTATTCAATTCCTCATTAGCCTAACTGATTACAGTCTGTGGATAGAATTCAAATGTCTTGAACCATTCGGTCTGCTTTTTAAAAAAAATTCTTTCTCTTATTTATTTAAAGGGTGTTAAGAAAGTTTGTTCTGCTCTTCATCATAGAATTTCGAATCATTTAAAAAGATTACGATGCTGAAAAATTGCATTTTCCATGAGCCTGTTATCCCTTGTGATACTCTATAGCGTTTGGCATCGCGTCTGACATCGAATGTCTTCACACAATTATATTTACGTTAGATACTGTCTTCCAATTGTTCTAGAAAAATCTTATATTTTCAAAAAATTGTGACATTTTTTATTTTGGATGATTGTTTACAGCCCTGTAGTTTAGTAAATGTACTAAGGTTCATATAAGATGAATAACAACTCCATTTAGGGTTTCTTAACTAAATAGAAAATATTCTTATCAGTATGGCAATTGCATTACAATGGTTCTTTGTCATATACCCCCATTTTGCTCTTCGAGTCCAAACATTTCTGAGGAGTACTCGATTTTGAAGATCATTTATTCGGTGACAAAATATTTGATTAAACATCCCATTGTTGAATTCTTATCAAGTTAGTTGACTTTAAAGAATTCCAGTGACATTTATGTCATTAGACGCATTATAACTAAAATAATTGGAACATAATTTTATTGCGGAACGAGCTTTCTTAACACCCTTTAGTTTGCTTTTGTGCTTAAATGACCATTTTGACATAAATTTAGCATTTGTATATGCATCTAATACACACAACACATTGTTTTCAATGAACCTACTTTACCCTTTACTTCATAATAGCGCCTTTCCATGCCTTTGAAATATCATATATTTGAAAATATTATGGAAAATGGAGCATTTGCTCTTTTGGAGCAAATGCTTCATTTCCCATAATATTTTTCGAAAGTATTCAAAACTTAACTTGAATCTTTCTTGAATTTTTTTCAATTGTTGTCTTAAAATAGAAAATGATGTCATGATCTAAAAATAGCCTATGGAGTAAAGGGTAAACATCAGTTTCTAAAAATAGCCTATGGGCTAACATCAGTTTGCAAATAAAGGTGTGGAAACCTAAGAAATATGTGACATAATGACAGACATGTTAAGATTAACGGATCTCCCGTGTCACTAACGGAAAACTCTGCCGTTTTCCGCAAAACAGATTTTTTAAAAAAATCATGGATTTTCAAAAATCCGCTCATAATCTTACGGGTTTTTTTTGGTTAAAAGCCATTTCTTGTGATAATTTGGAGGAAGTCGCCGAGAAAAATTAATATTGATATCGTAAGGAAGCTTGGTAGTTTCGAATAGCTGTCCGGTAAAGCATCTCAAAGTCACTGAAAAATTGATATCAATTAAGGGCTTGAATGTAAACCGAATAATACAGGTACAAATAATCCAAGCGGCTGTATAACTTGATAAGCCCAACAAAGATGGCGAAAGGCGAATCATCGCCAGGGATTAGCCCAGCAAAAAAACGAATACGGTATAGAAGCGGGTCAAATTTTAATGCAGAATATAAAAGAACGTTTGACTTGGTATGGCCAGCGACCGGGGCAAGCAGCAGGCGTACTGCAAGGTCTGCAGTAAGCATTTCAGCGTCTCTCACGGCGGGATTGACCACGTCCGTAGACATGGGGAAGGCAAAAAGCATTTAGAACTGTTCAACACTAGAAAGAGCACTAACCAAGTGACAAAGTATTACGTTTCATCAAATTCTAGCTCATTGGATGAGAATGTTATCAAAGCTGAGACACTGATAAGCCTTGCAATGGCAAAACACAATGTACCATAGGCTTTTTTTGTTTAAATTTTGCATTGTATAGAATGATAAAGTATGTAGTTTTAAAATTCATATAAATGTATTATAAAAATAAAATTCATAAAACAACAAAGGTGATGGCTTCTTTAAGAATCCTAAACATTATCTTGAAAAGATTCCAATCTTGCTTTATACATATTTTGGCTAATCACGCGTGCGCAAAATTTGAGGTAAAAAACAAGTAGTTCCGTGCGTTGTCCTGCATTATTTTTTTCAGAAACTTAACATGTCTGTAATGAACACATTAGGGACTAAATACCAAAAAAGATATTGGCTTTTGTCATCTGCTGATAACTTTGTAGACAGGTTGGAGCCATATCAGAACCGACAGGATGTTGTGGGTCCTGCTCTGGATCTATACTGTTTGACATGATTTTAAGATATCAGCATTGACTACAAAAATTATGGGCTCCATGTGTTGACAAAAAGTATATTTACACCCCCCACCCAAGAAAGGGTTGCATAATCAAAATTTATTTCATATTTCTAAACTCAAAAATATGTTGTGGATGCAAAGAACCATCTTAAAGAGACGGTTCTTTTGAGCACCCAAAACTTATGTTGTAATTGATGGATATGAAAATATTCACTTTTTTATGCTGAAACTTAGGGAGCACAGTGGCTCAGTGGTACAGTACTTAAAATGAGACCGAGGGATTGGGGGTTAGAGCCTCACTGGCGTCACTGCATTGTGTCCTTTCAGGCGCATGACACATTAATCCTTGCTTAGTACTGGTTCAACCCAGGAAGACCTGTCCCAACATAACGTAAAGAGTCCAATCAAACCAACAAAACACCGAAACATTTTGTTTATCTCTACTTATGTATATCACAGGCTTAGATAATCAAACATTTTCAGCTTAAAAATGTAAATATTTTCTTATCCATCAGGTTTAACATATGTTGTGGGTGCTCAAAAGAACCGTCTCATTGAGACGGTTCTTTTGAGTACCCACAACATATATTTTGGTTGAGAAATAAAAAAATTAAATTTTCATTATGCACGCTTAACTAAAGTACTGTATATTTATTTTTCAGTATTTGAGAATGCAACATTAAAGAAATGTGCGATGTCTCCCAGCCTCTTTGAATTCTTCAGCAACCAAAGCAAATTTCTCTGCATGCTTCCTAGCGGCTTTGATGTAAACATGCTCAGATATCCAAGCGTTAGAGCATTGACCAACTACAAGGATCAGAATGTTCATATACTTTGCCCAGGACTAAGTAAGTAAAGGGATGTTGGGTGGTATTTTTCTCTTTTTATTGGAATTTTGATAAAGCGTTCTGTAAGCAAACAGAGGAGACCCAGATCAGAGGCCGCTTTCTTTGCATCTAATCTGGTTCTGCACTGTTCGCCTATGTACCATAAAGGGACAAGAGGCTTATATGAGTTAAGAACGTCCATTATATATTTAAAGGGGTCACAGATAGTATTTTCCAATTGATCATGTACTTCAGCCCCGGAAGATTGTATTAATCGTAGCAAACAGTGCAGGCCCTGATGAAATGCAGCATTATGCTGCATTTCATCTGGGTCTTCACTGTTTGCCAAAGTACCCATTTAGGGGCTTCCAGCATACAAAGGGTTAATATCCAGGAAACTCTTTACTTCTAAAACACTTGTCAGTTACAACCATACAGTTATGGCCCTTTGCTAGACTGGTTTATTGTATTTTTTCAGAGATGGAGCTGCTTCATTTTGTGGATTACCATGGAAGCAATCTGTCTAAAAGGAATGTTGGTGATTTTGCTGGTTACCTGCAAAACTGCTACTTTGGATTGATCTTACAAGAGGTATTACAGTGCAGTGCCTCTATAACACCAGGGAGTAAGCTAGGGGGCGACTAGGGCAAAATCATCACTCTAGGGACCGAAATTTAGCCCTAAATGGGACCCAGGGAGAAGTGGGAGTCTCCCTAAAAAAAGAATTATTTTTTTTTAGAGAGACTCATTTTCATTCTGTCACCACAGTGGTGACAATCTACTACCACTGCTTCCATTTAATGGCAATAGTATGTGTAATGGCTAATTTGCTTCTAATCTGACGGACAATGTCATAATTTTGCACTATAACTTCTCCCTGTTTGACTGTCACTTCTCCCTAATTTTCCTGGAGGGAGAAGTCACTTCTCCCTACTGTCAGGGACCAGCTTGAACCCTATAGCACACCCTGTTATAACACGAATTTGGATATAACACCGTCATGACTTGATTCTGTTGGTTAATTTAATTGTATTAGATGAGGGGTTAAGTAGATGATTAAAATGTAATATTTTTTAGGTACTGGAGTAGATAGCAGGTGGCTAGACTGTCTAACACCCAAACTCCATGTCTCTCTGTTCAGTGGATCGATACTGCCAAGGCTGCACATTTTCATATCAGCCTTAACACACCAAGACCAGGCCTCGAGGTTATAAAACTTGAGCACAGTCTCAGACTCAAAATAAAACGCAACGATTGGCTACTTGCGGACACATGCCCGCAAGCAGCCAATAATTGCGCTTTATTTTGAGTCTGAGAATTATGAACTCAAGTTTTATAAACTCAAGGCCAGGTCTTTTTAGGTCTCCCTCTTCCTCTGGCACTAGGAATCGTCATACTTGTGATGGAATTTGTGTATGAAGAGGAGCTTGTAACATGTCCGAGCCATCTCAGACGCCTAGCGCTGAGAGCAATGTCTCCTAAATTTTTTAACCATGGATTTTTACAAAGGAGTTGTTGGAAAATGACCATCAAAATGGTCATTTTCCCATAATTTCTTTGTAAAATTGTCCCTTAATAACATGATTCACTTATAACATGGTCCATTCCTATGGACCCACAACATAGCGTTAAAAAGGGAGTGCACAGTATGTGACTTTTTACCCTTTTCCCGCCATTCACAACAATTGTTGTCTGCTTATTTAACCGATGATGTACTTTGGTAGCCTATATTTCAAACACTATGAGCCAGATCATACTGCTCCCTTAGGATATTGCTGAATAAATTTAAGCAACTGTTTTAATTAATGCTCATTTTTCTTTAGTTGAAAGTGCAAATAAATTATGCTTTAATTTCTGTTTTAACTTAAAGAAACTAGTGAGGTGATTTTATGAAAATGTCCTTAGTAATACAAGAAAGTCAAGATTGAGAAAAGAATAGTCCATGGCCAAGATTTTGTTGTTGCTTTTTGTATTGGGAAATTACTTGATAAAACAATTGTTGACTATTAAGGCATCGGGCATAATGTAATGTGTCTACATGAGAATGCCAATATTGAATATGGTTTTGTCTTGGTCAGTATTGGTATTCTCAGGTTGACATCACCAATGCCTCAATAGTCATAATTGTATACTATACTAAACATCAAAAGAAATGCTCGCAAGTGTTAGTTCATTTTTCTTCTTTCAGCTCTTTGACAGATTTAATTAATCTAAAGCAGAAGATATAACTGGCATCTGCAAATATTGCAAACTTAGCTTCTTGCAAAACGTAACCTTGATTAAAGAGTTATCTCACTTTATTGTAATACACCCATAGTCGTTGCAAGAGTTGACTTTCATGTTGCAGTATGGGCCTCGTTGCGGGAAAATCTGTTCGGGGTTTCCGACAAAGTGAGATTCAAACCAGCCTGTTCAGCTACACACACTAGCTAGAAAATTAAATTTCGCTAGAAGCAAGTCTAGGTATGATACTTTCCAATAAGCGAATAACAAAGGCGCTGATCAGTCTGGTCTGCACCCTTGGTGTTCACAGACCCCCGAAAACAGGTTTACTTGGGTCGAGGCCCAAATTATTTCCTAAACACAGCTCCTATGTGTGGTTATGAAAAAATACATTAAGTTTTTACCCTAGTCCTTTTCTTACCAACATGACAGCATTTCGAAGGTGAACATTCATCAAATTATCTCCCTTGCAGTGAAACAAAAAGCAAATCCAGAAGTTAAAACAAAACTTCTTATTACAGCAAAAATTTTCTTTGTTGATCTATTCATTTACCGCTTGTTAATTCATTTATTTTCTTTTTTTTCATACGAACAAGTTCTAGGGAGCCCATTTGCTCAGTGGTAGAGTGCTTGACTCGAGACCGAGGGGCTGCAGGTTCAAGCCTCACCGGCATCACTGTGTTGTGTCCTTGAGCAAGACACCTTAATCCTAGCTTAGTATTGGTTCAACCCAGGAAGACCTGTCCCTATATAACTAAAGGATTGTTGATGGGACTTAAAGAATCAAATCAAACAAACAAACAAGTTTTATTATTTTCATAAATACACAGATTTAAAGGTTTATGGGAAATCTAGTGGTAACCTTGTGGGTATTTCTTTTGATGTTCAGTATTGGATATTATCATATGACATCGCGTCTTTGAGTGAAATAAGGCCATGCAATAAAATCGATAAACCACTAATGGTTTACAGATTTGCAGGAAATGTTATGACGTCCATAACAACGTAGCATACATAATGACAAAATTATTACGTTTTTTACGCCAGAAATGAGATTTCAAAGTATACTTAATGTTATATGATAAATAGAATCTTGTATTATTTAATGTATTAAACTTGTTGCGAATAAGCGATAAAATGCTCGTCAAGCCTCGTATTTTATCACTTTTCCTCAACTCATTTAATGAATTCAATAAAGCATGAGCATTCATGTAAGATCCTCTATTTGTTATTAATACTTTATTTTCAGGGTGGTATTCTACCTGAAGGCTGTAACAATCTTTGTCCAGGAATTACAGATATACCAGACAAGGTAATACTTTAGGTTTTAATTTTTCACTGACTTTTTCATAGGTTTAGATAAACTAAATTTTTGGAGTGTAAAATTGTAAATATTTTCTAATCCATCAGTTTGAACGTATGTTTTGGGTGCTCAAAAGAACCGTCTCATTGAGACGGTTCTTTTGAATACCCACAACATATGTTTTTGTTGAGAAATAAGAAAATTAATTTTTTGGTACGCACTCTTAACTAAAGGCCTGCTTTTTGAAGGAAAAATATTACTAGAATTATTATAACCATGGTGATGACAGTATTCAAAAAAAATTGTTTGGGGAGGTGTATCATCCAATATCATGTACAATAATGAATAATGCTTAAAGGTTTTGTTTGGAACAGGAGATACATACTGTTAGGGGCGATACATCCAGGGTGTGTGGTTTCAGGCTGTAGTGATACCTCAAGTGTTCATGTCTGTCTGTTTCTGGCTCTTGCAAACAATTTCTAACCAGTGTATGATATATTTGTTGATCGTCATATGGGTATCTGTTGAATAAAAATGTATATAATCCTTACTACTTAGGCAGTGAGGAATAAGGACCCACAAAGTAGAATTTGTATACAGTATATTATTTTGAGTGTCACAGAGGTGAAATCTTAAATAAAATATTTTTCCTTTTGCTCATTTCCTTGATGAGATGGGAATAATATAAACTTGTTAAGTTGGGTCTGGAAACTGGTTTTACAAGGTGATTTATTTCCTTGTTGGTTTTTCTTTTGTTTGAGGTTTTATGTCCCAGTCAACATTTCCATGTTGATATGGAAACTATCAAAGGAGTTTTTCATCCAATCTGTCATTTTTTTTGTTTAATTCTTTCCTTGCTAACAGTGACCTTTTCTTGTCTGCTGATAACTTTTGCAAGCAGTTTGGACCCAGATCAGGACCAACAGAAAGTTGGTCCTGATCTGGATCCAAAACGTTTGATACTGATATTGTTCCTGAAAGATTATTTCAAAAAGTTAATTTTGAAAAAAGTCAGCAGACAACAACAAAAGCATGAAAAATTATCCAGCATGCAAAGAGTTAAGCCACTTAAGTGTTAGAAGAGGAATGATCGTCTAACACCTAATTTACATTATTTATTTCAGGGTCATTTCGACAATTGGATGAAAAGGCTGTGTTTTTTGAGTGCCTGCTACTTAGAATATCTCCAGTTTGTTTGTGGGAAAGATGGAATGTCTGTGGTGAGTGCTTGCATGTTAAAAAGTAAGTGAGTATGACCAGGAAATTACACAATCACACACCACAGACTGACCCATGGCACCATGAGGAAGAGCCACAGAACACAAATGGTTACAAGACACATGGAAGACAAATAAAGTAAAGCAACCAGCTCTCTCTTCTTCATCAAAATGATTGTAAAACTAGAAGGGACACTAAGTAAAGCGTAACAAAACAAGGACCAAACACAGAACTCACACAAACAATGGGAGGAATATTAAACACTTAATCAACAACAACAGAACCATCACCTTAGAATGGACAGCAGCCTAAGCCACTGGGGCTTAAATGCATTTTACCAGTGCCGAACCCTCACCCTATATTCTGCTTTTGTTAAATCACGACACAAGAGCATAACAAATACATTCACCACAATAATAGCTGATCCAAAGTCTGCAAAACTAAGCTTTTGGATGTTCTGAACTGATATTCTGTCGGTCCTGAACTGGATCCAAACTGTTTGCAAAGGTTATCAGTGGAGGGCAAAAATTGCCACTTGCAAGGAAAGACTTAAATGTGAACATGCAGCTATCTAGTTGAGGTAGAGGGCTAATCTCATGTTATGTCACGTCACCGGCATCACTGCGTTGTGTCCTTGAGCAAGACACATTGATCCTAGCTTAGTACTGGTTCAACCCAGGAAGACCCGTCCCTTTATAACTGAAAGATTGTTGATGGGACATAAAGAATCAAAGCAAACAAACAAACAAACCAATATGGATGTGTAAACTCAAGTGAATCATTGGCAAACTATGTGAACCTCACTCTTTGTTGAATCCTCCACAAACTGTCTCAACCCATTTCTTTGGCGAATCATTCACAATCTGTGTGAACCCATTTTACTGACTGCATGAAGAAATATTTGATAGTATCTTCTGCTACAGAATTTTGGGGTCACTTTAACTATGCCTACTGGGTAATTTTTTGCATGTTTTTTGTCATCTGCTGATATTTCTAATTACATTTTTTTTTTAATTCTGTGAGGTATACCATCAGAGTTTCAAACAGTTTGAATCCAGATCAGGTCTGACATTCTGTCGATCCTGATTTGGGTCCAAACTGTTTGCAAATGTTATCAGCAGACGACACTGGTAGGCAAAGAGTAAAGGTTTTTTTGTATTCATCTATTTCAGCGGGAGATATTGGATGTATTTACTGACTGCATGAAGGACAGTAGACACCGTCTCCTGTTCCAACAAACGGAGACGTACGTTCGCTGCACAGGCCATGTACTTTCATCGATGGCAGGAAACGAGCTTGTGGCTGTACCAATGGATAAATACTCCCAGCTCTACCCGTTCATCCAAAAACTGGATTTCCAGAACAATTTCATAGAAAGTCTTCCATCAGACTTCTTCAAGTGTTTTGTTAACTTGGAACACCTCAACCTGGCGGGAAATCAAATCAGTGCCTTGCCAGACGGACTTAAAAATGTCAGAAGTCTCAATTACTTGGATATTTCTTCAAACAAAATACTAGAATTACCAAGCAACTTTGATGTACTGGCAGATTCCCTTGTTTCTTTGAACATATCGGACAACCCACTCTCTAAGTTGCCGCCGGTAATCCTCAAGCTCACAAAATTAGAGGAACTTCGTGCTGATAATATAGGAGAGGTAGAAAGTCTCAAGGGGATAAAGAATCTCACGGAACTCAACTTGTTGTCTCTCGGCAGGAACGTTATTAAAGATATACCCGCTGAGCTTGGTGATCTGCCTCTGATGTATTTAGATCTGAGCGGAGTACCATGGTTTGAGCATTTGACAACGACAAAGTCGTTTTTGTCTTTCCGAGCATTTAATCAAACATTAGAAAGCAATGTGATGATGAAGAGGATCAATGAACAGGTAAAAAATGTTGTCTGCTATGTCGTCTGCTGCACATATTTGCTAACATAATTAAATAATGTATGTAGGCAAACAGTGTGGACCCAGATAAGACCAGTCTGATCTGGGTCTACACTGTTTATCAAAGACACTCCTAAAAATGCTTGTGAAGATGTCTGCTTATGTCATCTGCTGCACATATTTGCTAACATAATTGACTAATGTAAGTATACAGGCAAACACTGTTGACCCAGATAAGACTGCTCCTGTAGTCTACACTGTTTGTTGAAGATGCTTCTTAAATGTTTGTTGAAGATGCTTCTAAAACATTTCAGCAGATGACAAAAGCAGACGACTTTTGTTGTGATTGGTGCCTTAAGGGTTAAAATAGTCCTCATTGCTAGAAAATCTGTATTCATGGTTTGCGCCCAGGGAACAGGGAAAAGTACTTGAATATGAAGGACTTTCTTGAAAAGTCCTTGAAAATTTAATCAGTCTTTAAAAGTGTTTGAGAATCACTTGAAGACCTTGAAAAATACTGAAAAATCCGAAATTTTCGTGAGGGTTTTATTTTCACGAAACTTGGCATATGCCAAGTTTCGTGAAAATAAAATCCTCGCAAAATGGCATATTCACTCTGTAGTTTACTGATATAAGTAAATCATGCCCAAGTCGCAATTTTTTTATATCGTAAATATGAATTTTAACGATATTCGCGAAAATATAATTCTCGCGATAATTTCCAAATTTACAGTACTTGAATTTAACCATTTTCTAAAACAAAAAACCCTATGTAAAAAATGTATTGTGCCTTTATTTGGTGCAGCAGATGTAATAAGCACACAACATTTTCAGGGGAAAAACATATTGGCAGGATAAGGTTTAAAGGGACCATCTCACTGAGACGGTCTTTTTAAGTACCAAAAGAATATCTATTGGCAGGATGAGGATTAAAGGGACCATCTCACTGAGACGGTCTTTTTAAGTACCAAAAGAGGATCTATTGGCATGATAAGGATTAAAGGGACTATCTCACTGAGAAGGTTCTTTTAAGTACCAAAAGAATATCTATTGGCATGATAAGGATTAAAGGGACTATCTCACTGAGAAGGTTCTTTTAAGTACCAAAAGAATATCTATTGGCAGGATGAGGATTAAAGGGACCATCTCACTGAGACGGTTCTTTTAAGTACCAAAAGAATATCTATTGGCAGGATGAGGATTAAAGGGACCATCTCACTGAGATGATTCTTTTAAGTACCAAAAGAATATCTATTGGCATGATAAGTATTAAAGGGACTATCTCACTGAGACCATTCTTTTAAGTACCAAAAGAGGATCTATTGGCATGATAAGGATTAAAGGGACCATCTCACTGAGAAGGTTCTTTTAAGTACCAAAAGAGGATCTATTGGCATGATAAGGATTAAAGGGACTATCTCACTGAGAAGGTTCTTTTAAGTACCAAAAGACTATCTATTGGCAGGATGAGGATTAAAGGGACTATCTCACTGAGACGGTTTTTTTAAGTACCAAAAGAATATCTATTGGCAGGATGAGGATTAAAGGGACTATCTCACTGAGATGGTTCTTTTAAGTATCAAAAGAATATCTATTGGCAGGATGAGGATTAAAGGGACTATCTCACTGAGACGGTTTTTTTAAGTACCAAAATAATATCTATTAGCAGGATGAGGATTAAAGGGACCGTGTCGCTGAAACGGTTCTTTTAAGTTCTGAAAGAATATCTCTTGATAGAAAATAATGAAACTAGCAGAAATCTGTTCTTAGGTTTGAAACAGATTTGAAATTTTCTATGACTTAAGCTGGTGTTTCATAAACAGATCCAGGATTGGTTGAAAGCAGATTCTGATGCGCCAAGAAAAAAATGCATCTGAAAATGTCGTCTGCTGAAGTCGTCTGCTGCAAATAATTCTCTAACATAACTGACTAATTAAGTAACGAAGCAAACAGCCTGGACCCAGAACAGTCTGCTGATATAGGAGCAGTCTGATCTGGGTCCACACTGTTTGCCATAGAGGCTTCTAAAACATTTCAGCAGACGAGAAAAGCAGAGGACTTTTGTTGTGATTAGTCACATTAAGAGCTAATAAAGGGGGGTTCGATTTACTGAGTTTGCCTCATCTTTCTTAAATATCCCCATGAAAATGAAATAATTTGGTCTTAAAGGGGGGGTGGTGGTCAAGCATACCCTCTGAACCCCCTCTGCATCTGCCACAGGTGTTTTATTTATTTGATATACTTTGAGTTAGAGAGAGAGTTTATTGCAACTGAATTAAGTATTATTTTGATGTTGTAGGAGAGACGGGAACTGTTTAACACAGTAGATGCTGATGAGTCAAGTACCCTGACTGCTGATGAAGTTCTCGTGTTAAATGATGTCTTGTGTAAGAAGTATCCAAGACTTGGTGCAGATGCCCTGGAGTTCAAAGAAAGTAAGTTTGATTATGTCTTAGGCAACACATTAATAGGGTTAAGTTAAGATTTACTTAAGTTTGACCAAGATTACTAAGATTTTAGACTTATCCCTGTATAAGAAAGGATTTAAAACAAAAGGACAAATATTATGTATTATCACAATATGCAGTTGTTATGGTAGTAATGTGACATCTTTGTGATGTTTGACTTCACTATATGTTTGCAATGCGACATCATTGTGATGTTAGACTTCATTACATGATTGTTATGTGGCAACATTGTGATGCTACTGAATGTTTGTCTGCGCTTTGTGATTGTGGTATTTCCTGATCATACTCACTATTTTCAATATATGGTTGCTATGTGACATCATTATGACTTCAATACATGCTTGTTTTGTGACACCATTGTGATATTTCTGTGGTGTCAGACTTCAATATATGGTTGTCATGTGACATCATTATGACTTCAATGTATGGTTGTAATATGATAGTGATGTTAAGACTTCAAAACATGGTTGTTATTAGACCTTGGGATGGCTAAAGACCCTGCTCCCGCCAGGGGGAATTTTCGCCACTATGATTTCCTGATCCTACAATATATAAGCTACAGAATGAGACATGTTAGCCCTCTGAGAAGTGTCCTGTTATCATGTAACATCAACATTACGTACGTTACCCTAAAAAAATTAAATGATATTTCGATGCCAATCCTAAAGCACTCTTAGACATAGTTACATACTTGTTTTCAAGCTTGTATGTACTCATTTTATTACGGGATGGCTTCTAAAAGTGTTTCATTTCAGTAGAAGTGTGATACTTAAATTACTTAATGTTACATATGTTATATTGGTGAACTACATCCTATAAAATCATTGATTCGTTTTTTAATGCTTTCATTTGATAAACTTTTAATGCGTATTTTAGATCAAAATGCCATGACTCGAAAAGACAATTAACTGGCAAATTCAAAACTGCAAATAGCTTACTTCTATCACAGAAATTGTAAGAGTTATAAGCTGCTGAGAATGATGACCCTGAATAAAATGTGCTATAAGGTAAATACCTTTTCATTGAAACAAGGCATGTAATCCTATCTGTGAGCATTTAAACACCATAATATGAGCATTCTATTGTTAATGTATGTTTTGGTTGAGAAATAAGAAAATTAATTTTTAATTACACACTCTTACGGTATCTAGGGGGGTGTATTGAAAATACTCTTTCTTGCAGCCGGTGGTGTACCACCCCCAATTCTTAAGTTGAAGAAGTTGAAGACACTTATTTTAAAGTACCACCTGCTCAAGTTCATTCCTGACGAGGTGCGAGAACTGGTGTCGTTGAAAGAGTTTGATGTATCCCACAATCCTCAGCTCACATCTCTCACAGCAGAGCTCAGTGGACTGCCTTTGAAGAGTAAGTTGTTTGTCTGAAATATTTAACCCTTTTCAGACCAATGAAATCTTCCATAAAGCTACATACAATAAAGTCAGGATGGTCCATTCTATATATTGAGGGGTCATAGGTTATGATAAATATATGAAAGTTTTTCTATGATGATCAACATCATTTTGCCAGAATCTTTCTTGTTTGCCTACACACAGTATGAAGATAGATGAAGGCTCAGATTTCTAGCCCAACTGGATAGCTTCACACCAGCAATCTCTTCAATTTAGATAAAAATTTAGAAAACTTTTATACCATTTGTTGAAAACAGTATTATCATGTACAAAAGTTTTATACCATTAGATTTCAGATTTTCTGGCTTCAAACAAATTTGTCCGATCAGGATCTGCACTGTTTTTCATCCACCAAATGAATCCATATTGATTATTAAATGAAATTGCACTACTGGACTAACTGGAAATCGGAAGTTGGTATAGCGTTCTCAAATAAAAAAGAGCTTTCAAGGCCATGTGTTAGAATATGGTAATAGAATTTAATCAGTTTTTTAAACGTCTTATCAGAAGACATTTTTCATATACCAACTACATGTACTTTTTCTCAAACTACTTGTAACTCAAAATCTAAATCTGGGTGTGAACCTAAAGTTAACAGCTTTCAATGTACTTGTATATGGGTCTTATAACGAGAAAACCTGACTTTGTGGCTTGCAAACAACAAAGGCAGAGACCAGCCTGTGTATCCATGCAGTCTGATCAGCATCTTTGTTATTTGCTAACTGGAAAGTATAATATTTAAACTTGCTTCATTCAAAACTTCAGTATTCTAGCTAGTCTCTTAGTATGAGTCTTGCTCAGTCAGACAACCCAAAGACATGTTTCCATGTTTTATTTTGTTGCTACAGTGATCCATTTGAGTGAATGTACCCTGTTGAAGACTCCTCCAAAGGAGATAGTTGCTCGAGGATTTGTTGCTGTTATGGGTTACCTGAAACGTCTCCGACTTGGTGCGTCACCTTGTAAGAGAACAAAACTGATGTTGGTGGGGCTAGGCGGTGCTGGAAAAACAAGGTTTGCTTCTATTCTTATTGGTCAAGATAAACAAAACATTTAACTCATAAAGCGCCACCTACAATTTGCAGCAGACAACAATTTGAAATTTTGCTGCTTTTTCAAAAATAACAAAATTAATAAGGCAATGCCCATGAAATATCATACCTCATTAATTTCGAAAATTAAGAAAGATGTTGCAAAATTTGTTGTCTGTTGCAGTCGTGATAGGCACTTTAAGGGTTAAGCATAAAATTAAAAATAGTTTCTTATCAATCAGTATAAACATCTGTTTTGCGTGTTCAAAAGAACAGTCTCATTGAGATGGTTCTTTTGAGTATCCACAACATATGTTTTGGTTGAGAAATAAGAAAATCAACTTTCGATCTTATCTAAGGTCTGTACTCAGCATTTTTGCAACAAATGCCATCCTTCAGTATTGTTACGGGATATTGATCTGTCAGGTCTCTTATTGAATGGTGGTAATTATAAATGAATATTCTTATTTTTAACCAAAAATACATTAATAGCACTCAAAAAATGTCTTAATGAGACAATTCTTCTGAACATCCACATAAAACAGGGTGTTTAGGTAATTTTTGTCTTGAAGATAATGCATTTTAGAACTTTTGTAATACCGGGCCGCGTAGCGCAGTCGGTAACGTGTCTGGCAACAGATGCGAGTCTGACTGCAGATCCAGGGGTCGTGAGTTCGATCCCGGCTCGGTCCCATACTTTCGTGGAGATTGATTACGGTCATTCTCCTCCCTTCCGCTGAAATATTCAAGAAGGGTTGTAGTCAGTTACAAGCGAAGGTATGTGCACAAAGTACTGGTTAACTGCTTGTTCAAGCTTGCCCGGGAAAAAGTGTGGTTAGGTGAACTGACCGTCCCGCCATGACCATAGCTGTTGGGACGTAAAGCAACAAAACAAACAAACAAGAACTTTTGTAAAGACAGTGCATCTGCATATGATGTTGCCATTATTAAATGGGAAATTTTTAAGGAATCAATATATTCATTTCTTTGAGAGTATATCGTCCGGTTTGCTGTTCCAAACTCGATTTTACTGTAGACAGAATTTCTCTTGACAAGGCCCATCATGAAATTTATTAAATAAGCCTTCAACGAGCTAAATAAATTTCATATGAAATGAACACAAGTGTTTATCATATGACCTTTTAAATGGGCCTGGACCCAAGAAAACCTGTCTTTCAGAGGTTTGCGAACAACGAATGCGCAGACCAGCCTGTGCATCCATGCAGTCTGATCAGCGCCTTTGTTATTCACTTATTGGAAAGTATCATATTTTAACTTCTTATCAGATTTTCTAGCTAGTCTCTGTAGCTGAGGAGACTGGTTCGAGTCTCTCTTTATCGGAAACCCCGAAGACAGGTTTTGTCGCTGGGAGGCCCAAATAGGATTGCATTGCCTCTAAAATGGACATTATTTAGATGAAAATAGACGATACAATAAGAAAATTATTTTTAGCTCACCTGTCACAAAGTAACAAGGTGAGCTTTTGTGATCGGTCTTCCTCCGTCCTCTGTCCAACAACAATTAACTTAAACGACAACTCCTCCTAAACCTCTGGCCCAATTTTGAAATAATTTCACACAAATGATCCTTGGGTGGCCCTCTACAAAAATTGTTCAAATGGTTCTGGTCTATTGCATATCTAGGTCATAGAGGGTAAAAATAGATTTTCGAGATGAAAACTTTAAAATTCTTCTTGTCTGAAACCAGAAATCCTAGACTCTTGATATTTGGTATTTAGCATCACCTAGTGAACCTTTATCAAGTTTGTTCAAATTATATCCCTGGGGAAAAAAATGGCCCCGCCCCGGGGGTCACATGTTTTACAGAGGCTTATATAGGGAAAACATGAAAAAATCTTCTTTCCTAAAACCACAAGGCATAGAGCCTTGATATTTAGTATGTAGCATCACCTAGTGGACCTCTACCAAGTTTGTTCAAATTATAGCCCTTGGGCCAAAAATGGCCCCGCCCTGGGGGTCACATGTTTTACATAGGCTTATATAGGGAAAATGTGAAAAAATCTTCTTGTCTGAAACCACAGGGCCTAAAGCCTTGATACTTTTGTATGTAGAACCACCCAGTGGACCTCTACCAAGTTTGTTCAAATCATAGAGGCAATTCCAATGTGTACCTACAACATATTTTACTGAAAATAAGGAAGAAAACTATTTGGAAATGTACATTTTCCAAGTATCATGTCCATTGTCTTTACCTCTTTTATACATCTCGAACTGCTGATCAGTATTAAAATTCCTGTCACACTTTTGCAAATTGTTTATATTTGCATGACAGCTATATCTCCAAATTCGAGTTCATGAACTACCTCTTTGCTAACCTGCTAGTTGCATGGTTGTATTACAGTTTGGTGTCAGCATTGATGAACAGTCGGTATCGTGCCTACATGGATAAAGATGAAGCTATAACCGATGGAATAGATATATCCAAATGGGAAGTTCCAATCGCGGGAGAGCAAATTCCCCTCACGTTTAGTGTCTGGGACTTTGCTGGACAGACTGTGTATTATAATACTCACCAGGTATGGTAAATTATATTAACCAATGGCGTAGCCAGAATGCTGAAAAAGTTACTCACATCAAAGGGAGATCACTGGATCAAGCAGTGATTCTCTTCAATTGTGTCCCTTTTCATAATGGGAACTTCTCTTAAAGGAAAGAATTTGCTCCCAGCTCTGGGAGCAAATTCTTTCCTTTTAGAGCAGTTCCATACGGCATGGAAAATCGCTTTTACCACATTAGTGACCTCCCTTGAATGTTACTATTTTTATTAAGCACATGCGTTGACTGCGTAATGGGAGCTAAGCCAATGTTAACAAATGTTGTCCCTTTTCCCACCATTTATGACTTCTGTCTTCTGCTCTCTCATCTGCATATGCACTTTGGATAGTCTATATTGCAAACACCAGGACTTTGGTTAAGAGTGTGTAATGAAAATTTAATTTTCTTATTTCTCAACCAAAACATTTGTTGTGGGTACTCAATGAGACGGTTCTTTTGAGCACCCAAAACATATGTTAAAATTGATGGGTAAGAAAATATTTACAATTTTACGCTGAAAATTTGTGTTTATCTAAACCTGTGAAACACTATGGACCCAGATCCTGGTGTATGATAGGCTCATGGTAAATCTAGCCTTGCAGTAATCATGTTTGTTTTATCATGTTGCATCACCACCTATTTTCAGACAATTTTTAGTGTAAAATGCCATATTTTCAGAAATATACAGTTGATTTTCATTGCATACCAAATTCATTCAAAAATCAGAAAAAAGAAAACAGAAATCCTAAACAACCCACATAACCATCCTATATAAATCCAATTTTCATAAAGAAGTTTTGCTTGTCCCATCTCCAAATGTCAGAATTAGGTCAACAATTGAATTTTCAAAAATGGCTGACAACTGTTATGATCACTTGTAATCATGTGACAAGTTTACCACCAAAAGCAACCAACTAATACGAGGCTACGACTGTGACCATTTTTACACAAAACAATCAGCCAGATATAAGTGAAGGTAACTAATGAATTTATAAATATTTTTTTTATCAAAACCAATCTCATATTAAGCTGAAAAGCTTAAATACCATGAGCTTACGTAACAATACTTTTTGCTCTTTTGTTTTTATACCTGTTATTTCTATTTCAGTTTTTCCTGTCCAATCGAGCTGTTTATCTACTGCTCTGGAATGTGAGACAAGGATATGAACATGCTGGCTTGGACTTCTGGCTCAGCTCTATTGCCTGCCATGCACCCAAAGCTCCCATCCTGGTCGTCGGCACTCATTCAGATAAGGTATAAAATTCTAATAAGCAAACATTATGAAAGTAAAATTGTGATTATTTTCTTATCCATCAATCTGAACATATGTTTTGGTTGCTCAAAAGAAACATCTTTGGGTGCTCAGAAGAACCTTTCTTTTGAGCGCCCAAAGCCTATGTTTTGGCTGAAAAATACGGAAAATAAGAAAAAACAATTGTGTAATTGTGTCTCTAAGGTTTAACTCTTTGTATGCTTTGAATTGGTTACCTCAAACTACGAGACCGAAGGGCCGCGGGTTCGAGCCTCACCGGCGTCACTGCATTGTTGTCCTTGAGCAAGACACATTTATCCTAGCTTAGTACTGGTTCAACCCAGGAAGACCCGTCCCGCATAACTGAAAGATTGTTGAGTGGACGTAAAGAATCAAATCAAACAAACAAAAAACCTCAAACTACTGATAACTCGACACATTTTGCCTTGTCCCCTGGAATTCGAGGCATCGGGAGAAGACTGTATATATATAAAAGACATTGTCATGGTACATTTGTGATGTCATGACGTCACATGAAGTCACTTAACATTGTTTCCTAAAAAAGAGTATTCAAGTTATGTAAAACAGTTATTTGATATTATAAAATAGAAATGCATATGAAATTAACAGGTATGACTCCGTCTTCTAAGGAAATTCATGTTTTAATCTTTGTCTTATTTTTTGCCATCAACAGATAGTTAGTTTACAATCTACCATAAAACAAATTTATCTGCCTTTCTTTGAAAAATGACATAGTCTTATTGTCACTCTATTTGAATTTTAATATAACTATTTTGAGTCCTTTACTAAATTTCTCCAATTATATTTTCAAAGAAATGTGTATTTTATACAATGTCATGTACGTTACCTAAAACACAAGCTCTATGGCTCAATCATATAACCCTAACTGCTTGTGTTTTAATTATTAATTCTCTTCCTTATAGGTGGAGAAAAGTAAGCTGCCTGAAGCTAGTATCCAGAGCAGATTTCCTCAGATCTGTGGATTCTACTATGTTAGCTCCTATACTGGAAATGTAAGTAGACTTTTACTCATACCTATACCTTGCCAACAACAGTGATCTCTCCATTACTTTAAGCCTGATTGGCCAGAGCACCTTCTAAAGATATAAATCTGTTTATTGTCAAAAACAAAAGACATTAAGTCATGTTTTTGTTGCACCTGCTACTAGCAGAGTGTGACAGATGAGGTCAAGTTTCCATCCATCTGGTAGTTTGTTCACATTTGCCTGTTGTCCTTCTGTCAACAATATTCATTAAAGTGCATTTTCCTGCAAAAGCAGGCCTCCAGATAAGAGTGTGTATTGGAAAATTATTTTCTTCATTTCTCATCCAAAACATATGTTGTGGGTACTCGAAAGAACCGTAATAGAAAATTGGCTTGTAGCAAGTCTAGATATGATGGTTTCCAATACGTGAATAACAAAGGCGCTGATCAGACTGCACATATGCGCAGGCTGGTTTGCGCCTTTGTTACACGCATACCCCTGCAGACAGGTTATCCCGCGTTGAGGCTCATATGACTCCCGTCTGGGAGTGATATAATGCCATGCAATAAAATCGATAAACCACTAGTGGTTTACAGATCTTGGTAAAGTTATAAAATGACGCCCATATTAACGCTGGGTATATAGGACAAAATTCTACTGTTTTCACACCAAAAATGTGATTCCAAAGCTATGTTAATGTCATATGATAAATACAGTCAACCCTCTTTATAACGTCACTGTGTTTGTTCCAAGCTATCTTTGACGTTAAAGTGAATTTGCTGTTATAAAGAATTCTGACCATAACAAGATTTCAACATAATAATCATTTGGTAAAAGAAGATATTGTACAAATGAATTAAAATGCTATATTCCAAATGTATACATCAGTTCAATTTCATATTGCATCAAAATGCACAAAGCTTCCCACTTATCAAGTGAGGCAGAAACCCTTTTATGCAAAAAGACCTTGTTCTGATCACAAAATTGTCTGACACATCGTAACAATTCTGTTATAATGAATTTCTTTTCAATAGAAATTGTATATCTGTTCCCAGAAGTTACTGTCGGTGTCGTTAAGTGAATATTCTGTTATAAAGAGGGAATTTTAATGAAAACAGATCCGTTCCCAGCAATTTTATGTCGGATATTGAATACTCTGTTATAACGAGTGACGTTATAAAGAGTTTTGACTGTATAATCTAATATTCATGCTCCTGTATTATTGAATTTATTAAACTTGTTGTGAAAAAGTTATAAAATGCTTGACAAACCTCACTTTTTATCACTATTCCTCAACTCTTTTCAATTATGCCAACCTCACATTATATCTCTTTTCTTTAACTCGTTCAATAAATTCAATAAAACATGAGCACTCATTTAAGGTCTTCTATATAGTAAAATTACGTTTTCAGGGCATTCCAGGATTAAAAACGTCAATAGTTGAGGTCGCATTGCAGCAGAAATATATGGGTGAGAAAATACCAGAAGCTTGGTTGAACTTAGAGAAGAAACTGATCAAACTGCGAGAGGAACAAAACAAAGATTTCTTGTTGTTTAAACAATTAGAGGCGATATCAGCAGGCGTGGGAATCTTTGACAAGAACGAGGTAAGGACAAAATGTTGTCAAAAAGACCATTGGGACTTTGGCATTTTTCACACAGTCAGGCTGTCTGTATTACACAGGTTGATCAACCAAGGGACTTTTTCCACCTTGTAAAAAAAGGATAAGGGTGGATTACAACCATGCAACTAGCAGGTTAGCAAAGAGGTAGTCATGAACTCGAATTTGGAGATATAGCTGTCATGCAAATATAAACAATTTGCAGTAGAGTGACAGGAAAAATACTGATTGGCAGTTTGGGATGTTTAAAAGAGGTAAAGACAATGGACATGATACTTAGAAAATTTAAATTTCCAAATAGATTTCTTCCTTATTTTCAGTAACATATGTTGTAGGTTCACATTGGAATTGCCTCTATGAGTCAATTCCAATTTGTACCTACAACATATGTCTTTTCAATGAATGAGTTTTTCACCATAAGCTTTTTTTAAACAAATTCTCAACCACATTCTTTTATTCAAAGAAATGAGCATTATGAAATGAACAACTTTTCGTGTAGTTTGTCATGCACCTGTATGGCAATAATAGACTGTCTATTTTATGCTTCTGACAGCTTATCTTGAGATGTTTCATGGGAGTATATTGCTAAATTGCTAGTTGCATGGTTGTATGTCCATGTTGCAAAAAATATGGGAGGGATTATGTCCAACTATACAAAAATAAGCCAGAGCGATTCTTTCTGGGAAAGATATTGTCAGTATACCAAGTTGAAGTTCTGTGAAATTTGAGTTAGCAAGAGTTGATTGTAGGCTTATTAACCAATAGACCATTTAAGCCTAGCGTCCTTTTTGTGGGACATAGGAAAACAGCGCAGACCCAGATCAGATGTCGCAGAACACAGCATCTGATCAGGGTCTCCACTGTTTCCTTAGAGAATGTTCTATTAAGATTTGAATAAAAATGCAAAATTCTACCCAACAATCCTTAAAACAGAAATGGACTTATCCAAATGATCATAGAGGGAAATTCCATTCAGCTTAAATGGGTTAAGGTGTTGTGGCTTTCATGTTGTAAGATGTGAGAGGTCTCAGGTTCATATCCCGGATGAGCCCTCATCTAAAGACGTGAAAGCCGCATCAGCATGAAGCATAGCTGAAAAATTTCCCACGCCATTGCTGGGCCAGACACCAGGTACAAGACCAATGCCATGGGTGAAAGTTTTCAGGATTAATCCTGTTTTCAGGATTTTGAGGCTGACCTTCCAAAGAAAGTCAGCCTCAAAATGCTGAATTAGGCAGATTTTAATAGCTTCTCTGATTCATTTTCAAATTATTTAAAATTTAGATTAATCATTTTTGTAGGCATCTTGCAAATTTTAAAATTAGAATTTCTAAAATTCAGGATTTTGGAAACTTTGAACTTTCACCCATGCAATGCTCTAACTACTGAGCAAAAGAGTTGACTCTCCAACACAGCTGTCAGAAATTGATTATAATGTATCTACTATGTGTAGATATTTTAAGGTGAGAGTAATTGGGCTGTAACAATAGGTGAAACATGAAAAGTATAAAAAATCATTTTGAGGCTATTAAAATTTTTGGGTAGGAAAGCTCATAATACATGTATGCTGTTCCTTTAGTCTATAACAATGTGTGATTTCCTTATATTTTACTGACAATATTTGACTATAGAATATTAAAACGAGCTTGTTTATGAGTAACTTGTATATTTAATAGCATCATTAGTGTGTGAAACAAAAAAATACCTACCTATCTTTAAACCTCCCAGTAGGAAATGACGAACAAATTTTTTTAAACATGGCCTTACAATACTTACATAATTTGAGCCGCGACATGAGATTTCCAACACTGTGGTATGTGCGAACAGCAAAGACTCAAACCAGCCTGCGCATATGCACAGTCTGATCAGAGCCTTTGCTAGTCGCTCGAATATTCTATGAGTGTTAAGCTACTGTCTGAACAGCATTTGGAGTTTCTAAGCTTATAAGGAGGCAGCACAGGCTAATCTGAGTCTACACTTGTCAAAATGCCAAATTGTTGGAAATCACATGTTGCGGCTCATTTCTATTTTTAGCTTGTCCAAGCAGTACAGTTTCTTCATGATCTTGGAGCGGCACAGTTCTTCGACACAGATTTCCTTCGTTCGTTAGCATGGCCTTACAATACACGTACTTGTTTTCTATTTTTAGCTTGTCCAAGCAGTCCAGTTTCTTCATGATCTTGGAGCGGCACAGTTCTTTGACACAGATTTCCTTCGCTCGTTAGTTGTGATCTATCCTCAGTGGATTGTGGATGTGATGGCATGTCTTGTGACTGTCCATGAAGGAGTAGTTAAGGTATGTAAGCTAATCCTTAAGGCAACAGGTGTGACTGCAACAGATGACACTTTTTGTGATATAATTATTAGTCCTGCTTGAAAGCCCCCCCTTTAAAAAAGTGGGGCTAAACTGGCTTTGGGTTGTCAGTCATCCCGTCCATCATAATTTTGTTTCAGGTCAATATCTTGAGAACAAATTGATAGAAATTTACCAAATTTTGTTAATGCATTGATATTGACAGGCTCTAGATTGGGATTGTAAACATCATTTTTCACACATTTGTAACAGAGGTATGGCTCTTGCCTGATGTCAGAATTTAGGTCAAAATTTCATTTCAGCTTAATATCTGGAGAATGAATTGATAAAATTTGACCAAATATTGTAGGGTTAGAATTAACCCTTAGCCTTCCAGTCACAACAATTAAAGTCTGCTTTGTCATCTGCTGAAATGTTGAGAAGGTGAGAAGCCTCTGTGACAAACAGTGTGGACTTGGATCAGACTTCTCTTGTAGGGTGCATGCTGTTTGCTTCTCTACTTAAATTAGTCAATAATGATATTATTGTTTGCAGCAGATGACTTAAGCAGACAACACAACATTTTCAGATGCTTTTAGCACTCAAATGGTTAACTCTTTTCCTGCCAGCGACAAATTTTGTCATCTGCTGTTGATCTTTGCAAACAGTTTGGACCAATATCAGGTTCAACATAAAGTTGGGCCTGATCTGGATCCAAACTGTTTGATATTCTGATGGTATTCCTGAAAGAATTTTTTGAGAAAAAAAAGTTAAATTTGAAAAAAGTCAGCAGACAACAAAACATTGTGCAAAAATTACCCAGCATGCAGAGTTTATTTTTCTTATCAGGATGGTAGACTGAATTTGAAGGACATTAAAGGTGTATGGAAGAATTATCCTGTTGACTTACACCCTTGGCTTCTGCGGTTAACTGAAGAGTTTGATCTGACGTGTCCTCTCCCGGACAAAGACTACACCATTGTTCCTTGCTTACTGCCAGACGCAGAACCTAAGGTATTTTTACATTGAGTACTGACTTTTTATACCATTAGTGTTCTGTTATCACAACACTTGTTTTAACCCTTTGTATTCAAGAAACCCGTAAATGAGTACTTTTGCAAATATTGAAGACCAAGATATAATGCTGCATTTCATCAGGGTGTACACTGTTTGTAAAGGTGAAATAGATCTTCAGCCAAAGAATGCAAGATTTAAAAAAAAAATGAAAAATAATCTGAAACCCCTAGATATGTACAGTATACTGTTCCAAGTTTACAGTATCACACCACTGGAAGGAAAGATCCATTAGTATACAAAGGGTTAATACAGTAAAATGTCAATGGCTTGACTTGTTTACCATAGTTAATGCATGAGTTCCTAGAAATAGAGAATTCCAGGTGAGTGTCATTTGATGTCAAGTTTACCAGGCGAGGCTTCAAGAATGCATGTATTTGGCCGTTGTCTGCCTTGCTTTCGTAGAGATTTATCACAAAATAGTTTCCATGGTCATTCTCCTCCTTCCACGGATTCAAGTAGGGCTGTTATCAGTTACAGACGAAAGAACATGTATGTGTACAAAGTACTGGATAAACCCATAGTCTAAGCTTGCCCAGGAAAATGTGGTTAGGTTAACTGACCACCTCGACATAACCATAGCTGTTGACTGTGATGTTAGACCACAAACCAAAAACATTAGCCAGGTAATGACCCCTCTTGAACCCAAAAAGAAAATGAGAATAGATCTGTTTCTTCACTTTTTTATTAGACCAATATGACTAGTGTTTTAATTGGCCAATGTTTCTGCTACATGTATTACCATGTGTACTTGTCCAAAACAATCTGCTAAAATGTTCAGGTAAAACTATAAAAAACAAGACAAACTCGACGAATTTATATCCCCCGACGAAGGGTTATTTGAGAGAAACATGTAAATCACAAAACATAAATCCCATTTATCTAACATTTAGTTCACCTTCAGTATCATTCAGATCATAACAAACGCCTGTCAAGTATGTTTTAGTGCTTAGTTTAATAAAAAGTATACTTACATCTGCAGAATTTCAATATCTGACCTTTAAACCCAACCCCAGAGGTCAAGGGTGTGTATAAATTCAGAGGTCAAGGGTGTGTATAAATTCAAAGTGTTACCTTGCATGTAGGTCTACACTTCTTCCACTTTAATTTGATATGCAACATGACCACTTTTAGAAAAGAAAACAAAATGACCTTTCAACCCCACCCCAGGGGTCGCTGGTGTGTGTAATGACAGCATATTTGCTTTCATGGTGCTCTGTGCTCAATTACCTTTAATTTGATATGCAACATGACTCATTTCAGAAAAAATATATAGTTTGACCTTTTGACCCCATACCCCTGGGTTGAGGGTGTGTCTGCGGGCAAAATATTTGCTACCATGTTGCTGCCAGCGTCGTCAGCTTTAATTTGATATGCAACATGACTACTTTCAGAAAAATATATAGTTTGACCTTTTGACCCCACCCCTTGGGTCAAGCATGCATCTGTTGGCAAAATATTTGCTACCATGTTGCTGCCAGCTTCATCAGCTTTAATTTGATATGCAACATGACGATATTCTGAAAAAGTTTAATTTTGGCCTCGGCCCCGCCCCCTAAGTCCACCCAACGGACTCGGACCCAGGCCTTCAAACTGAAATCGCTTTGATATATGTTTCATATCTATTGCTGCTCTGCCTGCATGCAAAATTTCAGCAAAAAATATTAACAATTGCCTGAGTTATTGCGAAATTAAAATATTTGACCTTTGACCCCTTAGGTGGGGTCAAAGGGGGTGGGGTAAAACTTTGACACTGCCATGCTTATCTATAGGCACTTAGCAATCATGGTCTATAGTGAGAAGTTGTTAAATATAAAAGCTTTGATGAAATGTGAAGATCATCACACAAAAAAGCTAATATAGGTTTTGCCTTATAATTGCCTATACCAAAACAAGGGCAATGACTCAAGTGTTAAGGGGTCAATTTGACCAAACTTTTAAGATATCGAGAGTCTATGGTACTTATCATTTGTACCAAAAATGAATCAAATCTGACCAATAGGTACTGAGATATGTTTCCGGATAGACAAAAAGTGTGGATGGACGGACAGACGAACAGAATGGACGGACGGAGGCACGCAGGGACGAGACCAAAACTATATTCCTCCGACTTCGTCGGGGGATAATAGGCATTTTCTTTCAGTTAACAGGTCTTGACTTCAAAATATACATGGTGCAAATAACTGTACAGAAAATATTATGAAATAGATGATATGTGTTCATAAACTTTATAATAAATGTATATTAAAAGAGATTTTTGGCACAAAAGGTAAAGGGAAGCAACTACATGAAAAAACTTATTTCAATCAGAAGGCCCAAAAAAACTGAATCTATTTGCAACTTCATGTGATACAGATTTTTACTACTGTGTAATACCTTACCTTGTGTCTGGGATTGAATTAACGTCATGTTTTAAAATCAATAAATCACTAGTGGTGTACATATTTAGTAACATTATGTAATGACACCCATAACAATGTGGGGCACATAATGACAAAACCTTATTATTTTCAAGCAAAAAATGTTTCAAAGTTATTTTAATGTTATAAAGAATCTTAACATTTGTGCTCCTGTATTATTATATTTATTAAATGAGCTGTGAAATACCAAAAAAATGCTCTGCAAGCCTAGCTTTTCCTCAACTCATTTAATAAATTCACTAACATGAGCACCCATGTAAGATCCTTTTTATTTTGTTACAGTATGAGTGGAGCCATGCAGATCCAGAAAAGAATATTCGAGAATCTTTGACAGTATACAAGTTCCAATATCTTCCTGCTGGTCTATTTAACAGAGCACAGGTAGGTTGTTAATGCCAAATCAGGGACTGCAGCATACAAGAAATTTAACTTTCTTGATTTTCAAGAAGAAGGCTTGAAATTTCATATTAATTTATAATATGAAGCCTTTTTAGTTTCAATAAAGAAGAAGAAAATGTTGTCTGCTGAATCTTTTGTTGGGTGTTTGCAAAGGTTATCAGGATATGATCTCCGGTCTGACAAAAGGGTCTTTCGGGGATTTTAGCAGTTTTTGTGTAATCAAATTTTCAAAAACGTCTAAATTTTCAAGATTTTGAATGTTCTTACAGTAGAGTCAAATTGCTTCTAACATGTAATACAATCAAAGGCGCAAACAGTTCTGATAAAATTAAGTGATACGTATAATGTAGGTTGCCATGGCAACAGATGTGCATATGGACTACACACTTCCTTTAAAACAGGGTACCTCATTTCAAATGCTTTTGTTAACAGGGGATGTGCGCATGTGGGCTATTTGTGCAGTCTTTGCAATTGCATACATATCAAATTTACAGAAACAAGGAGCAGTCTTGAAATATTGCTCCTAGCGTCTTTGTATTAGCCTCATATTTTAACACAATGGCGTTGACGTCAGAACGTCACTAACAATGTTAAGTGACGTCATGTTTAAAATGCATCATCTATACGAGTTTAAACGCTCATATCTTTGTTATTTGTAAAGATAATCTCTCCAAATTTTCTGTAATTGCTCACAACAGCTAGGTCTTTCTTTCTCTGTAAATATCTCACTTTTGACTTTTATTGCCAGAGGGTCCCTTTTGTCAGATCTTGGCTCATATGTATTATTCCAATATATTTTTTTTTCAGGCCAGGCTTCATCAATACTCAGAGGGAACTTTGATATGGAAGAAAGGCTCATTCTTAAAGAAAAATGACCACAAGGCAGTGCTGCTTCAGAATGAGTATGTATTAGAAAATTAGGAATTACAAAAGAATAGAGTCCTTTTGATAATGGCATTCATGCTATAATTCTTTGCATGCTAAGTAATTTTGCATGCTGTTTTGTTGTCTGTTTATTTTTGTCAAAATGAACTTTTTCTGCTGGTGAATTTGGTAGAAAAGTGTAAAGCCAGTGAAACTAAATGGCTGTAATTGCTGGTTTTCCTATATGCATAACTTAATTTGTCAAACTGGAAATGTTCAAAAAATTAACTGTTCACTGTTTAAGTAAACATATGACTGCAAAAGATTCACCTGAAAATTCAAGCCTTATATACCAATATGCGTAATATATACTGCAAAAAATTTGTTGTCTTCCACAGTCATGAGGGTTATTTTAAGTGTTATATGCTGTTTTGTTTATTTACAGAACATCTGAAGTGGTTGTGAGAGCCCAAGGATTCCGTCCTGAGAACTTTCTGTTCATGGTCCATGAAATCATCGAGACTTTGATCGCTGAGTCATATTCTGGTGTTCATTATGACTTCCAGGTCCCGTGCTTGGAGTGTCTAAACATGGTAAGATTAATGCCTGGTCCATATAATCATCAAAACATTGATAGCCGAGTCATATTCTGGTGTTCATTACGACTTCCAGGTCCCCTACTTGGAATGTTTAAACATGGTAAGATCAATGCCTGGTCCATGAAATCATTGAAACTTTGATAGTTGAGTCATACTCTGGTGTTCATTATGACTTCCAGGTCCCGTGCTTGGAGTGTCTAAACATGGTAAGATTAATGCCTGGTCCATATAATCATCAAAACATTGATAGCCGAGTCATATTCTGGTGTTCATTACAACTTCCAGGTCCCCTGCTTGGAATGTTTAAACATGGTAAGATCAATGCCTGGTCCATGAAATCATTGAAACTTTGATAGTTGAGTCATATTCTGGTGTTCATTATGACTTCCAGGTCCCGTGCTTGGAGTGTCTAAACATGGTAAGATTAATGCCTGGTCCATATAATCATCAAAACATTGATAGCCGAGTCATATTCTGGTGTTCATTATGACTTCCAGGTCTCCTGCTGTGAATGTTTAATCATGGTAAGATCAATGCCTGGTCCATGAAATCATTGAGACTTTGATAGTTGAGTCATAATCTGGTGTTCATAATGACTTCCAGGTCTCCTGCTTGGAATGTTTAATCATGGTAAGATCAATGCTTGGTCCATGAAATTATTGAGACTTTGATAGTTGAGTCATATTCTGGTGTTCATTACGACTTCCAGGTCCCCTGCTTGGAATGTTTAAACATGGTAAGGTCAATGCCTGGTCCATGAAATTAGTGAGACTTTGATAGCGGAGTCATATACTGGTGTTTATTATGACTTCCAGGTCCCCTGCTTGGAATGTTTAAACATTGTAAGATTAATGGCTGGTCCATGAAATCATCGAGACTTTGATAGCTGAGTCATATTCTGGTTTTCATTATGACTTCCAGGTCCCCTGCTTGGAATGTTTAAACATGGTAAGATCAATGCCTGGTCTATGAAATCATTGAGATTTTGATAGCTGAGTCATACTCTGATGTTCATTATGACTTTCAGGTCCCATGCTTGGAATGTTTAAACATGGTAAGATCAGTTTTATGGTCCATCAAATCATTGAGACTTTGATAGCTGAGTCAAACTCTGATGTTCATTATGACTTCCAGGTCCCCTGCTTGGAATGTTTAAACATGGTAAGATCAATGCCTGGTCCATGAAATCATCGAGACTTTGATAGCTGAGTCATACTTCGGTGTTCATTAAGACTTCCAGGTCCCTGCTTGGAATGTTTAAACATGGTAAGATCAATGCCTGGTCCATGAAATCATTGAGACTTTGATAGCTGAGTCATATTCTGGTGTTTATAATGACTTCCAGGTCCCCTGCTTGGAATGTTTAAACATGGTAAGACCTATGCCTGCCACACAGTTGGTGTTTCTCAATGCAAACTTTATTGTCATTCTTTCCTTGCCTGCAGCAACTTTTGTCATCTGCTGATAACCTTTAAAACAGTTTGGAACAGCCCTGATCTGGATCTAAACCGTTTGACACTCTGATAGTATTCCTGAAAGAATTTTTTGAAAAAGTTAATTTTAAAAAAAGTCAGGTGATGACAATTATCACTGTGAAAATTACCCAGCATGCAAAGAGTAAATAAAAGATTGCTTTTCCTGTTTTTTATCTTTCCAAAAAATGTGTTCTAGATTCTTTCTAGCCTGAACTAAACACACAAGAATCTATCATGAATTTGCAGGTGGGATAGAAAAAATCTGTTCCACTGTTTGGCATCAGGAAGCTTGCAGAGTGATGACAAATGGTGATTCTGAGAGACAGATTTTTCTATCCTATCCTCAGCAAAGTTCTCTCAAAAATTACCAAAAATACAGTATTCTTCACAAACCAACTCAGTTTAGCTTGAACTATGATTATTCTAACTGAAAACTCTGGACTTCAAGTTGACAGAGTTGACCCTTGCAATACTTTTGTGGGCAAAAGTGAGAGAAAACTTGATTTTATTAATTTTCAGAATGTGAAGGACCCTAGTATGATGTCATACATGAAGGTGCAAAGAGCCCTGGAACTGAATGCTCCATTCCTACAGTGTGAAAAGTTTTTCCACATTCTGTCCATTCAAGAGCTTAGAGGTGAGTAATAAGTAGTTAACCCCTGCCTTGTAAGTAAAAAAAACTTCTGAAAAAGACATCCGCTGAAGTCGTCTGCTGCACTTAAAAGCTTATGTCATGGACTTATTTCCGCATACAGACAAACAGTGTATTCTTCTTCAGCTACGAAAAATGCATCTGAAAATGTTGTCTGCTGAAGTCATCTGCTGCATGTAAAATCTTATATCAAATGCTAGTTTTGCCATACAGACAAACAGTGTGGACCCAGATCAGACTGCTCCTGAAGGAGCAGTCTGATCTGGATCCACACTGTTTGCTACAGAGACATTTTAAGTTGATACACAGCAGACGACATTTAGTCACGTTAAGAAGCCGAAGAGTTAACACTCCAGAATCTTTGATAACAGAGGGTATGAGAATGTATCATGAGTGTGAGAGCCAAAGGATGACAAAATGGTGATACCTGGGAACCGATTTTTCTATCCCGCTCTCACACAAATGATGGATTAATTTTCTTGCTCACTATTGATGTCCGCATTTTTATTTTATAATAAGTTCCCGGAAGTTCCTGAATACTCAGAGATGCAAATGTACATGATGACGTCACTTTGATATAAAGCATTGACGTCACTAGGACCCACTCTGATTTATCCTCATCGGGCAGTACAAAGATTGAAATAATTTTAATTTGCTTTTTACATGTTTCAGATATAATGCCATCTCATAAAATGTCAAAATGGCCTGTTCAGAAGCAAGCACATCTGGGTCTACAATATTTTGAAAATAGTATATATCCCGGTCCAGTAGAACACAGGTCAACCCTTAACCTGTCAATATATTTTAGTCTGAAAATGTCATCTGCCTATTACATCTGCTGCATATATTCAAATGCGCTCCAGACAACATTTTCCTTAATAGCAGTCTGATCTGGGTCCATGATGTTTGAGTACATCAGCAGATGATAACTTTAAGGCAGATGACACTTTTTAAGTCTGGAAATGTCCTCTGCTTATTACGTCTGCTGCATAAATTCATAATCACTCCCAGACAACTTTTACCATGAAAGCAAACATTATGAACCCTGATCAGCCTGCTCCCTGAAAAGCAGTCTCATCTGTGTCCATATTGTTTGCAATATAGGTTACTGGAGAGTGTCAGCAGATGATAAAGCAGACGACATTTGTGGTGAATGGCTGGGAAAAAGGTTAATGCACTCCAGATAACCTTTTCATAGAGGAAAACATTATGAACCCTGATCAGACTGCTCCTAAGGGAGCAGTCTGATCTGGGTCCATATTGTTTGCAATATAGATTACCAGAGTATGTCAGCAGATGAAAAGGCAGACAACATTTGTGGGGAATAGGGTAAAGGTAATTTTGCTTCGTTTTTCAGATACGATGCCGTCAGATAAAATGTCAGAGATAGACAATCATCTTCGCAGCAGTGTGCGGGAACTAATAGATCTTCAGTCAGAAACGGTCATTAACCTCTTTTTTGTGTACTCTTCCAAAAATGTACCTACCTTGGAGAACGAGGGGAAAATAGTACACCCGGGTACCATCATTGAAGATCTTCGGAAGCATACAAATCTGAAAATGTATGTAGAATTCAAATAACCCTCTAAATTTGTATTCTAATGGTTTGAATTTTTGATGGCCCCCGGATAGTGCAGTGAGAATGTCAGACTATATAAATCAGAAGGTCACAGGTTTGATTCCTATGTAGATTTCATCTTTCCCTTCCACTGATTAAAGTAGGTCATTTGTCAGTTACTGACAAAAGGATAATATCTTTTTGTCAGTAACTGCAAATGACCTACTTATGCATTGAATATACAGTATTGCATAAAAAGCAGTGTCACTAGCTATTTTAAAACACCTATGTTTTATATGGTGAAAGTCCATGTTTTAACATAGAAATTCATAAAACAGCTTTTGCATATCAATACCCTCATTCTGGGCCACCAGATTTTACAATAGCCGATCAGTTAATCTATCCTATATATGGCATGGTCATGGAAGACAGCTTTTAATTAAGACTTCCAACCACATGTTGACTGTCAAACGATGACAAAATGCATTGACATATTTGTTGCAAATTGTGGTGAATATTTTATTGAATTTATGCAATATTAGTAATCAAACATTATTTATCAATGGATTAATGTTCACCAGGTCCCTCAGGAATTAATCAGATATTAGAAACCTTGACCTAATCTTCAAGGTTGCAGTCGTATAAAGATAGTAAAATTAAACCTTATCTGCACTATTTCTCCTTAATCATCTGGTGTATATTGACCAAACTTGCACATAAACAAAAATTGAAAAGAAATGATGACATTTTGGTGACTTTGACATTTTGGTGACCTTGACCTAATTTAATTTTCAAGGTCACCACCCTGTAAAAAAAGGGGAAAATTAGCCTTGTCTGATTTTTATTTGCTTAACCAACAGATGGATTTTGATCAAACTTGCACATTAATGACAATTGTATATGGAAAAAAAATGCTAGTTTGGTGACCTTGACCTAATTTTGAAAATTCAGAATTGTATTATTTTTGTGTTAACAGATCCTTCTCTGATAAGCCTGAGAGCTTGGACATGGAAGCTATGACAATGTCGGCGTTTGAAATTTTAGAATGTTTTCTATATGTGTTAACAGATCTTTCTGTGACAAGCCAAAGAGCTCGGACATGGAAGCCTTCACAATGTTGGCGAAATCAGCAGACGTCATGATTGGGATGTCAGATGAATTTTTGGTGACCTTGACCTAATTTTGAATGTATTCTCTTTGTGTTAACAGATCCTTCTCTGATAAGCCAGAAAGCTCAGACATGGAAGCCATCACAATGTCGGCAAAATCAGCGAACGTGGTCATGATTGGGATGTCAGATGAATTTTGCGAAGAAAGCGAATGTCGTAAACTCCTCCTGTACATCAAGGATGTACTTAGGAAACCTGTTCTTTTACTCCTGCTAGGCAAAACTAAGAACTGGCAGAAAGGTGACTTGAACATAGTATTTGGTTCTGAGGTAGGTTATCACATATTAATAGACTTTTCGCTTACTGTAAAGGCGGCAACTTTAATATTCATATCTGGGCGTGGTTAGGCTATTTCACCTGCTAAGGATGGGAAATCAGGTTTTATTTACAATTTGGTAAAGAGTTAATAAGCTTTTTGAGCCGCAAGCGTGCATGCATTTCATGAAAATCCTAACCGTATACACACTGAACTCATATTTATTAACCCTTAAAGCGCATAATCACAAAATATATGTTTGTTGTCGTCCACTAAAGTATTTGAAGTCTCATAGACAAACAGTGTGGTCCCAGATCAGACTGCTCCTGTAGGAGCAGTCTGGTCTGGGTCCACAATGTTTGCCTCAATGCTTATGCTAAATAGTCATTTTTTTTAGATGCAGTTATTTTGCTGGCATGTTAAGGACTTAATACTGTGTTTTGCGTCTATACTGAGATGATGGCGCAAGATGATACAGTTACTTTTGAATAAAAACCACACCTCGTTTTCAGCTTTATCTATGTCTAAGGTTGACCAGTCCTTATTACGCATTCATGAGGCGCTGCCTTTACAGTAAGCAAAAAGTCAAAGAATACGCTGCGACCAGTCCAGTTTTACAGTAGGGTAAATGTTCAAAAATTTTGAACACTCTTCTCTTTCTGTTCTCGAATAAAATGTTGGTATCAAAGCTGTAATTCACAAAATGCATGCCAGAATAGCAAACAGTAAAGACCCTGATCAGAGTGCTTCTTCAGAAGCAGTCTGATCTGGGTCTGCACTGTTTGTCTATGCCTTTTCGGCAGGCAACTAGTGTTTGAAATTTTAGAACATTTACTGTATGTCATTTTACTCTATACTCAAGGCTCAAGTACTGAAATTTAGGGAGGAGACTTTTTTTTCACTCAAATGGAGAGAGAGAAAAGTTTCGGTTGATGACAGAGTAGTGATTTATGCACTGGCTATCATGCAACATTATTTATTAGGGGTGGGTATCGCCTCTGAAAACCGGATCGTGATATATCGCGATTTTCGGGTTTGTATCGAGATACGAATCACGATATACCGCGAACCTTAATAACATGTGCGGTTGTGGGAGGGGAATTTTCTCAGAGCCGACTTTATGCAACATCAAGGGGTAATTGAACGTCATGCTAGCTTGTGTTGATTCAACTAAATCCGATCCATCAAATTCGCTATCTTACGAGAAATCATTAATTAAAGAGAGAATATAAGTGTCTTCCTCCTCGATCTGGATCGGGTCCGCCATTTTGGTTTTGGCAAGGGAAATCCGCATCTTAGCCAATGGTATTAACGTTTTGCACACGGCACGTTTTGTTTATCATAGTTACCGGCTTTTCATTGGCTGTCAGACATCTAACTTCTATTAATTATCAAGCGAGGTTAAATAAAAATTGACAAGCAAATAAAATACAGCTCGAAACGAAAGCAGATGAGCTATGCTCTGAAAATTGACGGAGTTTGCCGAGTGTACCGGTACGGCAAAAGCATATCGCGATACGTATCTCAGGACTCCTAAATCGGGATATACCGGTAATATCGCGCACCCCTATTATTTATACTTTGGTTGTTCAAATAAGCTTGTAAGATATATGATAGGTTTATTCATCGGGTTTTTGTCACAAAACGTTTGTTATCTGATATGATATTATCAAAAATTCAATTATGATATGATGATAACTTTGATTACTTGGAATTACTTGGAATTTTTTAATCCTCTCTCATGAATATGAAATAGAAAGGAAATACTCATCTCACAAATGACAATGTATTCCGAGAAAACTCTTTTGTCAGACCATCCCTAAACGCATGTTTTACTATAGCAAACAAAAAAGTGTATCCATTTAATTAAGACCTTTCAGGTAGAAAACATGTTAAATTTTTCCACAGGAGCTTGAAGTTCGGTCCTTATAGCACCTATTTAGCCTCAAAACCAAAAGCTCACGGTGTCATTACGTAGTAATGACCAGGAGTGAAACTAAGCTCTCGGTAGCCATTCCGGCTCCAGTTTCCAGTCATCAGCATTGAATGTTGCGACGGCAACGTCAAAGTGTTCGATAACTTTTCTTCTACCTGATGATCAAGATGGCGACGTTAAGACAAAACAGGACAATGTCTCAAATATACTTTAAGTCAATATAGTACCGGGAAACCTAATTGTTAGGCCATAAACAATGAGACAATGACGTTTTCATTGACGGAATTAAGCCCCAAGACGCTATAACTTGACGTTACGCTTTGTACGCCAAATTGTGCGCGACGTCAACGTCATGCGATCTCTGAAAAACAACGCTTTCAGTTTTGAATTTCCGTAAAGTTTATGAAAAACAGAACTTTTCTTGATAAGTAGCTGTAAGGGTTTGATTTATTTAATATTTTTAACACATTTATCTGATCGTTTCATTTTTTTGTTGAAGAGTTTGTAAGTTTTGAAATGTATTTTCTCCAAGTGTGACAAAGGCTCGGATTCACTGTGTCAAACCGGATACTGGAGCCGGAATGGCTACCGTTAGTTTTTCCTTATTTCAAACGCTCATTATTTTGACTCAGTGATATGTCAGAAAAAGTTATCCATGCCTCGTATGACCTGTTGACATAGTTTTTATGGTAAGATGTTCAGTTTTCACCAAAACCTCCTGGTAACGGGGATTCAAAGGTGCCTAAAATTTAGTTTCACCCCTGGTCATTACTACGTAATGACATTGTGAGCTTTTGGTTTTGAGGCTATTGGGGGTGATTTAAGGATCGAACTTCAAGCTCCTGTGATTTTTCCAGTGAAAAAATACGCTGGAAATTTCCCAGTTTGCTTAACAAATTGCTCGGGTTTCAAACATAGCCCCAGAAAAATTGGTTCTAATCTTCCAGGTATAGCCTTAAAAAGTAATACAGTAATACATTTAAATTTGGAACACTTTTCTCTTTCTGTTCTCAAATAAAATGTTAGCTTTCAGGGCTGGACTCCGCAAATGCTTGTCAGAATAGCAAACAGGGTAGAACCTGATCAGACTGCTTCTTCAGAAGCAGTCTGATCTGGGTCTGCCCTGTTTGTCTAGGCCTTTTTGGCATGCAACTCAGTCTAGTGTTAGAAATTTTAGAACATTTAAGGTACACATATATTTTTCAGGTGTATGTTGACATGCAAAAGATTGATAGGTATCCTCACAAAATTGAAGAGTTGTATGAGGTGATAAAGAAAAAAGCCTCAGTGGAAGGGAAGGTATGAAGCTATAGTTGAATTATCAAGTCCTAAGATAACTATATGGCTAAAGCTGAATCATTCAAGTCCTAAATATGCTATATCACTACAGCTGAACCATCGGTCTACAAATTATCATATAGCTAAAGCCAAATAATCAAAGTCCTAAAATTACCAATAACTGATTCATCAAAGTCTTAAAATTACTATGTATACACAGCTGAATCATCAAAGGTCAAATCATTCTGGATATATAGTGTATAGCTAAAGCTGAATCATCAAAGTCCTAGAGTTACTATGTAACCACAGTTGAATCATCGAAAGTTCTAAAACTACTATGTAGCCACAGCTGAATCATCAAAAGTTCTAAAATTACTATGTAGCCACAGCTGAATCATCAAAAGTTCTAAAATTACTATGTAGCCACAGCTGTATCATCGAAAGTCTAAAATTACTATGTAGCCACAGCTGAATCATCAAGTCTAAAATTACTATGTAGCCACAGCTGAATCATCAAAAGTCCTAAAATTACTATGTAGCCACAGCTGAATTATCAAAAGCCCTAAAATTACTATGTAGCCACAGCTGAATCATTTAAGTCCTAAAATTAATATGTAGTCACAGCTAAATCATCAAAGGTCAAAACATACTGTATAGTTTATAGCTGAAGCTGAATAGTCAAAGTCCTAAAATTACTATGTAGCCACAGCTGAATCATCTAAGGTAAAAACATACTGGATAGTGTATAGCTAAAGCTGAATCATCAAAGTTCTAAATTTACTATACAGCCATAGACGAAACATTAAAGGTCAAAACATACTGTATAGTATACAGCTGAAGCTGAATCATCAAAGTCCTAAAATTACTTTGTAGCCACAGCTAAATCATCAAAGGTCAAAACATACTGTATAGTTTATAGCTGAAGCTGAATAGTCAAAGTCCTAAAATTACTTAATAACCATAACTGAGTTGTCAAAGGTCAAAACATACTGTATAGTTTACAGCTAAAGCTGAATAGTCAAAGTCCTAAAATTACTTAGTAACCACAACTGAATTGTCAAAGGTCAAGGCATACTGTATAATTTACAGCTAAAGCCCTAAAATTACTATATAGCCACAGCTGAATCATCAACGACCATATTGTATAGTGTATAGCTGTTGTTCCAATATCAGGTTTTTTTCTACTTCCATGTTGCATGATGTGTGTGAGCAATAATTTTGGTGGATTTGATTTTCTCTCAATTTCAGGTGAAACAGGAAGAGAGCCCAGATTGCTTTATCAGTTATTGTTGGTCCAACTCCCATGATGCAATAAGCAAAGGGTCAAGGTCAGTTGAAGGAGCCCTTGGTTGGGAAGGTGGTGATCCTAGAACAGTGAAGGCGTTCCTGGAAGAGAAAGGGGTTCGTTGTTGGCTCGACGTTGAGAAAATAGGCGGATCTGGGTTGTTCCATTCTATCGCTGATGGACTTAGGGATGCAAAGATTATGGTGACATTTGTTTCAGACCAGGTAAATTGTACAGTAAAACCTGTGTAAAACAGCCACACAAAAATAGACAAAACTAAGATCTTAATGACAAATGGTAGCTTAATGAAGGTCTTAAGTACTGCGAAATGCTCCCCTTGGAGCATTCTGCAATACTTTTGACCTACATTAAGCGGTAATTCGTCTTGAAAACCAATTTTTGGTCTTTTTTAGAGTTGTCGTTTTACACAGGTTTTACTGTATATCTTGTTCCTTATCCTGCAAATAGTTTTGGCCTCTGCTTATTACGTCTGTTGCATATATTCAAGTGCACTCCATACTACTTTTCTCATGGAAGCAAACAATATGAAACCTGATCAGATCCTAAGGGATCAGTCTGATCTGGATTCATATTGTTTGCAAAATAGGGTAGTAAAGTACATCAGCAGGTGAGATGTTTATTTCAGTCCAGGTACATTGTATATCTTGTTCCTTATCCTGCCAATAGTTTTTGGCTTGAACTTGTCTTCTTCTTAATATGTCTACTGCATATACATATATCTTGATCCTTAACTTGCAAATAGTTTTTGGTCTGACCATGTCTTCTGCTTAATACGTCTGCTGCATATACATGTATCTTGATCCTCATCTTGCAAATAGTTTTTGGCTTGAACTTGTCTTCTGCTTGATACGTCTGCTGCATATACATGTATCTTGATCCTTATCCTGCAAATAGTTTTTGGCTTGAACTTGTCTTCTGCTTAATACGTCTGCTGCATATACATGTATCTTGATCCTCATGTTGCAAATTGTTTTGGCTTGAACTTGTCTTCTGCTTAATACGTCTGCTGCATATATTTAAATGCTCACCATGTTACTTTTCTCATGGAAGCAAACAATATGAACTCTGATCAGACTGATCCTAAGGGATCAGTCTGATCTGGGTTCATATTGTTTGCAATATAGAGAACCAAAGTACATCAGCAGAGACTGATAAGAGTAAAAGAGGAGCTCTAAATTTTAGTTAATTTACCAAAAATTTTATGCTCTTAATGGTTTTAGAGAACAGAAAACAGCATTTATGTCAGGGGAACATGGGAATAAAGGCCATATTTTGAGAGGAACTGGGAATAAAATGTTGATATAGTGTTACCAATCAGTAAAACATCCAGTGTGCACTCTATAGGAGCATGAGGGCTTAATAGATGAATTATGGTAAGTCTTTGCCGGATGTACAGTTTATGTGGGAGCGCAGTAGCTCAGTGGTAGAGTGCTTGACTCAAGACCAAGGGGCCGTGGGTTCGAGCCTCACAGTCGTCACTGCATTGTGTCCTTGAGCAAGACACATTATTCCTAGCTTAGTACTGGTTCAACCCAGGAAGACCCGTCCCTACAAAACTGAAAGATTGTTGATGGGATGTAAAGAATCAAAACAAACAAATACAGTTTATGTTGGTTTTGTTATGCACTGACCCTTTTTCCGCTGTTTAATTACAGTATGTGAAGTCAAGAAACTGTATCATGGAATTCCGTTATGCTCTCACTACTCTCCGTATTCCAGTTATAGTGGTTGTTGTTGGGACTGGCTATGAATGGGAAAGATCAGAGGTCAGTACAAGTTATACAAATCCACGCATGTGAATGCTCTGGATCAATCCAGAATTCTAGATATTTCCATGAAATTTCAGTACAAGTACAAGTAATAGTAATTCAGAAATATGAATAGTCTCGATATTCTAGATAATTCAGAATTCTGGATATTTTCAAGAAACTATTTGTTTTAAACTGGCTACGAATGGAAAAGATAGGAGGTTAGTAGAAGTTTTAGGAATCAAGCATGTGAATGCTCTGGATCAATCCAGAATTCTAGATATTTCCATGAAATTTCAGTACAAGTAGAAGTAATAGGAACTCAGGAATATGAATATTCTAGATAAATTCAGAATTCTGGATATTTTCAAGAATTTATTTATTTTAAACTGGCTATGAATGGGAAAGATCAGAGGTCAGAACAAGTTATACAAATCCATGCATGTTAATGTTCTGGATCAATCTGAAATTCAGGATTTTTTTTCATGAAATTACTTGTCTGGCACTGGCTATGAGTGGGAAATATTGGATGTCAGTAAAAGAAAAGATTGTAGGAATCAAGGCATGTAAAAGTTCTGGATCATTTCAAAATTCTGGATACATTAATCATTAATACGTATTGAGAATCGTCTCATAGAGATGTTTCTTTTAAAAACCCAAAACACATGTTTAAACTGATAGATAAGTTAAGTTTTACTGTCAGAAATTGTTTTAATCTGTCATTTTGTTTTATATAGGTTGGTCTTCTCGTGGTCGGCCATGCGTGTCCAAAATTGAACTTCCAATTTCGGAACGAGGCTGGGTTATTGGAATTGCTGAAACTGGTTCAAAAGAATCTACCAGAAGTGGAAACTAACCAACAAGACAGTGGTAGCCAAGACGACCAAAGAAATGTTGCATTCCAGGTAAATATTTATCTTAAAGCGCCACCTACATTTTGCAGCAGACGACAATTTCAAATTTTGCTGCTTTTTCAAAAAAACCCAAATAAGACATGATATTTCATGAGAATTGCATGCTTGCAGACAATTCTCATGAAATATCATACCTTATTTTTTTCCGAAAATTAGGAAAGATGTCGCAAAATTTGTCGTCTGCCGCAGTCGTGATTGGCGCTTTAAGGGTTAATTCAGACCTTGATAGCGGTGACTTTTGTCATCTGCTGATAACCTTCTCAAACAGTTTGGATCCAGATCAGGACCGACATGCTGTCGGTCCTGATCTGGATCCAAACCGTTTGACACTATGATAGTGTTCCTGAAAGAATTTTTTGAAAAAGTTAATTTTGAAAAAAGTTAGCAGACGACAACAAAAGCCTGAAAAATTACCCAGCATGCAAAGAGTTAAAGCTAATTCTTCCACCAAAAATAATCAAATGATCATTTGATATTAGAAATATGATAATTTATCAGAATTAACACACATCATCACATGTACACATTGACACAGAGAAAGTTCTTACATCATATGATGAGATCTGTGTCATCAAGTGAGTCTGAGCCATACCCGAGACTGATTGTACTATTGTACTTATACCTAACAATTAACTGGTTATTAACTTGTCTGTCTACAGGAAGTGTTTGAACTGACACAGAGAAAATTCTTAAGTCATATGATGTGATCTTTTTCATCAAGGGAGTCTGAGCCATACCTGATCTCACTGTTCTATTGTACTTATACAGTAAAACCTGTCTTAAGCGGCCACTCAAAAGACCGAAATTGGTTTTCAAGACCGATTATCGCTTAATGCTGGTCAAAAGTATTGCAGAATGCTCTGAAGGGAGCATTCTGCTATAGTTTCGACCTTCATTAAGCTACCATAAGTCTATAAGATCTATGTTTTGTCTATTTTTGAGTGGTCCCTTAAGACAGGTTTTACTATACCTATGATTGGTAGGTTGTTACTAACCCCCAATTGGCTGTAGAATTAACTGTTTGATAATGTGTCTGTTTCCAGGAGGTATTTGAACTGACACAGAGAAAATTCTTACGTCACATGATGAGATCTGTGTCGTCGAGCGAGTCTGAGCCGTACCCGAGACTGATTGTGGTTGATTTTGTCACGGACAAGGAGAGACAGCAGGAGGCGGAGAAACAGCTGGCCAAGAAATCAACCAGTCAACAACAGGTGAGAAAATATGAATTCTCCCCGCCATTTTACAACAATTGTCGTCTACTAGTACTCTCTCATCTGCTGATTCTTTGTTAGCCTATTCTGAAAGCAATATGGACCCAGATCAGACTGCTCAATCAGGGTTTATAGAGTTTGCTTCCATGATAAAAATTAGTCTGGGTTGCAGTTTGTTCAGTGTAAAAGTCTGATCATTGTTAATAGTGTTTGCTTTCATAATGAAGTTTGTCTGGGACAGTCTGCAGCAGATGTTTTAAGCTTAGGACATTATGTTGGCAGGATTAGGATTAATAGACCTGGCCTTAAACACAAACGCGTCATTAACCTTAACTTTTCCAAGAATCTGAGCCAGTATCCTGCATAAGGTACTGCTTTGCATGTGCGTACTGTGAAGATTCATATAAGTCTGCGCATCCACACAGTCTGATCAGTCTTAGTTTTCTGCCTGAATAATTGGTGGACCCTTTGCTACACATAGAGCGCTCGTTAAAGACTGATCAAACTGCCCAGATGTGCAGGCTGATCGGAGTCTTCGATGGGTGCACATAACCAACTTGTACCTTTTGCTGGCACCGGGTCAATTCTCACAGCTGGGAAATATTTTTATATTCAGGAAGACAAGGTTGATGAGAAGGGAGATAACTCAGAAGCTTGTGAACTAGAAGCAGCAATGAAAGCTGATGATGAAGCTGCACGTAAGGCTGAAGAAGAAACCGCTCCAAAGACAGAGACGGGCTCAAAATATTGCTTCAGGCTTCTCTGCGAACATGATCAGGTGAGATTTTCACACAGAATTTACAAAGTGTCACGCATGACAGAGACAGGCTCAAAATATTGCTTCAGGCTTCTCTGTCAACATGATCAGGTGAGATTATGGCACAGAATTTACAAAATGTCACGCATGACAAGAGACAGGCTTAAAATTGCTTCAAGCTTCTCTGTGAACATGATCAGCTAGGTAACAATTTCGCTTAATATTTACAAAATGTCGCACATGACAAGAGACAGGCTCAAAATATTGCTTCAGGCTTCTCTGTGAACATGATCAAGTGAGATTTTTATCCCCCGACCCGAAAAGGATCGGGGGATATAGCGATCAGCCTGGCGTCCGTCCGTCTGTCCATCTGTCCGTCCGTCTGTCCGTCCGTAGACAAAAGCTTGTGCGCTCAATAACTTTTATACCCTTTGAGATATTTTGATAATATTTGGTATGCATGTATATCGGGTCAAGACGGTGTGTCGCGTGCAAGAATGGTTGCTCTCCCTTGCTGGCCTTTTGAGTTATCTCTCTTGAATGAACTTTATAAGGGGAAGCTTGTGCGCTCAATAACTTTTATACCCTTTGAGATATTTTGATAATATTTGGTAGGCATGTATATCGGGTCAAGACGGTGTGTCGCGTGCAAGAATGGTTGCTCTCCCTTGCTGGCCTTTTGAGTTATCTCTCTTGAATGAACTTTATAAGGGGAAGCTTGTGCGCTCAATAACTTTCATACCCTTTGAGATATTTTGATAATATTTGGTAGGCATGTATATCGGGTCAAGACGGTGTGTCACGTGCAAGAATGGTTACTCTCCTTTAATGGACTTTTGAGCTATCTCCCTTGAGTGAAATTTAAATTTTATAGGGGGAAGCATGTGCACTTTATAACTTTAATACCCTTTGAGATATTTTGATAATATTTGGCATGCATGTATATCAGGTGAAGACGGTGTGTTGCGTGCAAGAATGGTTGCTCTCCTTTAATGTTTTTTGAGTTATCTCCCTTGAATGAACTTTATAGGGGGAAGCTTGTGCGCTCAATAACTTTAATATCCTTTGAGATATTTTGATAATATATGGTATATATGTATAATAGGTCAAGGGGGTGTCTTGCATTCAAGAATTGTTGTTCTCCCTTGCTGGACTTATAAGTTATCTCCCTTGAATGAACTTTATAGTAGGAAGCTTGTGAATTTAAAGGTAAAAATGAAGTCTCTACAGTCAGCCTTCCACTTTTGTTCGCAGTGACACTCAGTATTATCACATCAAATATATATACTAGGTTGGCTTCTTGTAACTGCATATCAATTACTTTTTGGTCGGGGGATTTGCCATCTCCTCTGATGGCTATTTTTCTACATGTGATTCTTGGTGATTGTTCTGTCATACAGTATGTAAATAGGTTTGAGTTCAATCGTAATTATAGTTTGTGTCAAAAGCTTTATACAGATCAACTACACGTAAGGCTGAATTAGAAACTGTTCCAAAGACAGAGACAGACTCAAAATTTTGCTTCAAGCTTCTCTGTGAACATGATCAGGTGAGATTTTCACAATGATTTTCGATTATTTTATTATTGTACTGTCAATACTGAAAATAGGTCAAGGTCAATCTGCTCATTCATAGTTTCTGTCAAAAGCTTTACAGGTCAAAATATTAATTTATTTTTCAAATAACGTCATCATGTTTGCCGTCTCTGGTTTTATGCTTGAAAATTACTTTAAGCAATGTCGCCACAAAAAACAGGTAACTGACGTTAGCCTCGTTTTAAAGGATAGTGATACAGAATCAGAAAACCTCAGTTCGTTGATGCAGCTTTCTGTATCAGATGGCCAGAAAACAGACAGTTCAAAGGTTATATCATTTATAGGTATAAAATAAAACTGTTATTATCTCATGAGTGGCCCATTCTTTTATTTTCAGGGTTGGCATGAGAGTTCTGCACCTATCTCCTTCCCTACATTCCAAGCTGAAGATGAACAACAGCTGATTGACAGTGCTGCCCCCTACCTGGGACGAGTATATGCTATCTTAAAACATGGCAAGTCACAGATGGAGTGTCTAAACACTCCAGAGGGAGAAAAACTTCAACAGAAAATTGAGGAGGTATGCCCAGGGGGGGTACTCTAATTTTTTCTGCATACGTAGGCTCGGACCCAGCATCTACCACTCACCCAAAAAAAAATATCAGAAATTTCAAGCACCCCAAAAAAATATCCCGATTCTGTATATTTACCTTAAGAAAAGACCCTAAAATACATAGAAATAACCCCTAAACTAGTCCAATTTTGGGATGACCCCAAAAAAATGTCCACAAAATTTTCATACCCCAAAAGATATTCATTTTTCCGAAAACCCAAAAAAATATTGAAAATCAAAAATTTGACCCAAAAAAAATGGTCCGAGCCTACGTATGTATGAAAATATCAGAGTACCCCCCCCCCCCCCCCTGGGGAGGTATGCTCTTACAGTAAAACCTGTGTAAAACGGCCACTCAAAAATAGACAAAACAAAGATCAGAATGACAAATTGTAGCCTAATGAAGGTCAAAAGTATTGCAGAATGCTCCCCTTAGAGCATTCTGCAATACTTTTGAGCTGCATTAAGGGATAATTGGTCTTGAAGACCAATTTTCGGCCTTTTTGAGAGTGGCCATTTTACACAGGTTTTACTGTATTACTGACTTACTATATACACCTTGATTACATAGGTAAAAGTTCAAAATTGCCAAAACCCTGAACTTTAGAAATTCAAATTTTAAATCTTGCAGTATGCCTTCAATATAGTAGTATTTCAAGTTTAAATGGCTGATAGTGTCTGAACACTCCAGAGGGAGAAAAACTTCAACAGAAAATTGAGGAGGTATGCTCATATTACTGACTTACTCAGGGCTCACCCTGCCATTAGCCATTGTAGCCATTTGCTACTAAAAATGAAGAGTAGCTACAATAATAAGACATTGGCTAAAAGTACACTCTAGGTGGTTAAAAAATTACATATTTGTGAAAAAGTGTATTTTGATCAGCTTTTGAATGTTCCGAACTTCCAATATTGCTTTTACTATGCCTTCACTCTTTATTATTTATTATGCTATATTTAACTCTTTGGATGTCAAACAGTTTGGATCCAGACCAGGCCCGAAATTTTTCGGGCCTGATCTGGGTCCAAACTGTTTGCAGAGGTTATCAGCAGACTACAAAAGTTGCAGCTAGTTGGCAAAGAGTTAGATACAGAACAACTTGTTGATACTACTTTCTAGCTTAACCCTTTGCTAAAGTCAATTTGGTGGCTCCAACTTTTACGATTTAGCTAAAGTGTTGGCTACAAAAAATTCTGAGCCAGGGTAAGCCCTGCTTACTACATACACCTTGATTACATGGGCGAAAGTTAAAAATTGCCAAAACCCTGAACTTTAGAAATTCAAATTTAAAAACTTGCAGTATGCCTTCAAAATAGAAATATTTCAAGTTTCAATGGTTAATTGTCTTTAGATAAACTCAAAATCCTGAATTAGCCTAGTCTGCATCAAAATCCTAAATTTAGGAATTATCCTGAAGACTTTCACCCATGTGATTAGCATACAGTATATGGTTGATGTACCAGTTTTGGTGGTAGCGCCAGAAATCACAGTAAATCAGAAGGTTGCCTTCAATTTTCTACACTTTAAATTTGAGCAATGGTACTTTGATAGCAACTATGTCATTTAAATTCCCGATCACCAATGACCTCATTTGGATTGAATGTGACAGCCAACAGAAATCTTACATTCTAATGCACTTGATTTTGCAATGCGCCGTCTGATTGGATAACTTCAAAAATTTGCGACAGTATATCCTGAGATATGCTGTCGGAAACAGTTTGATGTCATTATTTACGCCACATTTTGTTGGATGGCGTGCTGCTTTATGTGGCATGCAATGTTCCAACTGAAGAATTACATTAAATTGGGTTATCCCCTTAGTGACAGCAAGTGGCTTATATTGATAGGCATATCAATAAAGTGAAGAGTTATTTTAGAAAAAAATTAAGTTGCGAAAAGGGGAGCTATGAATGTTCCACAAAAATTAAAAACACAGGAGCCATGTTGTAGGAGCGTTATAACAATCTGCAGGCTATATTGGTCCACAGTATATTGATGCTCCAATGAACATTGTACAATTACAGTTAAACTTGTCTTAAGCGGCCACTTTAAAATTGGAAAAACAAAGGTCTTAAAGAGACAAAGTCTGCAACTACGAACATTTTTCGAAACAATTTTCTTTTCTTTTTAGATCATTTGTAAAAGCAGAATTAAGTTAAGTTTTCACAATAAATCTGTTCACTATAGCTGAAAACTGCATGGAAAAGTGACTTATGTTATAAAAACAGGTGTTTTTCTCTTGTTGGTAATTATTTGCGTCCCTCCAATAATTATAGACAGTCAATTTTTAACATAAATGCTGTTGTTTTGATACTGATAATTTGTAAAGATTTACGAAATTGGTAAAACGTATACCTGAATTTAAGTTTTTTAATGTGTTTTTGAAAAATAGAAACATTATTTCAAAAATTAAAAGATCAAAAGTTACAGACTATGCAGCTTCAAAGAAAGATGGTAGCTTAATGCAGTGGAAAGTATTGCAGAATCATGAATGCTTTCTTAAAGCATTCTGCAATACTTTTGACCTGCATTAAGCGATAGTCGGACTTGAAAGCCAATCTTTGGTCTTCATTTGAGTGGACGCTTAAGACAGGTTTTACTGAATACAATCATAAGAATAAGAATGGAAGCAATATCTCATTGAACTTGTACTTTTGCCCTGACTATTACAGTTATCGTTTTTGTGAGTAATTTATTCTTTAGATTTGTTAGTTTGTTTTGTTGCTTTACATCCCAAGTCAACAGCTATGGTCATGGCGGGATGGTCAGTTCACCTAACCACACTTTTTCCTGGGCAAGCTTGAACAAGCAGTTAACCAGTACCTCGTGCACATACTTTCGCTTGTAACTGACAACAACCCTTCTTGAAAGATTCAGCGGAAGGGAGGTTTCTTTAGATTAAGCTAAACTTGCTGATATCTTGCAGATTTGCATGAAAAGTGCTAGTGATTTCTACCAAGAATATCTAGAATTGAGAAACCTAGTTATGCAGCAGGACAAAGCTATGATCAAAGGAAAGTTACAAAGGTGAGTAAAGGAGCAAGAAGGTGAGATTTAGGTAATATGGTAAATGTTCTAAAATTTTGAACACTTTTCTCGTTCTGTTCTCAAATAAAATGTTGGTTATCAGGGCTGGAATTCACAAAATGCTTGTCAGAATAGCAAACAGGGAAGACCCAGATCAGACTGCTTCTTCAGAAGCAGTCTGATCAGGGTCTGCCCTCTTTGTCTAAGCCTATTGGGAGGGCAACTGATGTTCGAAATTGTATTTGCATTGCTGAGCAACTAAGGCTCAGCAAGTCTGTCCAAATGCAGACTCGCCACAGCCTTAGTTGCTGGCATACACAATGTATGGATGTAGGTGAAGGCTCAGACCAAAATTTAGATCTCCGGTCTCTCTGGCTACATCAACATGGCAGTTTAAAGGATGCTTTTGTACATGTGCAGTAAGGACCAAAATCTTATTTAGATGCAATGGTGCAAGAATATGTGTTTTGCTGATTATTTTTTAGGAAGTCTCATGATTATGATAATAAAGAACACAAATATTTTGTAGTTAATTTGATTTGGCACTACAGTAAAACCAGTGTAAAACTGCCACTCTCAAAAAAAACAAACATTGGTTTTCAAGACTAATTCATTGCTTAATGCAGGTCAAAAGTATTGCAGAATGCTCCAGGGGGAGCATTCTGCAATAATTTCGACCTTCATTAAGCTGTCACTTGTCATAAAGATCTTTGTTTTGTCTATTTTTGAGTGGCTGTTTGACACAGGTTTTACTGTATTTGCTATATAAATGAAAATTGGCAAAAAAAACAACAACAGCCAAGTGCAGTTTCAACTTTAGTTACACAATATGCAATAAATGAATACACACGCATAGTATTTTGCCATCTGTTTCAATAATAAACTTTTGAGTGGTAGAGTCTTGTTTCCCTGTGTTGAGTAAAACCAATTTTGAAAGGGACTACTATCAAAAGAAAGAAAATTCATTCCTTTAAGAGTAGCCCCTATGAGAATAGAAAAAACCTTTAATGTCCTTAACGAAACGCCAAAATTATACTTTTAAAATTGCCAAACTTTGATGCCGTGAATATTAATTGTTTCACGGTACTGGGCCTACAAGACCTCTTCCCTCCTCCTCCCAACTGCTGGAGTACCTGCAACATATGCTTTGGTTGAGAAATTAATAAATTATTTTTTGATTATGCACTCTTATTTAAAGGCCTGATTGTATTTAAATACGTTTTATGATCCAGGTGTCAAGTGAATGGAAAAACTGTGTGGCTATGTGATGAACACAAGAATATATCGAGGAGTAAAATAGAACAGAAATACCAAAGTCAATTTGAAGAAAACTCGGCCAACATACCAATACCTGTTGGAGGTATGTAAAAGTTTATTTAACTTCAGCAGTAACCTTTTGCAAAATATCATGTTTTCTCAAAAATATTTACTAAAAGGGGATATTTTTATGTATATACTCCCTTTTACCAGAACACATATCTTTTGTATACTAGTGACTCATAAATGCATACTTTGGCAGTCAGTGAAGATCATGATGAGATGCTGCATAATGCCTACATAATGCCACATTTCATCAAGGTCTACACTGTTTGCCAAGACAAAAATGTTCTTAAGAAAAAGAAATACAATTTTATTTGGATATTATAATATGTGACCACTCAAAATATACAATGGACTATCTTAAGTTTAATGTATCAAACAAGGAAGAATCCATTAGTGCATAAAGGGCTGAATCCAGTTTTTGAAACTGAAGACATGTTTAATCTGCCAGAGATATAGAATATTTTAGGGAAAATTCGTTTTCAGAATGCAGGATATTTGCATGAACCCTTCACCAACAAACAAGTTATTTCCCCTTGCAAATTTGGGCATTGAAAACTTGTAATCATGATATCTCAGAAACTAATTATAGCTAGGACCTTCAAACTTGGTCAGCTGATAGCGGATTAAGAGTAGATTACCCGCTGAAACTAAAAAACAAATTTCACTTTGCAAATTTGGGGATTTGAAATCAAGATATCTTGAAAATTGATATTGCTTGGAGCTTTCAACTTAAGGTGACCCTTGTCTTAAAAAAGAGCACCATCCTTATAGATAAGCATATGGTTATCACAGCGTTTCAAAAAATTTTTTTTAGTTATATCATTTTCTCTTCCAGAAATACCCGACACCTATGTACCTCCAGAACCCAAGGTTGAGGAGGATGAAGAGGAGGCTGCAGCTCCCCGCCAGCCTCACCGTAAAATCTTAGAACATTTACCATACAATATTTTCTCTTCCAGAAATACCAGACACATACGTACCTCCAGAACCCAAGGTAGAGGAGGATGAAGAGGAGGCTGCAGCTCCCCGCCAGCCTCACCGTAAAATCTTAGAACATTTACCATACAATATTTTCTCTTCCAGAAATACCAGACACATACGTACCTCCAGAACCTAAGGTAGAGGAGGATGAAGAGGAGGCTGCAACTCCCCGCCAGCCTCACCGTAAAATCTTCAAGAGATCCAGCGAGGCCGTGCCGAAACTTCAGAGGCAGTCTAGTCAGATGTGCTCCGTCAGTTAACCTATATCCTGCCAATAGTTTTTGTCCATAAAATTCTTGTCTGCTTATTACATCTGCTATTTGGGTCAGCAAGGAGTGCACTGGTAGAGTGTTAGACTTGGGATTGATTTTCTTTAGAGGATCTTACACAAGTGATCATTTCATATGAAGGCTTGAAACGATCACTCGTGTAAGATTCTGTTTATCATAATGATCTTTTAAATGCGATTTTATCGCCTAAAAATTTGTTTATTTTAATGAAAATTTGCATTGTTGTAACAGACGTTGTCATGATGTTACTTGTTCCCGCCGAAAGTGTTATGTAATGTGTGGTCATAACATTATTTATGACATGACATCTCTGAAGGTGTAGTGTAAATTTTTAAGTCATGAGTGTGATTATTATTGATCATATGAATGTCTGTCGTGTTTGCCTGCTTTCATGGTAAACCTGCAACGTTGCGACTTGGGCCTATAACTAATGAGATTAAAATTTTGTGCTTCTTGACAAGATATTTTCCTATATTAATGACTTACTTGAGCTTAATCTTTTTATCAACCAATTTAGGGAGCGCAGTGGCTCAGTGGTAGAGTGCTTGACTCGAGACCGAAGGGCCGCGGGTTCGAGCCTCACCGGCGTCACTGCGTTGTGGTCCTTGAGCAAGACACATTTATCCTAGCTTAGTACTGGTTCAACCCAGGAAGACCCGTCCCTATATAACTGAAAGATTGTTGATGGGACGTAGAGAATCAAATCAAACAAACAAGCAAATCAACCAATTTCTTCCACATTTCATTACCCAAAATAGATTAGTTTCATCAAGCTCTCGCCCAAGTTTGAATATTACTTTGTCCGATGGACAGCAACCGAGTTGGCCACCACCTCTAAGTTTGCTTTTGTCGACACTCCAATTTTGTCTATAGTGTATTCACTACTGACTTATGGGAGTCCCGACACAAGAAATGTCATTTCAGGAGACAACTGTAAGAAGGTGCATTCTCTTTCAATGTTAAAGATAATTTTAATGTAATAGAAATTTAAATACTTGTGATAAAAATAGCTATCCAATCAAATTAGTGTGATAAAATACCAATACAATCAAATCTGTGATAAAAATAGTTATTCTTTCAATTTTTCAAATCTTTGTGATAAAAACATATCCAATATAAATATCCAATTAGTCATATTGTTAAAGAATTGTGTATTGTGAATTTGCCTGTATTGTTGATCTGTTTTATAATTTTTGTGATATTTTATTCTGTAGTTTTCAAACTTGGTTTACAGTAACGCTTGTCTAAAACGGCCACTCAAAAATACACAAAACTAAGGTATTAATGACAAATGGTAGCTTAATGAAGGTCGAAAGTAGTGCAGAATGCTCCCCTTGGAGCATTCTGCAATACTTTTGACCTGCATTAAGTGATAATCAGTCTTGAAAACCAATTTTTGGTCTTTTTTAGAGTGGCCATTTTACACAGGTTTAATTGTATATTTAGATTGTAGCAATCGACCAAATTAAAAAAAATACTCAGGGTGTTCATTGTTGTGATGAATATAAATGCTTTTCACTTGAAGGTTTCCAATTTATTAAATTACTTCATATTAAAGCAAACAAATGATATCCTATTTGCATGGGTGAAAGCTCAAAATTTCGAAAATCTTGAACTTTAGAAATTCAAATCTTAAAGGTCTTGTGAACCTTCAAAAACGTTTGTAAAACTTTTCATGATTTAAATGACAATGATGAGAAAACCACAATGCTGAAAACCCCATCTTAAATTCCAACCAAGTCAAAAGTTATGCAAGTTTTAAAATTATGCAAATTAGCATATAAGCCCCGCCCACATTATTGTTTCGAGTTGATTTTTTCAAAATGTCATATTTTATGTCATGTGATTTCTAAGTAATTAAAAACAGCATAATTAAATTTTTTGTGCAAAAGTTGTATTTTATCGTATTGAATCATTTTCAGCAAATACAAAATTAAATAATGTTAAAATAAATGAAATATATTAAATTTATTATTTCAAAAAGCTCAAATGACGTCATTTGGGCCTCTTGCATATTTTCATCTAATTAATTTTTGAAACCTTCATAACTTGGTAACTATTTTGAATTTTTTGATGGGGCTTTCGACATTCTGTTTCTCTCATTCCTAGCTTTTCACTCAATAAGAGTTTGAAAAAAGGTTTTTCGAAGATTCACAAGACCTTTAAAACTTGCAATATGCTTACAAGATAGTAGTAATTGCTAGTTTAAATGGTCATTGGTCTTGAGATAACCATGATAACTTGAATACAAGACAAAGAAGCTATTATAATTTACCTAATTCAGGATTTTGAGCCTGACTTTCCATAGAAAGTCAGCCTCAAAATCCTGAATTCAGGAATAATACTGAAAAGTTTCACCGATGTATTGGGCCTTGTGGCAAGATTTCTGGCTTAGGACTCAAAGCAACATGCCCTGCTACAGAGACTTGCTAGAATATTGAAATTTATCATTTAGAGGTTCAAATATTATACATTCTAATAAGTGAATAACAAAGGCGCTGATCAGACTGCGGACCTCATGCTAACAATGTCAGGTTTTCTCGCATCGAGGCCCAGGCCCATCAACGAGAAAACAAGTCTTTTGGGGGTTTGCGAACAACACAGGCGCAGACCAGCCTGCGCATCCCCACAGTGTGATCAGCGCCTTTGTTATTCACTTTTTGGAAAGTATTATATATTAGCTTGCTACAGGTGAAATTTCAATTTTCTAGCTAGTCTATGTAGCTGAGGAGACTGGTTTGAAACTCGCTTTGTCGGAATCCCGAAGACAGGTTTTGTCGCTTTGAGGCCCATATGATTTTGTTTGTTTGTTTTATTTGATTCTTTACGTCCCATCTTTCAGTTATAAAGGGACGGGTCTTCCTGGGTTGAACCATTAATGTTCTTGCTCAAGGACACAACGCAGTGAAGCCAGTGAGAGAGGCCCATATGATAGGATATCCAATTTTGATTGTACCAAACTGGATATAAGATCGTCAGATTTATTTTACATGATCATTCATTTCTGATCTCATTTAGTTGTTGTTCACATGTGTGTGCGAGCACATTTTGTTGTAAAGATGTTAGTTTCTTTGGTGTCGATCTATTTGATGTTTTTTTTTATTCTGTGTCACTGGATATAAGATTGTCAGATTTATTTTACATGATCATGCATCACTTTCTGATCTTATTTATTGTTGTTCACATGTATGTGTGCAAGCACGTTTTGTTGAAAAGATATGAGTTTCTTCTGTGTCAATCTATTTGATGCCAATATATTCCGTGTCAATCTATTTGATATTAATATTTGATTGATGTCTATTAATTCTGTGTCAATCTATTTGATGTTAATATATTCCGTGTCAATCTATTTGATGTTAATATTTGATTGATGTCTATTTATTCTGTGTCAATCTATTTGATGCCAATATATTCCGTGTCAATCTATTTGATGTTAATATTTGATTGATGTCTACTTATTCTGTGTCAATCTATTTGATGCCAATATATTCTGTGTCAATCTATTTGATGTTAATATTTGATTGATGTCTACTTATTCTATGTCAATCTATTTGATGCCAATATATTCCGTGTCAATCTATTTGATTGATGTCCACTTATTTTGTGTCAATCTATTTGATGCCAATATATTCCGTGTCAATCTATTTGATGTTAATATTTGATTGATGTCTACTTATTCCGTGTCAATCTATTTGATGCCAATATATTCCGTGTCAATCTATTTGATGTCTTTTTATTCCATGTCAATCTATTTGATGTCTATTTATTCTGTGTCAATCTATTTGATGTCTATTTATTCCATGTCAATCTATTTGATGTCTATTTATTCTGTGTCAATCTATTTGATGTCTATTTATTCTGTGTCAATCTATTGATGTCTATTTATTCCGTGTCAATCTATTGATGTCTATTTATTCCATGCCAATCTTTTTGATGTCTATTTATTCTGTGTCAATCTATTTGATGTCTATTTATTCTGTGTCAATCTATTTGATGTCTATTTATTCCGTGTCAATCTATTTGATGTCTATTTATTCCATGTCAATCTATTTGATGTCTATTTATTCCGTGTCAATCTATTTGATGTCTATTTATTCCGTGTCAATCTATTTGATGTCTATTTATTCCATGTCAATCTATTTGATGTCTATTTATTCCATGCCAATCTTTTTGATGTCTATTTATTCTGTGTCAATCTATTTGATGTCTATTTATTCCGTGTCAATCTATTTGATGTCTATTTATTCTGTGTCAATCTATTTGATGTCTATTTATTCTGTGTCAATCTATTTGATGTCTATTTATTCCGTTTTAATCTATTTGATGTCTATTTATTCCATGTCAATCTATTTGATGTCTATTTATTCCATGCCAATCTTTTTGATGTCTATTTATTCTGTGTCAATCTATTTGATGTCTATTTATTCCGTGTCAATCTATTTGATGTCTATTTATTCCGTGTCAATCTATTTGATGTCTATTTATTCCATGTCAATCTATTTGATGTCTATTTATTCCGTGTCAATCTATTTGATGTCTATTTATTCCGTGTCAATCTATTGATGTCTATTTATTCCGTGTCGATCTATTTGATGTCTTTTTATTCCATGTCAATCTATTTGATGTCTATTTATTCTGTGTCAATCTATTTGATGTCTATTTATTCTGTGTCAATCTCTATTTGAAATTGATGTCTATTTATTCTGTGTCAATCAATTTGATGTCTATTTATGCTGTGTCAATCTCTATTTGATGTCTATTTATTCTGTGTCAATCTATTAAAGGCACTAGATCTGCTAAATGAGCATTTCATCAGACACAAATAATCAAAAACATTTGATTAATATTATCATTAGAATAATGATGGAACCAAAAAATATAATCCTGTTTATCACGAAAGGAAGCCATAAATTAACGGATAGCTGTATTCAAAATTTTCATTTGAGGAGGTATATTGTCGGATATACTGTCAGAAATATAGTTTTGAAACAATAAAGCTGATTTCCAACCATATGTCCAACGATATACTGTCTTGCCAACTAAGAGTGACAGTGACCTAATATTTTGTTTTACATTTGTTATCTAAAATTTAACTTGTACACTCCACTTGAGCTAACGCTAATCAATAGATCACTTGTGTATTAATCCTATCCTGCAGATAGGATTAATACACAAGTGATCTATGGCTTCTAAGTCCCTGATAACTTTGTAAATAAAAAAAATAACGTCACTGTCACTCTTGGCTGGCAAGACAGTACCTCCCAAAATTAACATTATGAATATTATATGGATATCCCCATTCTACAGGGTTCCCATAGAAATTCAAAAACACAATTCCATGATTTTCCATGGTCAACAATGTAATTTCCACAACTATTTAATGCACTGCCTCCAACCTCCCCTTTTAGCAGCATCTTCACCACGCTGATCATAAATACTGAATGCAGCATCAACAGCAAGATTTAGTATCCAACAGCTAGTTTTCTGGCTGCTGGTGGTTTCATCAAATTATTTACAGAAAATCATGATTTTCCATGAATATTCAGGGTTTTTTTTTCAAATTACATGATTATTTCATGCATGGAACTTTTCTTAGTGATATTCCAGGGCTTGTGGGAAACCTGATTCTAATGCACAACTGTGCTTGTTTACTGAAAAAGATATCTCCGTTTCGTCTCAATCCAGAGTGTTGCAACTGCATAAAGCAGTATACCATCTAACAGGATGTGACATAATTAATAAAGTCAACTTGTTCGGACAGTATATCCCAGGATGTCCCGTCGCAAATTTCTGACATTATCCAATTGGACGTGCTATATTAGCAAGAGCATTAGATTTGCTTATTGTTTAAAAGCTGGTGGGTTTTTCTCTGAAAAAACACCCTGAATAAATGTTTTCTTTTAAAATCAAATATCTTGATCATTTTTGTCAGAGGAAAATGCTCATTTTAACAGTGTCTAAATTTTTTTGCTAATACTTCATGTTGTATCTGTCCATTTTAAAGATATTCTATATCCGTCCATTTTAAAGATTTATAAGAATCCAGTGTGAGGGTGGGATAGAAAAATCCGTCCCAAGGAACACCGTTTGGCATCACGAAACTAGCCAAGTGATGACAAACGGTGATCGCCAGGGAAGGATTTTCTATCCCACCCTACCATGAATATAAAGCTATAAACAAATAAATAAACATTTTTTGACATTTTATTGTTACCAATTTATCTTTAATATTGCTTATCTTTGTTCACACTCTTTGCTGTTTTATATTTACAAAATAAAAAGACCTTTAACAGAAAGAATTTGACTTGTTTCTTTTCCTTAGACAAGGTGGCCAATCACGTGGTCTGCCTGATTGGGTTCACGGACTTTACGAACCAGTAATCTGACATCACAGGTAAGGAAAATCATTCATAACTTTCGTTATACTAAGTCAAATTGCATGCGGTAAAGTGCAAAAAACCCTTCATATTTTTCTGCACAAGACTGTGTAAAAGTTTCTCCTGGGTTCGCTGCAGTTCTCCAGATTACCTCGAACTACTGACGTGTGTACCCAATCGCGAGATTTTTCCATTTTTTCCTCAGTTGATCTAGGTAATCTGGGAAACTACAGCAAACCCAGAAAATATGAGGGGTTTTTTTTGCACTTGACGCATGAAATTAGACTTAGTATTACGAAAGTTATGAATGATTTTAGGAAATTCCTGAACCCAATCATGCTGACCATGTGATTGGCCACCTTGTTAGAATTGGTTAAGTTACAGTGCAGTCCCACTTTATAACTAACAAATGTAGCTCCCAAATTTTTTAACATGAAATTTTACAAAGGAATTTATTTTCCTATAATTCTGTTACTGTCTCTTTATAACATGACTCACTTATAAAACAGTGCATCCCTATGGACCCCAACCATAGTGTTATAAACATGGGTGGAAGTTTTCACGATTATTCCTGAATTCAGGATTTTGAGGCTGACTTTCCATAGAAAGTCAGCCTCAAAATCCTGAATTCTGCAGGCAATAATAGCTTTTCTGATTCAGTTTCAGTTCATCTAAAGGTATTTGACCATTAACTTGAAGGCATACAGCAAGTTTAAAATTCTGATTTTCTAAAGTTCAGGTTTTTGGAAATTTTTAACTTTCATCCATGTACAAAGGAATTGCACTCAGTGCACTGTACCGTCATATTTATTTTGAGTTTGAACCCCTGTCTGGTCACATACTTTCATAGAGATTATTCTGAATCTCCAGACCTCGAAACATCTCAAAATACAGTAAAACCTGTCTTAAGCGGCCACTCAAAAAGAACACACAAATTGGGTTTCAATACCAATTATCGCTTAATGCAGGTAAAAGTATTGCAGAATGCTCTAGGGGAGCATTCTGCAATACTTTCGACCTTCATTAAGCTACCATTTTCCATTAAGATCTTTGTTTTGTCTATTTTAAGTGTCAGCTTAAGACAGGTTTTACTGTAGACACTTGCCCTGCATATCAAAATTTATTAGCACATATGGAAAAATTGTTAATTTACATTGGAAAACTTTGAAATTTCACTTGACCTGGAGCCTGAGGCTCTCGTATATATGAGCAGACAAGTGAATTTTTCAAGCCCTAATCTTCTTTCATCTGATTCAAGTCAGGCGGGTGTTCAGCCCTGATGTAAGAATGCATACACTCATCTGTTGAAATGTTTAAGGGCAGCCTGCCAAGAAATATTTAAATACAATAAATGACAGTATGATATGACTGAAACTAGAGGACCTGATGCCCTCACCTGATCTCCTTTAAGGCTTAATAATGTAAAAATAAGTCAAGGTCAACTTAGGCTTATAATTTTAACATAATTTGTTTTACTATATATGGGCATGGTGGCCATTTTGGTCAAATGACCTAAATATATTTATACATATGATTTCAAAATGTAGGAAAAACCCTACCAGCTCTTTGCCTACTACAGTCCTCTGCTGATAATCTTTGCAAACAGTTTAGACCCAGATACGGCCAGATCTGGATCAAAACCGTTTGACACTCTGATGGTTATTCTGAAATAATTTTTCGAAATAGTTAATTTTGAAAAATAATAATAAGCTGACGACAAAAAAGCATGCAAAATTTCCCAAAAGCCAAAGAGTTAATTAGTTCTTTACTTTGAAATAATTCCCATTCAGAAACATCAGATATTCCACAAAATCTGGGGCAATAGCCTGCTGTTTCCGCTCCAGGATATCCCCCTGCTTAATATCCGTAGCTTTCAAGATGGCCGGTGCTGATAAATACTTCTTTGCCACTTCAAACAGTAGTGGATAGATAAACTGCCTTTCAGTCCACCAGGATAGCGGTGAAGCGTGCGACAAGATCTGCTTTTCACTCTCGTATCTCGAAATCTCAAATGTGACCGCATCACAGTTTCCCTTCTCTTTAGAAACTTCATCATGTACAACATCGTCTAACCAGTCTACGTAGTCTGGTTGCTCTTTCTTTGCTTTCTTGGCCGGACTGACCTCTTCATCGTACCCATGCATATCAGATTTTAGAACAAAGTCAAGCTCTTCATCAAGGGGTTCAACTTTGATCAATATTTCCGGATATTTTATCAGAATATCTTTTTCTGGACTCTTGTCGTCTGCTGCTGACGTCTGCTTTGTTTCAGCTATACCTCTCATCTCTTTCTTCAACAGTGATAAAGCATTTTCTCTGTCGTCAGGATCAACAAATTTCAAATCTTTATATCTTGGGTCGAGAACTGAGCAGAGCAGCAGGAAGCTATGGACATCGTCTGCTGCATATTGTTCACAAAGTTTTGTCCAAAGTGAGTTCTTTATGTCAACGATGACTTGTGAGTCTACATCGGCAATTTTTAATGTGGTCTTCAATTTCTTTAGAATCGGTAGAATAACGGCAGCTGAGACATGGGTCATTTCTGTTACCATATTAAAAGCCATCACGAAGGACTTCAGAATCACCAGTAAATTCTGTAAGAGCGTCTGCTCACTTGCACTTAGAAGTTCAAATTCATTGTGAAGAAACAAAGGATCCTTTTTAACAGCACAGAAAGCGGCGGTTTGTTCCTGAAACATGTCCAGCATTTCGTAGGTTGATATCCAGTTGGAGCTAGAGTCTAATTTCAGCTTGGTTGTAGGTAAGCTCAACAAGACCTGTTTTTCTTGGAACATATTCATGGCAGCAGGATTTGCCATACACCACAGAAAAAGGTTTCTTGTATGACTAACTAGATTTGCGATAATTGTCTTGCTCAGACAGGTATTTACTGCTGAACCAATGGTATCTATCAAACAATTGATCTTCAAACTATTCTGCTGTTTAGCAGCTTCCGTGATTTCCATTACATCAGATGATAAAATAACAGTTGATTCTGGAATGTTCCATTCAGTGATAATGTTTCCAAGACAGTTTGAGATGTCCGCAAATGTATACGGATCTGGCAGTTCCACGGTCTGTACTGTGTAAGCTTCAACTTTTAAGTCTGCATGCAAAACTTGCACATACACTGTTAACATATTAGTTCTACAATTGTTAGTTTGCCAGACATTTAACTTTAAATACATAGACTTAGCAGCAGAAATAATGTTCATTACCTTTTGTCTTGTGTCAACATACGTCTCCAATAAAACACTCGAAAAAAAGTCTGAATTTGGAATGTCATGCTTGCTCCCACAAGTCCTTAAAAGGTTCCTGAAGGTGGGCGTGTCCACAACCTGTGCTGGCTCCAGGTTACTGATCAAGAATTCCATAATGGGAATTTGTAAGAGAAGAGGACAGGCTGTATTGCTGGAGCTTTTATCACCGTCATTACTGCTAGGATCAGTTTCATACCTAACAATTTCAGAAGATGCCACCGTATATTTTATTAAAGGTGACATTCTTGAACCTCCGGGAACTTGAGGTTGCCTATGATGATGGGACACATGGTTATGTAAATTAGTTGTATTCCCGGAATATGATATAGCCCGCCTACAGATACGGCATATAGCTTTGGATCTATCTAATGTACCGTTATCATCCATGTAGAATCCAAAGTTTTCCCACACCATACTTTTATACTTGCCTGGGAACCCATAGATTTTTCTCACTTCACTTGCCATTTTCATATATAGATTGAATAAAAACTGAAAATAAGCTTGTTTAGATAAAATCTCCTCTTGTTAAATACTAAAATTAGGCAGATTTTCAAGTGCTGTAAGCTTTAACCTTGTTGTATCATAAACAAATACAGCCTTCTGTTTAAAAAACTGAGTCTACAAACAAAGCTTCCTATTGAATCTAAAAATATAGCTTCCTGTTCACTTCTGATATAGATAGATCAGCTAGAGGTGGTGCAGCACCCTCTGGGAGGTTATCCAAGTTAGGAGAGGGAGAGAAATCATCTGAAAAATAACAACAAAATACAATTATGGTAATTTTTTGCACACTGAGTACCTAAGTACCTCAGCAACAAAGACAATGCAGACCCAGATCAGACTCCTTCTGAAAGAGCAGTTTGATTTGTATCTTTGTTGTTTGCTATTTTGACAAGAATTTTATCCATCCAAGACCTGTTAGACCATTTTTTGATGGTGATGTTCCTTGCTCTACATTCAATGGAATCTATATCTCTCAACTCATTCGTTTTGCATCTAGCTATGTAACTGACTTCCAACACTCGCAAAAAATTGCTAACTCAGAAACTTCTTAAACAATAAACTTTGCAAAACCTTTTCTAACTTTTATAGACGATTCTATGATTTGATATCTAAATTCCAAGTTGGACTTAAATCTCTGGACTTAAACCTCTCTTGCGCCAAGGACTTTTGGAACCTGAATTCTATGGTGACTTGTTGTATAAATTGAAGAAGATTGTTGGCTTTAATAATTTTTCAGCACAGTTCATTAAAATAATTTCCCATTATAAAAAGATTGGCTATAACATTAATGTATTGCAACAGACTGCATGCTTGGTGGACAACCCAATCACAGTTGGCAACTTTGCTTTCCTCTTTAATTGCACGCCCGTGGGTCAGACTTCAGACTCTATGATGGTTCCGACTTAAAGACTTATCTATTGATGAGATGGTAGGGGCCTGATGCTTTGGATGTTTGTCGGGCCCACCGGGGTTTACCTGTTGGATTTCTCTTGCTCCGGTATTCAGTTTTATTTACTGTTGAGTTCTTATCTTTGCTTTATCTCCTTGTTATCTTTTGATTTATATGTGATAGGAGATGATGCATTGATAAGTTAGGGGTCTTTCATGAAAACCAAATATCTATGTGTATTGATCCACATCTGAATTAAGGGTGAGGTTAGCGCCGTGAACCGGTTTTTAAGTCCTCCATGAAATATTTTACTGACTGTTCCAAGGCGGCACTTCTTTTGTGGATCTTTTATGTTTTTTCTGTCTTGTGTTTGCTAAGCCTTTGTGCCCATCTGTTTATATGTGCCTTGTGGTCACCTGCTGGGAAAGGGCTGACCTCTTGGCTCTCGTTTGTAGTGTCGACTGTGAGTTTGTCACTTTCCCATTGGTATCCTGGGTCAGGTGTGGTACTTGATTGTATCGATTCCTGATCTTTGCACCCTTACTTACTCTGTTAACTAAATTTTCAGATAAGGACAGCTTGAGAAAAGTGCAAACTTCCATATAAGTGTGCGTAATGAAAAATTAGTGTTTTCTCATTTCTCAACCAAAACATATCTTGTGGACACACAATTGAACCATCTCAATGAGACGGTTCTTTAGAGCACCTGTTACATATGTTTAGACTGATGATTAACCGAATAATGACAATTTTACGCTAAAAAAATATGCTTATCTAAACCTATGAAAATGGTTTAAACTTTAAATCATTTACCACTTGGTTGAACTCTTTTCCTCTTGGGGAATTTTCATGTTTTTGTTGTCTGCTGATTTTTTTTCAAAATCAACTTTTCCTGAAAAATTCTTTCAGGAATACCATCTGAGTGTCAAACAGATTGGATCCAGATCAGGCCATACATTTTGCCAGGACTGGTCTTGGTCAAAAATAGTAAGTGAGTATGATCAGGAAATACCACAATCACAAACCGCAGAAAACCCTGTGGCACCGCGAGGAAGAGCCGCTCAACCATCACGAGACACCAGGAAGACAAATTAAGCAAAGTTTGCAAAAGTTATCAGCAGACCACACTAGGAGACAAAGAGTTAACAAACAACATGAGCCAGTGAGTTTATGAGATTTCGGTACTCATTGCATATAAAAAATCACTCTTCTTTTTAACGCTTTGCCGCTGATAACCTTTGCAAACAGTATTGACCGTGATCAGGCCCAACCAAATGCCTGGTCTGATCTGGAAACTAAATGACCTTGACATGCAATTTGATTTTACCATCAGCAAATAAGCGGTGTCTTTCAAATTTTAATGACTAAATATTGTTTATCGATGTCTTTTGATGAAAGATATTTTCAATAGTCCTTAATTTTTCAGCCTGATTTGTTTTTCATATTAGTATATCTTTTTAGTAATCAAAATGGGAATAAAACAAACTCAAATGATTTTCCTTTTGTCTTTATTTCTACCCCATTTTCAGTGGAACCAGTTCTACTACCGCAAAAGTCTGATTCAACGAAATTGAATATGTACATTGTATTTGGGTGACATCACATTTTGCTTATGTCGAACTTCGGATAACTCAAAGTATTTCTCCATTCCCTTGAGATAATGAGGTTGACCTGTACATGTGTTTACCTTTTATTAAATCCATGGAATGTAAGGGTGGAGTACAAAGACAGATATAACCAAACCACGCTGGAAAAGCTAACAGGAATACCACACATAGGTAGCATGGAACAGCTACTGCCCAATATCTGAAGAAAAAATGAACATCAGTTATCAACTTTAACCATCAAAAGTTTGTCATCATTCACATTCATTCTTCCCAAATTACTTGTCCTTTCTAGATTTCACTCGTAATTACGAGCGGACAAGTGGAATTTTGTCCCCTGAACACAGGTAAAATTAGATAAAATACATTGAAATTTAAGTTAGAAACTATATGCCTACATGTATTATAACCTTTAAAGTGCCAATCACCACTGCAGCGGACAACAAATATTGCTACATCTTTTCCAATTTCCGAGAAAAAAAAGGTATGATATTTCATGAGAAGCGTCTGTCAGCAGACGATTCTCATGAAATATTATGCCTTAAAGTGTTTTTGAAAAACCAGCAAAATGTGAAATTTTCGTCTGCAAGTTATAGGTGGCGCTTTATAGTATTGAATAGTCACTGTTTGTTAAGACTTCGATGCATTGATAAGTTGGGGTCTTTCATGCAAACCAAATATCTATGTGTCTTGATCCACATCTGAATTAAGGGTGAGGTTGGCTCCGTGAAACCAGTTTTAGCCCTCCAGTAAAATATTTTACTGACTGTTCCAAGGCAATACTTCTTTTGTGGATCTTTTATGTTTTTTTCTGTCTTGTGTTTGTTATGCCCTTGTGCGCATCTGTTTATCTGTGCCTTGTGGTCACCTGCTGGGAAAGGGCTGACCTCCTGGCTCTCGTTTGTGGTGTATAACTGTGAGTTTGTCACTTTCCCATTGGTATCCTGGGTCAGGTGTGGTACTTGATTGTATCGTTTCCTGATCTTTGTACCCTTACTTACTTTGAACTGATCCCATGACTTACTTTTGTGGCCAATATGTTAGTCCTACAGCATCTAGCCAGTGGTTTGGAATATACGCCCAGATAATGTACAGCACTGAAAGAGAGCAGAAAACTTTATTATCAGCCCTCCCTAGGGCATCAACTTAAAATTTAATTTCATATTTCTCAATCAAAACATATGTTGTGGATACTCAAAAGAAGCGTCTCAATGAGGTGGTTCTTTTATATACCCAAAATATATGTTGAAACTGATAAGAAAATATTAACATTTTACGCTACATTTTTGCTTTTGTTATCAACACCTAAACTTATAACTAGCCACAGTCAAAGTAGGGTCAAGATTTCCACCATTTAACCCTCTTCACTCAGAATGACCAAAACTTAACCCATAAAGCGCCACCTATAATTTGCAGCAGACGAAAATTTCAAATTTTGCTGCTTTTTCCAAAATAACAAATAAGGCATATTTCACGAGAACCAGCAGACGATTCTCATGAAATATAATACCTTATTTTTTTCGAAAAATTAGGAAAGATGCCGCAAAATTTGTCTTCTGCTGCAGTCGTGATTGGTGCTTAAGAGTCAAGTTTTGGCCATTCTGAGTGCAGAAGGATTTTGACAATAGCAAAAAATAAATCCTCATTACCGAATATTTTGGAATCAAGACAGTTCACCGACAAGACAGTTCACCGACACACATTTTGAAGACAGCTCACCAACAGAATTGAAGACAGTTCACCAACAGAATTAAAGTCAGTTCACAGACAAATTTTATATTGAATTTATAATGAATGTCATAATTTTTACTATTTATTGAGATACTATTAAACTGATGACTAATGTAAAGCTTATGAAATTGCAGTTGCACTTCGTTTTTTTTATTAGTCACACCAGTGATTGACCTAATATACGTCACTGGACACATCCATGTCTAATGCTTATAGAGCGATCATAACATTTCCTGTATGAAAACTCGGAAAGAAAACATAAACTGGAGAAGAAATAATAATAAACGTAAAAATAAACAAATATAGACATACAGCCTATCTATTTCTAATAAAATCAAGCAGAATACTTTGCGTTGTTGGCGAATTTCCTGAAAAATAAAGTACAATTAGCTATAGGACCATTTCAGTTAAGCTTCATGTAGCCAAAAGGTCTGCCTATTTGTGTTAATCACATGCAAACGTGTACGAAATTCGCCTTATTAACCAACAATAATACAAAGTCCATGATCCAACAGATGCGGTACAACAATCAAATAAATGTACTCTCTCATTAGCGGGAAGAAATAGCCTAACTACCTTCTATACTGGCAGCAATCGCCATTATTCTCTACCAATTATATCTATTTGTTTTACTTCAAATCATAATTGATCCATAATTTATCATAATTGACCGTTATATTTTTGACCATATGTCAATTTAGCATAAAACATATTTGTGGGTGAACTGTCTTCAAAAGTGCCGGTGAACTGTCTCCAATTCTGTCGGTGAACTGTCTTCAAAATCGTGTCAGTGAATTGTCTTTTTGGTGAACTGTCTTGTTCCTGATATTTTTATGTATTACACTCTTCCCTGATCCTTACAACCAATACCTGATTCCCATTTAAGCACTTACAAGATGTGTGGAAATTTTTGAAAACATTGAGAATCCAGCTGTTTGAATTTGCACTGTTTTATTTTTTTTGTTTGATTTGATTCTTTACGTCCCATCAGCAATCTTTCTGTTATAAGGGACGGGTCTTCCTGGGTTGAACCAATACTAAGCTAGGATTAATGTTCTTGATCAAGGACACAACGCAGTGATGCCAGTGAGGCTCGAACACGCGGCCCCTCGGTCTCGAGTCAAGCACTCTACCACTGAGCCACTGCGCTCTCTACACTGTTTTAAGTGGGATACATGTATCCCAGTTTAGTATGGTAAGAGTTAAGAATTTTATGCTAAAACAGTGGAGATTAAATCTACCTACCAAATCCTACATATGTAGCAAGATAGAGAACAAAACCATAGACTGCTCTCACTGGTGTAGGGGATGGCGAAGACATCACAATCTCATATCTATGTCTACATTGTAAACTTATCTGTAAATAATAAAAGATACCATTGTGTCAATAAAACTACATAGGTAGCAATATAGAGAACAAAACCTTAAATAGCTCTCACTGGTGTAGGGGATGGGGAAGACATCACAGGCTCACATCTATATCTTCATTGGTGAAGTCAATGTAAACTTTCTGAAAATAATAAAAGATACCATTGTGTCAATAAAACTACAGTAACATAGGTAGCAATATAGAGAAAAAAAACGTAGATTGCTCTCACTGGTGTAGGGGATGGGGAAGACATTACATAATCTCACATCTGTATCTACATATCATCGGTCCACCAGCGAAATGACATTTAAATGGCATTACACCGGCGTGCCAATGATAGTCCAACATTGAATGCTAGCTTGGTAGCTTTGTGATTTTAAGGGGATCTAGACCCATTCCCATAAGTACAGACAGATCTCCACCTCTACATCATACTACAAGAACAGCTTTTTTCCACACACTATCATAACATGGAACTCACTGCCATCAGCTGCAGCTGAAGCCCTAATCAGAGCCTTCTCTGATGTTTAAGTGGCTTTTCCATATTTTGATATATGCCACTAACATCAGAGTAACTCCTATTACGAAAATCCAGAATTTTCTTCACCTATCAAAAATTGGATATTTTTACCCAAAATGTTGACAGATGAATGATGTATTCATTAGATAACTGCTTAAAATGATAAAACTAATGCACATACAACTGAAAAATAAAAGAAGTTTCACTTTTTAAGTGATTAATGGGAAATGATGGGTAATTAATATAGCTTAATCACCAACTGTATGGGTACAGAGGGTTGGCTACAATAGGTGTGGATAATTTCCATCTTTGTAAGATTTAAATGAAAAATGTCATTTTATTTTGGAGATAAATCATAACTCGACCCTATTTCAACTTCTTATGTCACCGATCTTTCATTCAAATACCATATTTTTCATTGAAAGTGTCCAGCCACGACTGGCTGGGAGAATTCTGGATTTTGATAGCTAAGTTGCTCTGACGGTAGTGGCAAATATCAAAATAAAGAAAAGCCACTAAAACGTCAGAGAAAACTCGGACTACTGAAGCCCCTGACTTGGTATCCTTCAAGCAGGGGCTGTCCAACATCAAGTATTAAATCTGCAGTCGGCGCGAGCCACAAGTAGTTTCTAGTGATTCTCAGAGCTACGCCGGTGGAGTTACCTTGCCCCTTAGTGGTCACCGTAGCCGGATTGGTCGGAGTTGAAGGGATGAACATGTGGCTGGGCCAAACTTTGCAACTTTCTTCTATCTTTTATCTATCCCAGGTTCTTCTAACTTTATTATCTTTCTTTTCCGTTCTTTTACCAGCACCACCACCGTCGCATAAGAGTCAAGAGTGACTGCGTCGACTTATGATGTAGATGTAGACCAGGTTAAGAGACCCTATATTTTTTGTGATTTTTCAGTGGGGTCCGGACCCACAGTCCCCACTTCTGGATCTGCACACGAACTATCTACAGGTATGGGCCCGTATGGGAACAAGACAGTTCACCGACAAGACAATTCACCGACACGATTTTTGAAGACAGTTCACCGACAGATTTGAAGACAGTTCACTGACACTTTTGAAGACAGTTCATCGAAACTTTTTTATCATGTAAATGACATATGGCTCGAAAATATACATTTGTAATTTATTATTGTGAAGAAATATTGATGAGATGATATGTTGATATAATTTGTTGAGAAAGCGATATTTTGTTTGTCTGATTAATGATAAATGGAGAGACATTTAATTGCTACATGAAGCTATATTGATGTGATCCCTTTAGCCAATCGTACATTATTTCTGATGAAATTCGCCAGCAATTCAAAGCATTCCCTTTGAATATTTAACAGATTTGTTCAGGACTACCTTTTTTATTTCTATATAGTTATTTTACGTTAGTGATATAAGACGTATTTTCGCACAGACAATGTAATGATCGCTATATAGGCAGTTGAATGCATGTATAATAAAATCATGTTGCAATAGCAAATAGGTAATTCAATTAGCTTTATATCATGCCTTCGTTCATTATAACATCAATAAATTATGAAAATTGTGGCATTCCATATAAATACAATATACAATTTGTAGATGAACTTTCTTCAATTCTGTCGGTGAACTGTCTTCAATTCTGTCGGTGAACTGTCTTCAAAATGCGTGTCGGTGAACTGTCCTGTCGGTGAACTGTCTCGATTCCGGCCCGTATCCCTAGACTTAGATTCTAGGGAGACATACAATACCTCTAGACTCGGAGTCTAGGGGGACTAGTCCGTACCTGTAGACACTTCATTTTTCATTCCCCACCCACCTCTCGGGCACCTGCTCAACGTGTATTGGCGGCTCCGTTTATGATTCTATTAACAGATTAATACGGCAGCACTGAGGGGACATGTGAAAAAAAGTATTTATCTCGTTCCCACGACATAATTATCTCGTTCCCACGATATAAGATCTCGTGCCCACGACATAAGATCTCGTGCCCACGACATAAGATCTCGTGCCCACAACATAAGATCTCGTGCGCACGACATAATTATCTCGTTCCCACGATATAATATCTCGTTCCCACGACATAATTATCTCGTTCCCACGATATAAGATCTCGTGCCCACGACATAAGATCTCGTGCCCACGACATAAGATCTCGTGCGCACGACATAATTATCTCGTTCCCACGATATAATATCTCGTTCCCACGACATAATTATCTCGTTCCCAGGAAATAGAATCTCGTTCCCACGACATAATCCGCCAATCAGGTAAGCTTATACTTTTAATGGCTTTATGATGTACGCCATGCATTCCGAGACTGTGGCTTATTGGATAACTAAATACTTTAATCAAGGATTATGTTACAGAGATATACAGTATGTATTGAAACACGAACATTCGATTTGTTTAAGATTAAGACATCTTCAACTTCAAAGAAGAAACTATCACTGCGTACACGCAGCTGTTAATTTCATACAATGACAGCTTTCTGGATCAGGACAACTTCATGGCATCGCATGATGTGGTCACGTTGTAATGAATATATGGAATCAACATCAAAATGAAAGATTCTAGATTGATACTACAGTATTTGGATCCAGCCAGGGTAGTTTCGAGATTTGTGAGGCAAAATTAATGAAAAGATGTGTTCACCATGCATGCAGACCAAAGTTCATATGGCATATAGACGGTTTGTGTACCAATGGGTGCATATGTGGATTTTCTCGCAAAATTATATGGTTAAATGTTTATCAGACCAACAAAGACCCAAAAAATCACTGGTGGCTACTTTTTAGATGTTAAAGGTAATGGTGGGTGCCCTCTAAAAATAAAGACAGACTACGGAACAGAAAACGGACATGACAGTTCGAAGGCGGTACTTCTTTTGTGGATCTTTGTCTTACAAGTGTTTGTTATGCTTTCGTGCGCGTCTGTTTTTTGATGGCTTGTGGTCACCTGCTGGGAAAGGGCTGACCTCTTGGCTATCGTTTGTGATGTCTAATAGTTAGTTTGTTACTTTCCCTGGGTCAGGTGTGGTACTTGATTGTATCGATTCCTGATCTTTGTCCTCTTCCTTACTTTTATGTACATGTAGCAGTATTTCAAACATTTCTAAGGCGCATCGATCCTGATGATGACAGACCATACATATATGGTGTAAGTACAAGTCACCAAATACTAAGAGCTGGTGGGGATATTTACGAAAGGAACACATGCAATTTTTGACTGAATTGTTTAAGCACCTACTGTCCTAGAGTACACTGGAGACATTTTGGACAGGGATCTTGTATTGCTCTGTTTTGAATCATTAATTTAGGTAAGGTTTACAAATCACAAATACATAGAGTTTATTTACTGTTTATGATGAATGATAAATATATTTCGTCAAATGCGGTGAAAAATCAATATTATCATGAGTGCGTAGCACGAGTGTATCTGCTGATATTTTCACCTCACGTTTGGTATTTACCGAAAAAAATCTCTTAATTTAATGCATTTATACTCAGGAGAATTAAAGAAAGCGAACTTAATTTTCTGGTCGTTTCTTGTCTGATTTGGCTGTTTCGAATAACATTGGGTTTTCACCATAGTTTATACCCAGAAAATGGCTTAGAAGAACATTTTAACGAATGAAACTAAAGGCGTCAGCCTTTTAAGAAAGTCTTTCAAGTGTGCAGGGCTAAGGATTGGCGTAATGTGCAAACTAACGATAGCCAAACCAAAAGGTGACATCATTTGCTTTGAAATTGACGTCATAACGCCGGTAGTGATATGTCTGAAAAATAATTTTTCATTAAGAACCATGTTGAAAAAGTTCCAGTCCCAGAATTAATTAAAAAAATTGTTTGGCTACAGTGAAAAGATATGTAGAGGATATTTTTGTATACAATTTTAAAGCTTAAAATATTTTTGCACTTATGACGTCATACATTATCATACATTATGTCATATTTATGATGACGTTTCATAATGTGCCTGTCTTCCAAAAGTGAAACCACAAGAGTTAGAGTCTCTAAAGATCCATCGCAGACTGCACCTCCATTTGTTGCAGCCACCTGTGAAGTTTCATGACGTAGTTCCAAACGGTAAACCTGAGACCAAGAGAGATATTTCAAAAAAAAAAAAAAACTGAGGCACCTTTCTTGTTAGAGATACCTTGCCTTTATATGATACACAGGCCTATGCAGTTGCATGCTATAATTACGAATGGTACATGAGATATGATTCGGAAAAGGCTCACAGACCAAGGAGATGAACCGCTGGTATGAAAGACCGGTGGTGACTTCATACTTCACACTTTGAAACAAAAAATTAATTTAATTAATGGAAGACAACGGAAAGTGACAATTCACTGCTCATACTCCATGGTTCATACTTAACGCTTCTCACTTCATACTTCAAAGTTTACCATTCAAACATTACTCTTCAGACGTCATACTTCTCACTTCATAGTTTGGACATCATACTTCACACTTCATTGTTCATACTTCATAGTTCAGGCTCTACACTTTACGCTTCACACCTTACAGTCTCCAATCTTTAAACACGTGACTGTGAAGTATTACTGATTAACATGTTGAGTGTTTTTGCTATGGTACGTTTGGTGAAGTGTGAAGTATGAAGTCTGACATGTGAAGTCAGAACTATGAAGCGTGAAGTATAAGATGTGAACTGTGAACAGTGAAGTGTAAACTATAAAGTATGAACTGTGAACTTTGAAATGTCACTTTCTGTTATCTTCCATACATTAAATAACGTTTAGTTTAGAAAACTATGAAGTGTGAAATATGAGTGCTCGTATGAACTGAGACCTAGAAATGAAGTGTCACTCTCTCTTTCACACACACACACACACACACACACACGTTTAAAAAACTATGAAATGGTAAGTATCACGTCTGAACTGTCAAGTATGAACTCATCACTGGTATTCGCAGTTTTCATATTAAATGCTTCAATTGATTCCATTTTCATTTCAGTCAGTACCATATGTGCACCCAACGCAATGCACATTGTACCCAGTCTATGGAACAGTGAAGATCACCATTTTGTCAAGCTTCATCAGATGACATACAATTGTGTACAGAAGAAGCAGAATTCCGCCCTATGATTCCATGTGACGAAAAGATCTACTCTGCATGCATATCCATCATGAAAGATAAAAACTGGGTGCCAGCATCTGATGCCCAAGAAGCAACAGACATATTATCAGCTTAAACAATTAAGGAAACACATTAGGATTTCAACTGCATAAAAATATAGAAAGACAAATCTTCGAGTGAAACGGGTATTGGTCAGCTATTTTTAACATTGAATTTTATTTGAAGAAATATCAAATATTTGAAGAGAATAGTGGCCTGGGGTTTGATTCTTTTTGGGGTTTTGCCAACGTTTACAAAAATGATAGGTTTAAAACCAAATCACGAACGCAAAGAATGATGACAGAAAGCCTTGGCTGTTTGCTACTTATATTAAGTAAATGGATTTACTTTGGAGGTCACTTAATGGTCTTAAATGTTCAGATCACTATGACGAATGTTCTAAGATGGTCATGCTTAATACACGATTTTTTTATATACTCAGAAAAACTATTGAAGGATATTAAAATTCTTTTGACTTTATAACATTTGGGAATATAATTTTCAAACAAATTATTTTTGTCATTGATATAATTATCATTATACAATTCACCAAAATGCAAATTGAAATTCACGGGTCATTGGTTACGATACAGTACTACACCAAAAGTACTAACCCTCTCTACCCAAAGTTCACAAGCAAAAAAATAAGTGCTCTCTTTTTTTGCTGAAACCTTTACCAGGTCATTGCTTATGCTCTAATTCCGACCACAGACAAAAGTTAACACCAATTTATCAGACATTTGCCCTAATAATGGGATAACTTCTTCAACAAAAATACACGGATATGGCATACCCCGGCAAATTTGACCACAAATTTACAATAAAACACTTACAACAGCCTCAAAATTAGGTGCCATTTTTAGAGGGAGAACCAGCAATGATTTTGGAGCCAGTCATTATGGAAAACAAACGATACAAATGGGTTTCAATCATTTTTGAACGTTTGTGACTTTTCAGTATAGAGGGTTGGACCATTTGGGTTCGCACTGTACCTAAATTATTGAACCGTGACTGAAATTAAGCTTCCATTTTGATTGCAGATGTCTGGAACTATGAAATGCATGCATAATTGGTAAAGTTTTTATTGTATTGGATGTTAGAGATGGGACAGAATCTAAATATCCTTCAATTGTTTTTCTGAGTATATATTCTGAAAAAAGCATGTATACAAGCTAAAGGAAACAACATTCTGTGATTTACAGTAGAAATACCAACCTCTTGTGACTGGGGCTTGGGACTATGGAAGGTAGTACTGATATAAGTGACAATTATCTATTGATTAGATGGTAGGGGCCTGATGCGTTGGCTGTTGTCAGGACCACCAGGGTTTACTTGTTGGATTTCCTATGCTCTGGTATTCAGTTTTATTTACTGTCGAGTATTTATCTTCTCTTTATTGATTCATATGTTCTAGGAGACGATGCATTGATACGTAATTTAGGGATCTTTCATGCAAACCAATTATCTATGTGTCTTGATCCACATCTGAACTAAGGGTGAGTTTGGCGCACCGTGAAACCGGTTTAAGCCCTCTTGTAAAATATATTAAATGATCCTTCCAAATGGCGGTGCTTCATTTCTGGATCATTTATGTTAATTCTGTCATGTTTTTGTTATGCTTTCGCGCGCGTCTGTTTATTGATATCTTGTGGTCACCTGATGGGAAAGGGCTGACCTCTTGGCTCTGGTTTTTTTGATATCTAATTGTGAAGTTGTCACTTTCCCATTGGTATCCTGGGTCAGGTGTGGTACTTGATTGCATCGATTCCTGATCTTTGCCATCTTTCTAACTTGGAGTAGTAGTACAGATCTCCAGTGACAGATACTGGAACTCAGGATAGTAGAAATGATCTCTAGTATAAAAACATGTACTGGGATTCATAGCATTTCACCGAACTCTAGTGACAGGTACTGGAGCTCAGGATAGTGTACTGACCTCTCTCTAGTGGCAAACTTTACTTGTACTGGAACTCAGCTTAACAGTACTGCCCTCTACTTCCAGATACTACGACTAATAGTAGTAGTACTGACATATTGTGACAGTAACTGTAATTCAGTGTATAAGTACTGGCCTAAAGTGACATATACTGGGACTCTGGGTAGCAGTACTGACCTCTAGTGACATGTACTGAACTCAAGGCAGTAGAATTTACCTCTAGTGACAGGGACAGGGGAACTCAGTATAATAGTACTGACATCTCATAACAACTACTGTGACTCTAGAAAAATGACAATTAATGACAGGTACTAGGATTCAGGGTATTATACTGACCTCTAGTGTTCGGTTTTGGGACTCTAGGACTGACTTCTAGTTAGAAGCATTGGGAACAGCGTAGCACTAGTAGTTTCAACCTCTAGCGACCGGTACTTTGATTCAGGATAGCAGTGCAGGCCTCTAGTGACAGTTACAGAGCTCTGAGCAGTAGTTTTGAGCCTAAAGACATGCATTGCTACTAGATTTATTAGCAATGACATCTTGTGACAAGTTATAGTGCTCTGGGTAGGTTACTTACCTCTAGTGGCAGTTACATGTACCAGAACACTGGGAGGTAGTTTTGAACTCTGAGGAAATTACTGGTACTTAGTTTGTTAGTACTGACCAATTGTGACAGGTACTGGGCTTCAGGGTAGTGTATTGACCTCTAGTGACAGTAACTGCAACTCTGGACATCAATATTGACTGCCAGTTGCTGGTAAAGGAACGCAGGCTACAAGTACTGACCACATGTAACATGTACTAATATCTAGGATAGTGTAATGACATCTAGTGACATGTACTGAGACTCAGCGTAGTGTACATTAAATATCTGATTTTTTGCACTCTTAAAGTGGTGCCACTCACTGGGGGCAATGGCGGGCAGATCAAAGGCAAATTTTAAGGAGGTGATTATGATATGAGATCCCATGAATGGTTTATATTCTTAGCCTCGTCCTCACGGTGCCGTGGGTTGGTCTGAAGTGTGTGATTGTTGCATTTTCTGGTTTAGTGACAAGTACTGTGATCCAGGGCAGTGTATTTACATCCAGTGACAGGTACTGCGAATCAGACTCTAATGGTAGCTACTGGAAGTCTGGACAGTAGTGCTGACCACCTGTGACAGGTACTAGGGCTCTGAAAAGTGTTCTGACATCTAGTGACAGGCACTGAGTTACGGGATAGTGTACTGAAAACTAAGAACTGGAGCTCTAGACAGTAGTTGCGACCTCTTATGGTAATCAGGGTATTAGTACCGGCCATAACAGTGTCACAGGGTAGTAAACTGACATCTAGTGACAGGTACTGGGACTTATAGTAGTAGTATGAACCACCTAGTGACAACGAAAGGAACTCTGGGCAGTAGTACTGACCGCTAGTGTCATGTGCTGGTACTCAGGGTATGAGTGCTGACATATACTGAACGAAACTTCTAAACCGCCAGTTACAAAACACATTTTTTCAATATAGCTCATTTATTATTTAACTGTTTGAAATTATATTTGACACAGTATATTTGGGCACATGTATCCGCCGATTGAACATAACAAAGTTTTATTCAATAAGGATGTTCATTTATGTGTAACGATAGAGCACTTATACCGGTTTTGCACGTGGCACACGATGTTAAATGTTTTTCGCCTTGTGTATACTCGTAATTTCATTGACAACTATCCGACAACTTTATTTATTTTATCACAAAATGCCAACGTTTGGGTTGTATGAGTTTTAAGTAGAGGGGTCGGGCTGTTGGTTCAATCAAAAACGGGGCCTCGTTGAGACTGATTCATAATTTATCATAAAGTTTGACATGTTTTGATAGAGTCGAAAGTTTACACCACAACCTGTCGGTCATTTTTTATTTTTGCACTCGTTTGAGTAAATTTACGTATGTGATAAAATGTCCTGTATAGTCCACCATACTTTGGTTTGGTGATGCACAAATGCTGCATTGGAACGTTGGAAGTATCGAGATTGATGTGCAGTACACGGTTAATGGGTGTCGGATGTTTCAATAATATTGTATACAAAAGCATTTCATCACTATAAACACATTTCTGTGTTCTTTTATGCCATATGGGCCTCCATAGGAGCACTGAATTGCGTGAAAATTGCTACTTTATTACAAAATAAACACGATAGTGTTCAATTATGTCCATTTACAGCACCAGAAAGTATCATTTATATTGTGGACAAAAACATGTCATCTCCATAAAGCATACTTAGGTTGTTTTATGTCATATGGGCTTCCACAGGAACATTGTGGATACCTGAAAATTCCTACTTAATAAAATGTTCAATAATGTCTATTTATAACACCATAAGTTGGTGATTTTCACTTTAGGTCCCTTGAATACTCGGTTTTAAGCGATGAGTTCAAATTTTAGCGTTTGTGTGAAAATGAAAAGCGATGGTGCCTTTATACAGTCTATCAATTGAGCATGTTAATTTCAATTTATGAAAATGAAATTTTGACAGTTTCTGTGTAATTAATTTTTCCATATTGAGTGTAAATTGTAGCCATGTATGTTTCATATATGTTAAGATATATGAGAAAATATCGAGTGGCGGTTTGGAAGTTTCGCTCAGTATAGACTAGCTTTTAGTCTGATTAGTAATAGTTTGATTTTTTCTGTAAAGTTAGAAACTGTTTGGCCCTTTTTGATAGCGTGTCTACGTTTTACACACCTTGGCTTAAATTAACGTTAAAATTGAGACAACAGAGTAGACTAGCCATATGGTGTGCGTCTTAGATTTTATAGATTTTCCCGTTTTGTAGAATTCTTCATTTTAACGCCTAGAGGCCAGGCTAGTGCTGACCACTTGTGACAGGTACTGAGATTGATGGAGAGTACTGATATCTAGTGACATGCACTGAAAATATAGTGACCTCAAGTGAAAGGTACTTTGACTCAGATGACAGTAACTGGAACTCTTGGCAAATGTATGTACCGCTTATGACAGGTACTGGTACTCCAGTCATAATTTTTCTGCTGTGGAGACAATAACTAGAACATTATGTTAACGCCAGTACTCATACTGTTAGTACTCACTTGGCCTGTAGTATGTGATTGTGACATTTCCTGGTCAAACTCACTTACTTTTTGAGCAGACACATCAATCGCTAATGACAGATACTGGTACTCAGGATGTTATTACTCGCCACCTGTGACAGGTACTGAGATTCAGCTGTGAAAATATCTAGTGACAGATACTGAGGCTCTGAGTAGATCTTAAGTGACAACTACAGTGTACTGTAACTCAGGATGATATAAGTACTATCCTCTTGTGACAGGAACTGTGACTCAGGGTAGAATACTGACCTCTTGTGAAATACACTTGCAATACTAGATTTGTACCCACAATTCCAATACCTGCCACCAGATGTCACTTCTACTGCTCAGAGCCCTAGTAATTGCCACCTGTGGGTAGTACTACAATACCGGTCCCCGTAACTACCACTAGAGGTCGTTAGTACTGACCAGTGCCAAAGCCCTTGTCTTCATTATGAAAATGAAATATATAAATAAGAGTTTCAAGCGGTATTGCACGACCCTTGGGTCTGCACTTTAAACACAATTTGAGTCTGTCTGTCTGGCCATCCGACCAATATTATCTAACCATTGGCATGTGTAACAGCCATTTTTGATTGACGAGGTTTGCTGAGCATCATATCAGCCGGTTGTGGTCAGTTAGTGAAAATGCTTATAATTCCTGAACTGCATGGTATATTTGATTATTTATACATTTTTTGAAATTGGTAGGGAAAATGACAAAGAAAAGAAAATATATAAAGAAAAAATATTGGTCATGCCAGGATTTGAACCACTGTGCGCCAGGCTTTTGGATTACAAGAAAGCCTCCTAGACCACCACATATGAAATAAATACTAGAGCAATTTACCTATATACCCTTTGCCTGTACTCCTCAGATTAAAATTGCCCGACCCTTAAATCTGCATTATGTTGCATGAACCTTGGTTAACTTGCCAGATTAAAAAAGCATGACCCTTGGTCTGCACTATATTGCACGACCCTTGGGTCTGCACTATAGTCACTATGTGAGTCTTACAGGACCCTTGGTCTGCACTATTATCTTGTACGACCCTTATGATATACACCTTAGAGCAATTTACCTATATACCTTTTACCTGTACTCGTCAGATTAAAATTGCGCGACCATTGGTTTGCTCATCAGATTAAAATTGCAGTGGAAGTCTAAATTAACTGTAAAACATGCAAAGCATTCCCCATAGTTAAGAAGTACTGCATTGTTGGAGCAACTGCTGGATGCAAAAGAATACAGAACAGGAGAATGGACTTTGGAACAATTGACTGTGTCTTGACAATTTTGGAATTACCCTCATGGATGTGAAGTAGATGACATGGACACAAACTCTTTGGACAAAATTTTTGAACTTAGAAGTGACGGAAATGTGTGAATATGGAAATTAATATCTGTATAAACTCGAAGAAAATGGTGTGAATCAAACCAAAGGATTAAACTACAAAAATGATATTAACTTTACTGCTTAATTTTCATCTTGGTATTTCTATTGTTTTGCTTGTATTGTTTAAATGTCAAATGTACATGTATGTATTTATGTTCCATGTTAAAATACAAAGCATTTCTGCACAGTCACCAGAACAATTTGATCTACTTAATTATACTTAAAAAGCTAAATGATTGAGTCAAAAATAACTTTTTTCTCATTTGAACTAAATGACTATTTAAAAAATATTTTATTCAAGAAATCCCAAAATATGGAAATGAAAGGAATATCTAAAATAGTATTTTTTTTAAATCTAAGTTCTTGATAAATCATAATGTTAAACTCTTAATCAAAAATTTGAAATTAATTGTTAATATTGACGTATCTCTCTAAGCGAGTTTCCCATTATAATGTTAAAAACACATATAAAACATAATTATTGAATGACCAGTTATATAAGTTATTTTGCATGCTTAGCCATTTAATAGTGCATTACTTAACCAAGATTAATTTAAGAAAATTTTATGTTTTATATAAAATAATAGTAAATGGCAATTCAAAATGTATTTCGCTAATGCTGATATTGTAAAGCCACTTAAGCCAGTAATTAGTATAGATATTTTGTAATTAAATACAAGGGATCATAATCCTGGGACTGTAAAGACAAACTTTTTCGTGTGATGTGTGATGACTTGATAGATAATAATTAAAAGCATATTATCTGATTATTATTGAAGATAAAAGAATCTGGCTGATCTATTATGTATATATTTATGTATAAAATAACTGCTTGTCAATCAAAAATATAAAATGGTGCCTGAATTACGCATCTGCTGATAAAATCACTAAAAGAAAAGAAGAAATGTGAATCAGACAGATGGTAAGAGGGAGGCATTCATTGGATAAAACACTGGAAGGTGTTAATATAGAAACAAAATAGTGTAATGACACAATAAAATACTTAGTATTATGATTGAAAGCAAACATGTTATCATAAGATGTGTCATATTAGCTGAGCCAGAGTCATTTTTAAGATAAAAGTTCATTATTAGTAAATGAGAAATTTGACCAATATTTCATCATAAGAACTCAACTGTTTACATTTTAAAAATAATAATTACTTCTGAATAAAGTTTGTGATGGGGACATCACAATTTAAAAGTCGGGGAATATTATCACAGGGATTTTCTACATAAATTTTGGTTTAATGATTTTAATATTTCTTTAATTCTGTCACTGATAAAAATTAGCACTTTAAAGATTGTACAGCTTTTAAGGTATTCTCAAGGAAATACACAATCTATATTCTACGTAATAATTTCAAACCTGTTATTTCTATTTCCTCAATAAAAATAAAATTAGTAAGATTTGAAAGATACTAGCTCAGAGCAAATTGCATGATTGACTGATCTGTAAAACATGAATTGGCTCTGAGAAAGAACACAGAATAAGTTTTACTTTTGAACAGGGAACATCTAAAATCATATACTTGATGACTGTGCAGAAATGTAATATGTAAAGTTAAAGTACTTTCCAGTGTGCAGGGGGCTGTGCCCCCTGGCTATATGTAAATAAAGATTGAATAGAAATGGGACTTGTGTTTATGTGTAGCTAGCTAGAATACCAAAACAATAGAAGAACTTGCACCTGCAAAAACTACTGAAATTCCCCTTAAGTTCAGATATAAACCAGTAAACTATGACTTTAATCATATAAACTTGTTTGCAGGCTTTAAATGTTAATGAAAGAGAAGTTATTGCTTCTCTTATTGCGTGTTCTAAAGATGAAGGAACTAGTTGTGAGCATAAATAGCAAGAGCGTTTGACACAATGGAATAGAATGGCACTAAAATGTTGTTATTTTTCCGTAGAATGAATTTAATATATATAATTTGTATTGTTTTTGACCAAATTCAACATATTTGCAATAAAGCATATGTATATGCATGTTAAATAACTGCTTGGAAGAAAACAAAACTTATCTTTATTGTAAAAGTTAATTCCAGATAAGGGCTTGTTTAGAATGACATACTATGCCTCTTGTCGATAAATGTTCAGTGTAATTGATAAGACTTTAAACACTGTGCTCGTTTGGATGCAGAAAATCACTTAGTCAGTCAGGTTTTTTCAATTTAAACAAAATAATTGTATTACTTTGAAATAATAGTTTCAAATAGTTCAAATACCATGATTATTTTAAAAATCACCCTAAACAACGATATTATTTGTAAGTAAGCTGCATGACATTCGTTGGTGCATCAATTTATGCATTTGTAAAAACACAACAGAAACTAACAGCTGAAGAATGTATTTCCTAAAACAAGTCATAATCACTCATAAAGACAGGAACAGTTAATATATTGGCATAACCGTCGTATTCATCCACTGGGTTCGGATGATGAAATTTAAGCCTTTGACTTTGGTCAAACCCAAGAGAGGGTATGGTATCTAATCCTTTCACAAATCCTAATAAAGTCTGCAATCCATCTGATTCATCTGAAAGAAGAAAAAAGGCATTTAGACTTAAATAGGGAAAATTGATATACGAGGGATGTTCTGAATGTTATGATCCTGGCGTGATATCTCTGTTACCAGCAATGCAGCATGGCTGAAAATTGTACCAAATAATAATATATTCTTTGTCTATCACCGCTTGACAAGTATTATGTAACTTGAAAGAGCAACCGGAAATCTACCCCAAAACAGTCAAACCTTCAAATGTACTGACCTATCAAGCAGACTGTGCATATTAGAGACCTCATAATTCAGACAATAGCAGTCTCAGCAATTCGTTCTACATGGCTGCTCAAAATTCATTCATAAGCCAACATGTCCTGTACATATGGCGAACTTTCTATATGATCTGGTTTCCTAGGCCCTTTAATATAAATAATTTAATGTATGGCTAGGCAACTGTCAGCTATAATCAAATTTTGACCACTTGAAGTTTTGACCGACCCAAAATGCCATAACAACAGCTGTATTAAAGGTAAAAAATGAGGCAAACTCAGATGAACTTACTTTTGTCTGAAGTAATTATGAAAAGTCAGTGTTGCCAGAGACTGACAGTTACCCACATAAGAAAATTCAAACGAGACCACAAATTAGGTCAATATTCGGATGTACAAAAATTTGCATGTGTATATCTAAAAATAAAACCCAATCTATTGTCCAAAGGTGCACTACATCGTAAAATGATGCAATATGTGATTTAATTGAGCACAAAGTATCCATCTGAAACCAATAAAATTTTTAAAAATTCTTATTTAAAATCAATAATTTTTTTGGTAAAAAATGAAACTTTTTACAATAAGATATTTTGTAATCAACATAATATTGGTCTTAAATATTTCGCCTTTACTAGGTTTGGCATGTTTTAGTTCAACTTAATAGTCGAAAATATAAATTTTCAGAAATAAAAATTCTGCAATGTATTAAAAATGACGTCGTTGTCAATTTCAATGACGTCATAAGAACTGCGCATTGTGGTATAAATATTGATTTGACACGACCTGTCGCCATTCTAACATTTGAATTGACATTATAAGTAACAAATAGTAAAACTACAATGCAGTTTTATTTTATTGTTTTAAAGATGGTGGCTTAGGCTGCTGTCCGTTCTAAGGCGGTGGTTCTGTTGTTGTTGACTTTTTGTTTATTATTACTCCCATTGAGGGAGTCTGTAATTGTTCTATGTTTTGTTGTACGTTGCTTTGTGTCCGCTCTAGTATTGAAATCATCTTGATGGGGAAGAGAGAGCTGGTTGCTTTGCTTAAATTGTCTTCCTAGTGTCTCGTGATGGTTGAGCAGCTCTTCCTCGCAGTGCCACAGGGTTGTCTGCGGTTTGTGATTGTGGTATTTTCCTGATCATACTCACTTACTATTTTTGAAATACAAATGTATTCAGATTCAAATATTATTATAATTCTATAACATGAAAATGAGTGGGCATTATATAATATGCTGTAATTATAAGACGAAACAGTACAGCGAGAAAATATGGGCATCATTATAAAGGTAAAAGGACAGTTCTTTTGAATGGTGCATAGTATGCCTCTCAAAAATGTCTCTGGACAAAGCTTCAAGGTAAAGATCGGAACATTTGGAACGTCCCTCGTAAAATATAATGTCATGAATACTCGTATTTGGTTCTGGCAGATAGCAGAAACTGATACAAGGGGACTTAAATTGAGAGTTGACGCCTTATCTACTAATAATCACAAACAGATACCATGAAAACGAGTATGTCATGAACAGCTACGTACATTAAGGGGCTATTTTAGTTACCCTATGAGGCTAAAAATGAAAATTGTTTTTCACCAATTTCTTCCCATTAGCCCAAGTGTAAAAGTCTGGTACTCATTTGACTTTTACCGTTAAGGACTATAGTAACAAGAGGGCCCATAGGCCCAAGACCGCTCATCTGAATCCTTGTCAGGAGAAAAAGATGTTTACCACAAAATATAAATCCCATTATCCAACACTTAAGTCCATCTTGGATAACACTCAGATCATAACCAAAGCCTATCAAGTTCAATCAAATTATACTTATCTGCACAGTTTCAATGTCTGGCATTTTTACATAACCCAAAAAGGCCAGGGGTGTGCATAATGTCAAACATTTTAATGCCATAATGTGATGTTCACCATAACCTTCTTCAGAAAAAAAAAATGTCTTTACATTTTATCCCCTTACAGAAGCCAATAGTGTGTAAAAGGGCAGAACATTTGCATGCATGGTGACATATGCTTCATTCTAATTGATTTGATTATGCAACATGACTACTTTCAGAAAAGAAACAAATCAAACTTTTGAGTGTAAGTGTAAGAGTAAAACATTTGCTAATATGTTATTGTAAGCTGCTTTAATTTGATATGAGCCAGTGCGTGACAAAACCAACAAAATGGACCAATTTATGGATTTTTGTGTTTTGGTATTTTTTGATAGAATTGATCATGTGCTTTAAAATGGTACAAACATTTTTATTTTGTTGCGATCCGTTCTTGAGATATAAGTTGTCAAAGGGGAGAAGGGTCAATGAAATTTAGAAAATGACGTTACGTCATAACGTCAATAAACAACATAAGAACGTTGGAGTTATTTCGCAAAACTATCTAAATTCTTTTTGAAACAAAGCAACTAGAACAAACAAGTGGTGACAAACTTTAACAAATATAACAACTGAATACATGTATAAACGAAGTGTGTAACATCACAAATTAAGCCGCTGCATATAAAAACAAACTTAGTTACGGGAGCGCCCACTCGGAAGCCTAAACTCTGATCAGTTTGGGCATACGCATAATTTGATCGGCAATATATATTGTTGTCCGCGTTTAGAAAGCGTACATCTTTACGTACTCGACGCACAGTGACAATTCGGCGATCATATTGAATCGGCATTTAAGACAAATGGGGCATACACGTAGCAGGGTGCGCGTGAAATTCCGTTTGGTTTGTAATTCGGTGGCTTAATCATCAATCAATGGCTGATTCAGACGTCAGCTCACTGCACTAGACAATATGATTCATTCTTCGATGGCTGCTGGAGCTGGGCAGGTATTGTTCGCGGTCTGACATATGGACGGACTGATCTGTACAGATAATCCTTTCTGGTGGCGCTCCAACCAGCTGGTAGGATGACATCAGGACGTCTGGCGTCGTCAAACCTATGAGCAGGGTGTTTAAGGATGATTACTGAAACTTCAGGATCCACGGATGTGTTCTTGACGAATACCAATTTTCGGAGAATCAACATGGAATCTGTATTAATTACAAAATAGTCGAGCACGCCAGTTTGCAAACAAATCAGCGGAACAAGAGTGTTTCGCCCTTCAGTGCGACCTTCAGTGTCGCTAGCGAGCACCCAGCATTGATGCATGACAACGTTTTATTCCCTGATAAACGCAAGGTTCAATGAACGTCGGTCTGATGAAACTTTGCACGCCTTTGTCCTATTTTGTCCAGTTATGCCAAAATCAAATACATGTACACAACCACCTGCACGTGCACACAGTGTCTTAAATTGATTGTGAACATGCGTGTCTATGATAATTGAGCCTTTCCGATCAAAATTCTCGACACGGAAATCTAGGCACGTGAATCCTTATAGTGACACCACTATAACCTGGCGACTATTAAATCAAGAGAACAACACGCGCGCGTTTGCGACGTATAGAACTTCTACCTGTACCCACGAACATTGGTACCTCTCGCCCATGCGACCAGCGAAGGCTCAGAGGAGCCTGCACATCCGCACAGTCTTGCCAGGGGCATAACTGCTCAGGTACACATAGAAGGATTGTAGATGAAGGTGCATGTCTAAAGTTAGGCTTATTGTCCCACTAGGTGGCTGTGTATAGTACACCAATGAGCACCGCAACAATTGTTAGCTTTGAGATAAGAAAAAAATGTTCAAAAAAGGGTCTCGTTTTTTGGCTAAATTTATACCGTCATTGTATAATAATTCATTTGCAACTAAATTCCTCACAATTTGACTTTTGAACAGGTAATCGCGACATCCGATCAGGGTTTGCTTTATTTGCCCCATTCCGTATGTACCTTGTTGCGAGAAACTCGGCTTTGTTGCATGTAAACAACAAAAGTGCAGATCAGCCTGTGCATCCGCGCAGTCCTATCAATTAGCTCTAGAAAATATGATACATTGTAGCTAAACCTGCTACATGCAAAGAACGAAAATAAAAAATAAAATTCCAAAGTCAGACATGCGTGCCGCCTCGCGGATCCACACAACTCCAAAGCAGTAAAATATCTTAGCTGACATGCCACTTGGGCGATAAAAACTAATTTTCAAGACTACTTGATGCAAATGACATGCATATTATAAGGATCAATTCTTTGTCATCAAGTGAGGCATTTTATACACTGAATGTTATTATGCAACAAAGTGTATATTAGGCACAAAATAAGTCACAAAATATGGCGTCAATCGTAGCAAAACATCTGCATTTGTGGTCTTCGGGAGTCTTTTAGAAGCCACTTCGACAAACAGTGTAGACCCAGAACAGACTGTTCCTGATGTGGGAGAGTTTGGTTTGGGTCCACACGGTTCATCAGTTAATAATGTTAGCAAGTATATGCAGCAGATGACTTCAGTAGTTGTCATTTTCAGATGAAGTTTTTATTTGCGCTTTAAAGGCCAACATCACTTCCCAAGGGAAACACATCTTTGCCCCATGTTCACTAATAAATGGCTCAATAATGATAATTAGCTGCCCACTTCTTACCTCCAACTGTTTACTTTGTATACAAATGTATCTTTCCTTCTGGTTTGATACAATAATCTTAGGATAGGCCACTGTACATACCTAGGGGTGTCAGGTTATAATCTAATAAAAATGTTTTTTTTTTGTCTGAAGATCTTTTATATCTTAACAAACAGTATATACCCTGATGAAATGCCGCATAATATGGCATTTCATCTGGGTCTTCACTGTTTGTAAAAGTATCCGTTTAGGGGTGTCCCCTATACTGTTAAAGGCAGTATGTTACTGTCACATAAATGTACGATCATGTTAGTTTGACTTAATATTTTTTCAGCACTTACGGCGAACTAAGCCACTTATTGACAAATCAATCAAAGGCTTCAGGGTTTGGTGATCTGTAAATCAGAGATACTGTCTGGTTAGTTTACACTCTGTAGATCAGCCTGGATCTGTATCAGCCAAGTCTGACCAGTTTTCGCTGTCACGTATCAAACCCGTCTTGAAGCAAGGGACACAACTTTGGAGTAAATCAATAGTAAAACACGTGGGATAACTTTTTTTAATCGAATTCACTATCCGTTAAAACGCGCCATTCCGCTATTCAGTAATTTTTTAGTCTAGAAATCTGCCAAAATGCGCTTATTATTAGCACCTCTCAATTCGCTATTCGGTAAAATTAACCCTAAAAATTCGCTAACCGTTAAATTTTAGGGCCAAAATTCGCTAATCGATACATTTTAGGACCATTATTCGCTTATATGCCAAGATATGCAAATTCGTAGTAGTTTTTTTTTCGTGTGTGTTGTTGTTGTTGTTCTAAAAAATTTGCTAAATGTTTGATAACCGCAATTAGCTAAGCTGGAGAGAGAGAAAAAAGGAAATAATGTTTAAAACGGTTCATAATGAAAAAAAGAGCAAAAAAAAAACGCTGTCGGGTATCGATCTCAGTGTCTCATGTATGTAAAAGTATATCAGGGTACTTACATGTATCTAGCACCGTAGACCGCTCGTAGAGCTGTTCTAGCGTGACAATTATACATGTAGTATAAGTAATTGAAAAATGAGTATGCGAGAAAAAAATGATTTTATCAATTTCTGAATTTCCCGATTTTTTTTTAATTTTACATCGCACTGTCAAATTACTTTTCACAATTAACTATAAGTGTTTCGAGTAAAAAAAGCGTGACGTCTGGTCTCCACTCCAACCGCCGATACATGCGTGCGGCTTTGAACGGATATATTTGTTGAATTCCGCCGATTTTAAACTGAAAACATATGTCATCCATTCCAGTACGAAGACTTGTCTGTTTATAAAAAACGGTACGGAAATCGATTGAAAAACTTAATCACGTTGACGGCTTGTCAGTTGTACGCGTACGATAATTACGCTGACGTTTTCCCTCGTATGTCACGTTTCTGACGTCATGTCCAAATTGTTGGAAATGTCGCGCACTGGCTCATATGTAACATGACCATATTCTGAAAAAAAACTAATTTTATTTGTATATGGGGGATTTTTGTCCCCAGGGGCAGAATTTGAAAAAAAATATATATTTCTTATCTAGAGTTCTGGCGGCTCTTTTGTTCAGCGGAGTGGAACCATTTGTACAATTTTGGTTAAGGGCATTATCAGAAACAATTCTGTGAACTTATTTTGAATTTGGACCAGTGGTTCAAGAGAAAATGTCATTAAAACACATTATTTATCTAAAGCTCTGAAAGCTCCATTGTTTGGTGGAGCAAAAGCATTTGTGCAATTTTGGTAGAAGGCATCATGAGGAACAATTCAGTGAAATTATTTTGAATTTGGACCAGTGGTTCAGGAGGAGATGTCGTTTAAATGTATTTCTAATTTGGAGCTCTGGTGGCCTTTTTGTTCAGCCGTGTTGAACCATTTGTGCAATTTTGGTAGAAGGCATCATGAGGAACAATTTTGTGAAATTGTTTTGAATTTGGACCAATGGTTCAGGAAGAGATGTCATTTAAAGCTATTTCTTATCTGGCGCCCTGGTGGCCCCTTTTACAGCGGAGTGGAACCATTTGTGCAATTTTGGTAGAGGGTATCATGCAAGAGGAACAATTCTGTGAAATCACTCGGATTTTTCAAGGACAGTATATGCACTACCAGAATCAACAAAGAAAAAAAAGTTTAAAATCAAGTTTCTGGTCCTCCTAAAATTCGCACAAATTCTGCTGAACTAAGATGCACTTTAACAGTTTCAAAAATAAGCTGACACAACATGTTGAAACATAATATTATCCATTTGATGATATCTCTACTTTGCTGTTTCATTCTTTGGAATAGTACAAAATCTTTCTAAGTTTGCACGGATTTCAAATTTTGTACAAATGTGAAATCTGTGCAATTTTGAACAGATTTTTTAAAAATTTTCATACGAGTGGGTGTCCCCAAAACACATGAAACGTTTTGAAAGTCTTTTAAGATTTGACTCCACAGAGATAAGTTGCTTAGTGTTTAACGTACTATATATAGAAACTATGTAATGCCATATTCTGATTTGAATTTATTTTATGACAATGCAAGGTTGAACTTTTAAAAAATGGGTTCTAATTTTCTCTTTCGCCCAGTTTTTACTGCTTTGGCTATATATCTATTAATTCTTGTTGCAGCATTTTATTGATATTCATTTCTTGATGCTTGCTCTTGTAAATATATATTTTGTCTACACTTTTTTGTTATAGCTTTTGTCTTTCTTAGTGTTCCTCAAGTTTTATAATCAAGACTCAAATTATTAACCACCTTGTTCAAAATGAGTATTTTGAAAGACCTTTTAGCAATACGAAATCAAGTCTGTTTCCATGGTAACCAACACACTGTAATTTTAATGTCATGTAAAAATACTGAAGAGACAGCTCTTGTATATGACCCAAGTCATATAGATGATACAGTTGCTTTAACTAAATGTATTGACAATATCATTAGGAGTGCACATTATTGTTACCCCACCCCACCCGATTTTCTCTATAAAGGTCACTGATACCTGGTGTTTAGTTTGAACTTTCATATGACAGTTTAGTGTACATGTAATAAAACAAAACCAATCGATGTGTTTGTATGACACTGGTGCACTTAGAATCGAACTATAGTCCCTAATATAGTAACTTAAGTTTGATTCGAACACCTATAGTCACTACTTGGGTGACGTCACGAACCTACTAGAGATCAACGGCGGGTCAGAGCACTGTAACTCAAGTAGATAGGCTGGTTCCCTACTCAAGACCTATCTAGCACGATGGGTTCAAGATCTAGCACGATGGGTTCAAGATCGGCCAGTAGCCTCAAAATGACATGTTTTCGTAAAATAAACCTAGCTGAGCATAATTTTTGGTCCCGCTTATTCATAATTGATTATAAGAAAGCGCTGTGCAGTTTATAACATCCTTTTTGTCTACGATGAAGAATTGAAGTGGAACATTCAGGGCTATTATTTTTGTTTACTTGCCAACCAACTAAAAGTTGCTTTTTTAGCGGTTCGGGTGTAAACGTGAGTGCGCATCTATTATGTAAGAACTATAGTAGGAACTTTAGTTCGAATCGAAGTGCGCCACTATTGTTTTGTTTTATGCCTTAACATAAAAACTAAGGGTTATGCTGTGAAACCGGCTGAATATTTCACTGACCTTTCCAAGGCGATGTTTCTTTTGTGGATCGTTTTTGTTAGTTATGCTTCATGTTGATGTGTGGCATGCTGTCGCGTCTGTTCCGTGTAACCTTGTGGTCACCTGCTGGGAAAGAACTGACCTCTTGGCTATTGTGTGTGTTGTGTTTTGTCATGTTTCCAAATGTGTCCTAGTGTACATCAGAATTAAGGGGGATGTTGGCGCCGTGAAACTGGTTTAAGTTCTCCAGTAAAATATTGTACTGACACTTCCAAGGCGGTACTTCTTTTGTGGATCTTTGATGTTTTTCTGTCTTGTGTTTGTTATGCCTTTGTGTGCGTCTGTTTATTTGTGTCTTGCGGTCACCTGCTGGGAAAGTGCTGACCTCTTGGATCTCGTTTATGGTGTATAATTGAGAGTTTGTTACTTTCCCATTGGTATCCTAGGTCAGGTGTGGTACTTGATTGTATCGATTCCTGATCTTTGCACCCTTACTTACTTTAAATAGTGAACAATTTTATTACAAGTAACGCATTTTGCCTTAAATATCACGTTTATGCCTATTTCAGTCTAAAAAATCATTTTAATTGACTAATTGGTGACACTATATTTGACGTTACCAGAAACATACTGTTTACAGAGGATAAGGCTGGCAATGCCTTGAAATAAACTTTTATGCCCCCAAAGGAACTTTGGGAGGCATATAGTAATCGCACTGTCCGTCAGTCCGTCTGTCAGCCGTCCATCCGTCCGTGCTACTGATATGGATTTGGGGGGCTTTTTAGTTCTCTGGAGATAGACAAAGGGCCATAACATAACAAGGTGCCATGACCCTCTGTAAGTTTCTGTAAGTTGCATAAAATGATTCAGGGGACCTCAGGGGAGGTAATAAAATAATATTCTGAAAAAGGGCCATTTTATGTCTATGGTGATGGACGTCTAAACTTGAAATGGCCCGCAGTAATTTGGCAGTCTGATGTTAATGGGCCAGTTCGGAGCTAAACTGGCCAGTTATTTTGGACACTTTGCCCCTAATTAATGGCCCTTTATAAACTGGCCCCATATTCAATATTGGACATAAGCCCGTCCGTCCGTTCCGCTTTGTGTCCGGTGCATATCTCTTATATTCTTTGAGGTAGGAATTCCAAATTTGGTGTGTAGATGCATCTTGGGATGGCAGAGTGTCACGTACAATTTTCGGGTCACTGTGTCCTTGACCTCTGACCTAGTTTTTAGAATAATCGTGTCCGGAGCATATCTCTTATATTGTTTGAGGTAGGAATCTGAAATTTGGTTTGTGGATGCATCTTGGGACGAGAAAGTGTGGCGTACCATAATTGTGTCACTATGACTTGAACTTGACCTCTGACCTAGTTTCTAGAAATTGCATTGAGTCTTGTGCATATCTCCTATATTCTTTGAGATAGGAATTCCAAATTTGGTGTGTAAATGCATTATGGGTTGACAGAGTTCCACATACCATTTTTGGGTCACTGTGACCTTGACCTCTGACCTAGTTTTTAGAATATTCGTGTCCGGAGCATATCCCTTATATTATTTGAGGTAGGAATCTCAAATTTGGTTTGTGGATGCATCTTGAGATGACAAAGTGTTGCATACCATAATTGGTTCTTTGTGACCTTGAACTTGACCTCTGACCTAGTTTCTAGAAACTGCATTGAGTCAGGTGCATATCTCCTATTCTTTGAGATAGGAATTCCAAATTCGCTGTATAATTGCATCTTGGGATGGCAGAGTGTCACATACCATTTTCGGGTCACTGTGACCTTGACCTCTGACCTAGTTTTAAGAATTATTGTGTCCAGAGCAAATCTCTTATTTTATTTGAGATAGGAATCCCAAATTTGGTGTGTAGATGCATCTTGGGATGATTTAGTGTCGTGTACCATTTATGGGTCACTGTGATGTGACCTCTGACCTAGTTTTTAGAATAATCGTGTCCTGAGCATATCTCATATTATTGAAGGTAGGAATCCCAAGTTTGGTTTGTGGATGCATCTTTGGATGGCAGAGTGTCACATACCATTTTCGGGTCACTTTGACCTTTGACCTTGTTTGTAGAATAATCATGTCCAGAAAATCTCTTATATTATTTGAAATGGGAATCCCAAATTTGGTGCGTGGATGCATCTTGGGATGGTGAAGTTTCGTGTACCATTTACGGGTCACTGTGACCTTAAACTTGACCTCTGACCTCGTTTTTACAATAATTATATGTGGGGCATATATCTTTTATTATTTGAGGTAGGAATCCCAAATTTGGAGTGTAAATGCATCTTGGAATGGTGGATTGTCCTGCTCTACTGTGATCTTATCCTCTGACCTAGTTTCTAGAATCGGCATTACTTCTATATTCTTTGAGGTAGGAATTCCAAATTTGGTGTGTGGATGCTTCTTGGGATGGCCAAGTGTTGCATACCATTTTTGGGTCACTATGACCTTGACCTCTGACCTAGTTTTTAGAATAGTCATGTTCAGAGCATTTTTTTGTATATTATTTGAGCTAGGAATCCCAAATTTGGTGTGTGGTTGCATATTTGGATGGCAGAGTGTCATGTATCAGTTTTTGACCTTCACCTAATTTCTAGAATAATCATGTCAGGAGCATATCTCATATATCATTTGAGGTAGGAATCCCAAAATTGCTGTATGGGTATATCTTTGGATGCTGATGTGTCGCATGTCATTTTAGGTCACTATGATCTTGGCCTATGACCTAGTTTCTAGCATAATCGTGTCTGGAGCATATCTCCTATATTATTTGATGTAGGAATCCCAAATTTGTTGTGTTGATTCCTCTTGGGATGGCGGAGTGGTGCATACCATTTTAGGTCACTTTGACCTTAACATTGACTTCTGGCCTCATTTCTAGGCTTCCTGTGTTTGGAGCATATCTCCTATATTACAACTAACTTTCCACAAATGTGTCTTATTCTAGACCGATTCCTTTGGGGGCATTCGTCACGTGACTGTGACATTTCTTGTTGACATATATTATTTTATATTTAGGGTATTTAGGTATGCCAAGCTTAAAGGTTGGACTTTTATTCAAGTTTAGAAATGTTTCATACCTTTCGGGACACCCTGTATATAGCCATAATTTAAAACCAATTTTTTCAAAAAAACTAGACAACAAAATGACACAGGCACTCGAATAGTTGCATGGCTTGCTAAAATCTGCAATTTTGACAGAACATTCATTAAATTTTGCTTGAACAAGTATATGGTGCCGTACATGCCAGAATGAATACAATGAAATATGCGCCCAGGGAATATTCAGAACAACTTTTGCATGAACCCAGATAAATCTGAGTGTACACTGAATGGGTACAGGTAGTTACAATTGTAAGGAATAAGTGTTTTCCATGCACTCAGAAAAAGTATTCGCTGGTTGGACAGGTCATTTTGTTGGTTTTGGCATACACTGTCTGTTGCAGAAGGCAATGTGTACAATCTAGTTTTAACCCTATTTCCCAAAATTAACGTGTTGTCTGTTTTCTCATCTGCTGATGTGCTTTAGTTGCATTTATTGCTAAAAATATGGTTCCATACCAGACTGCTCCTAAGGCTCATTGTGTTTATATTGTTTGCTTCCATGATTAAGGTGGTTTTAGAGTCGTTTAAATAATTGCAGCAGACATAATAAGCAGATGACATTTTCAGGACAAAACATATCATGAAATCAGAAAGGGAAATCAATTGAATAGATCGACCAGAAGATGGATCAGTTTGATGGGACTTAAATTGATATTGAGTTGCGTTACCCTTTTAAATTCAGATCAGCCTTTGTATGGTCATGTTCACAATGTGGATGGTTTGATCCAGCGTATGTTAGATCAGTTCTTAAATAAATTAACAGCTTGTTTAACATGGCAAAACGAACTTACCTTTTATATATTTAGCATTGTTATCTAACACATTGTAGGCCTAACAAAAATGGCGAAGGTCAGTATTGGCTCATTTTCATTGGATAAAGATGTCGTGGGAACGAGATAATTATGTTGTGGGAACGAGATATTATGTCGTGGGAACGAGATATTATGTCGTGGGAACGAGATAATCATGTCGTGGGAACGAGATCTTATGTCGTGGGAACGAGATCTTATGTCGAGGGAACGAGATCTTATCCCGTGGGAACGAGATAATTATGTTGTGGGAACGAGATCTTATGTCGTGGGAACGAGATAAATATTTTTTTTCACATGTCCCCTCAGTGCTGCCGTAGATTAAGCAATTTTATTTTTTTTATTATTGTAATTATACGTAATTATGATGTAGAAAGCAATTAGAATATAATTCGATTATGATCTTTACTACATACTTGAACAAAAGAAAAATTATCTTCGGCTAACCCAAGGAGCCAAACAAAGGGAAGTTAACTCTAACCTCGCTCTTTTTTTGGGGCGGACTTGATTTGATAGTTCTAGAGCGGTTACCATAAAGTGCGCAATAAATCGCCTTTTCGCGAAAAATGATTGTGTATTTATTATATTTTTATGTGGGAGGCATATAGTAATCGCACTGTCCGTCCGTCCATCCGTCCGTCCCGCTTTGTGTCCGGTGCAAATCTCCTATGTTCTTTCAGTTAGGAATTCCAAATTTGGTGTGTTGATGCATCTTGGGATGGCAGAGTGTCGCATACCATTTTCGGGTCACTGTGACATTGACCTTGACCTCTGACCTAGTTTTTATTGTAATCACAATGTCCGTCCGTCACGCTTCTTGTCCAGTGCATATCTCCTACATTCTTTGAGGTAGGAATTTCAAATTTGATGTGTGGATCCATCTTGGGATGGCGGAGTGTCGCGTACCATTTTCGGGTCACTGTGACCTTGACCTCTGACTTAGTTTTTAGAATAATCATGTCTAGAGCATGTCTCAAATATTATTTGAGGTAGGAATTTCAAATTTGGTGTGTGGATGCATCTTGAGATGAGGAAGCGTCGTAAACCGCAATTGGGTCACTGTGACCTTGAACTTAACCTCTGACCTAGTTTCTAGAAACTGCATTAAGTCTGGTGCATGTCTTCGATATTCTTTGAGATAGGAATTCCAAATTTGGTGTGTAAATGCATATTGGGATGACAGAGTGTCAAATATAATTTCATGTCACTGTGACTTTGACATTGACCTCTGACCTAGTTTTAAGAATAATTGTGTACGGAGCATATCTCTTATATTCTTTGAGGTAGGGATTCCAAATTTGGTGTGTAAATGCATATTGGGATGACAGAGTGTCACATATCATTTTTGGGTCACTGTGACCTTGACCTCTGACCTAGTTTTAAGATTAATTGTGTTCGGAGCATATCTCTTATATTCTTTGAGGTAGGAATTCCAAATTTGGTGTGTTAATGCATCTTGGGATGGCGGAGTGTCACATACCATTTTTAGGTCACTGTTGCCTCAACCTTGACCTCTGAGCTAGTTTTTAGAATAATCATGTCCGGAGCATTTCTTATATTATTTGAGCTAGGAATCTCAAATTCGGTGTGATGATGCACCTTGGGATGACGAAGTGTCGCGTACCATTTTCGGGTCACTGTGACCCTGACCTCTGACATAGTTTTAAGAATAATTGTGTCCGGAGCATATATCTTATATTATTTGAGGTAGGGATCTCAAAGAATTTCTAGCGATAAGGCGGGATGACGTTCGTTTTATTTTGTTGAAATAAACACTGGTGACACTAGGCACACTCAACAAAAACATATAGACGAGCCGTCTATGTACCCTTGTCCGCTACTTGGTATATTTAAAAAGAGGTTTTCCTAAGTGAATGTTATATATCTACTTCGTTTTGAATGAGAATTTATTTTGATCATCAACTGCGCTCGCTATTCAGTAACATGTGTGGGAAATAGACCTTTAAACTAAGGTAAACAATCGTCCTACATTTATCATGATAGAGTATATAATATATATTTATACAGTTGATGTACAATAAAAACGACCATCTTGCAATGAAGTCTATTTTTGTCAGACGATTGATGTCTTCGTTCGCTTATACAACCCCCCCCCCCCTAGACCCAAGACGCCATTTACACATGTTGTATATTTATATAATGGCGTTCAATTATCTAAAGGGCATCTTGGGTCTAGGGGGAAAGGATCTAAAAACAAAGTGAAAGACACCAGTTTCATCTTTTCAATGACAAACATCACAATTTTAAGTATATTTCGTACGCATGCGCAGAAGGAATACTGCGAAGTTTTGGAAACAAAGGGCATTTATATCCTTAACAATGTAGCACTTCTACTTTTTGAAAACCTATAATGAATTTACTAAAATTCTGGTCTAAACGACACCTAGTATAAAGACGTAAAATGAGGGGTGGGAGTAGAAAGCGCAAGTTTTCAAGGCTTTGTAAACGATGAATCGCTTTGAAACGTATTTGATGCTAACTACACATATAATTCTACCCAAACAGACGAATTTTAAAATAATTAGGGCTATTTGAAAATTTAGCTTTTGTAATCATGTCAACTGGGGAAAATATACGCCTTATCGCTAGAGCTTCGTTGGTTTGTGAATGCATCTTGGGATGACGAAGTGTCGCATACTCTAATTGGGCCACTATAACCTTGAACTTGACCTCTGACCTAGTTTCTAGAAAGTGCATTGAGTCTGGTGCATATCTCCTATATTCTTTGAGATAGGAATTCCAAATTTGGTGTGTAAATGCATCTTGAGATGACGGAGTGTCACAAACCATTTCGGGTCACTGTGACCTTGACCTCTGACCAAGTTTTAATAATTATTGTGATCAATGCATATCTCTTATATTCTTTGAGGTAGGAATTCCAAATTTGATGTGTATGTGCATCTTGGGATGGTCGAGTATCACATACTATTTTCGGGTCACTGTGACCTTGACCTCTGACCTAGTTTTAACAATAATTGTGTCAGGAGCATATCTCTTATATTATTTGAGAAAGGAATCCCAAATTTGGTGTGTGATTGTATCTTGGGATGGTGGAGTGTCTTGTACCATTTACGGGTCACTGTGACCTACCTTCTGACCTAGTTTGTGGAAAAATCGTGTCCAGAGCATATCTCATATCATTAAAGGTAGGAATCCCAAATTTGGTGTGTGGATGCAACTATGGATGGGGAAGTATCACGTACCATTTTTGGGTCACTTTGACCTTGACCTCTGACCTAGTTTGTAGAATAATTATGTCCTGAACATATCTCTTATATTATTTCAGATGGGAATCCCAAATTTGCTGTATGGATACATCTTTAGATGCTGATGTGCTGCATACCATTTTTAGGTCACTTTGATCTTGACCTATTACCTAGTTTCTAAAATAATCGTGTCTGGAGCATATCTCCTATATCATTTGATGTAGGAATCCCATACTCGGTGTGTTGATTCCTCTTGGGATGGCGGAATGGTGCATACCGTTTTGGGTCACTTTGACCTTGACATTACCTTCTTGCCTCATTTCTAGGTTTTGCGTGTCTGGAGCATATCTCCTATATTACAGCTTACTTTCCTCAAATGTGTCTTATGCTAGACCAAATCCTTTGGGGGGGGGGGGGGCATTCGTCGCGTTACTGTGACGTTTCTTGATTTAATTATTTTAATTGTATAGTAATTAACGATCTAAGAGTATCAGTCATAATTGTTAATACCACACAGGACCAGCATAATTCATCAGAAATGAGGTTCTGACTAAATTAATTGGGTCCGAGGGTGGAATTATCTTGCCCCACAACAATAACTGTGATGTATCAAACTCTCCAACATTGGCGTCTCCTAGCGGTCATCCTTCACTCAGAGAATTTATTCGCTAGGGAGCGCCTCTGTTGGGGAGTTTGGTGATGTATGCTTCTCCCTCCCCCTCTCCTAACTGCATTCTTGGATCTAACCAACAGGATCCGATTGGAAATAAGCCTTAGGGCCTTCATGGGCTATCCTGGGCTATTTCAACACTCATACATTTGCCTTTACATCATCTTTCATTTAAATAACAAAGTTTGCTTGCATTCATCTCTCGCACTCTTGGGTTCATTTTGAGATATGAATGAGATGTCAGTCATTTTCATCATTAGTCAAAAATGATCTTTTAACTTATAAAATGCATAATTGTGATGAATATGTGATAGCCTAGTTTACTGTGATAATCTTAATTTGATATTTGTGCCAGATCCATTCTAATTCATCTTAAGTTATATGTTTTAATAGCATCAGAGATTTTTTTTTAAATTATTCCATATTTTAAAGTGCTAAATTAATGCGATATTCAATGTGCACTGCTATATGTTTTAATTTGGCTAATGAAAACCTCAAGTCATATCAGAAAAATTGTTCTTTTGGACAATATATTTATAAGATTTGGCTCGAAATTATATAGACAAATTGTAGGTATTCCAATGGGTACTAACTGTGCTCCTCTTGCTACTGATTTGTTTTTGTTTTGTTATGACAGAGACTTCATGTTGTCTCTGTCAGGAAATAATCTCCACCTTACTTAATATTGATAATCCTTATTTTGAACAAATGGTAGGTCAGATATATCCCACTGAACTTCAGTTAAATAAGGCAAATCCTTCTGATACTGAAGCCCCGTTTTTTGGAACTGAACATGTCCATATCAAATGGCATAGTTTCATCTAAGATTCAGGGCTCACCCTGCCATAAGCCATTGTAGCCATTTGCTACTAAACATTTAGAGTGGCTACAAATATAAGTCATTCGCTAAAGGTTCAAAAAATACATTTTTGCAAAAAAGTGTATTTTGATGCGCTTATGAATTTTCAATATTGCATTTATTATTCCTTCCTTTATTATTGTGCCGTATTTACCAGTAACTCTTTGAATGCTGGATTTTTTTTAATACCATCAGGGTGTCAAACAGTGTGGATCCAGATCAGGCCTGACATTTTGTCGGGCCTGATCTGGGTTCAAATTGTTTGTAAAGGTTATCAGCAGATGACAAAATAGCTGCTAGTGGGCAAAGAGTTTAATACAAAACAAGTTCTTGATATTACTTTCTGGCTAAACCCTTGGCTAAAGTTAATTTCATTTGGTTGGCTAAAGTGTTGGCTACAACAAATTCTGGGCCAGGGTAAGCCCTGAGATTTATGATAAGTGGGATGATTTTAATTTTGAGATAGTTAATTTCCCATTTCTTGATGGAGATGTTACTCGCTCCCCTTCATATGGTGTATATACATGATACGTTTCGCAGCTCATTCGTTTGTAAGAGTGGGTTCTAATATAATGTTGATGACTTCAACAACAGAAAGCTATTTTTGACTGCTAAGTTATAAAAACAAGGTTATAGATTTCATAAAATTCGAAAAGCATTTTCTAAAATCTACCACAGACATTCATAGTTAATTGTTAAAAGACAAAATTGGGTTAAACACTCTTTTGCAACAGGTCATTATCAGAACCTGTATTTTATGGTGATTTTGTTTATAAATTCAAAAGAACTGTTGGAAAACCTAATTTTAGCGATCGGAGATCAATTCAGAAAGATTATCAAGCGTTATAAAAAGGTTGGATATAACCTGGATGTCATGCGACAGTCTACATGCCTGGTTTTAAAAATAGTAAGTGGGTATGATAAGGAAATACCACAATCACAAACTGCAGACAAACCCATGGCACCGCGAGGAAGAGCCACACAACAATCACGAGACACCAGGAAGACAAACTACGCAAAGCAACAAGCTCTCTCTTCCCCATCAAGATGATTGCAAAACTAGAAATGACATTAAGTAACGTACAACAAAACATAGAACAATTACAGACTCCCACAATGGGAGTAACAATAAACAACAAGTCAACAACAACAAAACCACCGCCTTATTGGTAGTTATTTGTATACATTGATGGCTGATGCTTGAGGAGACGGTCCCTGGTAGCTATATGTGTATATTGAGGTGGTCGTTGGTAGCAATATGTGTACATTGGTCACTGAAGCTTGAGATGGTCGTTGGTAGCTATATGTGTACATTGATCACTGAAGCTTGAGATGGTCGTTGGTAGCTATATGTGTACATTGATCACTGAAGCTGGAGATGGTCGTTGGTAGCTATATGTGTACATTGATCACTGAAGCTTGAGATGGTTGTTGGTAGCTATATGTGTACATTGATCACTGAAGCTAGAGATGGTCGTTGGTAGCTATATGTGTACATTGATCACTGATGCTTGAGATGGTCGTTGGTAGCTATATGTGTACATTGATCGCTGAAGCTTGAGATGGTCGTTGGTAGCTATATGTGTACATTGATCACTGAAGCTTGAGATGGTCGTTGGTAGCTATTTGTGTACATTGATCACTGAAGCTAGAGATGGTCGTTGGTAGCTATATGTGTACATTGATCACTGAAGCTTGAGATGGTCGTTGGTAGCTATATGTGTACATTGATCACTGAAGCTAGAGATGGTCGTTGGTAGCTATATGTGTACATTGATCACTGATGCTTGAGATGGTCGTTGGTAGCTATATGTGTACATTGATCGCTGTAGCTAGAGATGGTCGTTGGTAGCTATATGTGTACATTGATCACTGATGCTTGAGATGGTCGTTGGTAGCTATATGTGTACATTGATCGCTGAAGCTAGAGATGGTCGTTGGTAGCTAAATGTGTACATTGATCACTGAAGCTTGAGATGGTTGTTGGTAGCTATATGTGTACATTGATCACTGAAGCTAGAGATGGTCGTTGGTAGCTATATGTGTACATTGATCACTGATGCTTGAGATGGTTGTTGGTAGCTATATGTGTACATTGATCGCTGAAGCTAGAGATGGTCGTTGGTAGCTATATGTGTACATTGATCGCTGAAGCTAGAGATGGTCGTTGGTAGCTATTTGCGTACATTGATTACTGAAGCTAGAGATGGTCGTTGGTAGCTATATGTGTACATTGATCACTGAACCATGCGATGGTCGTTGGTAGCTATATGTGTCCATTGATCACTGAAGCTTGAGTTGGTCGTTGGTAGCTATATGTGTACATTGATCACTGAAGCTAGAGATGGTCGTTGGTAGCTATATGTGTACATTGATCGCTGAAGCTAGAGATGGTCGTTGGTAGCTATATGTGTACATTGATCGCTGAAGCTAGAGATGGTCGTTGGTAGCTATTTGTGTACATTGATCACTGAAGCTAGAGATGGTCGTTGGGAGCTATATGTGTACATTGATCACTGAAGCTTGAGATGGTCATTGGTAGCTATATGTGTACATTGATCACTGAAGCTTGAGATGGTCGTTGGTAGCTATATGTGTCCATTGATCACTGAAGCTTGAGATGGTCGTTGGTAGCTATATGTGTACATTGATCACTGAAGCTTGAGATGGTCGTTGGTAGCTATATGTGTACATTGGTCACTGAAGCTAGAGATGGTCATTGGTAGCAATATGTGTACATTGGTCACTGAAGCTTGAGATGGTCGTTGGTAGCTATATGTGTACATTGATCACTGAAGCTTGAGATGGTCGCTGGTTAGTCTATGTGTGTACATTGATCACTGATGCTTGAGATGGTCGTTGGTAGCTATATGTGTACATTGATCACTGAAGCTAGAGATGGTCATTGGTAGCAATATGTGTACATTGATCACTGAAGCTTGAGATGGTCGTTGGTAGCTATATGTGTACATTGATCACTGAAGCTAGAGATGGTCATTGGTAGCAATATGTGTACATTGATCACTGAAGCTTGAGATGATCGTTGGTAGCTATATGTGTACATTGATCACTGAAGCTAGAGATGGTCGTTGGTCGCTATATGTGTACATTGATCACTGAAGCTTGTGATGGTCGTTGGTAGCTATATGTGTACATTGATCACTGATGCTTGAGATGGTCGTTGGTAGCTATATGTGTACATTGATCATTGAAGCTTGAGATGGTCGTGTGTAGCTATATGTGTACATTGATCACTGAAGCTTGAGATGGTCGTTGGTAGCTATATGTGTACATTGATCACTGAAGCTTGAGATGGTTGTTGGTAGCTATATGTGTACATTGATCACTGAAGCTTGAGATGGTCATTGGTAGCTAAATGTGTACATTGATCACTGAAGCTTGAGATGGTTGTTGGTAGCTATATGTGTACATTGATCACTGAAGCTGGAGATGGTCGTTGGTAGCTATATGTGTACCTTGATCACTGAAGCTTGAGATGGTCGCTGGTTAGTCTATGTGTGTACATTGATCACTGATGCTTGAGATGGTCGTTGGTAGCTATATGTGTACATTGATCACTGAAGCTCGAGATGGTCGTTGGTAGCCATATGTGTACATTGATCACTGAAGCTTGAGATGGTCGTTGGTAGCTATATGTGTACATTGATCACTGAAGCTTGAGATGGTCATTGGTAGCTATATGTGTACATTGATCACTGATGCTTGAGATGGTCGTTGGTAGCTATATGTGTACATTGATCGCTGAAGCTTGAGATGGTCGTTGGTAGCTATATGTGTACATTGATCGCTGAAGCTTGAGATGGTCGTTGGTAGCTATATGTGTACATTGATCGCTGAAGCTTGAGATGGTCGTTGGTAGCTATATGTGTACATTGATCGCTGAAGCTTGAGATGGTCGTTGGTAGCTATATGTGTACATTGGTCACTGAAGCTTGAGATGGTCGTTGGTAGCTATATGTGTACATTGGTCACTGAAGCTTGAGATGGTCGTTGGTAGCTATATGTGTACATTGGTCACTGAAGCTTGAGATGGTCGTTGGTAGCTATATGTGTACATTGATCGCTGAAGCTGGAGATGGTCGTTGGTAGCTATATGTGTACATTGATCACTGAAGCTTGAGATGGTCATTGGTAGCAATATGTGTACATTGATCACTGAAGCTTGAGATGGTCGTTGGTAGCTATATGTGTACATTGATCACTGAAGCTTGAGATGGTCGTTGGTAGCTATATGTGTACATTGATCACTGAAGCTTGAGATGGTCGTTGGTAGCTATATGTGTACATTGGTCACTGAAGCTTGAGATGGTCGTTGGTAGCTATATGTGTACATTGGTCACTGAAGCTTGAGATGGTCGTTGGTAGCTATATGTGTACATTGGTCACTGAAGCTTGAGATGGTCGTTGGTAGCTATATGTGTACATTGATCACTGAAGCTTGAGATGGTCGTTGGTAGCTATATGTGTACATTGGTCACTGAAGTTTGAGATGGTAGCTAGTAGCTTTTTGAGTACATTGATCGCTGAAGCTTGAGATGGTATTTGGTAGCTACATGTGTATATTGAAGCTTTAACAATGTGGCATTTTGACAAGCGTAGATTCAGATGAGCCTGTGTTGCCTCCCATTAAGCTTAGAAACTCAAAATGATGTTCAGTCAGTAGCTTTATATAATTGGAATATTCAAGCGACATGCAATGGCTCTGATCAGACTGCGAATGCACAGGCTGGTCTGAGCCTTTGCTAGTCACACATACCACATTGTTGGAAATCTCATGTTGCGGCTCAATTATAATAATGGCGTCACATGTCTATCGACCCGTGGCTGTTCGATTTTTATCTTTTCCGCAGGTTGATATGGATATACAGTGAGCCACTTTAGTTACGCACCACTTGTACACTGTATAATTTCTCGGAAAAGAAATGTGATATTTTTATTCTGAGACTACCAACGTAAAGCGCATCTATATTTGCATAAGCCATTGAAATTTCATTGTGATCAGATCAGAAAATGGATCTTTAAGTGCACTACCCTCAAAACGCCATTTCACATTGCATTATCTCGAATGAAACTCAGATCGCATTGCACTTTTTTCAGGGTTTGAATTTCTGCTATGCCAGAGATAAGAGCCGATTTATTCTTGGCAATATCTAAGACTGGAATGTGTTTGTTATTTTCGTCATTTTTTTTATTGTTTTACCATTTTGGTTCCCAGCTGGCTAAGGTTTTGAAAAAGGTTGGTTTTAGTCCTTTTTTAAAGTTAGTTAAAATTTCGTATGATTCTGAGTAAACTAGTCATCAAAACACTTCTTTCATAATTTCATTTTAAAAAAAACATGTATCGGCCGTTTATTTTCATAAAAAAAAATAATAGATTTATTGGCGTCATGGTATTGACGTTAGTGATGACGTCACTACTACCAAGGCTATAAGACGTGTCAATGATAAGATGTTTTAGTGTTTTGATACTTCTATGTCAACAAGTGACTCATAATAACACAATTTGCGAAGAAAAACCCGTTTGATTATTGTAACTGACGTTAATATGACGTCAAAACGAGCATTTTTTCAAAAAATAACAGTGTTACTAAATTCAACGACCAAAAAAAGGGGTTTTACTTGAGTAAAATAATTGTTTTTGGTGTTTTTCTGTCACAACGATCACCATGGATAATGCCTAGCTCAAAACAAAAATAGAAAATAAAGTCGTTGAGGTTGCACGTGAATTTTTGTCAAAATTGGAAAATTGCCTTTGACGTAGCAGAATGATTCGCATGAGTGATTCCACTATTTTTTTTAGATGTCATCGAACAGATAAAATGTCAATAAATAAATTATCATAGCGAATGTTCAATTCCAGCATTTTTGTCAAAAAATGTGGGCTCTGAAAAAATGGTGCGTAACTAAAGTGGCTCACTGTATGAGGTAAAAACAGCGAAACGCTGATCCTGTGTGCGAGAAAACAATTTCTTAAAATTATGTAAAATCAGAAGTGCAAAAGATCATATAATGAACAACAAAGACATGAGCAACAATTTGGAATGTTTATTTCTTTCTGTGAATATCAATATGTTGAGAAGTAAACAGATGTAGGCAAATATTGGGAATCCTAGTTACATGTAACCCTTTAGGCACTAATGGATTCTTCCTTCTGGTTTCATAAATAAACTTGGGATTGTCAAAAGCTGATTTTACTTTTCAAACAAATGCAAACCTGCTTGTTAAGAAAGATATTTTCGATATACATGTACCAAAGTTGATTCTATTGCCCACATTTTAGGTTCTCAGAAATCTCTCACATTTTCCTCTTATAAATAAGCCTAGCATCTTTTTATGACATTTGCAAACAGTGCAGAACAAGATCTGTTTGCTTACCGAATGTACTTTTAAAATTTTAATGAAATTGTAAATTACTACCCAACACATCTTAAATTCGAAATGGATTAGTCCAATCGATAAGTATGGGAAATTCCATTTGGCATAAATGGATTAAACTTTGACAATAATTGATGGTCTTGTTTGTTTGATTTGATTCTTTACGTCCCATCGACAATCTTTCAGTTATAAAGGGATGGGTCTTCTTGGGTTGAACCAGTACTAAGCTAGGATTAATGTTCTTGCTCAAGGACACAACGCAGTGACGCCGGTGAGGCTTGCACCCGCGGCCCCTCAGTCTTGAGTCAAGCACTCTGACACTGAGCCACAGCGCTCCCTATACTGATGGATGACAAAATTACTTACTAACAATAAAACTATAGATCTATTATCTCAAAAATGAGTGAGATTTCATATTCTATTTGGTCAGATCTTTGCCTTCACTGTTGGCAAGACTTTTACCCTTTTCCTGTCATTCACCACAATTGACGTCTGCTCTCTCATCTGCTTATGCACTTTGGTAGCCTATATTGCAAACACTATGGACCCAGATCAGACTGCTTCCGCAGGAGCAGTCTGATCAGGGCTCATAGTGTTTACTTCTTGGTAAAGTTTTCTGGAGGGCATTTTCAATATATGCAGCAGACATGAGAAGCAGACAACAATTTTGGGAGCGCAGTGGCTCAGTGGTAGAGTGCTTGACTTGAGACTGCGGGTTCGAGCCTCATTGGTGTCACTGCGTTGTGGTCCTTGAGCAAGACACATTTATCCTAGCTTAGTACTGGTTCAACCCAGGAAGACCTGCCCCTGTTTAACTGAAAGAATCAAACAAACAAACAAACAACAATTTCAGAAAGAAAAAATATGTGCAGGGTAAGGGTTAACTATAGATCAACATGTATTATCTCAAAAATGCGTGAGATTCGTCATCTTATTTAAACTGAAGATCTTTTTCTTCACTCTGTGCAAGGCTATACCCATTTTCCCACCAATATTTTTTTGTCTCGAAAAGATTGACTGCTTTTTATGTCTGTTGCATATATTCAAATGCAGTTCAGTCTACTTTTGATCATTGGAGCAAGCACTATAAACAATAAATCAGACTACTCATGAGGGAACAGTCTGGTCTGGTTCTATATTATTTGAAATTTAGACTTCCAAAGGGTACAAACAGATAAGAGAGCAGACGACGACAGTCGTGACTGGCGGGGAAAGAGGCTAACAAACCTTTGAGACAATATAAAGACATACATGGACAAACTCTGAGATCTTGGTTCCAATCCCATATGCCAATAATTACTATTTAAACAATTAACATATGAGCCATAACATAGGATTTTCAACAATGTTGTATGTGCAACCAGCAAAGCTCAACCCAACCTGTACATACCCGCAGTCTGATCATAGCCTTTGCTAGTTGCTTGAATATTCTATGACTCTTAGGCTACTCAGGGCCTACCCTGGCTCAGAATTTGTTGTAGCCAACACTTTAGCCAAATGCAAAAAGTTGGAGCCAAATGAAATTAATTTCAGCCAAGCTTTTGGCCAGAAAGGATCAACAAGTTGTTTTGTATTTAACTCTTTGTCCACTATATTTGCTGACAACCTTTGCAAACAGTTTTGACCCAGATCAGGCACGACAAAATGTCGCGCCTGATCTGGATCCAAACTGTTTGACAACCAGATGGTATTGTTAAAATCCAGCTTCCAAAGAGTAAAATATGGCACAATAATAAAGTGTGAAGGAATAATAAAAGCAATATTCGAAAATCCAAAAGCTGATCAAATTCACTTTTTCGCAAAATTTATTTTTTTAGAACCACCTAGACTGTACTTTTAGCCAAGGACTTATATTTGTAGCCACTCTACATTTTTAGTAGCAAATGGCTACAATGGCTAATAGCAGGGTGAGCCCTGGGCTACTGACCAAACATCATTGAAAGGAAACTGCACAGACTCGTTTGACTCTCCACATGTCAAAATGCCACATTGTTGGATATCACATGTCGTGGCTCATTTCTTGCCGGTCACAACTTTTGTTATCTGCAGCTTTGTCTGCTTATGTTCTTAGGTAGCCAATATTGCTAACAAGATCAGACTGCTCCGGAGGCTTCATAGTGGTTGCTTGTGATAAAATTAGTCTGGAATGCGTTGGAGTATATGCAGCAAACATAATAAGCAGACAACATTTTCTTGACAAAAAACAAACAAACACAAAAACTAGTAGGATAAGGGCTAACCATTTACTTCTATATTTTTTTGTTTGATTTGATTTGATTCGTTACTTCCCTTCAACAATCTTTCAAATATGTAGTACTTAGCTAGGATTCATGTTACTTCTATTTTACTGACATTCAAGGAACAGAGCATAAATAATTTATTCATTTGTAATATTACAAGCTCAGGGGGTAACTTGGGGGTAATTTTGGTACGGGTGTGCAAGCCAGTTTTTGAAACCTACCCAAATCATATACTTGGTCTTTGAAAAAAATGACCTGTTCATATACTTGATTGAACAAAACGTTTACATTCATATACTGTTCTTTGATTTTTATATACCCTCTTTGCTGTCTGTAAACAAAGTTTACAAATAAATATTACAATTTTGGTTTCTGAGCTGAATATCTGAGCAAAAATAAGAGATTTTCAAACAGGGATGTCAGAAAATGGGACCATTCAAATATCAATGATGAACAAAAGCACTGCAGGCATGCAACATACCCCACCACCAGATATTTTCAATGCAAAGAGAATCATTTTGAAACTAGACCTTTTCATGCAAAGTCTGAAGAAAATGGGTAAAGAAATGCCAAAGATAGAGAGTGAAAAAAACAATTTATAACCTCAATCAAGGGTCATAACTCTGTACTTATTTGTCAAGATTTATCCATCTGCAATACCAAGGCACTACTTTTCAATATCAACTCTTATACCCAGTTTGAAGAAAATCGGTAAAAAATGCCAAAGATAGAGAGTGAAAACAAGGGCTATAACTCTGTACTTATTTGTCAAAATTTACCCATCTGCAATTCCAGAACACTCCTTCACAATATCGACTCTCATACCAATTTTGAAGAAAATCAGTGAAGGAATGCCTAAGATAGAGAGTGAAAACCAATTTCTAACGTCAATCAAGGGCCCTAACTCTGTACTTATTTGCTAAAATTTACCCATCTGCAATCCCAGGACACTCCTTCCCAATATCAATTCTCAAAGCAAGTTTGAAGAAAATTGATTTAAACAAGAAATGTCGCAAACATGTGACGAATGCCCCCAAAGGAATTGGTCTAGCATAAGACGTGTTTGAGGAAAGTTAGCTGTAATATAGCAGGAAAAACCTAGAAATGAGGCCAGAAGTCAATGTCAAGGTCAAAGTGACTCAAAATGGTATGCACCACTCCGCCATCCCAAGAGGAATCACCACCCCAAATTTGGGATTCCTACATCAAATAATATAGGAGATATGCTCTGGACACAATAATTCTTGAAACTAGGTCAGAGGTCAAGGTCACACTCAGGCATCCCAAGATGCATTTACATACCAAATTTGGAATTCCTATTTCAAAGAATATAGGAGATATGCACCAGTTTCTAGAAACTAGGTCAGAGGTCAAGTGCTTTGGACATGATTATTCTAAAAACTAGGTCAGAGGTCAAGGTCAACGTGACCCGAAAATGGTACATGACACTCCACTATCCCAATATGCATCCACACACCAAATTTGGAATTCCTAACTCAAAGAATATAAGAGATATGCTCTGGACACAATAATTCTTAAAACTAGGTAAGAGGTCAAGGTCACAGTGACCAAAAAATGGTATGTGACACCCCGTCATCCCAAGATGCATTTACACACCAAATTTGGAATTCCTATCTCAAAGTATATAGGAGATATGCACCAGACGCAATGCAGTTTCTAGAAACTAGGTCAGAGGTCAAGTTCAAGGTCACAGTGACCCAATAATGGTACGCGACACTTTGTCATCCCAAGATGCATCCACACACCAAATTTGAGATTCCTACCTCAAACAATATAAAAGATATGCTCTGGACACGATTATTCTAAAAACTAGGTCAGAGGTCAAGGTCACAGTGACCCGAAAATGGTACGCAACACTCCGCCATCCAAAGATGTATCCACACACCAAATTTGGAATTCCTACCTCAAAAAATATAGGAGATATGTACTGGACACGAAAGCTGGACGGACAGACGGACGGTGCGATTACTATATGCCTCCCAAAGATCCTTTGGGGGCATAAAATACTCCCAGCAGAGAGTGAAAACGATGCGCTGACGGACGGACACTCAAACATAATTTTTTGAATGGAGGGTATAATATAATACCCCGCACTTTTTAAAGTGGCAGGGTATAAAAACTGGGTCAGTTGTATACATTTTCTTAGAAAACGGTGGCTTATCATATACCTGGCAGAGCTGATAAAGGGGGCTATTCGGCATGCACATCCATTCTTTAAATATAGGTCCCCCCCCCTTGAGATTACAAGTCACAAATCAACATTAAAACCTTTGATACAGTTACATTTCAAATGTTAAAACAAACTTGAATATCACAGTCATCATAAGGCAGTGTGTTAGCACAGAAAATATATTGGATATTTTACACAGATAACATGAAAACATCAGAGATCAGCTGTTAAAAGACTAACAAACTGGCCCAAAAGTTATAAAAACAAGAGGGCCCATGGGCCCTGGGTCACTCACCTGAATCCTTGTCAGGAGAGGAAATCCCATTTTCCAGCACTTAATTGAAGTCCATCTTGGGTATCACTCAGACCAAAACCAAAGAATTTTTGGTCCCAAGAGCCTAATTTTAACAAACTTGGTAAAGGTCCACAGGGTTGTGCTACATTCCAAATATCAAGACTCTAGGCCTAATTGTTTCAGACAAAAAGCTTTTTTATGTTTTCCCTATATAAGCCTATGTTAAACATATGACCCCCAGGGCGGGCCCATTTTGGACCCAGGGCCATAATTTGAACAAACTTGATAGAGGTCTCATACCAAATATCAAGGCTCTAGGCCTTGTGGTTTCAGACAAGAAGATTTTTTCACGTTTTCCCTATATAAGCCTATGTAAAGCATGTGACACCCGGAGCGGGGCCATTTTTGGCCCCAGGCACATAATTTGAACAAACTTAGTGGAGGTCTACTAAATATTGATACATACAAATTATCAAGGCTCTAGGCCTTGTGGTTTCAGACAAGAAGATTTTTTCATGTTTTTCATGTATTTCTATTTAGCCTATGTTAAACATGTGACCCCCAGGGGCAGGGGTATAATTTGAACAAACTTGGTAGAGGTTCACTAGATGATGCTACATGTCATATACCAAGACTCTAGGCCTTGTGGTTTCAGGCAAGAGGATTTTTTCATGTTTTCCCTATATAAGCCTAAGTAAAACATGTGATTTCCGGGACGGGGCCATTTTTGACCCTAGAGGCATTATCTGAACAAACTTGGTAGAGGTCCACTAGGTGAAGCTACATACCAAATATCAAGGCTCTATGCCTTGTGGTTTCACATATGAAGATTTTTTTCAAGTTTTCCCTATATAAGCCCATGTAAAACATTTGACCCCTGGGGGGAACCATTTTTGGCCCAAGGAGAATAATTTGAACAAACTTGGTAGGTAGAGGTCCAATACCAAATATCAAGGCTCTAGGTCTTCTGGTTTCAGACAAGAATATTTTCAAAGTTTTAACTTTAGCCTCTGTGACCTAGATATGCAACGGACCAGAACCATTTGAATAATTTTGGTAGAGGGCCACCCAAGGATCATTTGTGTGAAACTATTTCAAAATTAGAAAAGGGGTTCAGGAGGAGTTGTCATTTAAGCCAATTGTTAATGGACCGACGACGGACAAGACCAATCACAAAAGCTCATCTTGTCACTATGTGACAGGTGAGCTAAAAATTTCAAGCTCAACTCAACTGAGCATGAAATTTCAGCAGCTCATTTAAAATAATATGCTGGAAAATACAGATTTTTCATGCTTTCAACCTCTCAGATGTTGAATTTTATCGTGCTTCTAAATGTTAAAATGTCAACAATTGTTAGCATTTTAACATTTATGTGCATGAATAAATTTCATGCTAAGGTGAGTAAAGTTGAGTTGGAACTGACTTGCTACTGACTTGCTACACTTGGCTCAAAAATGGATTTGCCGAAATTTTAGGATGTTTCAAGAAGAGAAAGTGTCTATGTAATTAAAGTAAATGTAGCGCATTATTTAAGGGGATCTATCTTTCAAAAGCTCTTACTTGCATGAAAATTTTCCTGTATAAACAAGAATTGCATTTTTGTCATAGAGACGGATACCTTTGGTCACATTGTTGTATGTACAACTTATACATCTCACATAGATCACTTTACGCCCCAACATACAGCTTTTGAGCAATCCGCAGCATTTGAGAAGTTGGCAGCATGCTTATCATTCTTTTTAGAGTTACTTCCTGGTTTGATACCATTTACAATGGTGTGACATGCTGGATGAACTTTAGAAAAAAACAATTGCATGAACATGAACTACAATTATCCGACTACAATATTTAGAAGTATTTTCACCCAAAATGTACAAATTTCTGTTAGAAAAATATATATTTTCAATTTTTACTTATGAATTTTTCAAGGTGAAATTGAAAAAATGTAAATGATACCAGAAATACATAATTTTTGGGTCAAAATACTTCTAAATATTGCAGTCAGATAATTGTAGTTCATGTTAATGCAAATGGTTTTCTCTAAAGTTCACCCAGCGTGTCACAACATTGCAAACGGTATCAAACCAGGAAATAACTCTAAAAAGACTGATAAGTATGCTGCCAAATTCTCAAAAGCTGTACTTTGGGGGGTAAAGTGATCTATGTGAGATGTATTATTGTTCATAAAACAATAAGGCCAAAGGTATCCGTCTCCTTGATAAAAAGCAATTTTTGTTTATGCATGAATCATTTCATGCAAGTAAGAGCTTTTGAAAGATATATCCCCTTAAACAACTATCAAACCCTAAGTACTTTGTTAATCTAAGCATGCTTTGAACAGTTGGTCCCAAACAGCTTGATTAGCCACTGTGTTTTTTGTGTGTGTTTTATTCTTTACGTCCCAATCAACAATTTTTCAGTAATGTTGGGACTGGTCTTCCTGTTTTGAACCAGTACACAGAATGTACTAAGCAGCGGATAAAGTGCCTTGCTCAAGGACACAACACAGTGACTCAACCGGCAGTGAGGCTCGAACCAGCAACCCTTCAATCCCCAGTCTAACGCTCTACCAACTGAGCCACTGTGCTCCACTAGCCACTGTGGTAACAGCATATTAAACACAGGCCCCCAGGTAAGAGTGTGTAACTGAAAATTATTTTCTTATTTCTCAACCAAAACATATGTTGTGGGTACTCAAAAGAACTGTCTCAATGAGATGGTTCTTTTGAGCACCCAAAACACATGTTAAAACTGATGGATAAGAAAATAATCACGCTTTTACACTGAAAATTTTTGCTTAGCTGGCCCTATGTAACATAAGAATTTACTATACAGAACTACCCCAACCCCTCTCTATGAACAAAATTAAATTAACAACATTACAGCACCAGTTAGTCATGTTAACAAATGTGGAATATGACATGGACATAAATATTACTGAGATTATAATTCAACTTTGAAAATGCAAGTCAGAGATAATGCTTATAAAATATTTTAAAAATGTTACCGCGTTATTTGGTGAAACACATTGCAAACACCTTTATACTAATCCTGGTCGCTGTTCAAAGTTACTCTTAAGAAAATAGTAAAATATGAGAATTTTTCAAGGCCAAAGAGCACTGTTTATGGGAAATTAAGTTTTCAAGGTCATTTCAAGAAAACTCCATTTTCAAGTACTTTTCAAGACTGTGTGAGCCCTGGGTAGATTCAAAGAACTTAGCACTAGATTAAGTATTTGTACAGAATCATGTTGCAATACCAGAATATTTACCAAGATTTGCCAGAGTAGTTATAGGTTGCCATTTAATTGTATCAATGACATCTTAACCCATGTATGCCGAATGGAATTTCCCACTGTTATCAATTGGAACAGTCCATATCCATTTTAAGGGTTGTTAGGTTGTATTTTTCATTTTTATCAAATTGCTAATAGAACTTTCTGTAACCAAACAGTGGAGACCCTGATCAAACACAGCACTCTGTGGTGTCTGATCTGGGTCTACACTGTTTGTCTATGTCCCATAAAAAGGATGTTAGGCTTAAATGGGTTAACCCTTACTATTCTGAAACTGGATATATCCTGCTTTGAAAACAGAGCATATCCAGATCAGCTGGCTTCTGAGAAGCCAGCTGATCAGGATCCGCACTTTTTTCCACCCTGGCTGTAAATAATTGGTAATAACTGGAATCCTGCATACTTTACATCCAGGTCAACAGCTATGGTCATGTTGGATAGGTCAGTTTACCTAACTACACTTTTTTCCTGGGCAAGTTTGACTAATCTCCTGTGCTGGTTCATACAGGCAAGTTTGTATAAAATTCAAGGATTTTTGAAAGATTAAACTTCAGTTTTCTAGGACTATAAGTAAATAATTTACAATATGAAATCAGGGTTCATACAGGCAAGTTTGAGTAAAATTCAAGGACTTTTAAAAGACTTTCCTATAGTTTTCAAGGACTAAAAGTTTATGGAAAATACAGATTTTAAAAGTGTTAAAATTCTACTTCAGAAATGCTAGACTGAGAAAATGGAGAAATTAGTACAAGAAAATTAGTATAAAATCGTTGTGCCTTTATTTGGTGAAGCATATGCTGCACCAAGTATAGGTACAACAAATTTTATAATGATTTAGGTCTATGTCACTGTGCTAAGTCCTACAGAAAATAGTAGAATTCAAGGACTTTTCAAGGCTTTTGAGTTATTTTCCAGTACTTTTCAAGGCAGATTTAATATTCAAAAACTTTTCAAAAAAGCCTTCTAAATTCAAGTACTTTCAAGCCTGTGCAAACCCTGGAAATTAAATTTTGCACATGCCGACTGGCATAGTGGAGAAATGAGTATAAAAAATTTAAAAAAAATCGTTGCTGCTTTCAATATTTGGCACAAAATTATAATATTTTGAATTTGGTCTCCATTAAAACGGCTACGATAAATGCATCGCTTATAAGATCGAAGTATATGAAGAAAAGTTTTGATTCTAAGTTTATCACAAACTAATCTGCCCAAAGGGGACACTCCTTGTTTCAGGGGGAACAACATATGTCATAGCATGGATGTTGCAAACACGTAGTATGGCGCCATCTTTGATTTACACGGTAAGTTTTTCTGTTCGTAAAATTATACAAATAAGTGTCTGTCAAAACTAAGCAGTAAAGGGGGTGCCTAACATCCCACTTGGACCGAACATATAATGATCACGCCCAGAAATGCCGTTGCCTTTGTAATCATTCACCCACAAGTATCGAAGCGGGAGACATGAGGATAATTTTAGCAGTCACCAGCTTCGATATTTGTGGGTGAATGATTATAAAGGCAGCGGCATTTCTGGGCGTGACCATTATATATTCTGTTCAAGTGTAATGTTAGGCATTGCCTGCACTGCTTAGTTTTGACAGACACTAATTTGTATAAATTTACAAAGGGAAAAACTTACCTAGTAAATCAAAGATGGCGTCATACTACGTGTTTACAACATCCATGCTATGACGTAGGTTGTTACCCCTGCGTTTGATTATAGCGCACACTTTGAAGGTCAACCTTCAGTCTTTATGGCTTTCTCAAGATCATGTAATAAATATGACGGTTCACGCTATTATCAGCTAATATCACCAAAATCGCCCGTTTCATGTAGTAAATTTTCAAACTGTCTCAAACTTGCGTCTTTATACTGTTGGTGTTTTCGCTCCACAAATTTGGAGTGATCTTTTTCTTTCTGTAAGGTACTATACAACTGATTGAGTTGTTCTTTTGTCTCTTGGTCTGCAAGTTCGGCATAATCCGAGAGTCGGCTAATTGTCTGTCGGCTTGCCTGTAATACATTAAAGAGACTTGTATAGATATTTATCGGTCACCTCTCATATCAACTGCATTGTCCCAAGTTGCCTGATAAACACTGTCTATCTCACGGCATGTGCCTTTATCAGGTCATGATGATGTTGCACTTTTTGAATGACATCCTTAATTATGCTGACACAACACAAAAATAGAAAATACGTCATAATTGCTAGTTTGAAGAGAGAAAAAATAGGTAAACTGATAAATAGAATAACAGGTTGCGTCTTTTGATATCAAGTTTACCACACTCGACTTCGAGAACGTATATTGAATCGCTCAGCAAGCCTCGCAATGTCAACAAGCGTTCTCGAAGCCTTGCCAGGTAAACTTGATATACAAAGACACTCAACTAGTATTCTCTATATACACATGTGTATAAACACTATAAAAGTACAGAACAGACCCTTTATAACATACCTCATTATAAAACTGATTCGGATATAACATGGTGATGTTGGGGCTCCTAATTTTATATATAGTATAGGAAAATGACCATGAAATGGTCTCCCTTGGGACCTGGTGAACTTTAATGTATGAATAACCATGTTGGATCCTTATATTGCATAACATGAAAACAGTGGCTAACTCACAACCCCACTCCTGATTCATAGAAGTTTGTAGGATTTCCAATCTCACTCACTACCTAATGAGCCAATACCCATGCTTTTAGAGCCAAAATATGCCTGGTATACCTTGGCTAAAAGTAAAAATTGAAAAAACTCATTATGCATTTGCCCTTAAATGTCTAATAACTTTCTCATAGGTCCAGATTTACCAAAAAATTTGAGCGTAAAATTGTGAATATCAATCAGTTTAAACATTTGACGTTTTGGGTGCTTAAACATTGAGATGGTTGTTTTGAGTACCCACAACATATGTTTTGGTTATGCACTCTTATCAAAATGACTGTTTCTCAAGTTATTTTCATTTTCAACTTTTTTTTCTTATATGAGCAGTCAGGTTATAGGAAAGCTGGGTATTTGATTCAGCACATGAGATTTAGGTACTGACTGCATCTGCAAGCAGGGAAGGATCTAGCGAGCCTGTGTATCTGTACAGACTTGCCGTAGCCTATCTTATCCCCATATCAAGAAAGATATCACAAAATTTGCTATCTGCTGCAGTTATGCTCTGTACATTCAGCATTAAGGACAATAATAGCATTAATTATTGACATGGCTCAAATCCCAGGGGGGGGGGGGGGTGGGGGAGGGGGGTACTCTGATATTTTCATACATACATAGGCTCGTGTCATTTTTATAAAACTGAATATTTTTTTGGGTATGAAGATTTTGTGGATATTTTTTTTGGGTCATCACAAAATTGGACTATATTAACGGGTCATTTCTATGCATTTTAGGGTCTTTTCTTAAGGTCAAGGTACAGAATGGGGGTATTTTTTGGGGTTGCTAAAAATTCAAATATTTTTTTGGGATGCTTGAAATTCCTGATATTTTTTGGGGGGTGAACGGTAGATGCTGGGCCGGAGCCTACGTATGCAGAAAAAATGAGAGTATCCCCCCCCTGGGGTTCAAATCTCTTACCCTAATCATGGCTTTAGCTTTCTCCGCAGCATCTTGCGCTCGTCTTCTCTCACTGTTTAACACATGTTTCTGATCTGTGTTCTGTCTCTCCATCTTCTCTTGAGTTCTTCTGTAAACATTATATAAGAATCCATCATGAGTGTGGGGGTGGGATAAAAAAACCTGTCCTGAGAATCACCGTTTGGCATCACGAGGCTTGCTGAGTGATGACAAACAGTGATCACGAGGGACATGTTTTTCGATCCCATCCTCTCAGGAATAATGGATTCTTTTTCTTGCTCACCATCAAGTACCGCATTTTATATTGAAAAAGGCTCTCAAAAGTTCCTGAATACGCTGAGATATGACATGATATGATGACATCACTTTGACATAACAATACGTAACCTTTTGACCATGTACAGGAGCTCCAATACAACCAGTGTACAGCCCTCGCGTGACAGCCTGGGTAAGATAACATGGATTAGATAAGAATTTCTATCCCAGGGTAAAATATAAGATATACTTATCCGGTGTGCAAGAAAAAACAAACCCTACCATTCACATACTCACAGAAAATTGCCATGAAAACCCCTGTCATGGTTTTCACTATCCGTCGTGGACCCCATGAATAAAATCTGAACATCCTTTGGGAATCCAAAATTAAGCTAGGAAGTTTCAATAAAATATTATTAATGCATTTATAAAAAAAAAATGAATTTCCCTTTGCGCTACTCACAGGTTTCAATTTTTTGAAATTTCAATGGGGGAAATAGTGCAAAAACTAATGCATGACCCAAGTTCAGAAAGAAAATCCATTAGCAAGATTTTTTCCACAAATATTTGATAACAAAAAGTAAAAAATATTAACATTTTATACTAAAATCAGCATTCAATACACCTAAACATATATTTAGATTTCAGGGTCTGCAATGTTTGCCCAGAACCTTGGGACCACTACTGTAATTTCCCATTCAAACTTTTTTGTTTTTCAGTTTCACATTTTTCCAAAAGCAAACACTTATATTTTGTTTGTTTGTGGTTTTTATTTTTTTTTGTTTTTTCTTTCATTTTAGACAAGAATATATAATAAACAGTATGCATTACTATGCCATTTCATCATCATAACCCAGACACACAAGGCATGCCAAAAATGTTTGTGATGGTGTTGGTAGTATTAGAAGAAGAATAAAAAGAAAGCTACATTCTTTGTTTTCAAATAAATTTTCATCAGTTATACTGTAACAATGTTTACACAATAAGCCAAGCTTTGCAAACATGTTATGGTAGACCAGACTTTGAGTGTCAGAGTATTTTTTTGCTATTCATACCGATTGCTTGCTAGAACAACCAGGAACTAGAACAGTCGAACCGACAAAGGGCCCCGCCTAATGCCCAGCAGCGAAAAGGGGATATCTGTTTTGGTGAAAATCTTGATATTCATTCATCTGACAAAACCCATATTCAGACATGAACAATAGTTAGATGAAAGTAGTCCATATATGAAATTAGGAAGAAATTGGATGATAAATGACTAAGTTAGAGTGTCCACAAGTGTAAACTGATAGGTGGCGGCCATTTTGGCGGCCATCTTGGTTATCGGACAAACCCAGAGTTTGATAAAAGTAATCCATATATGAAATTTGGAGGTAATCAGGTAATAAATGATTAAGATGGATTGTCCACAAAACCAAATTGATAGGCGGGGGCCATTTCGTCGGCCATCTTGTTTTATCGTTCGTCAGACTAAATTTGTTTTCAAACTTGAACAAGAGTTTGATGGAAGCAATCCATACATGAAATATGGAAGAAATCCGATAAAAGATGACTAAGTTAGAGTGGCCAGGACAGACGACACTGATAGTTGGCGGCCATTTTGTAAGCCATCTTGGTTATCGTTCGTCAGAAAAAAAGATAATAAAACTTGAATGAGAGTTTGATGAAAGCAATCTATATATGAAATTTGAAAGAAATCATATAAAAAACGACTAAGTTAGAGTGACCACGACAGCAGACATTGATAGGCTGCGGTCATTTTGTCAGCCATCTTGGTTATCGGATGTCGGACAAAACCCATATTCTAACTTGAATGAAAAGTTGATGGAAGCAATTCATATATAAAATTTGGAAGAAATCCTATTAAAAATGACTGAGTTAGAGTGACCACGACAGCGGATATTGATAGGTGGCGCCCATTTTGTCGGCCATCTTGGTTATCGCAAATCAGACAAAACCCATATTTGAACTTGTACGAAAGGTTGATGGAAGCAATTCATATGTAAAATTTGGAAGAAATCAGATTAACAATGACTGAGTTAGAGTGACCACGACAGCAGATATTGATAGGTGGCGGCCATTTTGTCGGTCATCTTGGTTATCGGATGTCGGACAAAACCCAAATTTGAATTTGAATGAAATGTTGATGGAAGCAATTTATATATAAAATTTGGAAGGAATCCGATTAAAAATGACTGAGTTAGAGAGACCACGACAGCGGATATTGATAGGTGGGGGCCATTTCGTCGGCCATCTTGGTTATCGAATGTCGGACAAAACCCTATTTAAACGTGAACGAGAAGTTGATGAAAGCAATCCATTTATGAAATTTACAAGAAATCCCAATAAAAATGACTGAGTTAGAGTGACCACGGACAGACGGACGGATGGACGGACAAGCCAAAAACAATGGAGCTCCGCTTACATTCGTTGGCAGGGCCCTATCAGCAACAACAAATAGTCACACAATAGCCGATCATTACATGTTTACAGCTACTTGTAATGGTTGTTGTTGTTTACAAAGCACACAAATAAGATGAAAAGCAATGTCTCAAATTGAACTAAAGCTTAGACATATTCTAACCGTGAGCTAGTGAGTTCCTTCTGTAAATTATCAAACTTGTCTTTAAACCATTCATGTGCACTATTAAGATGTCCTGTAATCTCTAGTGATTCTTCTCTGACATCAGCCAGTCGTTTCTCAGCTGCTGCCTTCATCTGCTCTATCTCATCTTCCCTGTGTTTGCTTTCCTGTAGAATAAATTACACATAGAGGATCTAACACAAGTGATCATTTGCCGCGCCACGTAGCGCATTCGGTAACGTGTCTGGCTACAGATGCGTGTCTGACTGCAGATCCAGGGGTCGCGAGTTCGATCCCGGTCCGGTCCCATACTTTCGTGGAGATTGATCTCTACGGTCATTCTCCTCCCTTCCGCTGATTCATTCAAGAAGGGTTGTTGTCAGTTACAAGCGAAAGTATGTGCACGAATTACTGGTTAACCGCTTGTTCAAGCCTGCCCAGGAAAAAGTGTGGTTAGGTGAACTGACCGTCCCGCAATGACCATAGCTGTTGACTTGGGACGTAAAGCAACAAAACCAACCAACAACAAGTGATCATTTATTCTTGCATAGATATCGATACATATAGCTGTTTACACCCATTGTCAAATGAACAAAAATTCATGTTCAAATCAGGAGTTTCGCGTGCTGTTTGAACATGGGTCTGAACTTGAAAATACTTAAAATGAGCCCTGCATCATTTGCATGACGTTAAATACAGAAAGCGCTGCGGACCAGACTGATCATTTCCACGATGTTTTTGTGCGCGAAAACGTTGCGTATGGTTATGACGTTGTGACGACGTTACAACGTTCGAAAGTACACAGCCGACGCCATTTTGTTTAGAGATATCCAGTGTAAGAAAATGAACAATTTAATGTTTTAGCAGCGTTTTCAGTGAGAATTTGGTTGGAATAAGGTAAACTATACAAGACTAACGATCACACATGTTTGTTTCATTGCCTTAACACATTTGCCGGTCCCTCGGACGATGTTTGAACACTCGGCCAAATAGCCTCGTGTTCAAACAGCTTCCTCGGGACCCGGCAAATGTTAATGCATGAAAAAACATGTGTGATCCCTATATTATAAGTTCCATAAATTTCATGTGAACAGATGATGGCCATGTTGGACCATTGCATACTAATACCTCACCCTAGCCTTCATGAGCAGTCTGGAAAAGGGGCCATACCCAAGAAATGGGAACTTGAGGGTGATTTGATTTATTTGATTTGATTTTTTATGTCGCATCAACAATCTTTCAGTTATATAGGAACAGGTCTTCCTGGGTTGAACCAGTACTAAGCTAGGATAAATATGTCTTGCTCAAGGACCACAATGCAGTGACGCCGGTGAGGCTTGAAACCGCGGCCCTTCGGTCTCGAGTCAAGCACTCTACCACTGAACCACTGCGCTCCCTAACTTAAGGGTGAAGGCTTAATTCATTTTCAGAATAAGGTCTTGTTTTATATCAAATTGAACACTATGACAAAGGCTGGGGAGGGGGCACTTAATTTCAAAATACCGACCGCGTAGCCCAGTCGGTAACATGTCTGGCAACAGATGCGAGTGTGACTGCAGATCCAGGGGTCGTGAGTTCGATCCCAGCTCGGTCCCATACTTTCGTGGAGATTGATCATGAAATAATTTCTACGGTCATTCTCCTCCCTTCCGCTGAATCATTCAAGAAGGGTTGTTGTCAGTTACAAGCGAAAGTATGTGCACAAAGTACTGATTAACTGCTTGCTCAAGTTTGCCCAGGAAAAAGTGTGGTTAGGTGAACTGACCGTACCGCCATACCTGTTGACTTGGGACGTAAAGCAACAAAACAAACAAACAATATCAAAATGGGTAAGGATGCCTATATGATCCTTTGACCCCTAGCCCTTTTCAACATAAGGGAAACAAAATTATACAGATTTTTTTTTATTTATTTGTTTGAAGTATTACCCCCTAGCTCTGTTCCCATGGGCAGGATCAGAATATAAGTATTGTTGTTCACATCCAAATATATCCCAACATAATAAAGTTTTAAGCTTTTATTATATACCTGCAATGAAATACATCTGATACAACTACTTTTCCGACTCGAAAATACAAAATCTTGTATCACGCTACTCGGGTGATATTTTTCCGTATCACCATCCTCCATGTTTTACCCAACCTACAAGATAAAAGCCAGCACCTGGCGGCGAACTCTTAATCTGACTCGCAATCTTAGCCATAGCATTATTAATCACTAAAATCACATTTCTATCTGACGTTTAGGCGATTAGCCTCTATTTATTTATTTCCCGTATTAAAGGAAAGGAATTAAACACGATAAAATGCATTTTCCGCCTCTGTCGTAACATGTTTTCACAATGTGACGTCATCAAACATTTGGCGTGACGTTATTTGCTACCGTAACGGCATTGCAACGTCACGTCACATGGTATCAACTTTGGTGAGTTAACTGCTAAAACTGAAATGAGTTTTGTTGTTTTATGTAGGTATATAATAAAAACATCATGAGTAACTTGATCTGATGGGTCGGATCACGTCTCGTGGCTGCGCCAGGAACTACTGGATCACACTCAACTTCGTCTCGTGTGATCCGATCGTTCCTGGCGCAGCCACTTGACGTGATCCGATCAATCAGATCAAGTTACTCAAGTAATAATGTGTATGTACATGTATCTCAAAATGTCTGACAAAAATAGCCTCACTTACAAAAGCACATGCACATGGCTTTGGATAAAGCCACTAATCAAAATGTAAACAAAGGGCAATGATTTCTGTATTAGTAATGACATTATCAAGAAACTATATGTGCACCAACACACTATAGCAATACACATGTACATAAAAAGTTTCATAAAAATCCATTCAATGGACATTAACCCTTAAAGCACCAATCACGACTGCATCAGACAACAAATTTTGCGACATCTAGAATTTTGCGACATCTAAACTTATTCCAAATTTTCGGAAAAATTAAGGCACGATATTTCATGAGAATCGTCTGCCAGCAGACGATTCTCATGAAAAATATCACACCTTATTTGTTTGGGTTTGAAAAAGCAGCAAAATTTGAAATTGTCGTCTGCTGCAAATTACAGGTAGCGCTTTTATATACGGCTGAGGATGGATAGAAGGACGTATGTACAAAAGGATGGAGTGAAGGACAACAGCAAAAGAATTTCTCCTCTGCCTTCGATAGAAGCTAAAAAAAATCTCAAGTGCTGGTTCACATAAATTTATTCAGCATGAAAAAGGTTCATTTGTACCTTGTATTTTCTTTTAATATTTTCTTTCATTCTTTTTTCTTTCTCCAAAGCAAGATCCCTCTGCGTCACTAAATCACTAGTCTGAGACTGTGCGTGGGCAAGTTGGCGTAGTTCTGTCTGTAGCGAGTTTATCTGCCCCATAAATGTAGAAATCATCTCAGCCTACCAAAGATAGAAAAGAACAAGTATAAGCTTTAAAAAAAAAAGCTTGCCGTCTTTCAGCACTTCACTAGTGGGTTGTTGTCATACAGTGGCCATTTAAAAGCAAAATTTCAGTACAATGTAGCTGTTTCAAAAACAAAAGTGATGATCTATTAAATGACGCACCCACGAGCAGAGATGGTGATGAGATGGTTGTGGCATTTTAGTGTTGTGACACCATGAGACAATACACACAGGTAATTTTCACAGATAGGGCTACCTCATGCTACACCACTATGACCACTTATCCGGTGCTACCATACAGGTTGCAAACTTAGTCAGTTATAAGAGGATGGCAATTTTTTTTAACCTTTATCCTTTAGTTTTTTGTCCTGAAAATGTAGTCTGCTTTTTACGTCTGCTGTATATATTTAAATGCACTCCCAAAATGCTTTTACCATGAAAACAATTTAGCAAACACTATGAACCCTGATCAAACTACTCCTATGGGAGCAGTCTGATCTGGTAGCATATTTTTTGCATTGTAGGATATCAAAGTAAATAGATAAGAAAGCAGACGGCAATTGCTGTGAACCCTGAGAAAAGGGTTAACCCTTTCCAGCCATTAACAAATGCAGCTGCTTTGTCATTTGCTGATGTACTTTTAAGTTAACTTTTTACCTACTAATGTTGTCTGCTGATAACTTTTGCAAACAGTTTGGAACCAGATCAGGCCTGACAAAATGTCCAGCCTGCTCTGGATCCAAACTGTTTGACACTCTGATAGTGTTTCTGAAAGAGTTGATTTAGAAAAAAAAATTGCAGACAATAAAAAGCATAAACTAGAATGCGCAGTCAATGGGGCGCCATTGCAAATCCCCATGCTCAAGTTTTTGACCCCCCAGCACCCCCAAGTCCCACCCCTGGGGCGTAACCCCAGCAACAGAATAAAAATTCTGTTCAAAATATTTTCTTTTATTTGTGAGAACACGCACAAAGTTTGGTATAATAATCTTTGAAATTGACATGGTAACTGAAATTTAATGATATTTGACCTTTTGACCTCACCCCAAGGTCACCAGTTTGACCCTAGGATAAAAATTTTACTTGCATTCTGTTCTGCTCGTCATCCCCGTTGATCTGATATGCCACATGACCATGTTTGAATTTTTTTTTGGACCCCCTGGGCACCCCAGCGCCCCTAAGTCCAACCCCTGGGGCATGACCCAGGGGACAGAATGAAAATCTAATCTGATATGTTTTGTATCTTTCATTTGTGAGAACACACACAAAGTTTGGTATAAAAATCTTTGAAATTTAAATGGAAACTGAAATTAAATGATATTTGACCTTTTGGCCTCACCCAAAGGTCACCAGTTTGACCCTAGGATGAATATTTTTCTTGCATTCTGTTCTGCTTGACATTCCGGTCGATTTGATATGCCACATGACCATGTTTGAAATATTTTTTTTTGATCCCCTGGGCACCCCCAGCGCCCCTAAGTCCCACCCCTGGGGCATAACCCAGGCGAAAGAATGAAAATCCCATGTGATATGTTTTGAACCTTTCATTTGTGAGAACACACACAAAGTTTGGTATAAAAATCTTTGAAATTGACTTTGTAATTGAAATTAAATGATATTTGACCTTTTGACCCCTCCCCAGGGTCCCAGGGGGCGGGGTCCCAAAAACAATTTGCTGTTGCACTCCCCATTTATGTGAGTAACTCACACACCAAATTTGGGTGAATTTCGTCCAATGGTTTAGGAGGAGATAACATAACAGACGGACGGACGGACAGACGGACGGAGGCAATTACAATATCCCCTTCGCTTTTTTAAAAAAGCGTGGGGATAAAAATTACCCAGGATGCAAAGAGTTAATAGCCTATAATGACAATGATATAGAACCAGATCAGAGTGCTCCCCAAAATCATTGGCATGATGAGGGTCAATAAAATTGTGTTCATTTGAGCTGACACATGAGTTATTGGTACTGTTTTCTCTTTTTTGTCTATATGAAAGTATCCCGCTCCTAAAAAATAGGGGGATATTTCCAAAAATTGGGTCATAGAATGTGCTTAAAGAATATGAGCAGCATTGAGATTGTTATCATACTTCCATGGGCTACTATAGGTACTGATAAACAACATTTTCAAGTGTAAAATTGTGAATATTTTCTTATCCATCAGTTTTAACATTTGTTTAGGGTGCTCAAAAGAACCATCTCATTGAGGTCGTTCTTTTGAGCTTCCACATTATATGTTTTGGTTGAAAAGTAAGAAAAATAATTTTCACTTCCACACTCTTATCTAAAGACTAGTCGTATGTGCACAGGTCAGCAAGCTTTTGTTATGTCCCAGTCAACAATTTGTAGTAATGTCAGGACTTTTCCTGCCAGGATTTTCCTGGGTTGAACCAGAATTAAGCAGAGGATAAAGTGTCTTGCTCAAGAACACAACACAGTGCTCTTCAGTGAGTCTCCAACTACAGTGGAACTTTAATGGCTCAAACAGGCCTGGGACCATGAAAAAGTTCTAGCCAAGGGTAGTTCCAACCATCCAGTGTGGATTATGCCTAAAATTACCTGTAGGGACCATGATGATAGTTCTAGCTAGCCAGGGTGAATGAGCCATCAGAGTTCGAGCCACTGAAGTTCTGTTGTATTACCTTTAAATCCAAAGTCTAACACTCTACCACTGAGCCTCTTTGCTCCTCACTCAGGTGAGCTAGAAGGAATTTGTTTTTGCTTGGTTTGTGGTTTTACGTCCCAGTCAACAGCTATGATCATGTAGAGACAGTACCTAACCACACTTTTTCCTAGGCAAGCTTGACTAAGCTCTTAATCCAGAACTTTGTGCACATACTTTTGCTTGTAACTGACCCAACCTTTCTTGAATCAGCAAAAGGAGGAAAATGACCGTAGAAAGTTTTTCAAGATCAATCTCCATGAAGTATGGGACCAGGCTGAGATTGAACTCAGGACTGCTGAATCTGCAATCAGACTCGCTACGGATTGTGCATTATAGTTGTAACATAATAGTGCAAAATAAAATATATATTTATATTTATATATATACTATGCTCCTCATATGCAGTCTAAACCAAACTAATGTATCTGCACATGATTCTTATATAGGTCTAGATACACAACATTTTTTTAGTGTAAAATTGTCAATATTTTCTTATCCATCAGTTTTAACCTTTGTTTTGGGTGCTGAAAAGATCCGTCTCATTGAGAAGGTTCTTTTGAGTACCCACAACATATGTTTTGGTTGAGAAATGAGAAAATTAATTTTCAACTACACACTTTTATCTGGAGGCCTGTAATCTTACCTGTTCCCTATTTTTGCCCATGTATGTGTCCCTGAGATTTTCTAAATCTTCAATATCACCTTTCATACCCTTAAAACCAAAAACAATTTATTAACAGCACTTCAACTAAACCCTTGTCATGCTACTGACCTGCCAGCAGAGAGTGACAGTGATGCCATGCTTTGTTTATAAAGTTATAAGGGACTTAGAATTGATAGATCACTTGTGTTTTAATCCTATCCGCAGGTTCACGAGAAGTGTACTCGTTAGTGTTTAACTTAGCAATTTTTAACAAAGTATTACGTCACCGTCACTCTTGGTTGGCACCACAGTAAATACTTCTGTGTACTACACTCCTCCCCAAGTTTTCCCTGTTAGCCAGCAGCATTCCAGCTGTTAACATGCATTTTCAATCAGAGTGAAAACAGTGAGGATCTTGATCAGATGGTTTCCTTAGAAGCCAGCTGATCTGGACCCAATGTTTTCCAAAAAGGATAAATCCAGGTTCAGCAGGACAAGGGTTGAAATTAAATTAAGCAATATCAATCAAATTTTCAACACAATGAATAAAACAAAATAAATCTGTTATATCAATTTCAAAGGTTACACTGCACTTTCATTCAAGCAAAATATAATCACAATACATCAGTGTTAACCACTAGCACACTGAGAAATCTTGTGAAATTGAAACCATATCCCACTGAGATTTTTCCATAATTTTCAGCCTCAGCTACTTCCAATATGTCAAACTCCTGGATTTGCTTTGGTTTTAAAAGCCCTTACTTGTAAAGGGAATACATTGTCTCTATGATGATTTTAGCCTTGAAAATCAATTAAAAACAATGTTGGTCTACATTTTAACATTGATTTGAACAACTTTTTATACCTTATAAAAAAAGTGCTAAAATGTGGATTCAAGGGGAAAACCCCCCAGTAAAAAAATTGCATTAAAATCGCCTAAATGGTGTCCTACAGAGTGCTAAAGGTTAAACAATTTCAAAAGCTTAAAAAATATTATATCAATGTGTTAATAAGCAGCTTTTTGCAAACTTGGCAATGAAACAGTAAGTGTAAGTTTTGATTATACATTTCTTACTTTATAGGTCTGACAAGCAATTTTTAAGAATAAAAATTATGATTTTTTTTTCATTTCCAGTTAAACAAATGCCTCACAACTCATGAACACCACAAAAATTCAGGGATAATTAAGAAAAGTATTTTATTTTCTGAAGGTTCATAAAATAATGAATGGCGTGTGTTCAGTTCAAAATGAATGATGCCCAAAGTGCATTACATTAACTTTGACCTGAACACACAGTGTTCATTACTTCAAGAACCTCCGAAAAATGAAATTCATCTCTTTAATTATTATTAATATTTTTATCTTAAATATCTAATATAGACATTATAATATTTATACTTTGGGATGCAAAATGAGTTTAAAATTTAATCATATAAACGGTTTTGTTGGCGTGGAAAATGCAACAGCCAATGTGAACATGGACAGCCAATGCAGCAGACACACGGGTTGTTTTGCATGTGGGAACCAGGCCCAGAGGTTATAAACATTTTTATGCTCAACTCAGCTGAGCCTAAAATTTATCATGCTCATAAATGTTGAAATGACAATGTTAAAAGTTTCAAACCAAGCAAAGTCTTTTTTTTCAGCATATTTGTTTTTATGAGCAATTGATATTTTGTGCTCAGCTGAGTTGAACATGAAAAAGTTTTATAACCTTGGGGCCAGGCATGGCTTGCTGTCAATCACAGATTCATTGTCACATCTGGTGAATGAATCCGCTGTTTGAAACAAATTGCACGTGCAAGTGACCTTAGCTGTCAATCATATTTCTGTTGTTCAAGAGGAGTTGAGTGGTTACAAAAATCTAAAGATTCAGTAAAGGCTTGCTTTGAAAATGTAAATATATAAGAAAAAAAAATCATTTTTGATTGAAAAAAAGAAACAAGCCATTTAATCTAGTGCCATGGGCTGTTAACATCCAAACTGCATGCCACAATCAATTCAATCTATAGGCAAAAGTATATGACACTCAAAGCTAAGTTGGCAATGATTACTTCATTTTGGATTTACATGCAAAATTCAACATTAAAACTATGAGAATTCAAATATATAAGATGGCAACACCAACAATTTTACACACCACAATCCATAAAATCACTAGGAAAAAGTAGCGGAAATTAAAAGATAAGTTGGTGACAACAACTCCTTTCACAAGCCAAAATCCCTACAATCACTTGGAAAAAGTACTATAAATCACTTAATATTTACGGTTCTAATAATTGGCAAATTCAAAAGATTGACATTTTAAGGTACATGTAGTTTACTTTTTGCAATTTCTTCATTTAAGGGCCTTTAAGGTAATGTTCTTTCTCATAGAGGCCATTCTAAAAGGAAAGAATTTGCTCCCTCTGGGAGCAAATTCTTTTGTTTAAGAAGAGACCCTTTTAAGACGGGTTTTGTTAGCACTGTGAAACTAGTTTATGCCCTCCAGTAATTTTCTTACTGACCGTTTTTATTTTGTGTTTGTCTTTGCCATATTGTCTTGCCTGTGTCTAGCAGCCTTGTGGCATCACCTTCTGGGAAAGGGCTGATCTCTTGGCTCTCCTGAATGTGATGTTTTCTTGTGTTTTTTTCACTTTCCCATACAGTGTACTGGGTCAGCTGTGGTAATGAATGTATCAATTCCTGAGCTTTGCCTTCTTCCTTACTTTTACTCAACGAGGAAACATACACTACCATTCAAAAATTAATTTATTAATACAGGTAGAAACATACTATGGGCAAGTGTCCATTTATTGCATATTTTGTAACTAATTAAATTCAAAATTGAATTCAAAACTGTTTTTTCTTCTTCTTCTTTTCAATTTTGGAGATTTTTGTTTATATCACAAATAATGCCAAATTAAAATCAACGCCAAATAAAAGCTTTTGACATTTGCGTTAATTCAAAGATAATATGGCAACAACAGCTCAATTTCACATACCACAATGCATACAATCACAAGAAAAAAATAGCGTAAAGTCAAAAATAAGATAGCGACAATACCTTCATTTTATGTACATTTTCTTCCATCTCCTTCTTGGCTCGAACCAAGTACTCCATCTTGCGTTTCTGTTCGGATAATTTATCCTTTAGTTCCTGAATATGTGTGTCTTGTTCTCTCGTCTTGTGCCGCAGTTCTGTGTTGGTTTTCATCAGTTCCATGTTCCGCTGTGACAAACTGTCATTCTGCTTCTTGATCTGTTTATTAAACAATGTACCACAATGAGACTTTACCCCTTTACTTCATGGGCTATTTTAAGATCATGACATCATTTTCTACTTTTAGACAACATTGAAAAAATTCAAGAAAAAATTAAGTTTAGTTTTGAATACTTATGAAAGTATTATGGAAAATGGAGCATTTGCTCCAATAGAGCAAATGCTCCATTTTCCATAGAGCAATTGCTCCATTTTCCATAATACTTTCAAATGCGTCAAAAGGCAATATCATGGAGTAAAGTGTTAACAGGGCTCATAAGGGTAAAATTATGGAAATTCAGTTCCATGTTCCGCTGAGACAAACTGTCATTCTGCTTCTTGATCTATTTATTGATTAATACACCACAATGAGACTATTACAGGGTTTTAATTCTCTCCTTGCCAGCAGTGACTTTTGTCATCTGCTGACAAACTTTGAAAACAGTTTGGACCCAGACCAGGACGGACAAAAGGTCTGTCCTGATCTGGATCCAAATCATTTTTCACTTTGATAGTTTTCCTGAAAGAATTTTTTGAAAAAAGTTAACTCGAAAAAGTCAGCAGAAGACAACAAAAGCATGCAAAGAATTCAGTGGCTGAACTCAGCTCTAAATTTATGTTCTATCATTAGCTTATTCAACTGACCAATGATTAGTTAAACATTATTCTAATGCACTTGCTTTTGTAACACGATGTCTGATTGGATATCGTCAAAAATTTGTGACAGTATATCCTGCGATATACTGTCGCAAATTATTTGACATCATTAAATACGTCACATTTCATTTGGTGAGGTGCGGCTTTATGCCGCTTGCAATGCTCAAATTTGAGACGAAACTGCAGAAGTGCATTAGAATGGGGATGACCATTTTCAAAATTTTCATTTGGGGAGGTATATCGTCATGCTCGGAAATCACGTTTTACGGCTCCACTCGCGCCTCGCCGAAAAACTAAATTTCCGACCGTATATCCGACGATATACCTCCCCAAATGAAAATTTTGAATACAGTTATCCGCTAAATCTACCAAACTGCTAGAAACATTTTAAGTGTTTTTCATTTTTTCGGTTTTGGATACAATAAAACTGAAAGTATGTTTAATAGCAAATTGTATAGAATTTATATAAAAATGACAATGAAAAAGCCAAAAGCTTAAAGTGTATGTTCATGGTTTTGAACATTTTACTTAAATCAAAAATAAATATTTCATAATGTACTTATATATTTTTCATAGATCATCCCCTTATCTGCTAAGTTAATTATGGCAGTGTTCATTGCCCTAATCTAAACATCTGGGGGCTGCCATATTACAGTAATGGACATTAAAAGTATTATTAACCTCTATTCCAGGTCAGCTAAATGACTTATGGAATCACCTTGCTAGTGGTTCCATACATTGCTTCATTTCAATATTGGATAATTGATATTCTGTTTTAATAACAAATATCAGTCAGATTAATACAAATTAGAATGTTACGACTATAAAAAGAAAAGTATTTTGTTTTTCAGTAAGTTTCATTGATTTTGCTATGTCTTATTGTACCCAAAATGAATAAAGTTATGCCAAAATATGTCGTCTGCTATAGTAATAATTAATGCTTTAAGGGTTGAATTTTAGAAAAAATTATCAAACCTTGGCCCATGTATCAAAATATAGTCATCAATGTACACACTGCTTAAAATGTTACTTTGAAACATTGTTAATTTTTGCCATTTTCAAGGATTTAAGACTTTGGTCTGGTAGTGTGTAAGCAGGACATAGTGATTCCAGTCCACTTGTTAGGAGCTCATTGACCTGCAAATGGCCAGATCCCCAGTGCTGACTGAAAGCAATTAATTACAGGCTAATTGAAGGGATTTCACACAAATTAAATGAATGATTATTCCTACCATATTGTAAGCTCTATAATAAATGCATTTCAAAAAAAGTATGAGTTTTCACTTTAAGAATCCCAGAGAAATTTACCTCAACGAGATCTTTGGTAGTTTTTTTCTGTGACTTGTCTCTTTCTTTCCGTAATTCTTCCCTCAAATTCTCCATCCTTTCTTCAAATCTTCGGATTTCTATCTTCCACTCTTCCTGTTCCTTGTTCCTATACATCAACAAAATATTTAACCCTAAGGCGACATTTTATCTGGGTCTTCACTGTTTGCCAATTTTAAAGTACCCATCAAGGGATTTCTGGTCTTCAAAGGGATAGGCCGTAGTATGACAAACATTACAAAACTGTATCTGTGACCAGCGAAAACTTAGGCTCCAGGATTTTCCATGACCCCTGTTTATTTTTTTTTATTGTTTGGGCTGATGCTTAACATCCCAGTCAACAATGTTTCAGTCATTCTGGGATGTTTCCTAGTTTGAGCCACTACAATGCAATGGATAAAGTGTCTTACTCAATGACACAACACAGTGCCTCGAGTGAGGCTTGAACCAGCAACCTATTGATCTCAAGTTAAGCAATCTACTACTGAGCCATTGCATGCCTCTGACCTATTTATAGAGTATATGACTGTCATTAAGTCGAAATGACCTTTTGAAAATGAAAGTTTTCAATTCATATATTTTATTTAGGCAGTCATTAGACCCATTTTTCAAGGATTTAACCCATATAAGCCTAACATCCTTTTTGTGGGACATATGCAAACAGTGCAGACCCAGATCGGACGCCACATTATGTGGCCTCTGATCAACGTCTCCACTGTTTGCTTACAGAATGTTTGATTGAAATTTGAATAAAAATGTTAAATACCACCGTACAAACCTTAAAATGGAAATGGACCTGTCCAATTGATACAAGTGGGAAATTCCATTCGGCTTAAATGGGTTATGGAAAAACTCTGGGCTAAGATCAGCCTAGATATCTTCACAGTCACATCACAATTTATGATGTACACTCAAATGATATTGGTCCACAATTTTCTTTATGCACCCAAGAAAGACTCAGATCTGACTCAACTTCAAAATGGGTAGAGGTGCCAATAGGATCCCAGAATTCTACCCCTTTCTAGACACAATTGCAACCTTTTTCCAGACAAATGTTAGATATAAATATATACCCCCATCACATTTCTAAGTCTATTTTCATATTTTTGCCTTTTACAATCTTATCTCTGTTTATTTCTGTTCTCCTTATAATAAGACTCCTCTAAATACATAAAAAAATCATCCAAACTTTATCATATTGAGTCTGACCTGTCTAAATACTAGGTGAGTGTCTTTTGATATTAAGTTTACCTGGCAAGGCTTTGAGAATGCTTGTTGACATCGCGAGGCTTGCTGAGCGATTCAATATGTGTTCTCAAAGCTGAGCCTGGTAAACTTGATATCAAAAGACGCGAACCTGGTATTCTATTTATCAGTTTATAAGCTGATTCACTGTTCAGACTAGCCATAATGACGTAATTAACTGTTTTCGTGTTGATTCAGCATCATTAGCGACGTCATTAAAAAAGTGCAACTTCATCATGACCTGATAAAGGCACATGACGTGAGATAGACAAGTTTATCTGGCAACGTGCAACATAGCAGATAATATGAAAGGTAACTGATAAAACGGTTAACTACTTACTTGTCATTTTTAAGGCGACTAATCTGTGAATCTTTCTTGCCGAGTTCTATCTGCAGGCCTTCTACGACTGACTGTAGCTGGGAGTGAGATGACATCACAGACTCTAGGGTGGAAGCAATGAGACAGCAGACGACAATTGTTCTAAATGGAGGGAAATGGGTAAATACTTACTTGTCATTTTTAAGGCGACTTATCTGTGAATCTTTCTTGCCGAGTTCTATCTGCAGGCCTTCAACCACTGACTGTAGCTGGGAATGAGACGACATCACTGATTCTAGGGTGGAAGCAATGAGACAGCAGACGACAATTGTTCTAAATGGAGGGAAATGGGTAAATACTTACTTGTCATTTTTAAGGCGACTAATCTGTGAATCTTTCTTGCCGAGTTCTATCTGCAGGCCTTCAACCACTGACTGTAGCTGGGAATGAGACGACATCACAGACTCTAGGGTGGAAGCGATCTCTTTGTTCACTGATTTAGCATCCTCATGGTTCTTCTGTAAGGCTTTAACCTACAAAACAAACATTTTCATCTCCTTGTTATCATCATTATCATCATCATCATCATCATCATCATCATCATCATCATCATCATCATCATCATCATCATCATCATCCATATTAATTAGGGCTTTGATGCAACAAAACCTGTCTTCGGGGTTTTCGACAAGGCCAGACTCAAATCAGTCTCCTCAGCTACAAAGAGTAGCTAGAAAATTGAAATTTCACCTGTAGCAAGTTTAGATATGATCCTTTCCAAAGAGTGAATAACAAAGGCGCTAATCAGACTGCGCTCTGCCCAGGCTGGTCTGCGCCTTTGTTGTTCGCAAACACCGCAAACAGGTTTTTCTGTGTTGGGGCCCTTTTTATAGGAGTGTTTCCTTGAGCAAGACACTTTATCCTCTGCTTAGAACTGGCTCAACCCAATAATAATCCTGACATCCTATAAAAAAGAAAAACGTGAAACATAAATAACAAAAATAGCCATCAGAGGAGATGGCAAATCCCCCGACCAAAAAGTAATTGATATGCAGTTACAAGCAGCCAACCTAGTATATATATTTGATGTGATAATACTGAGTGTCACTGTGAACAAAAGTGGAAGGCTGACTGTAGAGACTTCATTTTTACCTTTAAATTCATCCAAGGGAGGTAATTTAAAAGCAATCATGCCTGCAGGTGATACACCAAGGGAGAAAATTCAAAAGGACAGTTAGGGGAGCAACCATTATTGCACAAGATACACTGTCTTCACCTGATATTTATGTATACCAAATATCATTAAAATATCTCTAAGTGTATAAGAGATATTGAGTGCACAAGCTTTCCCTATAAAGTTCATTCAAGAGAAGTAACTCTAAAGGATAACAAGCGGGAGCTGTCTTGACCTGATATATATGTATACTAAATATCATCAAAATATCTCAAATGATATGAGTCATTGAGCACAAAAGTTCATTCAAGGGAGATAACTCAAAGGGCTGTAAGGGAGAACAACCATTCTTGCATGTGACACACCGTTTTCACCTTATATATATGTCTACCAAAGATCATAAAAATATCTCAAAGGGTATTAAAGTTATTGAGTGCACAAGCTTCCTCCTATAAAGTTCATTCAAGGGAGATAACTTATAAGTCCAGCAAGGGAGAACAACAATTCTTGAATGCAAGACACCCCCTTGACCTATTATACATATATACCATATATTATCAAAATATCTCAAAGGATATTAAAGTTATTGAGCGCACAAGTTTCCCCTATAAAGTTCATTCAAGGGAGATAACTCAAAAAACATTAAAGGAGAGCAACCATTCTTGCACGCAACTAACCGTCTTCACCTGATATACATGCATGCCAAATATTATCAAAATATCTCAAAGGGTATTAAAGTTATAAAGTGCACATGCTTCCCCCTATAAAATTTAAATTTCACTCAAGGGAGATAGCTCAAAAGTCCATTAAAGGAGAGTAACCATTCTTGCACGCGACACACCGTCTTGACCCGATATACATGCCTACCAAATATTATCAAAATATCTCAAAGGGTATGAAAGTTATTGAGCGCACAAGCTTCCCCTTATAAAGTTCATTCAAGAGAGATAACTCAAAAGGCCAGCAAGGGAGAGTAACCATTCTTGCACGCGACACACCGTCTTGACCCGATATACATGCCTACCAAATATTATCAAAATATCTCAAAGGGTATGAAAGTTATTGAGCGCACAAGCTTCCCCTTATAAAGTTCATTCAAGAGAGATAACTCAAAAGGCCAGCAAGGGAGAGCAACCATTCTTGCACGCGACACACCGTCTTGACCCGATATACATGCCTACCAAATATTATCAAAATATCTCAAAGGGTATAAAAGTTATTGAGCGCACAAGCTTCCCCTTATAAAGTTCATTCAAGAGAGATAACTCAAAAGGCCAGCAAGGGAGAGCAACCATTCTTGCACGCGACACACCGTCTTGACCCGATATACATGCCTACCAAATATTATCAAAATATCTCAAAGGGTATAAAAGTTATTGAGCGCACAAGCTTTTGTCTACGGACGGACAGACGGACGGACAGACGGACAGACGGACGGACGCCAGGCTGATCGCTATATCCCCCGATCCTTTTCGGGTCGGGGGATAAAAAGGATCCACAAAAGAAGCACCGCCTTGGAATGCTTTTGAGTAATTTTCCAGCACTTTTCAGGGCCACTTTTACTATCAAATGACTTTCAAGAAAGCCCCCCATATCTAAGCACCTTCCAAGCATGTGCCAAACCTGAAATTGACAAACCACATATGAGATTGTGGTACCTATCAGTGATTTTCCTACCTTTCAGAAGTCGGGGTGAAGGGCCTGATGAATTTGGGAAAAAGCATTTGAAACATCAAAATTGGGAAAACTTGATCAAGTCTAAATGAATTGGAGTGCCATTTTAAATGGATTAAAACCATATAAGAAATTAGCATGATAAAGCTGTAACATATTTGTTGCTTTAAATGCCCACCACAAAAATATGAGAAATTGCATAAAAATGTGAGCATGTTTTCATTCACATTTTTTATGCAATTGTTCATGCATCTGTAACTTTGGTAGTTTTGTTTGGATTTTCATAAAATTTCACCAAAATGTAGAACTAAGAAATTGGGAATGATATACACCATTTTGGGAAGTTTTTGCTCATTTTTAAATTGGGAATAGACCAATATTTGGCCCCAAATCAGGCCTTCGAATATCCCTACCTATCACAAATGTGTGAAAGCCTTCTAACACCCATGCTAACATATCCAGCAGGGGTAGAGGTCTAAACTTTGACCTGAGTTTTCATCTACATCCATATTTTAAGTATGTAAGCGGCAAGGGTTCTGCTGAGTCTGCACATTTTACAGCCTCTCATGTGCTGGCTCATATACCAATATTGATACTATATTTTGGAATTGAGCTATCTTTGGAAACACAACTTTACTTAGGTCAAGATAAACCCATTTTTTAGTGTAAAATTGTGAATATTTTCTTATCCAGCAGTTTTAACATAAGTTTTTGGTGCTTAATAGAACCGTCTCATTGAGAAGGTTCTTTTGAGTATCCACAACATATGTTTTGGTTGAGAAATAAGAAATCTATTTTTAATTACACATTGATATTTCACTGGCGGATCTAGGATTTATGGAAACGTGGTTTATATGCATAAAGGTGTGTGTGTGTTGGGGGGGGGGGGGGGTGATGATTTTATCTAATTTTTCTTAAATATCCCATGAAAATGAAATAATTTGGTCTCACTGAGACCAAATTATTTCAATTCCATGGGATATTTAAAATCAGGGGGAGGAGGGGGGCTGTTTTAGGGACCTGCTTTACATACTTTTCTTTTCTCCCTCTCTTCAACACTCTGTAGTTGCGTAAGTAGTTTCTGGTTTTCTTTCTGAAGCTCTTCTTTGGTATCTCTGACGGAGGTGTAATCTTGATGGCGCGAGTTCAACGAGGCATGTGTCTGTTTCAGCTGGTTGTCCTGACGCTCTATAGTTATCTTCAGTTCACTGATCTCAGTCTCACACTACAATATACAATAAAAGCCATTCTAATGCACTTGCTGATCAAATGTGACATCTGAATGGATAACGCTCGACATTTGCAACAGTATATCTGCAATATACCATCTGAAATAGTTTGACAGCGTCATATTTCATTGAATGACATGTGGTTTTATGTGGCTTACATATGAGACAAAACAAGATTTCAACGGTAAACAAGTGTAGAAGTGCATTAGAATGGGGATAACCCTATTCGAAATGTTCATTTGGATAGATATATCATCGGATATATACAGACGGACTTTAAAAAACGCAACACTTGGATAGCAGCTTTAATTTATGTCTCAAAAGAGAAGGCAAAACAATCGTTTTGGTTGTCTGTTAAAGAATGTTCATTTGTAAGTAACACATAAAAAAATGTCCAAAAAAATGAATTTATCACATTGAAAATGTAAACATTTTGAGATAGGGGTCAATTGCTTCATGTGACAAAATGTTATCCGTGAAAGATTCCCTACTTCTTTGAATTAAGAAAACACGAGAAGTATCAAATTTGTGTCATGCACTTTGTTAGTCTCATAAAACCCAATAGTGACAGGATTACCTGACTATATTTAGATTGTAGAGTTTCAGAGAGCTGTTTATACTGTGTACACTCCAGTTCAGCTTTCCTGAGTGCCTCAAGTTCGCCGTTCATCTGTTCCACTTGCGTCTGTAAGCGACCATTTTCATAGGCCAGTTTATTTTTCTGATCCATCATATCCTTCAACGTCTTCTCTACGTGCTTCTGCGCAGTCTTGATACAACAAAAATTAATACATTACATATCTATTAAACGAATCAATAACTAATTTTAAAGGGAAATGCTCACCAACTAATTAATGAGCTTAAAAAGACATAATTGGGCTATCAAATCAGTTTGCTGCAAATTTTATCAAAATCTATCAAGAAAATAAAGAAGATATATAAATTTGAAGTTGCTATCATTTATTGCTTGTGGCCGTGTTCCTTGGCTATAACCAGTACTGGCCGGGTGGGTTTATGGTTTTGTGTGGGGTTTTTTTGTCCAGGAGCACCCGAAGGCTCACCAGCAATGGTTCTGGTTTTAAAGCGTCTCAAAAGACGGGGCCATGGCTTAAAGTCTCATCCGACAGACTGGGAGAAGCCGCGAATCGAACCTGTGACTCCTGGTTTACAAATAATTTTCACTTGATTTTGATGTGTATGTCTAATATAGCAGTGAAGGATCATTTATACAAGAAATTGTGTGATTTTATGTAAACCAAAGATGTTGTGCATCTTAATAAGATTTCAGGCATCTCATTAGCATCTCATTATATAGTCAAAATGGTGGCAATGACAGGTTGTTATGAAAACTTCATTTAATAATAATAACTCTTATCTTTTAACAGATTTTGATCAGTTTGTACTAAAACTGTTTGTGTGAAAATGCCCATCTTTTCAGCAATTTACTTTTTGATTTGCATCTCCCATAAAAACATAAGACATCTATTAAATGTACTCAAGTACTTTTTTTAACATATTAGATATTCATTTAACATACAATGTGTTAATATAACACATTAGACATTTACTGAACACAATATGTACTTATTTAATGTATTTGATATTATTTCAATGCAAACGATATCGATTTTGATTCAATTATGAAAGATACTTTAATAAATATATTGGATACTTGAACACATTAGATAATTTAATTTATTATACCTCACGTGAATTCCCCATACAAAACTTCCATAGACGAACGGCTGATATTTTATAATATCCCCCGCTGCTATAGCGACGGCGAATACTGTCACTCGTTTGCCATAGCAGCGGGTGATATTATAAAATATCAGTCGTTCGTCTGATGCGCAACGCCGATGCGCGTACGGTTCGTTCCCGTCAGGAAACGTTCAACAGCAATGGCGGACATGAGGCATGATTTGGCCACTTTCAACTCCCAATAACTTCGTTGTTCATGATCAGAAACATAAAGTGTGGGTACTCGTTTTCTTAGTTAGAAGGAGCCGAACATGTTGAGACCAAATTTGAGCAGATTTGGCGAAATTTTCTAGTTTGCATCAAAATCGCATACTGTCGAGTTTGACGCTGCTTGGTATGAAGTTTGACGTCATCCGTTTTTTTATGACGTAATTTATTTAACCGAACGTCAGTGATCAGTTCGAGCATTCAAACAGTTAAAAACAGAACCAGTTTTGTGAAAATTATATCTTCCTTCATTCATGCATTCCCTTTGGAACTCCCCTTATCATGGTAGGTCTAAGAGAAAAGAAACGGTAAAAAGAAAGAATCTAATGTTGTGTTCGGTATAATAAAATAAATATTACATTCCCTGAGAGGGTGATAGTCGCAAATATCATCCCTCGAAATATGATTATCAACCTCGGCTGCGCCTCGGTTGATAATTACATTCCTCGGGATGATATTTTCGACTATCACCCTCTCAGGGAATGTAATATTTATATAGTATTATATGCTTTAATCACAGTATGTAAACTGAAATAAACATCCTGTACCCATTCCTCCTAGCTCACGCCTTATACATTATGAATTACAGCACTCGTGCGTAACCAGTTGTCGGAAATCGTGATGTGAGAGTTGTTGGTACAGCTGTAATTGCAAGGGCCCACCTATTAAAATTCATTTTTCCATAGGTCTAAGTAACTGTTACAGTTACAACCATGTAATCATGTATACATGTCATTGCCAATTCCACTAAAACCGTGCAATCTGGCATTTAAGCTTGTTTTCGACACAGAACGGCTCTGAATGTGAGCAAGTCGTTTTTAACAAAGCAAAATGCAAAGGAGGAAACCGTTAAAATCATGGAATAAAACGGAATAAAATAGATAAAATGGCTTTTCTTACCTTGTTCGGATGTTTATTGTCTGTATTGCTAACAATATAAATTGAAACGTGTACATGTACCTAAATTCACGCATTTTCCGACTACTGGTTATGCACAAGTGCTGTTATTCATGTTTATAAAGCGTGAGCTAGTGGAGGAACGTTACAGGATGTTTATTTCAGTTTACATACTGTGTTAATGCATTAGATAATTTAACACATCAGATAATTTAATGTATTATATGCTTTAATGCATAAGATAATTTAACACATTCAGTATTTCAATATGTTATATGCTTTAATGCATTAGAATTTAACACATTCAGTATTTCAATATGTTATATGCCTTAATGCATTAGATAATTTAACACATTCAGCATTTCAATATGATATATGCTTTAATGCATTAGATAATTTAACACATTCAGTATTCCAATGTGTTAGATGCTTTAATGCATTACATGTATATAATTCAACACATTCAGTATTTCATGTATCATATATGCTTTAATGCATTCGATAATAGATACTTTAATACATTTGGTAATTTAGTATAGTACATGCTTTAATGCATTATGCATTAGATACTTTTACACATTAGGTAATTTAATATATTACATGCTTTAATGCATTAGGTACTTTAACACATTAGGTAATTTAATATATTACATGCTTTAATGCATTATATACTTTAACATATTAGACATGTTAATGCATTAGACACATGATTAGATACTTGAATACATTATGTATTTTTGGGTATGCCTCCAGGGAACCTGCTGCAAATGTCAATGAATGCATCTTATCATAAGAGCAATAATATATAGGGTATAATGATTTCCATATTCTTCAGACTTCCATGAAGGGGAGAGGGTGGGGAATAGCCCCCATGGCATCCACTGTCATTGACAATGCATGCATCCTAATCATAAGGAAAATGGATAATGAGCACTGCTCACACAAATCAGACATCACAGGCGGACACATGCACAATGGACAGACGGACCAAAGTGATCACAATATCCCTGTCGCCTTTAAAAAAGCAAAGGCATAACAATTAACCCATATCAACAATGAAGACGCCATCACCCAAATACATTTACCACTGTGAGTCATGTTGTTGAAAGCAATGTTAGCTTGATAACATGTTAAACAAAAAGATTAAACATTAACATGTGAAATACCCCTTCTTGTTTTTGCCTACAATGTCACCCAAATCAGCCTGCATATCAGTGAAAACTGATCTGTGCCTAATGTTAGAGAACAATTGCTGGGTCTATTAAATCTTAATTAAAGGTTTCTATTGTCATATTGTCAACTTTGAATGCAGGGTACTTTTTCATGAATTTTTATTAAGTCTGCAGATATTTTCAAGATTGACTTTTTTCAAATATAACTTTGAGGAATACTATCAGTGTGTCAAACAGTTGGAATCCAAATCAGGCCTCATGTTTTGTCCTGCCTGATCTGGGTCCAAACTGTTTGCATAGGTTATCAGCAGATGACACTGGCAGGCAGAGTTAAATTGGTTAACATGCATAAATGATAACGTAGTCAATGAATTTTACCAGAGTCAAAATAAACAAGTTAACTCTAAAGCGCAACCTAAAATTTGCAGTAGACGACAGTTTCAATTTTTGCAGCTGCTTCATGAAACCCAATGAGGCAGGCAGGATATTTAATGTAAATAGCCTGCTGGAAATGTGTAGTTAGGTTACCGGCCGCTTAAACATAGCCATGGCTATTATCTCGGACATTAAAAATGAAAAGATAATAAAAAGTTTTAGTCCATTACATGACCATGTTCAAAGAACTGTAGCTGTTACTACCACGCAACTACCAGAATAGCAAAAGCTAAGTTCATGAACTCGAATTCAGAGATATAGCTGTCATGCAAATATAAACAAATTGCAGTAGAGTGACAGGAATTTTAATACTGATTGGCAGTTTGGGATGTTTAAAAGAGGTAAAGACAATGGACATGACACTTGGAAAATGTAAATTTCCAAAAAAAAAAAATAATTTTCTTCCATATTTTTCAGCAAAAGATGTTGTAGGTACACATTGGAATTGCCTCTATGAGGCTATTCCAATATGTACCTACAACATTATGTCTTTTCAATAAATGAGTTTTTCACCATAAGTTTTTTTAAACAAATTCTCAACCATTTCCATTTATTCAAAAGAATTAGCATGTAGACATGTAGTTTGTCATGCACCTGGATGACAAAAATAGACTGTCTATTTTATGCTTCTGGCAGCTTATCTTGAGACGTTTCATGGGAGTATATTGCTGAATTGCTAGTTGCGTGGTTGTAATGCCAATAAAACAAAACTCTTGATTGTGTGTGTTTGTTTTTTTTGCTGAAATTGCATAACAGTGCAGACCTTAATGAGTCAGTGGTCAGTCATCAAGGTCTTTATTGTTTCCTTTTATTGTGGACACTGTGCATTAATGGGCATATACAAATAAACAAACAATTTATCCATTACCAAGACACAAACTCTTGCTATGTAACTAACATTGTGTGAATATCTAAACTACTTCTTATTGTTAAACATCTTTGGTTTCATACAAACCTCATCATCGGTCTATAAATAGCAACAAAATGCTCTTTAAATATCTTCCCCATATCAAAAAATGCTATTCCCTATAAAACGTGTTTTTCCTGACTCACAATATAGTTGTATACAGTAACACCTGTGTAAAAGGGCCACTCAAAAATAGACAACACAAAGATCTTTATGACAAATTATTGCTTAATGAAGGTCAAAAGTATTGCAGAATGCTCCCCTTGCAGTGTTCAATCTAGAGCGCGCCATTGCGCCATTGACCCCTTTTAAAGGCAACTGGCGCAAGTTCAATGTCTACTGGGGCCGAAATGGCGCACTACGAATCCTAAGAGGTTCGAAAATATGCAACAATTTCAGCTAAAAAACGTAAAAATCGCCATGAAACATCGTGGTGAAAAGCGGAAGTTTACAGTTTTTACTTGGTTTCCCTTTCATCTAACACGGAAGTAGAGCTTTTAATGAAAAAGGGGAACCAATCTACTACGACTGTTAGCATACTGATCGTGCAACTACGATTTTTAAAAAAAAAACACCTTCCGTTGCATTTCTGGCCCCCCTGGGTGTTGTGTCGTCTAAAGATCTGCAAAACAGCCGTGGTTTGCTTCTTTTATTTTAACAGATAATTCCCCTAAAAGAGTTACATTTAAAACTTGTCCAGATAAATTTATCAAACAGCTAATAAAATAGCTAGCTTAGTAGTGGTGTATAAAATGGGACTCAGTTGAGATGGAAAATTAAAGAGGTAAGATTTTACTTTGGCTATCTTCATCTTTCTTGTCTATCAGACCTGAAGGAGCTGGTACTTGGTGTAGGTTTCAGTAGTTCCAAGTACCCCACCCCCTTCTTCAGATTTTCTATCTTACCCCCACTTTATGTTGGCCGGGGAAAAGGGCTGGGGGTGAACAAAAAATCATTATGTATAGGGGAACCCCTGCCCAATTTTTTTTTTCAGTCTGTTGACTTAGTCATTTTCAAGCAAATTCTATAAAGGGGGAGACCCTGCCCAAAATTGTTCATGATGGGTTGGCCTCTTAAGTCATTATTCAAGCATTTTATTTGTGCTTTCCCCTTCCATTTTAATGGTTGCTGCAGGTAGTATACACCAAAAATATTTTCAAAATCAACAACTAACTAGGTATAATGTTATCTCCTTCTTACACCCATATTCTATACACTGGGTATTTTTTAAACATAATCAGTCTTATAAGTAATTTACTGTTTTATCACCTATTTATGTGAGGGCCCCTTCTTTTTCTAAATGGCCCCCTATTTTAGGTTGGTTGGGCCCAGTCGGCCCCCTTTGCTGCAATCCTAGATTGAACACTGCCTTGGAGAATGCTGCAATACTTTTGACCTGCATTAAGCGATAATTAGTCTTGAAAAACAATTTCAGTCTTTTTGAGAGTGGCTGTTTTACACAGTACACAGCTTCTGATGAAGTCAGCTGATAGGACAAACAAATCTTTATCTGTATTATCCATATAGATAATGATATTTTACCACTGAATTAACTGGGAACACAACTTCATATAGTGTAAATAACCCATCAACTGTTTGCATGCTGGGTAATTGTTCATTCTTTTGTTGTCGTCTGCTGCCATTTTTCAAAATTAACTTTTTCAAAAAATTCTTTCAGGAACACTATCAGAGTGTCAAACATTTTGGATCCAGACAGACAGTCTGTCGGTCCCGATATGAATCTAAACTGTTTGCAAAGGTTAACAGCAGACGACAAAAGCCTGTGTATGTAATAGGTCAAATACAATAGCTATGCACCTATCAATATTTTCCCACTGGGGATGTGGGATACACTTAGGGGTTAACTGTATTTAAAATTTTCATTTGGGGAGGTATATCATTGGATATACAGTCAGAAATTTAGTTTTACGGCGACGCGCAAGGGGAGCCGTAAAATGTTAGTTCTGAACGCAATCCGACAATATACCTCCCCCAATGAAAATTTTGAATATGGTTATCCCCATTCTAATGGACTTCTGTAGTTTTGTCTCAAATTGGAGTGATACAAGCTGCATAAAGCCGCACATCATCCAACGAAATGTGACATAATTAATGACGTCAAACTGTTTCTAACAGTATATCGCAGGATAAACTGTCGCAAATTTTTGACGCCATCCAATCAGATGTCGTGTTACATAATTAAGTGCATTAGAGTGGGAATTAGACAACCCAAAATTCCCAACCCATGGGAATTAGATATAGCACTTAGACAAAGGGACAGTAAATTTTCATTAGCTGAAAACTCTAGAAAAAGTTATATAACAGAATTTATGGCTCATCCAATGGCATTTGGACACCAGCTTTTTTATTCATACAATTTCGAATTTTTCAAATTTGTTTTATTCCCCTGGGGAATCCGGTAAACATTGATAGGTGCTCTATGATAAAATATGAAGAGTTCAGAGAAAATCAACCAAACAAATTAACACAATTCAAATAATGAAAAAATAAACTTCGACAGCTATGTGTAACTATTATAATAGAGAGAATCTGAAGAACCGCTTCTGTCAATGACTTGAAAGAATCACAGACCAGATTTGTATCATGGATATGGTATACCCAAAATTTTGTAAGTTTTTGTTTTTTTTACACTCAGAGTGGTCAAAACTTTGCATTGATTGCACATAAGGATTTGGTCACTCTGTGTGCAAAAGGGTTAAAAGTGAACTATATCAAACTGCTAAGACTGTCTCAAAGGTTAGGCTGGTCTGGAAATGCAAATTTGCATGTCATAATAAAGCCCATCTCAAAACAAGTAACCATTACCTGGTATGCAGTTAGGATACCTCTCTAGTGAATAAATATGAATACCAGTATAAATAGAGGATCTTCTGTTTTATTGAATTTATTAAACTCATTGTGAAAAAGAGATAAAATGGAAGGCTTGCCGAGCATTTTATCTCGTTTTCACAACAAGTTTAACAAATTAAATAATACAGGAGCACGAATGTTAGATTCTATTTATCAGATGACATAAAAATTACTTAAAATCACATTTTTGGCGTGAAAACACCAAGATTTTGCCATCTTTTACGCAACTTTATAATGGACGTCATTATGTTATGCTACTAATCTGTAAACCACTAGTGGCTTATCAATTTTATTGCATTGGGTTATATCACTTCAAAATGCGACATTCATGTCATAAAGAAAATGTAATATCTTGATAGGACATGGGTACTTAGTTCATTGCTATACCTTACACTACCTCAGCTGTTGGCTTGTTAACAAATCAAATCTCTGACAACACTACCATGTGAGTTTCTTTTTTTGTTTGATTGATCCATTACATCCCAGTCAACAATTTTTCAGTTATGTCGGGTAAGATCTTCCTGGGTTAAACCAGTTGTGAGTGGAACAGAGGATATTCAAAATTTTGGAATGTAAATAGGACATTAATTTTATCGAATGAAGTAAAATATACATTTATTTCTCGAGATATACAAAAAGCATGTAACATTCATGACAAAAATTGGATTTTCTTTTTTAACCCCTTCACTGCCGTATATAAGTGCATGCTATATGCTGGAGAAAAAAAGCTATTTGATGTTATTATGGTGTTACATATAATTTAATACAAAATCGTAACCATTGTAGGAATTTACACCAAATGTTTTTCCTGCTTGTCTGAGACATTTGGTTTGATGTCTGAAATAATGTTTTCTAGTGATAGCATGTCAAAAAAATATTTTTTAAACAGCTGAAAATACATGAATGTCTATTTTCGTTTTCAACATCATTGTTTTGGAATGGTTGGAAAACAATGGTTCAAAAATGTGAGAATGACAGTCATTTTCCTCATTAACCATTTCTGATTCCAATTAATATCAATTGTCATCCATATACAAGCCATTTTAGACTTCCAAAATAACATCTACTTCCAAGAAACACAACAAACTAATGCCATGATCAGCTGCCATCTTTGAAAAAACCCTGAGTAAACCATCAAAAGGGTCGTTTTCCCTGTAAAAGTCATTTTGGCCGCAGAGTTATGAGATAAATCTTGAAAAGGTTAACTTTTTCATTCTAGAAAAGATTAGGATAAATGAGTTTTGTCCCTTTGACCATTAATTTTGCTTAAAACTATGATGTATTCACCACGAGCAGTACTTGTGGTATTGGCATATGATAAGCGATTTTTATAACGAGCAGCATTCATGGTAAGGCAGTGCAGGGGTTAAAAGAATATGTTTGCAGATATGAAATTACACATGACTACACATGACATCATCTTTATGATGACAGTGCATTAATGTGTCTTTCTTCCAAAACTGAATATTTCGATATAGGCTACCTAAGAACAAAAGCAGATTAAATGCAGATGATATAAGTTGTGATTGCCAGGTTAAGGGTTAATGAACTTGAAGTGCCTTTTACCTCTCTATACCACCCCTCAAAATGTTTGAAAGGATAAAAATCTAATTTACTATTCTACAGTGACTAAGTGTGCTGAGAAAAAATGTGGCAAATTCTATTGAGGACTTATTTCAGACAAGTCTTCAATAAAGTAACCTCAACCTCGACATTTACACGCCTACCAAATGCTCGAATGCTCAACATCTGGTTGAATATTAAAAACAACTGCTCTATGAAGAAAATCAAAAATCGGGGAACGTCATGCAACAGCCTATGGATCCCTGCGTTTGTGGTATAAATATGAGCTCAGAAAGTATTCTCATTAGGTCATACTTACTTTTTGCGCGATAAACACGTTCCTGTCCAATTCTGGAACACCTATTTTACGCCAAATGTAAATCTGATGAGAGAACTTTCTGACCTAAAAATTATACCACTAATGTACGAATGCATAGTCTGTTGCATGACATTCCCCGAGTTTTGATTCTCTTCTTGGAGGAATTGTTTTTAATATTCAACCAGATGTTGAGCATTCGAGCGTTTGGTAGGCGTGATTTAGTAAGATTGCCTAACCTACCACAGTATGAAATTATTTATTTACATACCTGTTGCTGTTCAAAGCCAGACACCCGCTCTAGAAGATGAGCATTTTCATGTTCCAACTGTCTCCTGGCCCTGCCATGGCTGTCAACCTCTAACTGTAACTGCTGGACCTGTTTCTGTAGGAGGGCTCTCTCTTCAACCATTGAATCAACAGTTTGGTTCACCTATAATAGAACCAAACACTTAGAGGCCCAACTAGGAGGGCTCTCTTCAACCATTGAATCAACAGTCTGGTTCACCTACAATGTCACAAAATTCATAGAGGCCAAACTAAAATTTGCAGCAAATTTGTATCCAATAAAGAGAAACGTCCAGACATTGGGGTGGCAATCAATTTATGAACAACATAATTGTTAGTTGCAGATCCAGATAACTACCAACCAACTTTTGATTCTACTCAATCATGGTTACAACACTATCAGGATCCACACTATTTTTTCCTCCAATGGGAGCATTCTGCAATACTTTTGACCTTCATTAAGCTACCATCTGTCATTAAGATCTTTGTTTTGTCTAGTTTTGTGTGGCCGCTTAAGACAGGTTTATACAGTATATCGCCCGTGGGGAGTCAAAACCTCGTATCTTTGATTTTCACATTTTTCAGGAGAGACAAAAAACTGAATAACTTTTGCTAGGAGTGTCCTATATTGGCGAAAGTCAGACAGGTTTATATTTAGTAACATCCAAATTCACAAATATTGGGGTTTTGATCTTCCAATTAAGATTCCATGGCCATTATGAAGAGTTTCACTTGAGTTATGACATTTTGAGCAAATTTTCGTGCTAAACCATCCAGTTATGACATTTTGAGCATCTTTTTCATGGCAAAAACATTGTATCTCGGTAAAATAGGCACCAAAATAATCTTTCATAAATACGATATTTTGAAGCATGATTGATGCTTTTTAAGGGGTTCTAATTGGTCTAGAACTGCAAGAATTTGACAGAATGTGCGCCATGAGCTTGGTATTCCCGCATTGACAAAAAGTCGTTTACGCAAAAATCAGAGTTACAAGGTTTTGACTCTTGACCGACGATATATTTTACCTCTTCCAACAATGTTTCCTTGTCTTTAAGGGTTCTATCTCTATCTTTCTGCGACTGTTTCATTTGATCTCTGACTGCTTCTAACTCTCTCTCCAAACCATCAGCAGTTCTTGTGAACTCCTCATCTTTGTTTGAGATTTTTCCTTTTAATTTGGAAATTTCTTCTTCCAGTTTCTTTCTGAAAGTTTTAAACAAATCAAAGATTAACTCTTTCCTGGCTAGGGCCAACTTTTGTCATCAGCTGATAATCTTTGCAAACAGTTTGGATCCAGATCAGGCTCAACAGACACAGGATCCAAACCATTTGATCAGATAACATGAAGACAAACATTTTTTGCATATACATTTGAAAGGTAAAGTCCCATAATGTCTTGAAAATTATATCAATGTGGCAAAAAACCTAATCAGCTCTTTGTCCTATCTTAATGTAATAACTGACCAAATTTGGTTGAAATCCACAGATGATTCATAAGCTGCTACATGTCTTGGCTAAAAAAATTGCAATTTAACCCTTATAATGCTAAAACTCAGAAGTATGCTTTTTTTTTTAAATGTTGATAAAAAAATGTTGATAAAAAATCAACTAAGAAAAACCTTGAAGCAAGCCACCATTTAACAGCCATATATGCTGTATTAAGCAATTCAAGTGTCTCTAAAGGAGCTATCAGGGTTTCACAGACCCATTTCATTCTGATTTATTATCCAACTCATAATGATAATACATGTAAGGAATTATCAATTTTGTATTTTGAGGGGTTGCCAGTCAAAATTTCTAAAAAAATGTCATTATGTCCCTTAATATTGTTTAAATCTTAGCAAACAGTGCAGACCTTGATGAAATGCCGCCTTATGCCTCATTTCATCTTAGTCTTCACTGTTTGCCAAAAAACCTGTTTATTGGTATCTAGAATGAAAAGATTAAAGAAACCTCATGTTATTCATCATCCTGTGCGTGCTTATAGTATACTCAAAATTTCAATCATATTATGGTACTTAGACGAAGATAAAAGTGAAACCTACATTTTTTTCTTGAGTTCATGATTTTCTTCCGTAAGATCTGAGACACTGTCCTTAAGATGGGCTGCTTCCTCCTCCACTGATTCTTTATCACGTCCTCTCTGCTTGGCATGCTGTAAGAAATAATTCAATACATCATACATGTACATCCAAAAGTGTGCGTTGTTTAATTTTAGGTCCCAGTCAACAGCTATGGTCATGTCAAGATGGACAGTTCACCTAACAAGTACTTCGTGCACATACTTTTGCTTGTAACTGACAGCAACCCTGCTTGAATCCGCTGAAGGAGGAGAATGATTGTAGAAATCATTTCATGATCTATCTCCACGATAGTAAGGGACTGGATCGGGATCAAACTCGCTACCCCTGGATCTGCAGTTGGACTGGCTACCGACTGCGCTATGAGGCCCGGTACCAAAAGCGTGTGTGCATATGTGTATGTGCCCGTGGGTGAGTGTGTGCATGTGTTGGTTTGGCTGCATTCTAGTGTTTCTTCCTCTTGGTGTCATGGGCTTGTCTGTTTTCTTATTTTGAACCAAGGCCAATATCCCCTGTAAATCACTATAACTTACATGTAGTCTTTTTTTCCTGTCAATGTACCCATTTTTGCCATGATAAATAAATCTTCCAAGCCACATGTGGTATATTTGCATTTTCTGTGACCATATTAAAGGGGACAGCAACATTGTATGCAAGTCAATCTGAAATGCAAGTCTTTATCAAACCATGTAATCTGCCACAACCCTGATCAAAATTGAATGAAAAATAAGACAGTTATAGATGTTTGTATAATAGAGAAGTGATTGCCATGGAGGGCAGCCATTTTTAGGCTGTGACACATCACACAGACCTAATTAAATATGCATAAGCAGAATAACTAGTTTCCTGTTATTCATTTAACTTTGTTTGCATTTTTTTAATGATTCTTGTGTTGAAAATAGTTGATTTTTATAAAAAAAAAAACTGTACAGTTTGCAATAAAAATCTGTATAGTTGCAATAAATATCTATACAGTTTGCAATAAAAATCTATACAGTTTGCAATAAAAATTTATACAGTTTGCAATAAAAATCTGTACAGTTTGCAATAAAAATCTATACAGTTTGCAATAAAAATCTATACAGTTTGCAAAAAAAATCTATTCAGTTTGCAATAAAACTCTGTACAGTTTGCAATAAACCAGAGAATTTCATTGGCTGGAAGTTTATTAAATATTCGAAATGGCAGCCTCTATTGGCTTAACAGAAGTCAGAATTCTAATCTTTGGATTGCTGTAACTTTCTTATTTTGTATCCAATTTTGTTTCAGTTTGAAACAGGTTGCATGGTTTGATAAGATCTTGCATTTCAGGTTCACATGTTTTCAATGTTTCTGTCCCCTTTATCTAGCCTTCAGAATATAAAAATCCATCATGAGTGTGAGGGTAGGATAGAAAATCCGTCCTGAGGATCGCCGTTTGGCATCGCGAGGCTTGCCGAGTGATGACAAACGGTGATCCCGAGGGACAGATTTTTCAATCCTACCCTCACACGAATAATGTATTCTTTTTCTTGCTCACCACTGTTTTTTTTTTATTTGAAAACAAGTTTCTAGAAGTCCCTGAATATGCTGAGATGCAATTGCACATGATTACGTCACTTAAACATAACAATGATGTCACTTGACCACCATGTACATGAGTTCCAATACAACCAATGTATATAGCCCTCATGTGACAGCCTGGGTAAGATAGCATGGGTAAGATAAGATTTTCTATCCCAGGGTAAAATCTCAGATATCCTTATCCGGTTGCAAGAAATATTTATATACACAGATTCAGCTAAAATTGATACCACAAAAAGAGAGTATGATTAGGAATCACCACTATCACATGCTCAGGGTGCCCACTCTTAGTCTGAAATGAAATTCCCTGACTTTTCACTGACTTTTCCCTGACAAAAATTAATTTTTCCCTGACCATTTTACCGAGCCTTTGCGCCCGCCTCCTCCCCTTACAACCGTCTGCTGGCGTAGCCCTTTGTTAATACTGACATCAATCAAACCTAATCCTTAAAATATATGAGCTTTACATCAGATGTATGTGTTTAAATCAAAAAGAAAAACAACAGGCAGCAAGCGTGTAAGAAAAGAAAATTACATATCTCTTTATTGCACAAGATATTTTGTTAATATGTTATACTGCTTACCTGAGCTGTTGGTCGCATGGTTTCAGAGAATTTTCCCCGTTTTTTCTTAATATGAGTCTATGGGAGCAAATGACCCCCAGGACATAGACAATTTGAACATCAGGGGCATGGTTTACAAGATTTATGAAGGGGATCAAAAAACATTGCTATATAAGTAATATATAAGCTGTGGGCCTCATGATTTTAGGTTTTTTCCATTTATAGACAATGGAAGATAATGGCACCCAGGGTGTGGCCAGTTTGGATCCCAGGGGCATGGTTGGCAGGATTTATGTAGGGGACCACTAGACTTTGCTTTATATCAAATATATAGCTATGGGCCTGAACTTCAATGGCTCGAACTCTGATGGCTCATTCACCTTTTAAAGTTTTTATGTCTATGGGAGCTTTATGTTGCCCGTGGGCCATGGCAACTAGAGTTACAATCCAATCGGCGCAAAAACCTTATGCAGCCTTTTCCCTACCTTATGTGCTTTACATGAAATTTGACCACATCTTGAGATAAATACTTCTGTGAACAGACAATGACAACAGACCATCAATATACTCATTATCATACCTCACTTGAGCCTGAGCCTTTGACTAAGGTGAGATAAAACAAGGTGACAAAAATTAGGTCTTAGATTAAAATAACAGTTACTAGCCAAGAGAAATATATATTAGAATAACTGGATTGCATTATTATATTCACCCTAAAACTATTGAAGTCACCATCTCTTATCTGTTTGTTCAATTTTTGAGCTATTAACCAAGCATGATTTTAAAATCCCCTGACTTTTCCCTGACTTTTGAAGATTTTCTAATTTCCCTGACCATTTTACAAAATTCCGTGACTTTTCCCTGACCTTGAAGAAAAAACAAATTTCCCTGACTTTTCCCTGACGGGTGGGCACCCTGATGCTGCAGACCAACAGGAAAATTGCAATATATGACTGTCAAGTGCAAATCCTGAAAGGACATTAAATTTGAGCACTGGGAAACTTTTAACGGCAAGCATGCAGTACAAACACAAGAGTCATGACATCAAAAAGTAAGCGAGTATGATCAAGAAATACCACAGTCATAAATATTGTGCCTGATCTGGATCCAAACTGTTTGACACTCTGAATGCGTTCCTGAAATATTTTGTCGAAAAATTTGATATTAAAAAAATTCAGCAGACAACAAAAGCATTCAGTATTACTCAGCAGGCAATGAGTAAGAATCTTAAATTGATCCCTTATGTGCATTTATTAGATCAGATATGCTTTTTAGCTATTATTACCTTTTAGCTATTAAATTACCTACACAGTTGGTTTCAACTTACTTCCAGGTCCCTCCTGGTGTCTTTATTGATTCGCTCATGTTCTTCTTTAGTCACCTGAAGAACTTCCGTTAATTACCCCAATAGCTGGTTTAGACTAATGGTCAATTACCCCAATAGCTGGTTTAGACTAATGGTCAATTACCCCAATAGCTGGTTTAGACTAACGGTCAATTACCCCAATAGCTGGTTTAGACTTACTTCCAGATCCCTTCTGGTATCTTCATTGATTCGCTCATGCTCTTCTTTAGTCACTTGAAGAACCTCCGTTAATTGCTGATTCTGTGCTACCAACTCCTTGTTATTGTTCTAAAACACACAACACAGAACTACAGTAAAACCTCATTATACCGCCCCTCCATAAACCACCAAACTCCCTTACCGCCATAACTTGCCAATGTCCTGATTTCAGCAATGTAAAATTCCCTCGTTAAAGCTCCAAATTTGCTTACCGCCAACCGCCACTCATTTAGAAAAACAAACGTGCTGATTTATGCATAAATTTCCTCGTAATTACCGCCATGCGACCTTGTGTCGGTATCAATTGACTGATCAAAGGTGTCACAGACTAATCATGCGAGAAATCAACGACACTGCAGTTGTGCAGAAAATTGCAGTGAACAATGCACATTGATGAATCGAAAAGTTTTAATCCAGCTAATCGAGGTGAGATGTATTTACCATTGTTTGGTCTGAAAAATAAAAACTATTTTCTCATCAGTTTGTTTAGTTGTTTGTTGTGTAAAAATGTTTTATTTGCAAACAGTTACTGGTAACTTCCGCAGGTGTAGCAGTATCCGCTTACATCTACGGAATTACCCTTAAGGATAATGTAGATACTGTTTTTTTCATCATTGTCGCAAACAGGAAACGCTCTAGCACATTGACTAACAGAGAAATAATAAAATTTCAAATATTTGACTTTCAATAAATTCTGTCACTAAATGGGCGCAAGAATTGAATGGGACTAGCCAGATAACGCTAGCTACCCATAATTTGAAGATTGAAATGCCTAGATGAGGTACGTATTGTCAGGTCTCGCGAGAATGCGTTTTTCTCACCAATAGCGCATGCGTGTCTTACTATGTCAACATGTAACTGACCGAAATCCAGACCTCAATCTATCGCCAAACTCGTTATACCGCCACAATTCCCTTTTCCCGTTGGTGGCGATATAACGAGGTTTTACTGTACATCTATAGTGCAGTCCCTTTATAACACACCTTGCTATAACACAAATTTGGATATAACACTATCATGTTGTGGCTCCAAAATTTTTTACCATGGAATTTTACAAAGGAATTATAGGAAAATGGCCATGAATTGGTCATTTTCCTATAATTCCTTTGTAAAATTGTCCCTTTTAAACATTATTTCACTTATATTATAACATGGTACATTTGTAAGGATCCCAAACATAGTGTTATAAAAGGACTGTGCTGATGTGCCAAATCAGGAACATGGGTATAAGTTAAAAATTTTCAGAAAGTGCAATATGGTTTGCTGTCTACCGATCCTCTTATCACAACTTTTGAGCATGCCAGAGTTGGGGTCAATTACATGCAAATGTAATTGATTACAATTACAGTTACTTTGAAATTTCATGATTACAGATTACAATTACAATTACTTTTTTTCAAATGTAATCGATTACAATTACAGATTACATTGCAAAGTAATCATGATTACTTTATGATTACTTATGATTACATTTGAGCAATAAATTAACTGTATTATATTTTAAGACTTAATAGAATGTTATCCTGAAGAAAGGAAAACTTAGCTATGGTTCTCAATTCTACTTACAGAGCTACAAGTTTTACAATACAAAATAAAGAACAAAACAACAGTATCAAAAATTCCCTTATTACTCTAAATATAAGAAGCATGGATACACATTTGATCATCTCATTTATCTTATATGTATTTGCAAGATATCCCTGGTACAGTCAAAATAGCCATATTTGGCTGATTTAAGTTCAGTAAGGGATACTAGCCTTTGTTGGTAGTATTGCATTTGTTTTACTGATACTAAGCTAGATAATAGTCAGTGAAGATCCTGATCAGACTGAACAATTGCACTTTTTGATCAAAGTTTCTAAACTAGACCTACGTCCCATAATATAACATTAAGTCATACCATTAAAGCATACTGAATGAGGTATGGGCTATTTTAATTTGATGCATACTTTAAAAAGAATTTTGGATTTTATCCCTATTTTATCATATTCAGAGAATATGTCCTCCTGATGTAAATTAGTCCAGCTTCCATTATTACCTAATATTTTGGATATTCTTTAATTTCATTTAAATCAATCCTGATAATTGGAACACATTTATTATGTTTCATGTAGGTCAATAAAAAGAATGACAAAATATGTAGAATCGGATCTTCTGCAGACCAAACCAAAAACTAAAAATGAGATCATATATTCAGCAGGAAAATGGTCAAGATAAAACACTTGCTAAAAGGTGTTAAAACTAAACTGTCATAAAAGTTCCTTAAGGATTAAAGAGACACTTAAGAAAAGGGTCCTTATTTCATTTGATATCAGAGCAAATAAAAAAGTTGACCAATAGCTAGTTCACAATTATTATAGACAAATTTTTCAGAAAGATGAAATTGGACCGGGAAAGCTTTGACTTAAAATATGTATCTGAAGAGATAATGTCAAATCTGAGCTTAGTTCAAGATTATCCAACTGTATTCACCATACAAGGGACCTTTTCCTGCCTGTTATATATTTTTGCTAAACTTTTATCTTACTAGATCATTTTGCATGTTTTGTCATAGGTGCATATTCCTTCTTTTGAAGCTAATTCTTTCAGGGATAACATCAGTATCAAAAGTATGAATTTAGATCTGGATTTTGTTAGGCCTGATTGAGTCCAAACTGTTTGCATAGGATATCAGCAGACGACAAAAGTTGTCACTAGCAGGTAACAGGTTAATCTACTAACCCCTTCAATGCTGCACTCAGAACAGACATTTTTTGCAAACTGTCTCCCAGGTCAAATGCAACATAAGGTGGCATTCCACCAAGGTCTGCACTATTTGTTAAGATACACACAATCTTTAGGGACTGGAATACACCATTTTATTGAAATTTTGACTGGTACAAAAATACAAAATGAATAATTCCATACTTATTGTATTAATATGTATGGGATGATCCATCTAAATGGAAAGGGTTACTAACTGTTGGACACTCTGATAGCATTAATGAAAGAATTTCTTGAAAAAACCAGCAGACCACTAAAAGTGTTAGAGGAGATGAAAAATATTATGTACTTATACTGTTGGGATATCAGTCAATTCATGACAAATATGAGCCAGCTCATGAGATGTTTATACTTATAGCATATACATAAAGTCATCCTTTATACATGCATGCACAGCTTTCCAGTGGGGTTAGAAGTAAATTTTGGCTGAATCCTTAATCTATGCTGCTTCTTCATGTGTTTAAGCAGTGATGGCTTTGATGAGATTGCACTTTTGTGCAGGCTTAACTAAGCATTCAATGCTCTGCAGATGAGGGCTCATATAGTTATTATGGATCAGTCTAGAGGTAAACTCGGCAGCAGATCTATTGTTGGTAGCATATTCACATTCCTTGTTTCAAACATCCATTATTTGATCTATTGCTGGTACCTGTCAAATTGAATGTACAACTTACAAATTTTTTTAACCAGTTTCAATTTTTTTTGTAAAAAAGCAAAAGTAATCATAAAGTAATCGTAAAGTAATCATGATAACAGGCTATTTTGCAATGTAATCAATTACATTTCGATTACTTGTAATCATAAAAATCCACGATTACAGATTACTTTATGATTACTGAAAAAAGTAATCGATTACAAGTAATCATGATTACAGATTACGATTACCCCATCTCTGGAGCATGCGCGTTATGGCTACTCCCTATATTCTTTTATTTTACCCAAAAGTATTAACTAAACATTTGTAACAAAGAAAAAAATGAACTTAAACATACTGGCAACACAAACTTTGTAAACAACGGTCTTTCATCAAGTGATGTCAGTGCTCTGGATCACTTAGATGCTTCTTGTGAATTTGATCACTCTCATTGGTTGGTTGATAAAACCACCAAGGATATATGAATCTTAGGTCCAGTTCAATTAATATGTTCCTTCTGAATGATTCAGAAACTCTAATGCAGATTTTTACTTTTTTATTGTTTATAAAAAAGGCTACAAACGATTGGGTCACTAAAAAAAACCTATAACTATAGGATGGACATTCCATGCTAGCAATAGCTCACCATAAGTTAAATGGGTCAGGAGACACCAAAAATGTATATCACTTCATAGACATGTCTATGGATTTAATTCTTGGATTGTAGTCCCGCTATTTCCTGTCTAACCACTTGGGATATGCTTGAAAAAAAGTCCAAAAAAGATTTTTTTTTTTCAAAAATAGAGACAAAAGATGGATAAAGTTATCAGAATTTATCAAGTGAAGTGCACTAAGATTTTCAGAAAAAAAGTAATTAGGTCAAACAAGCGTCTCCATGATCACTAAAAAATTAGTCAGCAAAAATGAGTGATTTCAAAACGAAATAAAAGCACCGCAAGCACTGCATAATACCCCGCCACTGCTGGGGGCACCAAAAGTTATTTTGTGAGATATATAATGCCTAAATAGCAACAGAACTGAGATAGACAGTGATATGACTTCCTTAGTCACAATATGTAACCTTTGATGGTCAACATATCTGTGAAGTTTCATTCAGATACTCCATATAGTAAATGAACTACAGGTCAAAAACCATTTTTCAGATCAATCAAGGGCGGATAACTCATGAACTGGAAAGGCAAGGGTGACGGTCCTTACTAAAAATATGTAACCTTTGATGTTCAACATATCTGTGAAGTTTCATTCAGATATTCCATATAGTAAATGAACTACAGGTCAAAAACCATTTTTCAGATCAATCCAGGGTAGATAACTCATGAACTGGAAAGGTAAGAGTTAAGATCCTTAGTCACAATATGTAACCTTTGATGATCAACATATCTGTGAAGTTTCATTCAGATATTCCATATAGTAAATGAACTACAGGTCAAAAACCATTTTTCAGATCAATCAAGGGCAGATAACTCATGAACTGGAAAGGTAAGAGTGATGGTTCTTTGTCACAGTATGTAACCTTTAATGTGAAACATATCTGTAAAGTTTCATTTAAATATTCCACATAGTAAAGGAACTACGGGTAAAAAACATTTTTTAATTCAATCAAGGGCGGATAACTCACAAACGGGAAAGGTAAGAGTGACGGTTCTTAGTCACAATATGTTATCTTTGATGTGAAACATATCTGTGAAGTTATATTCAGATATTCCACATAGTAAAGGAACAATAGGTCAAAAACCTTTTTTCAGATATATCAAGGGCGGATAACTCACAAACTGGGAAGGTCAGAGTGACGGTCCTTAGTCACAATATGTAACCTTTGATGTGCAACATATCTGTGAAGTTTCATTCAGATATCATGAACAGTAAAGGAATAACAGGCCAGAAACCATTTTTCCAATACGAAAAAGGGCAGTAACTCCGTTAAAAATGGACGGATTTTGCCCATTAACAATCCCATACCACTCATCGCCGATAACAATATGTATGCAAAATTTGAAAAAATTCCGTGAATAAATACTCAAGTTATCGATCGGAAATGGTGAGCACGGACGGACGGACGGACGGACGGACAGACACCGAAGGGTATAACATAATACCTCGCCACACTTAAGTGGCGGGTTATAAAAACAAACTATTATTGGGCTAAAAACTTTTTTTGATAAGGTATTTTGGAAATTTTAGACATAGTTTATTATTTTTTGAATGAAATTGCAACTAGATCCTGCCTGATCCTGCATTTTATCTTTACTTTATGAACTCTCGCTTCGATGCGTCCGGATTTTTGGACGTTCCAATACTAGTCACAAGCTAAAATTCTGATTCGCCAGGGTGATTGAACTGACGGGAAGGATCGAATTGACAAGAAGCAAGAATTTGTCACTTCAGATCTTAAAACTTGCAATATGCCTATAAAATGGTAACAATTTCAAGTTTATATACAGGTAAACTGAAAAAAAATTATCTTGAGGCCTGGCTTCAAAAATCAATGGGAGCAAATTATTTTCTCTCATAGAATTTTAGACCAGAATTATCCCTGTTAGCAGAACTCATTATAAAACAGATTGGATATAACTTCATCTCAAAGTAGGAACTTTACTAAGAAATTACTGATCTAAGAAATTGACCATTTAAGGCCTTTCAAAATGCATAAAATTATATTTTTCAAGAAAAAAAAATAATAAAAAAATATGTGTGCATACCCTATGTAAAATTTTCAGACCCGTCACCCGAAACACTTATTTTTTTATTTGGCCTTATCAAGTGTTAACAACTTATAAAGTAATTGGTAGGCTTATTTGACTGAACATGTAATGGTAAACATGTAATAGGTAAGCACTTCAAGCAACACTTAGTTTTTAGAATTAGTATCTTAAAACCAATCAAAACACATGCATCATTATAACACTTTTTTCAATCGAATGTCTATTTGGGTAAGCATATATGATTTTGATACTAATATCGGCCAGCAGGATAGGTTTAGGTGAACCTGCAGATATATGCAGTCTCCCCAGCCAACACTGCTTCGCTAGCACCATAAAATTTTCAGGCACAGAGATATTACGCACCAGGAGCAGAACTTTCCGAACAATTTTGTAAAAACGTTAAGATTATTGTGTAATGCTTTCTAAATTAAACAAAACAATTATTATAACTATAACATGCACACACATGAATATTGAAATGTTTAACTATGGACATGAACATTGTTCAAACCATACCAATAACTATAACATGCACACAGAAGAAACATGAACGCTGAAATGTTTAATTATGAACATGAACATTGTTTAACCATACCAACAAAACAATTATATAACTATAACATGCACACACATGAACATGAACATTGTTTAAACCATACCAACAAAACAAACAATCAAACTGTCAACACTGTGCAGAACTAGAACATTGCAGCCTCAACCAATGTAACCTGACCTGCTGCTTATTCTTTTGAATTCACAATAAATATCAAGTCTGACTACCCCATATTCAATCAATCCCCACACCCCTTCCCCCCATACCCAATGAAATAAAAAATGTGTTAACCAACTGAATAAAGAGGTTTTTAAAAAATGCCCTGTTTTAATTCCAAATTTGCCTTGACCAACTAAATGCATCATTTTTCGATAGTTCTACGTCTACACATGTTTTACAGGACCAGTGTTACATTAACATAACTTCTTACCATCAATTCAGTTAATTTATCAGCGACTTTGAATTTGTCTACCATAAATATTTCCTACAATATCAATCACTCCATTTATCATACATTTGCAAAAAGATATGTGGGCCAGTGCATGAGATTTCAATGTTTATCGCATCAGCGAGCAGTGAAGGTTCAGGCAGGGTTGTGCATATACACAAACTCACCACAGCCTTCAATTCTACCATGTACAAAGTACAGTAAAACCTGTGTAAAACTGCCTCTCTCAATAAGACCAAAAATTGTTTTTCAAGACCAATTATCGCTTAATGCAGGTCAAAAGTATTGCAGAATACTCCAAGGGGGGGGGGGGGTGTTCTGCAATACTTTTGACAAGATCTTCGTTTTGTCTAATTTGGAGTGGCCGTTTTACACAGGTTTTACTGTATTGAAGTAAAGGAAGACTCAGACTAAAATTAAGACCTCTAGCCCTGTTTGATACATCAGCATGCATAGGCATTTGAAGTAAGCTTTTGCGCATGGACTACAACCCGAGAAAACCTGTCTTAAAGATCTCCTACAAAGCAAGATTCAAACCAGTCTCCTCGGCTACATAGGCTAGCTAGAAAATTGAAATTTCGCTAGTAGCAGGTCTAGATATGGTACTTCCCAATAAGCAAATAACAAAGGCGCTGATCAGACTGCCCGAATGCACAGGCTGGTCTGGGCCTTTGTTCTTCGCAAATCATCGAAGACAAGATAACTGTTTCAAAATTTTCATTTGGGGAGGTATATCATCAGATATGCGGTCGGAAATTTAGTTTTACGGCCAACACGTGGCCAGAGCCGTAAGGCTTTATTTCAATCTGTATATCCGATGATATACCTCCCCAAATGAAAATTTTTAAGTATAGTTATCACCATTGTCATGCACTTCTGCAGTCTCGTGTCAAATGGGAGTGTTGAAAGCCCCATGTTATCCAACGAAATGTGATGTAATTAATTACATCAAAGTATTTCGTACAGTATATCGCAGGATATAGTGTCGCATATTTTTGATGTTATCCAATCCAGATCAGCAAGTGCATTAGAATATGGTATGATTTGGACTGTCTGTGGATGGATTTTCCCATCTTAATCCATAGGACAAGTCCACTTCTAATTTTGGGGTTTTGGGGTGGTTACTGATATCTTTCATTTTTATTCAAAATTTAATTAGAGCAATCTGTAAGCAAACAGTGAAGACTGGTCAGAGACATTTTGTGGCATCTGATCTAGGTATGTAGTCTGCCTATGTCCCAGAAAAAGGACCCTAGACTTTTATCAATGTGTTCATAACAGAGCAAGAATGGCATTTTTAAAACATCATTTGTTTCCCATCAAAACATGGGTGTTCAAACATTTTTATATATGGGCCTCGTGGTGAGAAAACAGTGATCATTCTGTGGCATCTGATCTGGGTCTTTACTGTTTGCCAATGACCCATAAAAAGGACGCTAGGCATTCAAACTAGCTAGTGCCATTGTTTTTTTTTTATTGAATTATAGATGTAAGATATAGAGGATCTTACATGAGTGCTCATGTCTTATTGAATTTATTAAATGAGTTGGGGAAAAGCGATAAAGTGCTTTTTAGTGCTTTTTTGCAATGACTATGGGTTTAATAAATTCAATAGTACAAAAGCACAAATGTTAGATCCTATTTATCATATGACATTTAATATACTTTAAAAACGAATTTTCGAAATGAACACATTAGGATTTTGCCATTTTTACCTGATGTTGTAAAGAGCGTCTTTTCATAACGTTATAAAATCTGTAAACCACTAGTGGTTTATCGATTTTATTGCATGGCATTATCTCTCCCAGAGGGGATGTCATGTGATTTGTTTGATTTGATTCTTTATGTCCCAGTCAACGATCTTTCAGTTACGTCGGGACAAGTCTTCCTGGGTCAAACCAATACTAAGCAAGGATTAATGTGTCTTGCTCAAGGACACAACGCAGCGACGTTGGTGAGGTTCGAACCCTTGGCCCTTTGGTCTAGAGTCAAGCACTCTACCACTGAGCCACTGCACTCCCATGATGTCATGTGATAAAAATAATTATGACATGGTACCACTTATCATATCTAGGGATGCACAGTAAGCAATTTAATCTGAGTCTACACTGACAAAAATATGTCATAATTTGGAAATTCCAACTTGTGAACCCTTAATGCGCCAATGGCAACAAAATTTGTCTGCTTTTCTCGACTGCTGAAATGTTTAAGAAGCCTCTATGTCAAACAGTGTGGACCAAGATCAGACTGCTCCTATAGGAGCAATCTGTTCTGGGTCCACGCTGTTTGCTTCTATACTTAATTCGTCAGTAATGTAAGGCAATTATTTGCAGCTGACGACTTCAGCAGAAGACATTTTAAGATGCATTTTTTCTTGGCGCTTTAAGGGTTAAAATATATACAGTAAAACTTGTCTTAAGCAGCCTTTCAAAAAGAAGACCAAAACTTGGTTTTCAAGATCATTTACTGCTTAATGCAGGTCAAAAGTATTGCATTCTGCAATACTTTTGACCTTCATTAAGCTGCCATCTGTCATTAAGACTTTTGTTTTGTGTATTTTTGAGTGGCCGATTAAGACAGGTTTTACTGTATTGGACAATCCTAAAGCTAAAGAGACTACTGACCTGTTGTTTGTCTATGATTGCCTGTGTTTGTTCCATTTGTTTAATGAGATCTTCATATTGTTCCCTCAATCTTTTCATCTCTGAAAGCAGCAACTGTCGGTCACTCTCCGAGCTCTCATATTTCATCTCTATTGCATCTGCAAAACAGTATGTGTACCCTTAACCCTTTGTATTCAAGAAACCCCTAAACTAATCTTTTTGCAAACAGTGAAGACCCAGGTGAAATGCAGCATAATGCTGCATTTCATCAGGGCCTACACTGTATTGGTAAACAAGAACTCCATGGAAGTGGATATGGCACCTGCATTAGGCAAAATAATCACAAAGCTTCTAAGTCATTGGAGAGTGAAATGTAGGGGAAAAGGTGCATGCTAGTTGAGTATGTCAATGCAAGATTTCATAATCCTAGCTACCATAAGAACAGTTAATCACACTTTAGTATTTTACTCTACCTAAAATTCTGACAAAGTCAATAGAGTGTGAAATGTAGGTCAAGAATACCGGGTCAAGGTGCGTGGATTGGCTTTTACATTAAAATGAGATGGTTCTTTTGAGCATTAAAGACAAATGTTAAAACTGATGGATAAGAAAATCTGTCATAATTTTATGCCCAAAGTTTTTGTTTATCTGGACCTAAAGAAATATTCTCATAAAAATGATGCTGGGCTTCAGATTTTTTCAGGATTGGTTGGCCGAAGTGACCCATGGAGCAAAAAATGATGGGTCATTTTCTGAAATGATGGGCCCAAGCATATCAAACTAACCACAGTTGACATTTGGGTAGTATGCTTTACCTACACACTGACACAGACATTTGTATGCATGTATGTATATTGACTGCTTATTATACAGTAAAACCTGTCTTAAGTGGCCACTTAAAAAGACCATTTATCGCCTAATGCAGGTCAAAAGATTTGCAGAATGCTCCAAGGGGAGCATTCTGCAATCCTTTCGACCTTCATTAGGCTACCATTTGTCATTAAGGTCTTTGTTTTGTCTATTTTTGAGCGGCCATTTTACACAGGTTTTACTGTACTTTATTTTGGGATCATGACAAGAAGACTAAGAATACCTTTCTCTTCACAGAGCATCTTGTAACTGCTCTCGGCCACTTGTTTCTTTCTACTTTCCTCTTTCACTTCTTCTCGGAGCTTCTCTGTCTCCATTTTCATACTGACAGATTCTTGAGTCATGCTCTGAACCTATTAAAAAAAAAGTGTGACTTATATTTAGTGGATTTGAATATCTGCAGCAGATGAAATAAGCAGACAACATTTTCAGTGCAAAATATATTGGCTCGATAATTGGGTTAAAATACAAGTGTATAATACTGGTCTTTGTTGCAAAAACGAAAAAAAAAAGAAGATGCATTTAAAATGCAATGTCGCAAAGTCATTTCTACATGCAATATAACAAACATTGATAAACTGATCATTCCTGGTCACAACACTTTCCATCAATGCCATGCAAAAAGATAAGTTGTTTGAACATGGTTTTGACTTTGTAAATCTTTAAAACGAGCCAAGATCTGTGGAAAAAATTATTTGAACATGGATATTTGATCATTTGACAATGAGTCTATAAACAGCTTTTTGCAAATGCATTACAGTTAAATCTCGTAAATTTGAAATCCTAGGTACTAGAGGTTTTATTTCGGATAATCAGTAGTTCTATTTATAGGGAGGTAGACATAAAAACTAATAACCCCAAAATGTTATTACGGTAAATCTTGTATTAGTTCGTACAGTAAAAAATAATTATTTTTCGCTGTGTACGAACTAATAAAAAATATTTTTCTGAGAAACGGGACTGTACGAACTAATAAAATGAAATTCTGAAGATCGAAAAACGGGACCAAAAACATGCGAACATTGCCAAAGAGGGAGGAATTTCTGTTTATCCTTTTAGCCTAATTACAGGCTGAATGTCTGATCGGTATTTTCAATTAAACTAACATTCTTAATAGCATGGTGAAAGATTGAAAATAAACAACCAAACATAAAAGTCCGGATTGCCGTTTCAACCGACTCACATGCAATGTGCGTTATACCCGGCGATATCACCCGGTTACAGGCCAACTTTACATAGGCCTGCTTTACGAAAGAGATGTCACCTCGGACTTTTTCTATGACGATTGTCTTGATTGGAATCATACTCGGACCCACCGGGTCCGAGGAATCATAACAAAAATACAACTTCTGTTCATTACCGACGGCTAGTCCTACAACGTAACAGAGCAATGTATATCGCAGCTTTCATTTTTGTTCATGATGTAGATTCTTATTTTCTTAGAGCCCTCGAAAATGCAGCATAGTAGTAGACAAGACAATACATGTACGTACATTAGACGTACGGGCGTACACTCATTGATTTGGAATGAAGGCTGAAAATGAAAATGGCGACTTCTAAATATGAAATATGAACAACTGGAACGCAGAACTCTCATGAATCAGAGTAGTACATTTCTCTGCCTTCATAATGTAAAAAGACCCACAACTTACGTTTTTGCGAATGCTTATTCCATTTAAAGGCTTTGTATGAACAGCTATATTTCTGCATAGGTTGGTTGGTTCGAGTCTCCATCATACGTCGTATTCCTAGTGGCGACATAACATGCTCAGCTTGTTCGCACACCCCTTACGTGTTAGCTCGGACCCAATATAGCTCGGTGTTTTAAGATTATGATAATGGCAATCAATGTAGAACCAGATTCCCGTACTTTGTCATCTTCGGTCGCTTGACCATGGAAAAGCCATTACATGAGAAAATCTGTCTTTCGTGATTTGAGGCTGACTGACTCTTTTACAGCCAGAAACAGGGTTGGATGCACATGCTAATCTTGCACTGCTATTTGAACGCCATGCTATCCCGTGTACACCTTGCTTTCCATGCGCGGATCCAGGATTTTTCGTCAGGGGGGGGGGGGTCCGGGTCAATCTGTCATTCTGACAAAAAAGCCCTGACAACGTTTTTTTAGTCCTCAGCTTATTTCACTGAAGTCAAATGGTTAATTTCGAAGAAAACTATCATTTTTCAAGGTTCCAGAGGGGGTCGTTTAGTCGTCGTTGGGTGGAATTTTTCGGTTTTATTTAAATTTTGATAGACCATGATTCTGTAAGTGGGTTTCTTTGGACACCCCCACCCCCTGGAAGAAGTTGGACCCCCTCCTCCCCTCTGTAATAAAACCATTGGATCCACTCTGTAAACTGTAAAATAAGTTGATGACTAAAAAAACATTGTCCAGACTGTTTACTGGCCGTCGGGCCTCGATCCCCCCTTCAAACCCCCCCCCCCCCACTCCCCCCCCCCTCCCCCGACAAAATTTCCTGGATCCGCACATGAACCCTATTCGACTTGTTCATGACGCCCGGGCCACTGTTTAATGTGTAATGTACATTTTCTTGCGTCAAGGCCATCATCACGTGCGACCCAAAACTTAACAACACGTGGCCGGAATTGATGTTCGCGGTCTCTTTGATCTTAAAAAGGATCATGCTGTCTTTGCCCTTGGCGTCAGCTGATATAATTAGCAGACGTTTTGTGAATTGACCATTTGTTTGTTTGATTTGATTCTTTACGTCCCATCAACAATCATTCAGTTATACAGGGACGGGTCTTCCAGGACTGAACCAGTACTAAGCTAGGATAAATGTGTCTTGCTCAAGGACCACAAGGCAGTGACTCTGGTGAGGCTCGAACCCGCGGCCTTCAGTCTCGAGTCAAGCACTCTACTACTGAGCCACTGCGCCCCCATGTGAATTGACCAGGCCCAGCAAAAAAATAAAAAATAAAATGTGAATTCAAACTGTTTGAAACTCTGATATGGGTGGAGACAGAGGGGGCAGGGGGTCCGGACCTGCGCCTTTGTTGTTTGCATATAAAAAGTTTCTCGCGGAAATCATGGGTAAAAAACTAAGTTGCAAATTTAAGTATACAGGGAAGGTAAACGAGAGGCTTTTTCGACCATTTTTCGACCATTTTTTTCTTATCTGAAAGCAAGCAATTGCTGCGGTGTTAGTGGGACTATAAGCCTAACTTTAGACATGCACCTTCATCTACATTCCTTGTATGTGAGCATTTATGCCCCTGGCAAGACTGTGCGGATGTGCAGGCTCGTCTGAGCCTTCGCTGTTTGCATGTGCGAGAGGTACCATAATCTCATGAACTGGCTCGTTTCATAGACAGCCCAATGTAAAGTATGATGCAGAAGCATGCATAAATCACTTTTCATCTTGGTTTGTGCGTCTGTGCGTACGTGTGATGATCCACAGGAATCATTTAATGTGTAAGACCCATAATACAATTTCATGAGGACGCCGCGCTAGGCTCATCAGTGTCGTCTTTGTTTGATAAAAAGTTCCATCGGATATACAATGTATATATAGTTATTTTATTACGCTTATTGCGTGCGCGTTTTGGTGAAACTTGGAAATGAAATTGATGCACGCACATTTAAAGCACAGCTAATTAGTGGGGGTACGTAGGTGTCTAGATTCTTCATCCACTCCAAAACTTTGAGTTACCCGACGAGATTGCACAAAAGCAAAGGCTCCCCTGAGCCTTCGCTGATAACATTTGTGATAAACACCAGCCGATATGGTTTCGTCATGCTCGGATCCAGTGATTCAAAAAAAAAGATGCTTGGGCATATTTATGACACAGAAAGACCAGAAAGGCTCAATGATCACAGACACGTAGGACGACACTGTGTGCACGTGCGCGTGGTTGTGTACATGTATTCGATTTTTATCATGACTGGACAAAATATCTCCGCGATTTGCATCAGTTCGACGTTCATTGAACCTAGCGTTTATCATTGAATAAAAGTTTAGCATGCATCAATGCTGGATGCACGTGCATAAGCGACACTGACGATCGCACTGACAGGCGAAACGCTCCTGTTCCACTGATATGTTTGTTAACTGACGTGCTCGGCGAAAAACGAAAGCATCGTAGACAGACACACTGATTGACCAAATGAACGGAAAAAACGTTGTGTACGAACTATTAAAATTACAAATAGGAAAAATGACCACTGTACGAACTAATACATGACATTTTGAGCTGACCGGCCATGAATAATTTATGGTGTACGAACTATTTGAGTGTACGAACTAATACAAGATTTACCGTATGATCATCATTTTCCTAATAAACATATGTTTTGGTTGCGTAAACGCACCCAAAACATATATCATTACAGACATCTAATCTATTATAAAAGACATAGGTTTAGATAAACAAAATTTTTGAGCGTAAAATTTAAAATATTTTCTTACCCATCAGTTTTAACATATGTTCTTTTGAGTACCCACAACAAATGTTTTGGTTGAGAAATAAGAAAATTATTTTTTGGTACGCACTCTCAACTAAAGGCCTGTAAAAGATTATCAACAGATCTTATTTTCTGCAACCATTGTGTCCAAAATTCATTTAGAATTAGCGAGTATTTTGAAAAATCAAAGTTCGAATTTTCAAGGTTTTACTGAATTATGCAAAAAATAACGTGGATATTTCTTCATTTGACAATGACACTAAACAGCTGGCTGCAAAGGTATTTATAAAACAATTTTTTTTTACCTCATTTCTATCCACTTCTACTATTGATTCCATCTCTCTAACTCTTGTCAGCAAAGTATTATGGGAGTCCTCTAGACTGGCTCTTAGACTATTTTCTGACTCCAGTGTTTCCCAAATTCATTTAGAATTAGCTAGTATTTTTAAAAATCAAAGTTCGAATTTTCGAGGTTTTACTGAATTATGCTAAAAATAATTACCTCATTTCTCTCCACTTCTACTATAGATTCCATCTCTCGAACTCTTGTCAGCAAAGTATTATGTGAGTCCTCTAGACTGGCTCGCAGACTTTTCTCTCGACTAATTTCCTCTTTCAGGTCGTTGATTCTTTTCTGTAACTTCTGTTGTGAAGTAGTCAGTTCTTCGGCGGCCATTGCAGCTGTCATCTAAGTTAAATTATAGAAAAGTCATATGACAAATAATTGAGACGTAAAATGGACCAAAAGGCATTGAGGTGAAGAGGGTGATTCTTTATGTTCCAGTCAACAATTTTCAGTTATGTCCGGATGATTCTTCCTGGGTTTAACCAGTACTAAGCAGGGATTAATGTGTCTTGCTCATGGACATAACACTGTGACGCCGGTGAGGCTTGAACCCGCAACCCCTCTATCACAAGTCAAGCACTCTGCCACTGAGCTCCCACACACATCAAATACTATATTGAACCAAGTTTAGCTCCTTTAACTCATTTAACTCTTTGCCTGGCAGCAGTGAATTTTGTTGTCTGCTGCTGATTTTTACAAACAGCTTGGACCCAGATCAGGCCCGACAGAGAGTCAGGCCTTATCTGGATCCAAACTTTTTCTATTCTAATAGTGTTCCTGAAAGAATCTTTTGAAAAAGTTGGTTATGAAAAAAATCAGCAGACGACAAAAAAGCATGACAAATTTCCCAGGGGCAAAGAGTTAACAAAGTGAAGGACAGCACGATGGTGGAACATTCAATTGCCATATTCAAACTTAGAAAGCTCATATTACAGTTTAACCATAAAAGCGCCAATCACAACTGCAGCAGAAGACTAATTTTGAGACATCTTTCCCAGCAGACGATTCTCATGAAAACTCATGCCTTATTCGTTATTTTTGAAAAAGCGGCAAAATTTGCAATTGTCGTCTGCTGCAAAATATAGGTGGCACTTTAGGGGTTAAGCTCATTTTGAGCTGTAAATGCAATATCATCTTCTAATTTCCAGCCAGTCAAGTGGTGCAATATCATTAATATTCATGTGTTCAATAAGTGGATAAAAACAGTGTGGATCCCGGTCAGATGGCTACATCAATAAATTATTTATCATATGACATTACTGATATTCAGTGGATAACGTCCTGTGATAAATAATGTCATGACCAAACGTTACATACCACTTCCGGCAGAAACAGATTCCGTTACAACAATGCAAATTTTCATTGAAATAAAAACTTTGAACGCAATAAAGTCACATTAAAAAGGTCATACGATAAACAGAATCTTACACTCTTTATCATATCATATTAAATTCATTAAACTCGCCAAAGGCTTGTTTAATTAAGTTCATATGAAATGATCACTCGTGTAAGATCCTCTATATAAAGGACCATCCAATCTGTTTTCTATCAAAGTTATCAATTTCATTCAATGGAATATCCTTTTTCTTCAATCCTGTTCGTTTCCTATATAGTTTAGGAATAATATTTTGAAATTTAAAACTAAGACCCATTAAAGTGTACATCTAGGAGATGATCAAGTATATATTTCGTGGGTTCAACGCAACACTGTCGTAACTGCAATTTTTTCAGAAATGTACTTTTTTGCAGTTTTGACCCTATAAAACATATTTACATAATCTGTGAAAATATCCTAAATGAGGTGTTAATATTTCTCCAGTAATAATAAATTAGTCATTTCGCCGTATCTCACAAGTGCCAATTCCTTTAACGCAACACTGTCGTAACTCTACATACGACACTGTTGCACTGAGATTTAGGCTAAACACTGTGTTCTTTGAGTGCAACACTGATGTAACTGTAACAGTTTCACATACATCACTGTTGCATTAATAACAATACATGTATTGATTAATTTGTTCAGTGCAATACTGTCGTATCTTAGCTATTTTGCTTGAATTTATGACATCATAACTGTAAAAATGACATCATACTGCATGTACATTCCTAATTAATACATAACAGCAAAAAAAATTGATTTGCCATTTCTTGTAAACTACCAAGAAAAGAGTTCTGCCCAAGACTTTGACACATCTTCAAGGGAGCACAATCTTCAAAAGGTTCAGGTTGGCATGGGCTAATTCTGAATTGTATTAAGCTTTTCTTGAGAAATGAACTATAAATAGTGAAGATACAAAAATTCAGCAATGGTGAACCATGAAGTTTAGGCCGAGATCAAATATGCATGGATACCCCTATGAAGATGTTCATCCCTTTATATAAATCAATACTAAGTATCATTACTCTAGCTGAGGTAGCCCCTTGAGAAATGTGCTTAAATACTGTTGTTTCAAAGATGCATAATAATTGGACTATACTATTTTTCATTGAAACTGGTAAATAACAGTAAATATATTACTGCAGTTAGAGATAGTTTAGGATATTTACTTGTATAAATCACCCATTACCTGGATTAGTTCATGTTCATTTTGTTTACAAAGATTCGTATCTACCTTTGAATAAACAGTATCAATAGTTACAAAGTCAGTGAACAATTAAATTTAGGTCACAGTCCAAATATGGATATCACATGATGTAGAAATGGTGGTTATCCCTAGATGTAAGTCAGTATCAAGTATCATAGCTCTTAAGTCCTAGAAGATCTGTTGTAAGATTGAAAATGAGACAAATGTTGATGGAATGACAAATTGGGTAGAAATGCTATGAAAATGGCAGTTATAGGAACCAAGAAATATTTTTAAAAAAGATCTTTGGCTGCATCTAAATTCTGGTGTTCGTTTTTATATGTACCACCATTTGTTTCACTTGTTAAGTTGATAACCTCTCGAGGAGACTGTGTTCCATTGTGGAGGGTTTGTTATGTTACATGTACTGGTAATAAATTGTTGGGCCTGATCTGGATCCAAACTGTTTAACACTCTGATGGTATTTTCATTTTTTTTTAAATGCCAATAAAATATTATAACAAAAAGCATACAAAATTAACCAGGGTGCAAAGAGGACACAAACACAAAACTTTGGTGGCATTTACCACAGTAGGGACAGTCAGTTTAAAAGCAACGGCTAGCTGATCAATATGCAATACGATCATCAGTTAGCAGACAATATTTTAACAGCTTCTTCAGTCTGTATCTCTAGACTTTGAAATAATTTTCAGCCTTCACTGGACCACAAAATAAGTTGACAGTCTGGTAATTCAACCAATGAGATTTTTCATATTTAAGTGCAAAATTCCAACTAAACCTGATTGGTTGAAATAAGCAAGGGAAAGTGATATCATATGGCACAGCTTCTTTAACCAGTATTGTCCATACTGTAAGGCAAACAACCCAGACTAAACTATATACCTTATCACCCTGCCTACCAAGAAGGGCAGGCTGAGCTAGACTATCTTGGTCTTGTTTACCCTCATTAGTAAATTGTCAGGAAAAGCATGTTTCCTACATAATACCCTGACCAGTAGGATGACCATAGCCTACCCTATCCCTCAAAACCATGCCCATGAGGTAGAATAAGTTAGCTGACCAAGCCTTACATTTCCTAAGCCCTACCCTAGACCTTACCAAATATCTTAGCTTTTCATACCTACCCTTTTATAATGGCCTACTATATGTAACCTTATCATAATAACAACACCCTACTGCTACCCACCTTACCCTAGCCTAGAGTAGGACTTGCCCATATCATATCCTAGGGTAGCATAAAGTGTAAAAGACTACCATACCACTTCACTGACCAGTGGATCTAGCATACACCCATACCCATCTCAGCACATCTCTGCTGGCCAAGTACGCAAGATCTAAAAACTGGTGGGGCTGCCTTACCAGTAGGTTGACCCTAACCTACCCTGACTGCCACTTCTGGTAGGCTATTTTTATCTTACTAGAAGCCTTTAATGTAACAATACCTTAACCCTTAAAGCGCCAAGAAAAAAATGCATCTGAAAAAGTTGTCTGCTGAAGTTGTCTGCTGCAAATAATTGCCTAACATAACTGATGAATTAAGTATAGAAGCAAACAGTGTGGACCCAGAACAGACTGCTCCTAGGAGCAGTCTGATCTGGGTCCACACTGTTTGCCATAGAGGCTTCTTAAACATTTCAGCAGACGAGAAAAGCAGACGACTCTTGTTGCGATTGGCGCATTAAGGGTTAACCTACCCAAATCAGCTCTGCAGTAGACTAGGCTACCCTAACCTAAGTTGGGATAACTAATAGGCAACCATACCTTACCCTACCCAATCCACCCAGCTAAGCTAGGCTATCCTAACCAAAATAATAGGGTGACCACACCTTGATTAATCTAGCCCACACAACCATTCATTTTGGACAGGTTAGACTGGGTTTCTCTATATATATATCCTAACTAGTAGAGCAGCCATACCATACCTCACCACACCCAATCCTGCCTGTCAGCAAGATAAGGCAACCCTAACCATATTTAATTAAGTAGGGTGACCATAGCTTAACCTATCCTACCAACCATGTCTGTCTGGTTCACTAGACTATGACACGGTAAGTAAACTAATAGGGCAATTGTACCTTATCCTACCCCAACCAACCCTACCTGTCAGGGGGGAGGGGGACATTACCTAAAAAATAGTGAGTATGATCAGGAAATACCACAATCACAAACTGCAGACAAACCCATGGCACCACGAAGAAGAGTCACACAACATTCAAGAGACACCAGGAAGACATACTAAGCAAAGCAACCAGCTCTCTCTTCCCCATCAAGATGATTGAAAAACTAGAGTGGACATAAAGTAACAACAAAACATTGTTAGACACCACAAACGAGAGCCAAGAGGTCAGTCCTTTCCCAGCAGGTGACCACAAAGCACATATAAACAGATGAGCACAAAGACATAGCAAACACAAGACAGAACAAAAACATGAAAGATCCACAAAAGTGGGGGGGACCTTCTAACTATTGCAATATATCATCATGGAGAAACACTACAATCAAATTAACACACTATGATGAAACAAAGAAAAGGGCTCACGACTCACAGATAGAGCTAAAGAAAACCTTAAGTTGAGCCACGGTGGGCCCAGCTAATGATAAGCATCATAACCCTATCCCACCCACCCTCATGGCCTGTCAGATAGACTACATACCCCACATAATCCTACTAGGCTAAATAAGGCTATCATAACCTCATTATCTTATGGTGACCATACCAGGTTGGACAACTAGGCTACTACCACTAGGGTAGGGTAGGCTAGGCTAGACCAGTCTCACATTGTTTTACATATTCCTTACCCCAGAAATTTTTCAGGGTGTTTGAAACTTATAATATTCACAGTTTTGAATTTAACAGTATTTATTAAATAGAATGGTATTTATGTACTGTACATCGCTTTCAACAATCTTTTGGTCATATCACTTGAATGTCTGGTTGGTCAATGGTCAGTTTTAATGATCTGCAGAATGATCATACCCACGACACTTGAAATATCATTCCATCCAGTGACATCATACTGACACTGGGTAGGCCAGTACCTAAGTTCTATCCTGTAAATCATAGTGCCAAATGAGGAGTAGCTGCACTACAATTTTATTGCATCTGCAGGCAGGGTGCTTGGTGGCATCCAGTTCTCCATCCATTTATCCTTCATTTTATGTGTCCCTCCGCAAAAAATTACATTGACCCTCTCAATGATCTAAGTAATGCATGCAACCATCAAGCCATGCTGAAGACATTTGCATGATGTCCCAACTGGGTTATCTCAAGCTAAATTTCATTATCCTTGGGATCTGGTAAAGAAAAAAAATCTTCCTGACCAGACCAGTGGCTATACAAGGCTAACCTCTGACACATACAACTATTAAACGTTGACCCTCACAATCTCATAAACTATAATGCATCCTCCTAGCTTTGCATCTTGACAACCTGACTTGACCATCCAGCTCTGAGTCTTAAAATGATGGATCAGCAGTTTTGATACAACTCCACATGGTAAAGTTTGAATAATATATTTAGGAAATTAAAAGGATGAAGACCCTCAATGGAAATATCATTTAAACCATTGTAATTTGAATCTGAGAAATGGCTAACTCACTCAGGTATGGATCAAATTCATTTTGAGTAATATTGTTAAAGCTATGGTCACCCAATGACAATTTGTACCAAATCATCTCCAAATTTTGCCAGTAAGTTTTTGACAAGATTTTTTTTACATTTTCCAAACATACTTAATGGTAAATCAAACTGCTCCTACAGGTAAATTTTAACTCTTTGCTCAGACTCATGGTGTTCAAAAATATAGGATCATTATAATAAACACAAAATGGAACAAAGTAAATAACTACTTTCCTTGCTAAATGAACATTGTAACAACTAAAAATAATATTTGTTTGGTGAAACCTTAAGAATACATAGCTCCAGTGCGGATAAACATCTTTTTTAGCTCACCTGAGCCATTGGCTCATGGTGAGCTATTGTGATCATTGGATGTCTGTTGTCCCTCATGTCGTCCATCGTCAACAATTGCTTCAAAGGACATCTCCTAAACTACTGGGTGGATTTTTACCAAACTTGACAGAAATGATCTTTATATGGCCCTCTTTAAAATTATTCAAATGGTTCTGGTCCTAACACAGGCTAAAAATAGATTTTCAATATAAAAACTTTAAAAAATCTTCTTGTCTGAAACCACAAGTTCTAGAGCCTTGATATTTGGTATGTAGCATCACCTAGTGGACCTCTACCAAGTTTGTTCAAATTATGACCCTGGGTTCAAAATGGCCCCGCCCTGGGGGTCACATGTTTTACTTGGCTTATATAGGAAAAACTTGAATAAATCTTCTTGTCTGAAACCACAAGGCCTAGAGCGATAATATTTGTAAGTAGCATCACCTAGTGGAACTCTACCAATTTTTTTCAAATTATGCCCATGGGGCCAAAGTGGCCCCGCCCCTGGGGTCAAATGTTTTACATAGGCTTATATGGAAAAACATGAAAAATCCAACAAGATTATTGGTACTTCTACATTGTTGGGTGGGGAAAGACTGGGCCGGCCCATTCTTTCCCCCCCCCCCACCATAATGCTTGGATCTTTCAATGTATTGTTTAGTCTTTCGGTTTATGTTACTCTTTGACTGTATCTGAACAATTTTGAATGACCCATTCCAAAGAGAGATCAAGTTTTTAAACCAACAAGTTAATTGGTACTTCTACATTGTGGGGTGCGGAAAAACTGGGCCGGCCCATTCTTTCCCCCCTCCAAAATGTTGGGATCTTTCTATTTATCCTCTAGACTTTTGGATTATGTTATTCTTTTGCTGTATCTGAACTCTCTTGACTTATACCAAGCAGAGAATCAAGTTTTCAAACCAACAAGTTTATTTGTAATTGTAGGGTGGGGAAAGACTGGGCCGCCCCATTCCTTCCCCCCTCCTTAATCTTTCAATCTTCTATTGATCGTTTCGTCTTTCGGTTTATGTAACTCTTTCACTCTATTTTAACATTTATGAAAGACCTATACCAAAGTGAGAATCAAATTTTCAATCCAACAAGATTATTGGTACTTCTACATTGTTGGGTGGGGAAAGACTGGGCCGGCCCATTCTTTCCCCCCCCCCTCCATAATGCTTGGATCTTTCAATTTATTGTTTAGTCTTTCGGTTTATGTTACTCTTTGACTGTATCTGAACAATTTTGAATGACCAATTCCAAAGAGAGATCAAGTTTTTAAACCAACAAGTTAATTGGTACTTCTACATTGTGGGGTGGGGAAAAACTGGGCCGGCCCATTCTTTCCCCCCTCCAAAATGTTGGGATCTTTCTATTTATCCTCTAGACTTTTGGATTATGATATTCTTTTGCTGTATCTGAACTCTCTTGACTTATACCAAGCAGAGAATCAAGTTTTCAAACCAACAAGTTTATTTGTAATTGTAGGGTGTGGAAAGACTGGGCCGGCCCGTTCTTTCCCCCCTCCTTAATCTTTCGATCTTCTATTGATCGTTTCGTCTTTCGGTTTATGTTACTCTTTCACTCTATTTTAACATTTATGAAAGACGTATACCAAAGTGAGAATCAAGTTTTCAATCAACCAAGATTATTGGTACTTCTACATTGTTGAGTGGGGAAAGAGTGGGCCGGCCCATTCTTTCCCCCCCCCCCCTCCATAATGCTTGGATCTTTCAATTTATTGTTTAGTCTTTCGGTTTATGTTACTCTTTGACTGTATCTGAACAATTTTGAATGACCTATTCCAAAGAGAGATCAAGTTTTTAAACCAACAAGTTAATTGGTACTTCTACATTGTGGGGTGCGGAAAAACTGGGCCGGCCCATTCTTTCCCCCCTCCAAAATGTTGGGATCTTTCTATTTATCCTCTAGACTTTTTGATTATGTTATTCTTTTGCTGTATCTGAACTCTCTTGACTTATACCAAGCAGAGAAACAAGTTTTCAAACCATCAAGTTTATTTGTAATTGTAGGGTGGGGAAAGACTGGGCCGGCCCATTCTTTCCCCCCTCCTTAATCTTTCGATCTTCTATTGATCGTTTCGTCTTTCGGTTTATGTTACTCTTTCACTCTATTTTAACATTTATGAAAGAACTATACCAAAGTGAGAATCAAGTTTTCAATCCAACAAGATTATTGGTACTTCTACATTGTTGGGTGGGGAAAGACTGGGCTGGCCCATTCTTTCCCCCCCCCCCCCTTTCAATTTATTGTTTAGTCTTTAGGTTTATGTTACTCTTTGACTGTATCTGAACAATTTTGAATGACCTATTCCAAAGAGAGATCAAGTTTTTAAACCAACAAGTTAATTGGTACTTCTACATTGTGGGGTGGGGAAAAACTGGGCCGGCCCATTCTTTCCCCCTCCAAAATGTTGGGATCTTTCTATTTATCCTCTAGACTTTTGGATTATGTTATTCTTTTGCTGTATCTGAACTCTCTTGACTTATACCAAGCAGAGAATCAAGTTTTCAAACCAACAAGTTTATTTGTAATTGTAGGGTGGGGAAAGACTGGGCCGGCCCGTTCTTTCCCCCCTCCTTAATCTTTCGATCTTCTATTGATCGTTTCGTCTTTCGGTTTATGTTACTCTTTCACTCTATTTTTTAACATTTATGAAAGAACTATACCAAAGTGAGAATCAAGTTTTCAATCCATCAAGATTATTGGTACTTCTACATTGTTGGGTGGGGAAAGAGTGGGCCGGCCCATTCTTTCCCCCCTCCAAAATCTTCAGATCTTTCTATTGATCAGTTACAATTGTAGTCTTTCGGTTTATGTTACTCTTTCACTGTATCTTAACTCATATGAATGACAGATTCCAAAGAGAGAATCAAGTTTTCAAACCAAACATTTTATTTGTACTGCTACATTGTGGGGTGGGGAAAGACTGGGCTGGCCCATTCTTTCCCCCCCCCCCCTCCCTCACCCTCCTAAATGTTCTGATCTTTCTATTTATCTTTCAGTCTTTCAGTTAATGTTATTCTTTTAATGTATCTGAAGACTTGTGAATGACTCATTCCAAAGAGATAATCAAATTTTCAAACCAAAAAGTTTATTGGTTATCTCCCTCCAAAGTGTTCCAACCTTTGTATTTTATCTTAGTGAATTGATTCTTCCAAATAGTGGGTTGGGGAAAGACTGGGTCGATTTTCCTTTAACCCATTCAAATAACCATTTTGAATTAAGAACATACTCATTTTGTTTTTTGAATAGGCTAACCATTTATAATCAAATCCTTCTACACCCTCTGCACTTTTGTGCTGTGTTGAGGGTGGTAGAGTTATAATACAGCAATTCAGAATGATATTTAATTTGATTTAACTGCACAATGACACATATATCATTTTCAAGCCTTTTCCGAAAAAATAACATGGGGGGAAAAAACTGACTGGGTGGGGGAAAAACTGACTAGTCAAATCTTTCCCCGGGGGAAAAAACTGACCGGTCAGTTTTTTCCCCGGGGAAAGAATGGGCCGGCCCATTCTTTCCCTGGGGAAAAAACTGACTGGGGAAAAAACTGACCGTCACACCGGTAGCCAGGCTCTTGGTCTGATGCATTTTCCAAAGTCCAAGGTCCAATAAGTGGGCAAGGACTGCATGGGTCAATACAAATTAAATTAATTGAATTACGACAATTTCTACATCTAGAGAAATGACCACTTATATAACTTTATATACCAGTGCACATTGTTTAAATATAAAACTTAAATGCTTCACCAAATCTATCTAAAGCCCATTACTGCTTGATAGAGTTGCACATCCAAAAGGCTCCTGAGTCTGTCGTTTGCTGATGCAAAGCTCATACTTTGAAGTGAGCCCAACTTTTTCACTCTAAATATGTCATTACATTCTGAAAATTCAGAAATTTATTCTCGCTTGCTGAGATTTTATAAACTAGGTATAATACTTTTCAGGAAGCAAACCTCTAAACATCTCATTTTGTAAATTTTAACCAAAAAAGTCTCTGTTTTTGCTAGTATTATCGTCCCAGCTATTATTCTGCTTTTTGAAACTTGAAATTTCTTATTTCATTGTTTTTCTATAACTCATTGTAATGAATTATGTACCTGAAAAAGCACTACTATCTCTACCTTTTCCCTACATTTTCCAAATTGTTATTCCTAATTTTTCCCTACTTTTTTTGTTGAAGGGCCACTTGAAAGCCTGAAAGCTTAAATAATTTTACATTAAAGTATTGCAAACAGAGCCACTATGTAGAGAAAAATGACCATTTTTTCCTGTATTACCCATTTAAGCTGGTTAGTCCTCTTTGTCGCCTGAATGATGCAGGCAGTTGCGGCTATTTAAATGCGATACTATCCTAGTTTATTAATAATAATAATTTAAAGGTTACCAATATTTATAAATAATTTTTAGGTGGCCAAGTTATTGATAATAAAGATGGCCAATATGAGTATTAAAGGTAGCCAAGATGGTAGAAACATTCTACTACATGTGAATTGGAACACAAACTATGAAATTGCCATATTTGTAAATTTTTCTCTAAAATGCAGCAGTTTTGCAATATATTTTATGTTGATAATTTTAATAAATTAAATGCAACACTGTCGTAACTTAAATATAATCACTTACAGCAGTGTTGCTTTGAAATTAGAATTAAAGACAGCAACTAATATAGAGCAACACTGTCGTAACTTAAGTTATGACAGTGTTGCACTGAAGCCCCAAGACAAAAAATAGATTGTTGGGTTGGAAAACTGTTGTAAGTGAAATTATTGCAAATATCTTTAAAAACAAAACAGTAACATTTAAAATAACATTAGTCATCAAATTCAAATGACTTTTAACAGATTTAAATTAGAAAATTTTAAAAAATAATATAATAGCCGAGATAGAAACATGTTTTTTAACTCTCCTGAAAAATTTCATAAAAGCAAGATACGACAGTGTTGCGTTGAACCCACGATTTGTTCAATTCCCATCTGTATTGTTTGTAATTATTTGTATTTTGTATGTACATGTATCTATTTAAGAAATAAATAAGTTTAAACCAAAATGTACATGTATATAGATCATCTGAATTAGCATATCAATCTGGATGGAAGAATCCATTAGTCTAAAAAATAATTGACTTAGGCCTCCAGAAAAGTGGATGTGATTAAAAATTTACTTTCTTATTTCTCCCTCAAACCATATATTTCTCCCTCAAACCATACATTATGCAATACTTTCGGCCTTCATTAAGCTACCATTTTCCATTAAGCCCTTTGTTTTGTCTATTTTTAGTGGCCCCTTAAAACAGGTTCTACTGTAATTTTTTCTATTTCGGAACTTTGTTTAACTTACTCTTGTTTCTGAGGCATCGCCAAGAACCTTCTGCAACTCACGGATTTCTGACTTAGCGCGCTCCTTCGCTTTAGACTCTGTGCTGACCTCTTCCCGTAAGTATTCAATCTGACGAGTAAGTTTACCAATTTCTTGCTCGTAAGCCTCTCTGGTTAGCTGCAATTTCTCTTTAAAGTCTGCCGACTGTTTCTTGCTTAGACTCACATCACCTTGGTAATTCACAAAATTGAGCTTAAGGCTTTGCAGAATGCTCTCATTTTTACAAACTCGTGACACCAAACCTTCATAATTGTTCTTAAATTCTTCAAAGTTTTTCTCATTTAACAGTTTATTTGGTGTGTATGATGTATAATCTCCATATCTATCTTTTGTAGGTTTTTCTGGGCTGACTCCGAGACTTTGTAAATGATTCAAGAGTTGACGTGTGTCATCTTCCGCAGCCATTAACCGGCTCTGCAACATCCCATAGGTCTGCTGGGAAGGATTTGCCTGGACCGAAAGAGGGGGGATAACTGACCGTGACGACATATTTTTGTTGTCTTGTCCTAATCTCTTCAAACTGCAACTATTTTTTCATAAAAATTTTCAAACATGTCAGTTGCACATCATAAAATACCACATTTTGAAATGAGTATCAGTAATTAACATAGAGTTAAAAATCACTTGAGTGTTATTACCACTACATTTCTTTCAGCTTATAGTAATATGCAGCATTTCAGTAAAACAGCAAGAAACTGTTTACAAGTTATAAGTGACCCAAAGCTCCTGACGTGTGCCTCATTCAGTCAAAATGAATGATCTTCTTTTCTTGAAATTCCATTTTCAACATAGCAACATGTATCTGAAAAATAATGAGAAACAATTTTAGCCCATAATCCACCACCAAAGTTTGCAGCAGATGACAATTCAAAAATTCTATTCCTACTTTTCAGGGCTTTTTCCTGCAATTTTGGGAAAAAGCCCCGGCCAAAATTGGCAAAAAATGATCAACTTAACATAAAAATTGGGAGTAATAAACGGCATAGAACAAAACAAGGGTAGCAAAATATATCCTCAAAATCAAGTTTAATATTTTAGATTGAAGTATGCCTAGCATACCACTATAGCACAAGTGTTTAAGTATCATTCTGATATGGGGTCATTGTTTCTCATTAGTTTTAGTGGTCTCTAAAAAAAGTAAAAAAAAAAAGTAAAAAAAAAATTAATTTTTTTACTTTTCTTTATTTGGAAAAAACGGGCATGGTATTGGGAAAAAAGGTGGCTATTTCGATTGGGAATGGGGCCAAAATTCGACCCCTAGAGATGGGCAGAAAATCCCCTGAGTACTCAGTGCTCACTTATAGGAGTGTTTGTACTTATTAGGTCAAATACAAAAACTTGGTTTGAGCAAAAAATAGATTAAATTTGAGTATAAGTAACAAAATGCCCCAGTCATAAAAATTTACTGAACTTGAATTATTAATACTATAGATAATACATACCGGGTACTAATCTTAATTGATTATCAGGATATAAATACCAAAGTTATCAAATTACACAGTTCTTGTGTCATCAAAGTACAAATGTATTGGCTTAAGGCCAGATTTTTTTTATTAGTTGATTTACGGGAATTTTTTTTTTAAGATCTAGGGTCGGGGGGGACGAAAAAAAAATAAATAAAAAAGCTCTGAAAATGACCAGTTGACTGGTCATTTTCAGAGCTTTTTTTTTTTTTTTCAGAGTTTTTTTTCTCTTTTTTTTCTTTAATATCTCCAGAAAAACAGTAAAACTAGTAAGGTAATCTTTAAATATTTCATAATTTTCCTAAAAATCTGGACAGGACAATCACTTTTAACAGTGTCACTCTCAAAAATGCACAGACAGAACCTCAAAAAAATATTATTTTTTTCAACCAAACAATAAATTTTTAGAGACGGCGTATAAAATAAAAAAAAAATTCTAGAAATTAAATTTTATTTTTTTCCTACTTTCCGGAAAATTACAGTAGGAGGGTTCGTAAATCAACTAATAAAAAAATTCTGGCTTAAAGATATAAAGGCAGGCATTCAGTTAAGAGTGCGTAATTAAAATCAATTTTCTTATTTCTCAACCAAAACATATGTTGTGGGTACTCAAAAGAAGTCTCTATGAGACAGTTCTTTTGAGCACCCAAAACAAATGTTCAAACTGATGGATAAGAAAATATTCACAATTTTGCTCTCATTTTTTTTTTTGCTTAACTGGACTATTTAATCAAATATTCAGGTATAATAGAATGTGAAAAGTTGTACAGGGACCAAGCTGGCCCAGAATTTTAGGGAGAAGTGACTTCTCCCTGCAGGACAATTAGGGAGAAGTGACAGTCAGATAGGGAGAAGTTATAGCGCAAAACTACGACATTTTCTGTCAATTTAGAAGCAAATCAGCCATTACACATACTATTGCCATTTAATGGAAGGAGAAACACGATGCAGTGGTAGTAGATTGTCTGATAATGTCACCACAGCTTGCATTTGTGTGGTGACAGAATGAAAATGAGTCTCCCTAAAAAAAAAAAAAATTTTTTTTTTTTTTTAGGGAGACTCCCACTTCTCCCTGGGTCCCATTTAGGGCGACATTTCGGCCCCCAGGGCGACCATTTCGCCCTAGTCGCCCCCTAGCTTGGTCCCTGTTGTATCCTTCTGGGATGATCTATATTTCCAAGACAAGACCGACATTGATCATACAGATCATCTTTGTCCTAAAAAGTCAATGAAGAATATATTTCAAACCCTGAAGACATGATTCTGGGACAAGGACATCATTTTTTGTCTTGTGCATAGAATTTTATGAACCATGCAAAGTCATACCTGCTAATGACATGGTAACTTTCCGGAATAAATATATATATTCCCTTTTCAGGAAATGATAAGCCTACCAAATAATGCTTTCAGAGGTGTTTTCTCCTTTCAATCTCTCAGAGAACTGACCCTGCTCGGAAAGGCCTTTGTTCTTTTATAGCTACAGTAAAACCTGTCTTAAGCAGCCATTCTAAGAAGACAAAAAAAGATTTCAAGACCATTTTCGCTTAATGCAGGTAAAAAGTATTGCAGAATGCTCCCATGGAGCATTCTGCAGTACTTTTGACCTGCATAATGCCATTAGGCTACCACATGACTTCAAGACTTTTGTTTTGTCTATTTTTGAGTGGTCGCTTAAGAAAGGTTTCACGGTACTGTTATCATAAGTGTTATGTGATACATTATCATTCAACCAAGCAAACCTACTGGTGAAATGAGCAGCATTGAATATAGACAGACATTGCACTAGTTTGACTTCCATGTTGGGGGCTTGGGGCTCTAAAAGTGAAAAACCAATATTCTTACATCAGCTTACCTTGAGTTTCAAGACTGCACAGCTTTACCTGTTTATTCAATATATCCTGCTTATAAGCTGAGGTCCTCCCTTTGTTCCCCTCCCCCCACCTCCCCTGGCTACATGTAGTATGTGTGACAGAGGGCCAAACTTCGGCCCCATTCCCAATAGAAAATAGCCACCTTTTTTCCCAATACAATGTGTCTAAGTCTATGCGCACACGTCTGAGCTTTTGTAGAAGCAACAACAACAACGTTGATTTGAGAAGAAAAAGAAAACTTTCAACTTCGAAATAAATTTATTGTAGAACCTTGTAACATGTATGGTGTTTATCTATTCATATTTTGTTTACTTAGTTTCTGATTGACCCAGATATTGGAGAAATTGATGGTAAATAAGTTTTTGTAAACAAGGTATTTATTTGGTTATAAGAATTTTCTAGAATGATGACTAATCATCTAGAACCTAAAGAAGGTACTGGAACCTTGGAGAAAAGACCAGAACTTACTAGAATTTTCTTTTCCATGCAAATAGAAACTTTGAGTAGGTTCTGAAATTCAGTAGAAGTTTGTGGAATTTTCAAGAATGAATAAATATAGCATATGATATAATAGTCTTTCTTGACTGTTCTAGAACTTTCTTAAAGGGTATATATAAGAGTAAATTTTTCATAAGGACATCTTTGAAATAATTTCACCTTTTAAAAGTCTAAACCTTTTGTGCTGGAATTCTATATTGGAATAATTGGTGTTTAACTTATTCATTCAGGATTACTTTGGATTATTCAGTTTTGGATTCAGACTTCATGTTCATTTGGATTTATCTTCAAAATCTGGGATCAGACTCTGCTTAAAGACTTGTGTTGATAAATATTCTGAGGGACAGTTTGGACATACAAGGTATTGTAAATTAGACTTTCTTTGATTGTATAACTATTTTCCATTGCTTATTGTAAATGATAATTTTTGTTTTTAATAAATTTGTTAAATTTTAAAAGTGCTTTTTGCTGACTTTCCAAATAGCTAAATTTTGGTTTCCTGAATTCTTTTCTAGTTACGCCTGGCACGTAACAACCTCATTTCATAATCGGTGCCAAAATGATCGAAAGCTGGCGAAATGTGATGCGAATTTTGTCACGTACACTTCTTTTTCACGTGCAGGTGTCGGCATACTTCATATGAATTACACCATGGGAGAAAATCTGGACAAATAGCGCTGATTTTCAACGCTTTTCTATTATAACTAGCACACCACCGTGAAAAGCCTGCCCTATGCTACCGGTCGTTTTTGACAGTTTAAACGTGTCCTCACCTGTTAAGCCCGACTGTAATGTTTATATAACAGTGCAATAAAATACACGTTGCGACCCCGTGGCTATTATCTGATCCACCGTGAATCTGTCACCTGTATTGCCCAGTCTCATTCTGTCGGTGGATGTCAAAGTGTCGGCACCATGGGGACACCATGCGTCACTCTAGGTCACCTCCATCGTGACTAGTGACGAATGGTAATTACTCGTTTGGTCTACTGTATATTGAACCTAGCTTTGCTTTTTGAAGAAAAATCACAGATATGCAGATAAATAATGGAGATATGATTATTTAATCTTCAACATACGTCAGTATTGAAAGCTCAGTCTTGACAGCGTAGTTCCAATATAAACATTTAAACGTATTTCAGTTACTAGTCCATGTATACTGGGTCCGAGATAATTACAGTCATGTCCCCTAACATTGCCCGTCCCCTAACATTGCGCACTAGCCTAGGTGACTATGCCACATTTAATCAGATAAAATCTTTTTTGATATTTAGTATCAGGCTGCTTTTGGAAAGAGAAAAACGGCAAAAGGTTTTCACTTTAAGCTTTCACTGCTGAGCAGGGGGGAGGATTTCGACAAAAATTTGCAAAAGTTGATAAAAAAATTCAGACCTAAATTTCAAATGACCCAGACTTCAAATCATTATTTTGAATCAAGTTTTTGTTGACAAAAATTGTTGAGAACAACCTTGGGTTACTTTCCCTGGAATATTTTGTAAAAGCAGTTCATTACAGAGAAGTTATTGAAAATTTTGCAGAAGGTGCGCAATGTTAGGGGACTATTTTCGCTATCCTAAAACAGGGGGGTTGTGCACTTCAAATCAATGTTGCTAGAGATCGGGAAAATATTTTTCATTTTGAACTCTATGTAAATAATATATATAGATTACTTCATTTGGCTGTGCACACTTTTTCAATTTTGTTTCTTTCTTATTATATCCAACGGAGGTTAAAAGGCTTAAGTGCGCAATGTTAGGGGCCTTCACCGTACACGTGACAATTTGGAAAGTTGAACAGATCATAAATGTCATGTTTATTCTTCAGAAATATTTGTAATTACTAGAGTAAAACCGGGGTTCATCAGACACTTTTCGAGATCGCTACTTTAAATTCGGATATCACCGGTTGTTGTCGCATTGGATGACCGCAATGGACATCGCATTCAAGTGTGTTCAATACGTTGTCAAAGGGAGGCAAATCTAGCGTGTTTAAGCTCATGTAGATAGAGTAATAAGCCTTCAAAGAGCGCAGGGTATTAAAGGGGTGGATCGGACAGCCATCGGGGTTCATCGGACAGGCATTGGGGTTCATTGGACAGATCAAATTAAGGGGGAAACGCCACGTACAGATGATACAAAACATCATACTGTTGTAGTAAATACTCAATACAACAATTTAAATCGTCAGGTGATCTGTCTAATATTCCAAACAATCATTTTCTCCATATGCGGAGGCTAGATTACATCACAGTTTTGACCCAACGCAACCACTCCTAATCGGCTAAAATGACAGTTTCACACAACATTGGATCAACACAAATACATTGATTTGAAGCTCATTTAATGCTGTGGCATGAGAACTAATCAACCCAGGTAAGAGTAGCTCATCAATTTAGAGTGATAAGTATCCTTTGAAGACCGCATAACTTAATTGTATCATAATTAGAAGTGTGAAGCATGTCTGAATTCGAAAATAGTTTGAATTGTTGATTGAAAGTTTCCTCTATAAAGCAAGTGAGTATGACCAGGAAATACCACAATCACACACTGCATACTGACCCACGACACCACGAGGAAGAGCTACAGAACACTCACAGTCACAATTTAAAGGCACCAGGAAGATAACTAAAATAAATCAACCAGCTTTCTCTTCCCCATCAAGCTGATTGCAAAACTAGGCGGACATAAAGTAAAACAAGCATTAAACACAGAACCCCCATAAAAATGGGGCAACAATAAACAATTATTTACAACAACAGAAACACTTCCTTAGAACGGACAGCAGCCAAAGCTATCAGATGGGGAGAGGGGAGTAAATACAGTTTTATGGTAAAACCATATTCTTGCTTACACAAAGCTGGTGTATGCAGACATTAGGCCTAAAGAACTGAATGTTCAGGATACAGGCCTACCTCGCTAGGGTATATTGTGAGGATAATGGCTATGGTGAAAATAATTATGTTCGGTTTTAATCAAGATTCATAAATGTGTATCTTTGTCTTTCTATAAAAAAAGTAATCATGCATGATGATTTGGCTTTATTCTTGAAATGCAAACATGTAGGTGGATGTTCGGTTTTTTTTTTTAGCTAATGCTCCAGTACATGTGCGGGTCCAGAGGGGGGATAGGGGTCCGGACCCCCTGGAAAATCATAAGTATATGGGTTTCTATACAAATTAGCATTTAGCCCCCCCCCCGCCCTGGAAAAAGTTGGACCCCCCCCTGGAAAATGTTGGACCCCCCTGAAAATGTTGGACCCTCTCTAAAACCTTGGGAAATTATAGTTTTCTTTGAAATAAACCATTGATAAACCACTGTAAAACTGTAAAATAAGTTGAGGACTTAAAAAACGTTGTCAGAGCTGTATTCTGGCAGTCGGGCCTGGACCCCCCCCCCCTGGCAAAAATTCCTCGATCTGCGCATGCAGTACGTCCCAGTCAATAATTTTTCACTCATATGGGACGTTTTCCCGCCTTCTTGAGTTGAACCAGTACCACACTGAGCCACTGTTGCGCTCCGAGCTAGAGAGAGAGAGAATCGACAGACAGACAGATAGATAGCATTTTTTTTATCAAGACAAGTCGGCTGGTGACACTAGCTGTTACTATCATATATATTGTCGCAAGATGCCTTTGTAATTTTTAAAAAATAAATAAATACCAATACTTATATATTAAATGACAATAGTAAGACATATATAGCCTGTAGTTTGGAAAAAAGAGACAGAAAGGGGGGCCTGTAATCTCGAGCTTGAGTTGCACTGTACCTCGCACTGTACTGTCCGATGAACCCCTCCGTAAAAAATCGACGGTGATAACTTGAGGGGTTCATCGGACAGCTTGTTCGCCCTATTTATCTGAACAATTGGCGGATATAAATGAATAAAACAAACACTTTTATCTTCATCTAATATTTATTTCACGACAAAAATCAATTTCAGTCACAAATTTAGTGTAAAAACCGGGTCCATGTATTCACCGGATCGGGCCTAATCACCGGATCTGACCGGATCGGACCCGAAATTGGCCTATTCCTTTGCTTAACTGATTGTTTTTTCTTTACAAGAATGATGTGCATAAAAGATTATGTATTTAATGCAATTTGTATGCACTTGAATATATTAATATTGATATAAACGACAAAAAAACAAACAAACATACCCAACGGACCCTTTTTGCAATGGTCAGCTATCAATTCACACCTGTTGTGTTTTACATAAAATGACATGCGCAGGTCTATCCTTTGTTCAGTATAAAGAAACCAATTTTCCTCAAATTAAAACTAGCCATTTTTGGTACAGACGTCATTAATTTGATCCTAAAACACTTTACAACATAAGATAATTATATCATAGCGTTATTTGACCATTTTTGGGCCCGATCCGGTCAGATAGTAGCTATCGTCTCCGATCTTGATGATCCAGACATCATTGTTATGATCATATACTTACTTTATAAACATAATAATAATAAAAAATGTTTTAAAAATGAGCTAAATAGCCAATTTCGGGCCCGATCCGGTCAGATCCGGTGATTAGGTCCGATCCGGTGAATACACGGACCGTAAAAACCCTTTGGACAGGATGTTAAAGTAGACCGGTGACGAATCTCGATGTTTTTTTTCGGCGCCATTTTGTAAAAATCCCTTTTAAACAAGGCGTGTTTTTTTTGGAGTTGGCTTTTATCCAATGAGAACACAGCGTTATGACACGCGCTATGCAAATTTTTAGTGCAGTATCAGACAGAAGATTGGTAGCAAAAACAAATAGATAACTTCTTTCTGAACAAGTGTCTGTCGGAAGAGCTGTAAAGCTGACGTAAAACAACCTGTCCGATGAACCCTGCCGTCCGATGAACCCCGGTTTTACTCTATGGTAATAACATAACTTGGATGCTACCAAGTACACATATGCTATTCTTTAATCGCGTGGTGAGTGGTAGCACACACGCTTTATTTCTTTTCGAAAAGCTATTTCTTGTAATGAACTATGAAATTTCAAGGAACTGTCTGAACACATTTCCACACACTTTTTCCATTGCTTATGGCATTCAAACAATTCACCATATCTACATTAATTGCTGGTTCCCGCTTTACAGGTGGTCAGTAATGGAAAAACAGGTAACCAGTACCCCCCCAATACCTGGAAATGGGGGGGTTCTGGTTACCTGTATTTACATTACTGACCACCTGTAGACAGGGAACCAGCAATTAATGCAGATATGGTGAATGCTATAAAGTGCATGGTAAGTGTTATAAACACATTTTGCAATGAAATCTTGATATAAAGCAAACCTTTGCACGTTTTCCGTTGATAAAAACCTGTTTTTACTTGTTGTTATGTTCATCACTCGGCACAAAACTGCTACGGCTTTTATCCTCAGAGCGGTCTCAAAGTAAATTTGATCCCGTGTAGAATATCCGGTGCGTTTTGTATGTCAACAGCCAGCTGGTGTCAGATAAACTTGATACTTTATCTGTGTCAAGGTCTGTCCGTTTGTTCAAAATACACATGGCGAAAGTTTTAGTAGGATAGAAATTACAAGGAGGAAATAGCCTTATCTAAAGAGCTCTTACCTGTCTTAAATTTTACTCTTTCCTTTTTTCTTTCTATGAGGGATAGATAGATAGATGGGGTCGGGTCTGGATGGGGGGGGGGGGGGGGGGGGGGGGGTCTGGTATTCACTATTCATTAAAAATTTAGCCCATTATTCATCTCATTAAAATTTTGGGTTATTCATTAATATCAGACCAATTATTCATTTAAAGTAAGAAAGGTGCAAAGAAATCTGCATGATTATTCACTATTCATTAATTTTTTCAATTCATTAAAAAAATAGGATTATACATTAATTTATAGGCCCACATTATTCACTAATCATTATACCCCATCCAGACCCTCCTTTATCACTAACCACAGGGGCCTATGCGCCTTTATCATATTTTTATAAGTTTTAGGGACCTAGGTATGTATTTTGTGACAACATACATACTGTATCATTTTTTTAAGTTTTAGGGACCTACTAAGGTTTGTGACAATATACACTAGCTGTACCTCCTAAAACTTAAAAAAAATACGATACAGGCCCCTGTGTCAATAACCCTAAAGTAAATGAATCAGAATTTTATGAAGACTTTTGTCGAATATACATATATCTGCAAAGGCATGAGAAACCATCCATTCAAAGTTTTTCTGGTATTCACTATTCATTAAAAATTTAGCCCATTATTCATCTCATTAAAATTTTGGGTTATTCATTAAAATCAGACCAATTATTCATTTAAAGTAAGAAAGGTGCAAAGAAATCTGCATGATTATTCACTATTCATTAATTTTTTCTATTCATTAAAAAAATAGGATTATTCATTAATTTATAGGCCCACATAATTTACTAATCATTATACCCCATCCAGACCCTCTTCTATCACTAACCACAGGGGCCTATGCGCCTGTATCATATTTTTATAAGTTTTAGGGACCTAGGTATGTATATTGTGACAACATACATACTGTATCATTTTTTTAAGTTTTAGGGACCTACTAAGGTTTGTGACAATATACACTAGCTGTACCTCCTAAAACTTAAAAAAAATACGATACAGGCCCCTGTGTCAATAACCCTAAAGTAAATGAATCAGAATTTTATGAAGACTTTTGTCGAATATACATATATCTGCAAAGGCATGAGAAACCATCCATTCAAAGTTTTTCTGGTATTCACTATTCATTAAAAATTTAGCCCATTATTCATCTCATTAAAATTTTGGGTTATTCATTAAAATCAGACCAATTATTCATTTAAAGTAAGAAAGGTGCAAAGAAATCTGCATGATTATTCACTATTCATTAATTTTTTCTATTCATTAAAAAAATAGGATTATTCATTAATTTATAGGCCCACATAATTTACTAATCATTATACCCCATCCAGACCCTCTTCTATCACTAACCACAGGGGCCTATGCGCCTGTATCATATTTTTATAAGTTTTAGGGACCTAGGTATGTATATTGTGACAACATACATACTGTATCATTTTTTTAAGTTTTAGGGACCTACTAAGGTTTGTGACAATATACACTAGCTGTACCTCCTAAAACTTAAAAAAAATATGATACAGGCCCCTGTGTCAATAACCCTAATGTAAATGAATCAGAATTTTATGAAGACCTTTGTCGAATATACATATATCTGCAAAGGCATGAGAAACCATCCATACAAAGTTTTTTTTAACTTTTTCAAAAATAATTTAACCCCTTTCTGACGATTCTTGACAATTGTCGTCTGCTCTCTCTATTTTGGATATGTACTTTGGTGACCTGTATTGCAAACAATATGTATCCCAATCAGCAGTCTGATTAGGGTTCATAGCGTTAATGCTTCCGTGATAAAATTAGACTAAATTTAAACTTGCATTTCAATATGCAACAGATGTAATGAGCAGATGACATTTTCTGTACAATGAACATATTTAGCACACTGAGTATGATTTATCATTTTTTTTAAAAAAAAAAACCCTTGTAGTTCCAGCTCAGCTGACATCAGTAAAAGCCAGCTGATCTGGATCCACATTGTTTTCAAAAGAGGTAAATAATAGAAATTTGAAAAAAGTTAATGGTACAGTGCGTTTGTTGGGTCAAAAATGTTGTGGAACATGGGCCTTTATTTCAGGGGTACAAGGGCCAAAATTTGAGAGGGACTGGAAACAAAGACATTTATATTGGGAACAGGCATGACAAAATTGGGATTAGATTTTTTAAGTGGGAATTTAACACACCACTTTATTTCAGGGGAACAGGTACCCTAATCCCTGGGAGGGTTTTCTCTTGGAAGCATCCAACTGAGATATATGCTTCCTGTGAGTAAAACAAAGCTTTGTTATTGGTTTTATTATAAATATTATGTTGTCACTGTCATTAGTATGTTTGGTTTGATTCTTTATGTAACAGTCAACAATTTTTCAGCCATGTTGGGACAGGTCTTCTGGGGCTGAAACAGTACCAAGCAGCGGATAAAGTGTTCCCCTCAAGGACACAACACACTGACTCCGCCGGCAGTGAAGCTCAAACTAGCAACCATTTGCTCCCCAGTCTAAGGCTCTACCAACTGATTGCCAGCCACTGAGCTCCATCACTGTCATTAGAGATCACCTATAGTATTGTTTTTTTTTGCTATTCTAGCTTAACTCTTTGCCTACTAGAGTAGTCGGCTGATACCCTTTGCAAACAGTTTGGAGCCAGGTCAGGCCCGACAAACCCAGAGGGGGTACTCTGATATTTCATACATACGTAGGCTCGGGTCATTTTTTTGGGGTTAAAAATTTTGAATCTCAAAATTTTTTTGGGTTTTCGGAAAAATTAATATATTTTTGGGGTATGAAGATTTTGTGGATATTTTTTTTTGGTCATCTCAAATTGGACTATATTGAGGGGTCATTTCTATGCATTTTAGGATATTTTCTTAAGGTCAAGGTACAGAATGGGGGATATTTTTTGGGGGTAGCTAAAATTTCAAATATTTTTGGGGGTGCTTGAAATTCCTGATATTTTTTGGGGGTGAGCGGTAGATGCTGGGCCCGAGCCTACATATGAAGAAAAAATTAAAGCAATTACCCTGGGCCGACAAAGTGTTGGGCCTGATCAGGATCCAAACTGTTTGACACTCTGATGGTAACTATATTCATGAAAGAATTTTTCAAAAAGGTTGATTAAAAATTAACCCAGTTGGAAAAGAGTTAATTCCTGTTTCAGATAGAATAGCCTGAAACATGGCAGCCAAGATATCAATAACGGAAGTTAACAAACTGTCATATGAAGATTTTATTTCCAAGTTTGGAAATGTTGTTGAACACTGTAGCCTATGTGCTGCTGCAGTGTGGAGAAACCGGCCATTCAAAACTCTGGAATGTCTGAAGTCTTCTATCAGTGAATTTTTAGACCAGTTGCCTTTGTCAGGTAAGAATGTGTGAATGGAAGTATTAAATATAATTATTATTTAATTAAATAAATAATTTGTAGTCCTGTTTTTTTGTATCCTAAGAGTACAGAACATTTTAATGAGGGTGACATAACTTAATTTATTACAGTTATTGCCCTTGATTCACATATATCTTGTTAGCAGAGTATCATATTAAACTTTTAAGAGCTACATTCTTGAAACTTGGTAAACTCACAAAAGATGAGTAGTGAATAACTTGATTAACTTTTGAATAAATGTCAGAGTTATGGCCCTTGTTGTTTTAAAAATAATTACAGCCTTATGGACAAGCATATAAGTTGGGGCACAGTTTCACAAACACAATTTCAAGTTCTAATTTTAGTATTACATGTAGCTGTCGGGAATAAAGATGGTGCATGCTTTTTTGTTATTGCTGATTTTTTTTAAAAATTATTCCAGCATAGTGTTAAACAGTTTGGATCCAGATCAGGCAGGACATTTTGTTGAGTCTGATTTGGGTCCAAACTGTTTGCAAAGGTTATCAGCAGACAACACTGGTAGGCAGAGTGAGTTGTTCGAATATTTAGAGTAAGTGTGTTGCTGTATATGATCTAACATTTTGAATACTTTTCTCTTTCTGTTCTTAGATAAAATGTTGGCTTTCAGAAATGCCTGTCAGAATAACAAACAGGGAAGACCGTGATCAGACTGCTTCTGATGAAATCTGGATCTGCACTAGTTGTCTAGGCCCTTTTGGCAGGCATCTAGTGTTCGAAATTGAAGAAGTGGTCTGGTCTGGGTCTGCACTGGTTGTCTAGGCCTTTTTGTCAGGCAATTAGTGTTTTGAAATTTTAGAACATTTACCATTGTGAGACTCAACAGTTACTGTGTATAATCTCCTGACAGTGTACATTTGAGCCGTGACATGTGATTTCCAACAATGTAGCATTTTGACAAGTGAAGACTCAGACGAGCCTGTGCAGCCTCCTTTTAAGCTTAGAAACTCCAAATGATGTTCGGTCAGTAGTTTAACACTCAGAATATTCAAGCGACTAGCAAAGGCTCTGATCAGGCTGCGCATATGCGCAGGCTGATCTGAGTCTCTGCTGGTCGCACATACCACATTGTTGGAAATCTCATGTCACGGCAAATTATATTTGCAGGTAAGGAAGGAGTCTTGAGGCTTCACCCAGATTTAGCAGGTAGGCTGGCTGCCGCTGGACAGCTTACTAGTGAGTCAACGAAGGAACAGTCAGCAGCGGGACTACATCTAATGACAGAAGACGAACGTCGTAGAATGTCGTACCTCAACGAACAGTATAGGCAGAAGTTTGGTTTTCCCTTTGTGATATGTGCCAGGGAGAATAAGAAAGACGCCATTCTTCAGGGTCTAGAGAGAAGACTTGATCATTCAGCTGCTGATGAGGCAGTTACCGGTGTGAATGAAGTGAAGAAAATATGTCACCTAAGACTTGTTGATATTGTTGATGCAAATTCAGAAGCAAAATTGTGATTTACCATAGGAATATTTTGAGCGTAAAAATGTGATTATTTTTCGATCAGTCAGACTTAACATAAAATGTGGGTGCTCAAAGAAAATGTCTCATTGAGACGGTTCATTTGAGTACCCACAACATATGTTTTGGTTGGGAAATAAAAAAAAATGATTTCCTGCTCTTACCTGGAGTCCTGATAGATGGAGATTTATAAGCATTAATTTCATAGATGGAGATTTATAAACATAAAATTTAAAGATGGAGATTTATAATCATTATTTTCATATATCCAGATTTATAAGCATTAATTTATTAGATAGAGATTTATAAGCATTAATTTCAAGATGGAGATTTATAAGCATTAATTTCGTAGATGGAGATTTATATATTTATATCATAGATCCAGATTTATAAGCATTAATTTCATAGATGGAGGTTTATAAGCATTAATTTCATAGATGGAGGTTTATAAGCATTAATTTCATAGATCCAGATTTATAAGCATTAATTTCATAGATCCAGATTTATAAGCATTAATTTCATAGATCCAGATTTATAAGCATTAAGTTCATGGATCCAGATTTATAAGCATTAATTCCATGGATCCAGATTTATAAGCAATCATTTTATAGATCTAGATTTATAAGCATTAATTTCATAGATCCAGATTTATAAGCATTAAGTTCATGGATCCAGATTTATAAGCATTAATTTCATAGATCCAGATTTATAAGCATTAAGTTCATGGATCCAGATTTATAAGCATTAATTCCATGGATCCAGATTTATAAGCAATCATTTCATAGATCCAGATTTTTAAGCATTCATTTCATAGATGGAGATTTATAAGCATTCATTTCATAGATCCTGATTTATAAGCATTCATTTCATAGATCCAGATTTATAAGCATTATTTTCATAGATCCAGATTTATAAGCATTCATTTCATAGATCCAGATTTATAAGCTGCAAAGTATTCATTTCATAGATCCAGATTTATAAGCATTAATTTTATAGATCCAGATTTATATGCATTCATTTCATTGATCCAGATTTATGAGCTGCAAAGCATTAATTTCATAGATTCAGATTTTTAAAGTTTAAATGGGGTTTTTCTCTCCATATATCCAGATTTATATAAGAGATTTTTCCCCATAGATCCAGATTTATAAGCAATTTCTAAACTTAAATTGTGATAATTTTTATATGTATCAGTTTGCATATGTTTTGGGTGCTCAAAAGAATCATCTCACTGTCATGGTTCATTTGAGAACCAACAACACATGTTTTGGTCGAGAAATATGAAAGGAAAGATAATTTCTAATTACCCCCTCATGTTTGGAGGCATTGTAGACCAGTGGTGGCTCAGTTAGCTGCTCAATGTATGAGGCCATCCTTCAATAAATGTTTTGTTAAAAAGACAAAATGTCTAAAATTAGATGAAAAATTACTTCTCTGAAACGGCCCAAAAAAATATTTTGGGTAGGTGGCATTTTGATCAAAGTGTCTCCGTCGGGTGACGGCAAACAATCTTTTTATAAGGAAGACCTGAACACAGATAAAGTTACAGACCAGACTAGAGATCAAATTTTTTAATTAGCAGACAGTAAGAGACAAAATTGTCTGCTCTTCTAGCTGAGCCGTCTTCTTCTGGCAAATTTTAAGTTATCAAAGCAGGGTTCAAGCTGGGCCCTAACAGTAGGGAGAAGTGACTTCTCCCTCTAGGAAAATTAGGGAGAAGTGACAGTCAGATAGGGAGAAGTTATAGCCCAAAATTACGACATTTTCTGTCAGTTTAGAAACAAATTAGCCATTACACATACTATTGCCATTAAATGGAAGGAGAAATAAGATGCAGTGGTAGTAGATTGTCACCACAGCTTGCATTTGTGTGGTGACAGAATGAAAATGAGTCTCCCTAAAAAAATATATATATGTTTTTTAGGGAGAGTCCCACTTCTCCATGGGTCCCATTTAAAGCGAAATTTCGGGCCTAGAGCGACTATTTTGCCCTAGTCGCTCCCAGCTTATTCCCTGCCAAAGTCACCCTGCAATCTACCTTCTCCACTAATCTAGGTTTTCAGCCTTTGATTTTAACTCTTTCTGTGCTAGCGGCAACTTGTAATCTTCTGATAATCTATGCAAACAGTTTGGCCCCAGATCAGGACCGACATTCTGTCGTCCTGATCTGGATCGAAACCATTTGACACTCTGATAGTGTTCGTAAAATAATTTTTTGAAAGATTCGTTTCCCTATCCACACCAACTCTTGAATAATTTTTTACCCTTTTTATTATTCCTTTGTATATGGGGAAACCCTTGGGCGGGAACTTTTACAGGGAAGACCCAGATGAAATGTCGCATAATGCGGCATTTCATCAGGGTCTACACTGTTTGTTAAGATGAAAAAGATTTTTTGACAAAATATTCAATGTTTTTTTTGTTTGTTTTTTCTTTAATTATAACCTGATATCCTTAGATATGTACAATGGACTGCCCCAAGTTTATTATCTCAAACCAGAAGGAAGTATCCATTTGTATACAAAGGGTTAACAATACAAAGGGTTAACCAAATGTATTTGCTATTTTATGAGAATTTTCTTATTTCTCAACCAAAACATATGTTGTGGGTACTCAAAATAACCGCATCAATGAGGCAGTTCTTTTGAGCACCCAAAACATATGCTAAAAATTATGGGTAAGAAAATATTTACAATTTTATGCTGAAATTTTTTTTTTTATTAACCTATGATTATATATCTTCAACTGAAGAACATAGGCTGATATATTTTAATTTTAACTTTTATCGTCTGCTGATAAACTTTGCAAAAAGTTTGGGCCCAGATCAGGTCCAACATTTTGTTGGGCCTGATCTGGATCCAAACTGTTTGACACTCAGATGGTATTATTGAAAGAATTTGTTGAACTTTCTTATTGAAAAAAAATCAGCAGACGACAATTTTTTTGAAAAATTACCCATCATGCAAAGCATAGAGTGTATAATCAGAAAGCGTGCCATAACAATCATGATCTTATTTTATACAGAACTGCAATAATTGTATTTTAATCAGATAATAAAAGTAAAATATATACTTCTACAAAGATTGTTTGTTCAAGATCAAGGATTTTGAAAGGGTATCCACTCTCCAAATGGTTAAACAGAAATGGATCAACTTTGGATACATTAAGAGCAAAAGCAATGCTCAAACAATGTCGTCATCTTCACATGCCAAGAGTACTTAGCCCACTTCTTTCCATATGCATGTATATGCATAATTGTTGTATCCTCATGGGCTTTATTGCCTATCTATCTATGAAACAAAGTGGAGTTAGTACCCCTTGGCTTGAAAAGATGGCAAAGCCAACAATGTCTTTAAGGTAAATGCACAGAATAACAAAACTACTGAACCCTTGGTTTTTATCATTATATTTTTAACTGCATCATAATTCAGTTCATCAAACTGTTTCAATACAAGCAATTCTATTAACATAATTATAATACATTGTAATTACATAAATATATAAAATTGAGCACATTTCTAAAATATTATGTCACAGTTATTTTACATATACCTTCACTCCAAAGGCTATTTTTATATCACGACATTTTTTCTACTTTTAGACATTGAAAAAATTTAAGTTAAGTTTTGAATACTTTTGAAAATTTTATGAAAAATGGAGCATTTGCTCTTGAAAATATTTCAAAGGCGTCAAAAGGCGTTGTTATGGAGTAATGGGTTCATATACATGATGTGTCACTTCATATAATTACATGTTTGTAGGATAACTATTCATAACCTTCATTTGGGGGGGGGGGGGGGGGGCATATATAAAGGCATAATAATGTTATACTGATTTTTGAATACTAATTTCATCATTATTTTAGTCTAGTAATTTGGGAAGTAGAATTTTAACATGCAAATCAATGTTTTTTCATAGACTTGTATTCCTTAGAAAACCACAGGAGTCATAAAAGGTTTTGTAAGGCCTTTAATCACATGGCGTTGCATCTGAGAGTGATATAACGCCATGCAATAAAATCAATAAACCACTAGTGGTTTACAGATTTAATTATGTAACATAATGAAGTCCATTTTTACCCCCACGTAAAGATGGTAAAATCTAAACAATTTCATAATAAAATGCGATTTTAATGTCATGTGATAAATAGAATCTAACATTTGTGCTCCTGTTTTATTGAATTGATTAAACTTGTTGCTAGAAGAGATAAAATGCTCTGCAAGCCTCGCATTTGATCTCTTTTCCTCAAATCGTTTAATAAATTCAATGAAACAGAAGCACTTATGCAAGATCCTCTTTAAATTTTCTCAGACCCAGTATAAACAGACTGGTCACTGCCGGAAATACAAAGATATGTTGTCATGACTTTATTTTAGCGCTATTTCAAAGTACTACAGCCAATAAAATTTATTCTGAACAATATCCGAGATTAAAAGGAGTTATTCCCGGTATGCGATGTTGAAATATTACAAGTAACAGTAAATAAAACTGAAGTTTGATCATCTTTTTAGGTTGATTTCTGAGGATTTTCGGCTAAAAGTGTCAAAAATAGCTAAAAAGGTACCTTGGTCTCTTGCTGATGTTCTTAAAGACGGATAAACTTTCAATAAAAATAACAATACAGTCTTAAAGATAATATATTGAGCTATTGCTTTTTGAAGAAAAATCACAGATATATGCAGAAAAATAACGGAGATATGATTATATAATCTTCAACATATGTCAGTTTTGAAAGCTCAGCCACGACAAGGTATTTCCAATACAATGTATATACATGGACCTGAATGTCAGTGATCAGTCCGGGTATACTAGGTCCGAAGAATTTTATACAAACTTTCCTGTATGAATCCAGAGTAAGTGAAATTGAGGTGCGTCCCAGGAGCACCACAACTCATGTTTTATTGGGAAATATGAAAACTATCACCATTTACTCAGTTGGAAAAAAGCATCTAATCTAGAGCTATCTCTACAAATGTTCTGGCCAAATAAAAAATACCTGTGATTTGGGTAACAGGTCTGAAAATTTTAGGTAGGATAGGCACACATACATTTTTTAATTATTTTTTTTTCTGGAAAAAATATAATTTTATGTATTTTGAAAGGTATTTTGCCTTTCAAAATGCATGAAATTATATTTTTTCCAGAAAATCTGAAACAAATTTTAGGTTTCACCAGTAAATTTAGGCAGCTTCGGGTTACCCTAAACACAAGTATCTTTTTATTTGGCCTCTGAGGTATACAGTTCCTTAATGCTTGAAGGAAACAAATGCTGTTTATTGGAAGACATTTCAATACTATCACTTATTCTACTGAGCCCCAAAAACACTCACTTTTTTCTGCTGCAGAAATTAAAACTGTAACACTATATCCACATCTGTTGCCAATTCAATCACGCAAATTATTTTATTTCACTGGACACACAGGCTGCTTGAAAAACAGTATTGATCCTGATCAGCTGGCGTAAGCAAACAAGGAAGACCCTAATCAGATGCCACATTATACAACATCTCTTCTGGGTCTTCACAATTTGCAAGTCCCTCAAAAAGGGTACTAGGCTTATACAGATTAATATGGCACTAAAATTCTATGTTCCACCAGACAAATGCTATGTTCCACCACCAAAGCAAAAGATAGACTCATAAACACATTACTTTTCCAAAATAACAAAATTACTGCAAATGGAGGCAATTATCCTTAAAGCGCCAATAAAAAAATGTATCTGAAAATGTTGTCTGCTGAAGTTGTCTGCTGCAAATAATTGCCTAACATTATTGACTAATTTAAGTATAGAAGCAAACAGGGTGGACCCAGATCAGACTGCTCCTATAGGTCCACACTGTTTGACCTAGAGGCTTCTTAAACATTTCAGCAGACGAGAAAAGCAGACGACTTTTGTTGCGATTGGCGCATTAATCAGTAACAAATTACTCTGCAGGGAAAAGCATGTGCAAACAAAATGGTTTCAGATCAGCCTGCTCCTAGAGAAGAAGGCTGATTTAGGGACTATACTTTGCTTCTTCAGAAATTATTTATTGATAACTAGGACCAAGTGGCAAAGGATTATTGCCACTTGCTAGGACAGATTAGTCCAGAATCCAGATCATCATACTGAATATTCAATTTTAGATACAGTCAACCCTCTTACAATGTCAGTGTTTGTCCCCAAATAAATTAACTTTAAGCTGAATTTCTGTTGTAATGCTAAACTGGTACTTTTGTGCAAATACTACCGATGTTGTAAAGAATTTTTCTGTTATAAAGAGCGTCAGTATTAAGAGTTTTCACACTGTAATAGGCATATAACCCGCCATTCACTACAGTCGTCATCTCCTCTCTCAATCTACTCATGTATTTTAATAGCCTATATTGCAAACAATATGAACCCATATCAGACTTAGGGAGCAGTCTGATCAGGGTTCATGGTGTTTGCTTCCGCTGTAAATGTTTTCTGGAGTCCATTTCAAGATTTGCACCAGACTTAAAAGTAGATGACATTTTAAAGACAAAAAATATTGGAAGGTTTTAACCTTATTAAAACCTTCGTCAAACTTCAGTCTCAAGTCTCACAGGAATCACTGTATTGTGTCCTTGAGCAAGACACTTTATCCTCTGCTTAGTACTGGTTCAACCCAGGAAGACAAGAAATAGTCCTCACATGACTGACAAATTGTTGACTGGGATGTAAAACATCACCTGAAACAAAATAAACCTCATTCTAGATAAGGCCAACACAAAATATAAATGTGGTTCCTATCGCTCTGCCTACCCTAATTTTTTATCCCCTACCCTAAACATTTTTTTGGCCTTTTTCAGTGAAAAAGGTTAAAAAGAAGCACTTTTTAAAGATATTGGTATATTTTCTTTGTAAATTTTGTTTTGCTTTGTTTGATTTGATTCTTTTCATCCTATTAACAATCTTTCAGTTAAACAGGGACAGGTCTTCCTGGGTTGAACCAGTACTAAGCTAGGATAATTGTGTCTTGCTCAAGGACCACAACGCAGTGACGTCGGTGAGGCTCAAACCCGCGGCCCCTCTATCTCGAGTCAAGCACTCTACCACTGAGCCACTGCTCTCCCTTCTTTGTAAATTGTTTCCACAAAAATACTTTCCCTACCTACCTATCCTAATATTTTATGGCATGTAATAGGAACCACAAATATACTTTGTTTTGGCCTAACCAAATTGATGCCCAAACTCTGCTTTTTTGAATCACCAAGAAAACATGAAATAATTTACAATCAGTTACCAAGTGATTACAAAAATAAGCATGTAAACATTCCGATACATATACAATTTTATACATTTCTAAGTTCATTGGTAAAAGCACGGTTCATACAGACTGGACAAAACAAAATTCCCTGACTTTTCCCTGACGCCAATCCAAATTTCCCTGACATAACTGTACTCGTCGGAGAAACTTCATTTCATTCAAACCTTTGTGTAACAGTGAACAGCTCTGTTTTCAATTTAGAGTGATTAATTTTATTTTTGATAGATTTATTCAACATTTATAGCACGTCTATAGATTAGTAAATAGCTATTTTTTTTCAAAATAGAAATTTACTAGATTGTCAAATAACTATGTTTAAACTGCTGTCTTCTTTCAAAAATTTGGATTTTGACCTCTAACCCTTCCCTACATCCACCCATAATGCAGCCAGTATATACAGATATAAAGGAAAGCAAAGAATTTTAAATTTGATGTGGAATATATCATTGTAAAAGCTACAACAGAAAAGGTTTTTGTCAAGATAAAATTCTACTAAAGCCCTGAATATAGCTAATTCTTGACAAGAGATGAATCAGGACAAACATTGAGTGCCTTTGAGCACAAAGTGCTTAGGTGAGCTAACTAGAGGCTTAATGGGCATAAACTGATCACCTGAGATGTTGACTTCATGGTTTCATAAAATTCCCTGACAATTCCCTGACCTTAAAATTAAATTTCCCTGACATTTACCTGACGCGTATGAACCCTGAAAAGCAATGACATGCTGGAAGCAATAAAATGATTAGCCAATCATCATATAAATAAATGCAGGCATCACATGATCTATTATAGTCAGCCTGATTCAGGATTTTGAGGCTGACTTTCTGTGGAAAGCCAGCCTCAAAATCCTGAATTCAGGATTAATCCTGATGCACGATACAGAATTATTCCCTAACCTACTAGCCCCCCACCCCACCTACACCACAAAAAAAGAGTTTGTTTTTGGAGATTCCTGAAATATATATTATAGTCTCAACATCCAGCTGTCTGCTGTTCTCAAAACATAAAATACTAATATGGGTACAATGTTTTGTGTTTTAGAGCTCAGCTTTTTTCAAAGTTTTCATATAAAATTGTTTGAATGGGTATTATCATATTTGATCTAGTGGAGACAATCGGAACTGCCTCAGCCAATTCCGCAAAATTCTGTGGAATCAGACCACGGATGTACATCGAGGATCTACTTTAATAACGCAGGCAATAAAGTGACGCTGACATTATATAACGTGACGCTGATGTCACAGAAACCATGTTAACACAATAAAAATATATCTATAGCGATATTTTATTGAAAAATACATAAACTTCATTTATTCTGCTGATTAAACTTTTCTGGTAATCATAATAATCAATTTTAATAGAGCTGAACCCACATGCTACAGAACTTATTTTCCATAGGCCAGTTCCGGCTAACAAAATGGAGCTTTTTGGTACATAGTACTACGCGTTATGCTCCTTATGTACACCCGAGTCATGATTAGATTCTCGAATTGTGATGGACTTTCCCGAATGCTAGTGGAGAATGTATTTGACCTTTGTAAACAGTTAAATGCATGTGGAAATAAAGTTTGAATATAAGTGATGACTGGAAAAAATGCAAACTGCAAAATATCGCCTTTTTCATAATGACAATATCTCTGCTGACAAATTTCTTCTTAAAACTCTTTAAATGTTGACTACTTCAACACAAAACATTGCACACCGTTAAATGTTGAATACTTCAACACAAAACATTGCACAACAAGACTAACAAACCATTAACAGTTAACCAGAAAGAATTCTAACGCACATGCTTTTGTTACGCGAGGTCTGATTGGATAACATCAAAAATTTGCGACAGTATATCCTGTGATATACCGTTGGAAATGGTTTGATATCATTAATTACGTCACATTTCAATGGATGACGTATGCCTTTGTACGGCTTTATGCGGCTTGCAAGGCTCCAATTTGAGACAAGACTGTAGAAGCACATTAGATTGGGGATAACCATATTAAAAAAAATTATTTGGGGAGGTATATTGTCGGATATACATTCCGAAATCACGTTAAAGGCTCCGCTCGCGCGTCCCCGTAAAACTAAATTTCTGACCGTATATCTGACGATATACCTCCCCAAATGAAAATTTTGAATACAGTTATCCCCTAAATAAGCATACAAGACAGCTATCAGCACAGGTTTAGATTTTTAAAAATCAGCGTAAAATTTTCAATTTTTTCTTACCTTTAGCATATGTTTTGGGTGCTCAAAAGACAATCTCATTGAGATTCTTTTGAGTACCCACAACATATGTTTTGGTTGAGAAATAAGAAAATAAATTTTTGGTACACACTCTTAATAGGAATGAATTTAAGCTATGGTAATGATTATTCCTTGTGTTTGTGTTTAACGTCCCAACAAAAGCTAAGGTCATATGAGACGGGTCCACATCTTAAAGTCTCATCCGACAGACTGAACTAACTGGACGGGTGAAGGATAGAACCTGTAACCCTCTGGTTTACAAGATACGTGGTTTATCTACTAGGCAAAATCTATGATTAATTAGCTTTCTTACATATATCATGATTAAATTGTGATTAACTCTTTAAGTACCTAAACCAAACTACTCAGACAGGGAAAGCAAGTCCAAACAGTATATGTACTTCCAGATCTGCCTGCTTCTAGAGGAGCAGTCTGATTGGGGACTATTTTTTTGCTTTTTTACACAAATTATTTATAAATAACTATTAAAAATCATTTATTGATGACTAAAATGGATAAGTCTAGGGACTATTTTTTGCTTTTTTACACAAATTATTTATAAATAAGTATTAAAAATCATTTATTGATGACTAATATGGATAAGCCCACATAGTCCGGTAGAAAACCAGAATGACCTGGAACTTAATTTTAAAGTTTTTTTCTTTGTTGAATCTTGTTGTTGAGGCATTGTAATTGATGAATCCAACTGATGCCACTCTGGCATCATTGAGCGTTTTGAAATATTCAAGATGGCGTCCAAGATGGCCGTCAGTTAGGCTCCTAAGACCTATATGACCAACATACTCGATAAAAATCATTTTTTTTTTGACTTTTCATGGATGTTTCAGAGACTAAATGTTACAACCAATTAAATGGAACAATATTTTGATTCAGAAGGTTGAAATATTAAAGATGGCGTCCAAGATGGCCATCAGTTAGGCTTCTAAGACCTATATGACCGACATTCTCGATAAAAACACTTTTATGTTGGCTTTTTATGAATGTTTAGAGGCTGAATGATACAAACAATCAAATAAGAACATGGTTTTGATTCAGAAGTTTGAAATTTAAAGATGGCGTCAAATATGGCCGTCAGTTAGGTTCCTAAGACCTATCTGACTAAAAACTCGATATACTGTAAACCAACAAACTTTCGCGGCTACTATATTTCGTGTTTTTCTTAACTTGGAAATATTCGCAGCGATAAACTTTCGTGCCTTCATGTCCGTCGCGAAATCCGCGAAAACTTAGTCGCTCTGGCAAGCATTTAATCTACTGGCCTCCGGTAATATCTAGCTAATCTTTCTCGTGTAGACGATGTTCTTAAAATGGTGTGTGAACAATCTGTTGAACAGTTGTCACGTTAATGTATAATCATATCCATCGAAGCAAAAACGTGCATTGTATGTACGGGTATTCATAAGTAAACCAAAAGTTGGTATAGTAGTGCAAAATGTCGATACGTAAATTTTTTACTCCGGAAAAATCTAAAACATCTGATGAAAGATAGTCTGATCCTTTGGAAAATTTATTGCCGTTGTGTAGTGATGAAGCTACATATGTAGCAAACGAAAATGTGAAGGACGCAATCAAAAAAGGAATTAAACCCAAAAGAGGAAATTATTGCCACTACGACGACGAAACGCGCGCAGAGATTGGAAAGTATGCGAATCTCCACGGAAACGCAAGTGCCGCAAGACATTTCACAAAAAAGCTTAAGTTAGAAAAATCTATGAACGAAAGTACTGTGCGATCAATAAAGGATGCTTACAGGCGCCAGTTGACAAAAACGCCAGAGAAATCCATTGAAAAGCTCTCAAAAAGTGACAGTTGTGGTCGCCCAAAATTGCTTGGGAAGTACGACAACGATGTGATAGACTATTTTCGTGGCTATAAACTTTCGCGGATGCACACTGACTGTGAAACCCGCTAACTTAAATTGCACGAAATAATTTGTTGGTTTACAGTAAAGCATTTCAATTTTGACTTTTTATCGATGTTTAGAGGCCTAATAATACAAACGATTAAAATGAAGCATTCACAGGTTTGATTCACAATGTTGAAATATTAAAGATGGTGTCCAAGATGGCCCCCATTTAAAGCAAAATTCAACCTGAAATCAAATTCGCAGTTAGTAACTATTTTCTGATAGTTTTCAGTTGCATCTGGAAAATTTGACTAGCATGTTATTGTTGCTTTTCAGCGTTGTAAGACATTTAAGATGACGTCCAAGATGGCACAGATAACACGGTGGGGTATCAAATGGTTTTCGCTATGATACACTGTAAGGAAAAAATAATAGTCTCTTATTTTTCGTAATGGTAATGATTTGTCTTTGTTCTGAGAATCGTATCCATCAATCCATGCACATGCACTTTCCAGACCACTTTTGGCCGGATCTGATAATACCATAATATCATATAATTCTCATAATAAATTCCTACTTTGGGAAAAGATTTCTTCAAAAAATGAAGTGATAAATGACAGGGCATACTGAACGCACGATATAACTGAAAACGTGATGGAGTGTTTGATCAAAGTACAAACCTTTTTTGAATCAATATGCGGAAAAAAGTCAGCTGGATGGATGGATAAAATTTACGAAAAATACTTATGGAGTGTAGCGTATCAACACAAAAACAACCCCTGAGTAAGGTATCTGCATGCTGCAGATGTTAGTTACCATCTCGACTGCTGGTTGGTATGGGCCTGCTTGCCCGGTGCAATTGTAACAAGCATTACTACTTCTCTGGTCTGTTGCAAGTGCAACAGACAGCTCAGATGGTTGGATATTGCTATAACAAATATGAATGCTGGTCCAGAGCAAGTGTATCAGACATGCATGCCTGTATGCACATGTTTACAGATACGACTGTTGGTTAAATGCAACTGTTAAAGACATGGGAAATGACCTGGTGCAATTGTTACAGACATGTTCGGGTGCAGATGTAATATACGTGGATCCTGATAAGATGAAACTATAACAGACATGCCTGCCAATAGTATGCAACTTATAAAGACATGGCTGCTAGTCAGGTGCAACTATAAAATACATGCATGATGGTCTGGTGCAATTGTTCTTATCAGCCCGTTAGTTGGGTACAAGCATTGGGACATAACTGCGGGTCTAAGGCAAGTGTAACATATATACTTGCTGGTTCCGCCACACAATTACAGATGTGCTTGTAAGTCATTTGCAACTGATTCAAACATATCTGCTGGTAGATGCAACACTAACAGACATGCTTGTCGAGTTTAATGCCTGTTTGTTCAAAGCAATGTTTAAAATATAGGCACTGCAACATGCCTGCTAGTCTCGTGAAGCTATAACATAAATAACTGCTTGATTTCAGACATGTATGCTGGTCCAGTGCCACATAATCAAACATGCGTAATGGTAAATATGTCTGGTGATCCTGTAGCAATGATGCCTGGGCAGCTGGTCGGGAGAAAGAAGAACAGACATGCACACATGCCCGCTGATGCAGTGCAACAGTACCCAGCATTCCTGTTAGTTGGGTTCAATTGTAACATACATTATTGCTGGTGCGATGTAACTAACATGCATGACTGCTGGTCCCGAGTCTCAATAAACGGCATGTGTGCTGGTTCAGTACCGCATTATTAAACACATGTGATGATAAGGATGTCGGAAATGATGAGCTGGTGGCATTACATGGTCGCTGTTCAATGAAACTTCAACAGATATGCCTGCAGACTTGGAACTATTCAATCAAACATGCCTCCTGGTCCATTGGAAATCAAAGAGAAAAGCTACTTGACTGATGCCCCTCCATCAGACATGCCAACTAACACTGTGAAACTTTATTGGTCAGGATTGCTACATTGTCAATACAACATACATGCCGTGTAGAGAGCTGCTATGTCGCTGCAGCTGCAACATATATGCCTGCTGGCCTAGTGTTACTGTCACAAACACCGCAGCTGTTCAAACATGCCTACTGGTTGAGTACTGCTGCAAGGTGGATACTTGCTGGACTGTGGACACTCAATCAGCATGCCTGCTGGCCTTTTGTCACTCAATATTACATGTCTGCTGGCATTGTGCTTCTCTATCTCTATCTGCTATACCTGCTGGTATGATGTCTCACTATCAGCCGTGTCTGCTGGTGTGGTGAATCATTATAGGTCATGCCTTTTGGCCTGGTACATCACTATCAGCCATGCCTGTTGGTGTAGTGCCTCACTATAGGTCATGCCTTCTGGTGTGGTGACTCACTGTAGGTCAAGTTTTCTGGTGTGGTGCCTCAATATAGGCCATGCCTGTTGGCGTGGTACCTCACTACAGGTCTTGCCTGCTGGTCCCTTTCGCACTTAAACCGAAATTTTGACTAGTTGAGTGCAGACGGAAGAGGGATGGCTACAAGTCTGGTGCTACTCTTACAGAGGTGCCATTACATCAGACATGTTTGCTGATCCGGTGCCAATCTCAGATATGCCTGCTTGTTCAGTGCAACTCTATCAGACATGCATGCTGGGTTCATTTATTCAGATACACGTGTTTGTAAAGTGCTTCTCCATCAGGCAAGAATTCTGGTATGTTACAAATCTACAAGACATGTCTACAAGTTAGGTGCTACCCCCGCGGGTTTGTAAAACTTATCAGCTACCATCTTTGACGCCATCTTGAATATATCAAATTCTGAGTGATGCATTAGCTGCATTACTGGGATATTACAAGGATGATGTCTGTAACTCAGGGATCACTATAATCAGCATTTTACATGCAAATCCCTGGAGTTTGCCAGCCCAGGGAAAATTTTCTTATATTTTTTGTAATAAACTGCCATTTTGGCGGCCATTTTGCCTAAATTCTTATTTTGTTTTTAGTTTTTGTTATGAGCTAAGTGTCTTCAACTAGATTCCAACGTCATAGCTAACAATTTATGGTAAAAACGGGTTTGAGACATTTTTCCATATCACACAATTTTTTTACTTATAATTGGCCTCCATCTTGGACGCCATCTTGAATATATCGAAATGCTCAATGATGCCAGAGTGGCATCACTCGGATTTTTCAAGGACAATATATGCACTACCAGAATCCATAAAGAAAAAAAGATTAAAATCAAGTTCCAGGTCCTCCTAAAATTCGCCCAAATTCTGCCGGACGAACATCATCAACTGGATGATTCCATTTTAGGAATTCAGCAGTTAAAGAGTTACAAGCAGATGTCAATATACATCAGTTGATCCTGAAGTTCATTGGAACCTAAATGATTCTACCAAGTTTCTATATTCTAGTACTGTTTTTCTATATTCTAGTACAGTTAATGTTTTCTTGGACATCCCTCTTTTTCAACAATGGACTCGTCCAAATCTCAAGATAGGACTAGAAAGCACATAGGAAGGTACTTAACTTTTACAAACCGTATTTGACCTAATAAGCACACACTGTGTGAATAACCTTTTTCAAACTTATTTAAACTCTTTTAAAAACAGTGTGGATCCAGTGAAGCCAACTGATCAGGATCCACACTGTTTTGTCATTCACATGATAATACATATTGATAATTAAATTGCAACGCTCATTTGACTGGAGATCAGAAGTTCATATAGTATTAACAGCCCATACAGTACTGGGTGTGTGCCTATAGGAGCATGTATGCTCACAAGGCCAAATACAGTACTTTTATACAGCAAAGCAATTTATGAGGGTCACAATGGGGTATTTCTGATGTCAGTCATAAGTACAATTTAAGGCCCTGTATGAAAATCACTCAATATTTGAGGGCCCAAGTCAAAAAAAATCATCAAAAGCAACTACAATGAGAATGTAAATATGATGCAAACTCAGTAAAATCCCATTGAGACCTATTGACTCAAGAATACACAGTTTACACTAAAACATGTCTTAAGTGGCCACTCAAATATAGACAAAACAAAGATCTCAATGAATGTCAAAAATATTGCAGAAATGCTCCCCTTGGAGCATTCTGCAATATTTTTGACCTGCATTATGCTATAATTGGTCTTGAAGACCAAATTTGGGTCATTTTGAAAGTGGCCGCTTATAACGAGTTGGACTGTATATCCATATATGGCATAAGACAGGTCTCCTCATTATCTAGCTGAAATAGCACAGGCTCACACCAGATAGGTGGCAGTCAGGCAACAAATGGCAATCACAAACTCTGTTTCTAACTACATGTATTTTTTATCTAAGTTTGTTGATAGTATTAACGTTTTTGATTGCCACATATCCAGTGTAAAATAGCACATGCTTATGATCACAGATAATAATTTGTCACTAGCAGCAGTTCTCCATCATGGTTCCTGGCTGTCATGAAGCTGCAGTTCTAACATGTCTGTGACAGAATGGTGAAGTGGCAGAAGAGGAAAGCCGGCATGGAGTACCAGACTTTGTGAAGCCTTGACATAGTGATCGGATTGTCGATGTTGATGCTCTGCAAAAAATTATAAAAATAGCCATAATTATTTACCCCCGTATTTACCCTAAATATTCCAACACCTTTAATTTTTCACAAAATTAGCCTAAAATTCAAACTTGTACACAATGTGGAGTGCGGTGATTAAGGGCTTCAGATTTTTTTCAAGATGGAGGGCCGAAGTGACCCATGGAGCAAAAAAGGGGGGGGGGTCATTTTCTGAAATGATGGGCTCAAGCATATCAAACTAACCACAGTTGACATTTGGGTAGTATAATTTACCTACACACTGGAACTTGTATGCATATATGTATATTGACTGCTGATTATACAGTAAAACCTGTCTTAAGCGACCACTTAAAAAAGACCAATTATCGCTTAATGCAGCTCCAAGAGAAGCATTCTGCAATACTTTTGACCTTCATTAAACTACCATTTTTATTAAGATCTTTGTTTTGTTTTTTTGAGTGGCTGCTTAAGCCATGTTTTACTGTACTGACAACTGTTTTTTGAGTTCGTAGACTTGTTTTAAGATGAATATTTTTATTAAAGTGAGAATTTTTCACAACTAAAAAGGATGGGTCCACTGCCTTGGAAAGTTATGGGCCATATTTTGAAATCATGGGACAATGACCCGGGCCCACCATAAATCTGAAGGCCTGGTGGTTCAGTTGTTAGAGTGTTAGGCTGAAGACTGAAGGGTTGCTAGTTCGAGACTCCACAGAGTCACTATGTTGTGTTCTTCATCAAAACACTTTGTCCACTGCTTGATACTTGTTCAACCCAAGAAGACAGGAATTCATCCCAACATGACTGAAAAATTGTTTACTGGGACAAAAAGCTCAAAATACAAACCAAAAGCAATTATGCATCTCAACTTTTTAAAGTCGAGGACTTTAAGAAATAATTTTACCTGGATGAAGGCCCAACAGATAAAGTTGAGGACGTAAAGAAATAATTTTACCAAGATGATGGTCCTGTGGAAAAAAAACAAAAGCAACATGCTTCTTCAACTTTCAAACTTGAGAATTTAAAGAAATAATTTTACCTAGAAGAAGGTCTATTTCTCAGTGTTGAGTTGTGACTGTTCGGACTATAACTACTGACAGATGATCTTACCTGGAAGAAGGTCTATTTCTCGGAGTTGAGTTGTGACTGTTCGGACTATAACTACTGACTGATGATCTTTCCTCCAGATCTTCGAGATATCTTCTCACTTTGGCAACATCATCTTGCTGTACAAAACAATGAGAGTCACATTATAAGAAAACATTTGAGTCGTGACATGAGATTTCCAACAATGCGGTATTTTGACAAGTGTAGACTCAGACGAGCCTGTGCAGCCCCCTTATAAGCTTAGAAACTCCAAATGATGTTCAGTAATAAGCTTAACATAGAATATTCAAGCGACTAGCAAAGGCTCTGATCAGACTGCACATATGCACAGGCTGATTTGAGGCTTTGCTGGTAGCACATACCACATTTTTGGAAATCTCATGTTGCGGCTCAATTTTAATTTTGATTGATGTTGCCATTTCCACGGGTGGTAAACCTAGGAACTACCACGAAATTGTGTTAACGCAAATTTGTTCCCAAGCCACATCCGGGACACGTCGTGGTAGTTTCCAGGCCGAAAGTTGGATAAAGAAAGGTTGGTGTCACGTTCATTTTTCTTTTATTTTACAACTAAGAACAAACAATGGTGAAATCCGACAATGCAGTTCCGTGTAAATGTGTTTCAGCGTCCCCTCTAGCCCAAAATTTTGTATGAAAATTTATTTTCTTGATTTTGATTCGTGTTTCCCCACTGAGCATAGGACCAACTTTCCCCAAAGTTCGAAAGATTTTAGCCCATATCTGTCAAATTAAATGGAATTTGATATCATTTGACGATGAAAATGATAAAAAGACTCTCAATTAACGTTCCTACACAGAAAAAAGCATCTGAGCATTTACTCGTAAACAATTTATGCCCAGCTCGTCCTGCGTGGTAGTTCCCAGGTCATCATGGTAGTTAAAATGCTATTGTGGTAGTTTCCAAGACTTCGTAGGAATTTAGTAGTAGTTCGCATCAGCAGATGTTTTCTATTCAGGGGCTACTTCATTTTTTGATAGACAGGGTGTGCGGACTGAACCTTGAATACCCCTCTTATTCCTACAGAGACCTTTTTCAAACAACCTTTTGTCAGATAACAAATGTCGACTGCCTGAATTTTAAATTTAGTGGGCTATTGAATGATGAGAAGAATGAAAAGAAGGGATATTCACATATTTTGTTTTTAAATAACTATGCTTTTTAATTATCAAATAACATGCCCGTTCATAGTCGCACTCACATGTTTATCAAAAAAGATCCAACCCAAGGATATTCCTCTTTTTTCTGAAGCGCAAGTACTAACGATACTCTGGGCCAGTAGTCTTAGCCTGCCATTTTATCTTAAAGTTGACTGAACATGGAACAACCTAGCGAGTGACGAAATAATTAATATCATTTTTTTGTCTGTTGCTTGGTCCACCGGGACTCAACTGATGACCTTCTTTTGCTTTAGATTTCAAGAGATGTTGTTTGGTAGTCCAGGACATGATCTCCACCCGTCACGCATTACATCGAATATGTCGAGTCTTCAGCTTTGCTTCTTCATGGAGTTAAAATGAGATTTAATTGTTTACCGTGGCAATTAATTGACGAATTCGAGGGTTGTCATGCAAAACAAGCAACCACTAAAATGTTTTGTACCACTTCAGAAACGTATCCTACAAACTCTTCGAAACTACCACAATAGCATTTTAACTACCACGATGGGCTGGAAACTACCACACAGGACGAACTGGGCATGAATCGTTTACGAGTAAATACTCAGATGTTTTTTTCTGTGTAGGAACGTTTATTGAGGGTCTTTTAATCATTTTCATCGTCAAATGGTATCAAATTCCATTTAATTTGACAGATATGGGCTAAAATCTTTCGAACTTTGGGGAAAGTTGGTCCGATGCTCAGTGGGGAAACACGAATCAAAAGAAAGAAAATAACTTTCCATACAAAATTTTGGGCTAGAGGGGACGCTGAAACACATTTACACGGAACTGCATTGTCGGATTTCACCATTGTTTGTTCTTAGTTGTAAAATAAAAGAAAAATGAACGTGACACCAACCTTTCTTTATCCAACTTTCGGCCTGGAAACTACCACGACGTGTCCCGGATGTGGCTTGGGAACAAATTTGCGTTAACACAATTTCGTGGTAGTTCCTAGGTTTACCACCCGTGATTTCATTAATTTCCTTCTCATGCTGGATTTTTATGCATTGCTTGTCTCGCCATTTTCTATCCAATGGCTGCCATTTCTTGATTTTATATCCAATAAACTTGCAGGATATCAATTATTGAGTGGAAAGCAGTGTGGATCCTGATCAATAGTTTTCTCAGAAACCAGGTGATCTGGATCTGGACTGTTTTCAAAAGAAGATATATCTGAGTTTAGCATGGTAATGGTTATTTGAGCAGCGTCATGTGATTTCCAACAATGTGGCATTTTGACAAGTGTAGACTCAGAGGAGCCTGTGCAGCCACCTTTTAAGCTAAGAATTTCCAAACGATGTTCAGTCAGTAGCTTAAGAGTCATAGAATATTCAAGCAACTAGCAAAGGCTCTGATCAGACTACGCTTATGCACAGGCTGGTCTGAGCCTTTGCTGGTCGCACATACCACATTGTTGGAAATCTCATGTTGTGACTCATTTTTTATAAGAATTTATTGTTACATTTGTTGAGTTTATTGATTTGCAAACTCGATGGAATCCCTTACAAACTGAGTGAATCTTTTCTGTAATCTGTCCTCAAAAATAATCATGACACAGGGGACAAAAATATTTCAATATTGCACGTGTCTTGCAGGACGAGTGACTTACAATTCTCACTAGTCCTGCAAACACATTCACTGTACTTTAAAAGAATATGCAATAAAGAACATAAAGGAGTAATATGACTTCCTCAAGTAATCCATCCCAAAGCACTCATCCTACAGGACGAGAGCTGTGGGGAGAATTATTTTTCTTTCTAGATTTCACTCGTAATTACGAGCGGACGAGTGGAGTTTTTGCCCCCCGTGACAATTTACAATTTCACAACATATCAATCTATTTGAGTCATTAGAGTGATAGTCAATAGAATAGAATCAAATATATTTACAGAGCGAGTCCAAAAGGTTTCAACTCTGCAGTTATTCCTAAGACATGTAAAATGACTACATCACCACTCTAAAATTAATTTCCTTTTTCAACCATCAAAACATATGCCATCAATCAGATGGTTCTTTTGAGTAACCAAAACATATTTTCAAACGGATGGATAAGGAATTATTCAACTCATAAAGTGTACTTATCTGAACCTCTATAAACACTATCCACTAGAATAAATAATGGTGCTCCTGCTATCGTAAAGTCAGATTTATGTCAAAGTGATTGGAACATGAAAAGTAGATCAAGGTCACCGATTCCCAGTTGTATTATTACCCAATGTAATCAAGCATTTTTGACTGTTTTAGCGAATTAGCCGTCCCGAACATGTTTTGATGAACTGTTGCCCATGCTCACAATTTATACTGTTGCAAAGTCACCTGACACGCTCATAACTGATGACGCCAAACATAGAGTCACTTAAATGGAGTTGCTGTAGGAGATGTCAACACCCTTCAGCACCCAAAACATAGAGGATCTTACATGAGTGCTCATGTTTTATTGAATTTATTAAACAAAATGAGGAAAAGAGATTAAATGCGAGGCCTGTCGAGCATTTTATCTCTTTTTTGCAACGAGTTTTAAAAAATTAAAAAATACACGAGCACGAATGTTAGATTCTATTAAAATTACTTACAGCCCCCATTTTTGGCCTGAAAAAAGTCAAGATTTTGTCACCTTTTATGCAGCCTTATAACTGACGCCATTATGTTACTAAATATGTAAATGGATTTTATGGCATGGCGTTATATCACTCCCAGACGCGGTGTCATGTGATAAATATGTTTAAACTGATGATAAAGAAAACATCACAAGTCTGGCTCAAAAAGGGTGTTAATTTGGACTCCTATGTAAATAACTGTGTGCCTACCATAGTGGATGAATCAGGTCTAACTTGTTCCGCTCTCATGGATCTAATGACTGGTGAAAAGGCACTGGTAGATGGCACAGCGTTGTCCATGGAGGAATCGGCTCTAGCTGTCTGACCAGTGTCTGTGTGAATACTCTGATTTACTGAAAAAACAACAACATAAAATTAATAATAATACGAATAATGGATTCTTTTTCTTGCTGTAGCAGTGGTCCATTCATGGTGCCAATGGTGGAGCACACAGCCCAAGTCAGAAGGGTACAGGTGGAGCTCTTGGACTGCCGAAAGTGTCTGAGTTGGTGAAAGGAAGGACATCCTGCCATAATACTTTGCTACAAATATATACAAATGGCAGTCTTACCCAAAGTAAGATCTGCTCCGTGTGCAGCTAGCCAGTTATCTGGAGAGGGGTCCACTGATGTGGAAGATGCTCCTGCACCTGCACGTTAATCAAATCCTGATGATGATGATGATGATGATGATGATGATGACTATTAGGTACAGCATTTTCACACTGAAAAAGTCTCCCAGAAGCTCCTAAATACACTGAGGTGGGACATATAACATTATGACGTCACCTTAAAGTACTGATGACATTACTTGTCTTCCGATGTGCGACTGTTTGACTTTTATCTTTCCCAGGGGTTGATGTATGGGGTATGTGGGATAGAATTATCTCAAATGGTTAAAACAGTGGAAATCCTGATCTGGTGTGTTTGCGGCCATTGTTTTTTTTGTAATGCAGTTCTTAGTGTCCTTTCTAGTTTTGGAAGGAAAATAAACATAGAGTGCTTATGTTTTATTGAATTTATTAAACTAGTCGGCGAGCATTTTATTGCTTTTTTCGCAACAAGTTAAATAAATTCAATAATACAGGAGCACGAATGTTAGATTTTATTTATCACATGACATTAAAATTATTTTGAAATCCGTTTTTGGTGTAAAACGAAGGGTTTTGCCATATATGTGATGTTAAAAACGTCATTCCATAATGTTTTCTGAAAATCTGTAAACCACTTGTGGTTTACCGATTTTTATTCATGGCGTTATTTCACTCCCAGACACGACGTCATATGATAAAATGTATTTCTATTTTAGACTACATATCTGTATGTGTATTTAGGTCTCTTATTTTTTTATATCTTTATATCTATGATTGTGCAGCGCCGTATTACATCGGCAGATAGTGGGTGGAGTTACGGCTTATATAGTGCATTATAGCGACCATAACCGCTTATAGTATGATCACTGAAAAGTGGCCTACAGGAGCAGTCTGATCTGGGTTCACAGTGTTTGCCTGTATACTTACAATGGTCAATAATAGGGTAAGCAAAACGACTTAGGCAGCCATCATTTTCAGATGTAACTTTTTTTGCAGAAGCTGTAACACTTTGTATTTGGGAAACCCCTAAATGAGTCCTTTTGCAAACAGTGAAGACCCAGATGCAGCATAATGCTGCATTTCATCAGGGCACACACTGTTTGTAAATGTAAAAAACTTTTTCAGACAAAAAATTACAATATTTTTTTTAAATTCTAACTTGACACCCCTAAATATATACAATGGCCTATCCCAAGTTTATTGTATCAAGCCAGATGGAAGAATCCATTAGCACACAAAGGGTTAAATAGAATGTTTTGCCTGTACCGAAAACTTACAAGAGGTATACAATCTTCCTAGAGTTGTTGTTAACTGTCGTATCTCCACTGGAGACAAGGGTGGCACTGTATTTGCCTCATCCACTGGCTCCCCCATTTCATCTTCTGTCATTGTCTGACCTGTGTCAGGCAAAGAACCAGCAATGTTGACAGGAGGTGGGGAACTGGAAGACTGTGGATATTTGCTACTCCACCAAACATAAACCCAGTTTACTGAAATTTGAAAAGAAAAGAAAAGCATTTAAGGGCCTAGCTCATATCATATCCTGCAAAAATGAATGTAGCTGTTTAACTCTGAATGCTGGGTAATTTTTCATGATTTGTTGTCATCAGCAGACTTTTTCAAAAATTAACTTTTTCAAAAAATTCTTTCACAAACACTATTAGAGTTTCAAATAGTTTAGATCCAGATCAGGACCAACAAAATTGCCGCTAGCAGGTAAGCAGTTAATGCAACCATCATACACAAATCTTTAAATCAGCATGCACAATAATCTTGATGGCTAGTCTCTCTGGTCTGCGCTTTTATCCCCTTCATTGGTTTGTGCAAGCAGTGAATGCTCGGGTGAAATTCCATGAATACAGGTGTTCCCCACCCACACGAACTAACATACAGCATGACACTCATAGGTCTTTCTATAAGGCATTTCGCATATGCAATCTGTGGACTTGCATCAATGCACAATAAAAAGGCTGACCTGTATATAAACTTAAATGCAAAATTTTTGACTTTCACATAACAATTCTATGTCCTTTACCTTGACCTTAAGGTGTGGATGGTGCTGAATACCACTTTAGTGCTATATCTACCACCAGGCTTAATATGAATGAAATCCATCCATGATCTTTGTAATTAAAGGTCTTGAACCATGTGTCCAGACTGGACAGAAACACGAACCACAGATATAGATAAACAAAACGTTTCAGCGTAAAATTGTAAATATTTTCTTTCCCATCAGTTTTAACATATGTTTTGGGTGCTCAAAAGAACCGTCTCATTGAGACGGTTCTTTTGAGTAAACACAACATATGTTTTGGTAGATAAATAAGAAAATTAAATTTCGTTACTCATTCTTAACTAAAGTCCTGACGAACATATAATGTATGGTTGAACATACAGAAAAGCAAAAACTATATACCCGTCAACATATTTTGCAAGTTGGCTGTATAAAAGCTCAGCCAATTTCAAAGTCAGGGGCATAAATAAACATACCTGTACAAGTTATCAACATAAACACTGAGATTGAAATAAAATCCAAACTGTGTCCAGACTGTGTCTCCATGACGGCGTTGATGGTAACTATCAGCAGCAGGGTCACTCGGGAGAATGACGGAATTCCCAGGAATGAGGCAGCCAGAGCAGCAAACAGGAAGTACCCTAGATGACAGGCTCCACAGGTTATCATTGATAACTTGTCATCTGAAAGAAAAAGAAAGTTGTCAATTTCATAGGTCGAGAAAAACTAAATTTTTGAGTGTAAAACTGTTTAAACCTTAATGCGCCAATCGCAACAAAAGTTGTCTGCTTTTCTCGTCTGCTGAAATGTTTAAGAAGCCTCTGTGGCAAACAGTGTGGACCTGATCAGACTGCTCCTATAGGAGCAGTCTGTTCTGGGTCCACATTGTTTGCTTCTATACTTAATTTGTCAGTAATGTTAGGCAATTGTTTGCAGAAGACGACTTCAGCGGACGATATTTTCAGATGCATTTTTTCTATGTGTTTTAAGGGTTAAAACTGTTTTCCTGCCAATATTATTGTCCTAAAATGTTGTCTGCGTATTGCATCTGCTGAATATATGTATATTCAAATGTACTCTAAAATACTTTTACAGTGAATCTAAACACTATAAACCCCGATCAGACTGCACAAGTGCACCTATTGGCAAAGTCTGATCTGGGTTCATATTACTAACAATAAAGGCTACCAGATTACTTAAGCAGATGAGAGAGCAGATGAAAACTGTTGTGAATGGCAGGAAAAGGGTTCATCTTCATTAATTTTCTCTAATATCCGTATGAGGCCATGCATAAAAATATTTGAAATGCCATTTCAAATTGCGAGATTTAAAAGATGGGCAGATAGGTAGCATTTTTTTTGCATATGAGCCACAATCTGTGAAAATCAGCCTTAATGACGAAGTCATCAAAATTTAGTTAATTACACACACTTAATCTACGAAGGTTTAAGAAGTTATCCTGCAAATTTTATGAAGTTATCTCTAATATTCATGAAAATATGGTCTTTTGAAGCTATACACTGTCTTAACTTTTACACACAACGTTAGAAACGTCATGATGTTACTAATGACGTCAAAGTGAACTTCCTGATTTGCGGGTATGTAGCGTGCATGGAAAACATGTTATTTCTTGCTAACATACTTTTTTATTATCCTTAGCATGTATGCAATGGAATTTGCAGAAAAGTTGACACTGATTCAGTTTTGCCTAAATATTGCATGATCTGAAAATGGCTGACCATACTTTTAAAATTCTGACAGTTGCTATGGTAAAGTTGTTGCCATGGAAACATATGACATGATAACAAAGAAGTGAAATCAGAAATAAGTGCCAGTTGTTTTCTACTATCCACGTGAATAGGTTTCAAGGCAATATATAAACATGTCAAATTTCTCAATTTTCGGTGTTTTTCAATGATTTTTACACAAAAAGTCCTAATTGTCATTAAGGCAGGTTTTCACAGATCGCGGCTCATATTCTTTTAAGCATGGAAAATTACCCTGCATGCAAATTAAAGCATACCTGCGATATTGAGTAAATGTGAGAACCAGTTTATTCTCTCGTCTAAGTGCTCCTGCATGGAGTTTACAGTTGTGAGGAGGTGGGACACGGTCTTATTAATCTTCATCATGTTCTCATACATCAAACCATAGTGACCTAGCATCTCCTTGTGATTCTTCATCAAGTACTTGGAACTTTCATCTAAAAGAAACAGTTATGTCATAGGCGGATCCAGAGGGGGGCAGACAGGGGGAACATACCGCATCCCATCCCCTGGAAAATCACAAATTGCTAAATGTTTTCTTAGAAATACTGGTACTGACCCCCCTCAAGAAGCAATTGGACCCCTTAGGTCATATTGCTTCTTGAGGGAGGCCCATACGGCTCTCTGTGAAATATGTTGAGACTAAAAAAGAAACTTATAAAATATGTAAGGGGCCCCCTGATGGAATTTTTTGGATCTGCCCATGTATGTCACTGGGGCTGAGAGCCACTCTCAGGGAAAAAAGGTTAAACACCTTACAGTAAATCTTCTTAAATTTTGAACACTACTTGCCTGCCAAAAAGGTCTAGGCAAACAGTGCAGCCCCATATCAGACTGCTTCTGAAGAAGCAGTCTGATCAAGGTCTTTCCTATTTGCTATTCTGACAAGCATATTGTGAATTCAAGCCCTGAAAACCAACATATTATACCAGACATCCTGGTAGCGAGCCCAAATGCATATCCAGAGGTCGCGAGTTCAATCTCGGCCCAGTCCCAAATAATTGTCGAGATTGAAATAATTTCAACGGTCATTCTCCTTTTTCCACTGATTCAAGAAATGCTGTCAGTTACAAACGAAAGTATGTGCACAAAGAACTGGTTAGCCGCTTAGTCAAGCTTGCCCAGAAAAAAAGTGTGGTTACGTGAATTGACCGTCTTGACATGACTATAGCTGTTGACTGGAACGTAAAACCTCACAAAAACTAAAAGAAAGTTATGTCACTAGGGATGAGAGTCACTCTCAGTTAAAAAAAAGTTAAATACCTGACAGTATATTATGTTCTAAAATTTTAACACTAGTTGCCAGCCAAAAAGGTCTAGCCAAACTGTTAACAGTCAAGACCCAGATCATACTGTTTCTGATGTGCTTTAGATTTAACACTATTAATGAGTTGAGGAAAAGAGATAAAATGTGAGGGTTGTAGACCATTTCGTCATTTTTTCGCAACAAGTTTAATCAAAAGTTTAATAATACAGGAGTAAGAATGTTAAATTCTATTTTGATATCATATGACATTAAAATTACTTAGAAATTGCATTTTTGGCGTCAAAACGTCAATATTTTGCCATTATGTATGTAAAGTTGTTTTATGGATGTCATTACATAACGTTACTGAATATTTAAGCCACTAGTGGTTTATCAATTATAATACATGGTGTAATATCACTCTCAGATGTGAAGTCATATGATAAGCATCGTTTATGATACTACGAAGTTAATACAACTTGTTGAGCCTGTCTGCATTCACAGGGCTCACCCTGGCTCAGAATTTGTTGTAGCCAAACCTTTAGCCAAATGGAAAAAGTTGGAGCCAAATGAAATTAACTGTAGCCAAGGTTTTAGCCAAAAAGAAGTATCAACAAGTTGTTTTGTATTTAACTCTTTGCCCGCTAGGGGGGACTTTTGTTGTCTGCTGATAGCCTTGGCAAACAGTTTCAGGCCTGAAAAAATGTCCTCAGATGGTATTGAAAAAATCCAGCATCTAAAGAGTCAAATTTGGCACAATAATAAAATGTGAAGGAATAATAAAAGCAATATTTGAAAATCCAAAAGCTGATCAAAATACCCTTTCTCGTAAATATGTAATTTTTTGAACAACATAGACTGTACTATTAGCCAATGACTCTAATTTGTAGCCACTCAACATTTTTAGTAGCAAATGGCTACAATGGCTAATGGCAGGGTGAGCCCTGATTCAGCATCAAAACTGTTGGCAATGATTTAAGATTATCAACAGGTGACAACTATCATCACCAGTGTGAAAAATTAAATATATGCTTACCAAGTTTCTTTAAAGCATCATGGGATTTATTCTGTATATTTGTGAGATCTTCTATTATTTTACCATGACTCTCTAACTGCAGATCTTCTTGTTTCTTCAACTGTTCTGTGGCCTCATCTAAAAGTAATCCAACAATTACAATATAAACATACTGGGCCGCATAGTGCAGTCGGTAACGTGCCTGACTGCAGATGCCTGTCTGACTGAAGATCCAGGGGCTGCAAGTTCGATAGCCGCCCGGTCCCATACTTTTGTGGAGATTGATTATGAAATAATTTCTACGGCCATTCTCCTTCGTTCCGCTGATTCAAGAACAGTTGTTGTCAGTTACAAGCGAAAGTATGTGCACAAAGCACTGGTTAACCCTTTAGTAAAGCTTGCCCAGGTAAAACAGTGTGGTTAGGTGAACTGATTGTCCCAACATGACCATAGCTGTTGACTGGGACGTTAAGCATCAAACCAAACCGAACCAAAAACAATATAAATACAATCATGGGTGAAAAGTTCAAAATTTCCGAAACCCTGAACTTTTGAAATTCAAAACTTACAACTTGTTATATGCTTACAAATTATTAGAAAATTCAATTTAAATGGTCAATTGTCCCAAGTAAACTGAAATTAAATCAGAGAAGCTATCTAGATCTGCCTAATTCAGCATTTTGAGGTTGACTTTCCATAGAAAGTCAGCCTCAAAATCCTGAATTCATGAGTAATCCTGAAAACTTTCACCCATGTACAATGTACATGTACCATCTTTCAAGACATTTTTGGATGCCAAGGTTGATCTAATTTATTGCTGAGCCCATTGCTAATTTTTTTCCAAGCACTTGCTCATATCAAACAGTTTTCAGTTGCTGACCTTAGAAATGGTAAAATATGATACCCCCAATAAACATGATTTTCAATTAGTTCTGATTTCTCAGTGTCCATAAAAGTTCTTCAACCAGAAATTTAACACTGACTCAATGGTAAAGTTCTTCTAAAATTGTTCCAATATTGTTCCATTAGAAAGAAAACAATGGTGTTTAAATATGTATGCTTCAAAATTAATGATGTACCAGTAATTGAAATAATAAAATTGCTGTATGTATTAATTTATCTTTCAAATGTAATATATTTTACACATTTTCTAAAAATAACTTTCCCGCAGCAATCAAAATGTACTTTACAAAAAGTAAGTCACCCTTTTAAAGTCAATATTTTGCATATATAATTTAGGCACTTAATGCTATATTTGGGGTCAATGAGAATGTCCCACATCATAAGTGATTCATGTTATATATATATAAAGGGCAATTGTACAAATGAATTATAGGAAAATGATCATTTTGTAGTTATTTATTATAATTCCTTTGTAAAATTCCATGATTCTAAAGAAATTTGGGCGCCACAATATGACTGTGTTATATCCAAATTGGTGTTAAAACAAGGTGTGTTTTAACCCATTTAAGCTGAATGGAATTTCCCAAATTCCCACCCTTATCAATTGGAATCTTCCATTTTCATTTTAAGAGTAGTTGGGTGGTATTTTTAATTTTTATTCAAATTTTAATAGAACATTATGAAAGCAAGCAGTGGAGACCCTGATCAGACGCCACATTATGTGGCATTGGATCTGGGTCTGCACTGTTTACTTTTGTCTCAAAAAAAGGATGCTAGGCTTATTTGGAACAAAGGGACTGCACTGTACCAACCTAATTTCTCTCTAATATTCTGTGTAAGTTTGGCCAGTTCCGTATGTGCAGTAGCAATTATAGCTATATCTTTGATACCTACCTAATTTCTCTCTAATATTCTGTGTAAGTTTGGCCAGTTCCGTATGTCCAGTAGCAATTATAGCTATATCTTTGATACCTACCTAATTTCTCTCTAATATTCTGTGTAAGTTTGGCCAGTTCCGTATGTCCAGTAGCAATTATAGCTATATCTTTGATACCTACCTAATTTCTCTCTAATATTCTGGTTAAGTTTGGCCAGTTCTGTATGTCCAGTAGCAATTATAGCTATATCTTTGATACCTACCTAATTTCTCTCTAATATTCTGTGTAAGTTTGGCCAGTTCCGTATGTCCAGTAGCAATTATAGCTATATCTTTGATACCTACCAAATTTCTCTCTAATATTCTGGGTAAGTTTGGCCAGTTCCGTATGTCCAGTAGCAATTATAGCTATATATTTGATACCTACCTAATTTCTCTCTAATATTCTGGGTAAGTTTGGCCAGTTCCGTATGTCCAGTAGCAATTATAGCTATAATCTTTGATACCTACCTAATTTCTCTCTAATATTCTGGGTAAGTTTGGCCAGTTCCGTATGTCCAGTAGCAATTATAGCTATATCTTTGATACCTACCTAATTTCTCTCTAATATTCTGTGTAAGTTTGGCCAGTTCCGTATGTCCAGTAGCAATTATAGCTATATCTTTGATACCTACCTAATTTCTCTCTAATATTCTGGGTAAGTTTGGCCAGTTCCGTATGTCCAGTAGCAATTATAGCTATATATTTGATACCTACCTAATTTCTCTCTAATATTCTGTGTAAGTTTGGCCAGTTCCGTATGTCCAGTAGCAATTATAGCTATATCTTTGATACCTACCTAATTTCTCTCTAATATTCTGGGTAAGTTTGGCCAGTTCCGTATGTCCAGTAGCAATTATAGCTATATCTTTGATACCTACCTAATTTCTCTCTAATATTCTGGGTAAGTTTGGCCAGTTCCGTATGTCCAGTAGCAATTATAGCTATAATCTTTGATACCTACCTAATTTCTCTCTAATATTCTGTGTAAGTTTGGCCAGTTCCGTATGTCCAGTAGCAATTATAGCTATATATTTGATACCTACCTAATTTCTCTCTAATATTCTGTGTAAGTTTGGCCAGTTCTGTATTTCCTGTAGCTATCAAAGCTATATATTTGATACCTACCTAATTTCTCTCTAATATTCTGTGTAAGTTTAGCAAGTTCTGTATTTCCTGTAGCTATCATAGCCTTCTCTTTGGTCAGTTCCTCCATGCTGTTGTGTATATTATTTATAACATTGTCCTGAGACTGCCTGATAGTCAGCTGGTGGCTTATCAACTCGTTCTGGCTTTCGTATAGTTTCCTCACTGTGTCTGTGGTCAGTAGGTGAAGTTGTTCCTGGCCAGCCTGAAGTGAGAACATTCTCAAAGAAAGTCTTGTAATCAGGCCTTTAGTTAAGCATAGGGCCAGTTAAGCAAAACCATTTAGCGTGAAATTGCGATCATTGTCTTACCCATCAGTTTAAACATGTGTTTAGGGTGCTCAAAATAACCCTCTCATCAAGACGGTTCTTTTGAGTACCCACAACATATGTTTTGGTTGAGAAAGAAGAAAATGATAAGAGTGCATACCAAAAAAATAATTTTCTGATTTCTCAACCAAAACATATATTGTGGGTTTCAAAAGAACCGTCTCAATGAGACAGTTCTTTTGAGCACCCAAAACATATGTTAAAACTGATGGGTAAGAAAATATTTACAATTTTACGCTCAAAAATGTTGTTTATCTAAACCTATGCTTGTAATGACCCATTCTTCTTTCTTGTGATTATATTTTTATGTTCTTTACTATGTTCATAAAATTCAAGACTTTTCAAGGACTCTTTATGGACACTCCCATAGTTTTCAAGGGCTATAAGGTTATATGAAAAATACTACTTTACACAATAAAATTGAGCTTTAAGATATTTTCATCCAGACAAAGATAAGTAAAATTCAAGGACTCCTAAGGGACTATACGGCTTTATGAAAAATATTGTCTAAATGTTAAAACTGATCTTTGAAATAAAATAAAAAAATCCTCTTCAAAACTTTTTAAAATTCAAGGACTTTCAAGGACTCCTGAAGGACTATATGTTATATTTGCTGAAACGCTAGATAATGTAGAAAATGCTTATGATTAAGCATACACTCATCATCATAATTGTTTTGGCTTTATTTGGTGCAGCATATGCACAATAAAGGCGAACAATTCTAATTTAAATCTCAATTTAACAGGATCAAATACTCCAGATCTGAAGACAAATCTGTGTGTCCCGACCTACCTGTAATTCTTTCATGTACTCTGACTATGTGCAGTGTGGAGACGAGTTGACTGATTGACCTACCTGTAATTCTTTCATATACTCTAACTGACCATGTGCTGTGGAGACAAGCTGATTGACCGTTAGCTCAGTGAGATGACGGAACTGCTGTTGTTGAGTGGCATAACACAGTGCCCTAGCTCTGTTACTGACAATCTGATAGCTATTCCATGTAGTACTGTCCATGTCTTTTGTACAGTCTGCTATAGTCTGTGAAACATAAATCAGGCCTCCAGATAAGAGTGTGTATTGAAAAACTATTTTCTTTATTTCTCATCCTAAACATATGGTGTGGGTACTCAAAAGAACCGTCTCAATGAGACGGTTCTTTTGAGCAACAAAAACACAGGTTTAAATTGATGGATAAGAAAATAATTACAATTTTACACTCATAAAATTTCCTTGTCTGGACCTATGATAAATATGAGATTTTGGTACTGATTGCATTTGCGAGCAGCTAAGGCTCAGATAAGCCTGCACATCTGTGCAGTCTTGCCAGAGCCTTTTCCCGGCTCATATACACAAAATAAAGCTGTAGATGAAAACTCAGACCCAAATGCAGAGTTCTAGTTCCACTGTTCAAATCTTCAGCAGCAATTTTTAAGCAACTGTGATAAGTACCAAAATCTCATGAGCAGGCCTATGTAAAACTTGTGACTACAGTAAAACCTGTGTAAAACGGCCATACAAAATAGACAAAACACAGATCTTAATGACAAATGGTAGCTTAATGAAGGTCTAATGTATTGCAGAATGCTCCCCTTGGAGCATTCTGCAATACTTTTGACCTGCATTAAATGATAATTGGTCTTGAAAACCAATTTTCTGTCTTCTTGAGAATGTCCGTTTTACACAGGTTTTACTGTACAACCCATTTATTTTCCCTTTTTTTCGACAGTATGATGGTGTTAGTTTTGTATCAGAACAACATAAAAAATAAAATTGAAAATATGTTTTTTTTCCACTTTCAAAAAAAAGGGTAGGTAAAACGAAAAAAACAACACTCAAAAACTCTGGCCTATTCACTCTTTCCTGTATCTCAACACTTATGAATGACCTTTACCAAGGAGACAATCAAGTTTTCACATCAAAAATATTTTTGGTTCTTCTATATAGTTGGGGTGGATAAAGAGTGGGCCAGTCCATTCTTTCCATTGATAAAAAATTGACTGGGGAAAAACTGACCGTTTAAAAGGATTTGAAAATAATGAGATTGAGGTATTTAAGACTTTAAAATAAAAATCTTAGACCTTGACCTAGAGATTGGATTAAATAATATTGAGATCCTAAAAGTATTAACATGAAAATTTTAAGTCTGTGATCTTGACTTTGAGATAACCAGGCAGGTGGGGATTTCTTTAATGAATATATGTATCATCTCTGTGTTTAAAACTAACTTTTTTTGTATATATAAGATAATCACAATTTTACACGTAAAAGTCTGCTTATCCGGATCTGTGTCATGTGCAGACCCAGAAAGCTTTATCAGAGGGGTCCACCTCCAACAACGTTTTTCCAAATACCACTAAAAACAGCAATTATCAGTCCGCCAGCAAAACTCCATTTACTTGGTGTTTCGCCAGCGAAACACCATTTAAATGGTGTTTTGCTAGCATGCCGATGATGGCTCAACATTGAATGCCGGCTTGGTAGTTTTGTGATATTTCAGGGGATCCAGACCAGTATTGTTAAGAAGCCTTATAGCTTTGTGATTTTCCAGGGTGTGTATGTGTGAGTGTGTGGGGGGAGGACCGGACCCCCTGCCTCCCACTCTGGATCGGCGCATGTATTTTCTTACCATTTGTTCATTACAAGGGTATATTGTTCTCTCTTCTACTGAAGACTGACAATTCAGTAGCTGAACAGACACCTTGCCAAGCTCTTCCTCAGTCAACTCACCACATTTCTTCTTCAGTTTAAATACAACCTGCAATAAACATCACTGCCCTATAAATATAAGTACAGATTACTGCATTTTAGCATCTCTTTGTGGGAAATTAGCACAAAAAATGTTTCAAGGCTCAAAAGAAGAGATGACCCTGTTGATGGGTCAAAGTAATTAAATCTTATCAGGCCGTAAGGTTAGAAAAAACTTGATATTCATATGTCTCAGTAAACAGCTATGGTCATGTCAAGACAGTCTGTTCACCTAACCACACTTCTTGGACAAGCTTGACTAAGTGCATGGTTAAATAGTACTTTGTGATTTGAGCACATGTTTTCGCCTTGTAACTGAAAACAAACCTTCTTGAATCAGCGTAAGGAGAAGAATGACTGTAGAAATAATTTTGTGATCAATTTTCTTGAAAGTATTGACCAGGTCGGGTATAAACTTGCGACCCCTGGATCTGCAGTCAGATGTGTTACCGACGCTGCACTGATTGCTCAAAATTTATCAGGCTCATTAATCCTAAAATGCCAACAATTACAATGACAGTGTCAAACCTTGCATGGTTATTGTCCTCTGCATATTCTTGATTGGTTCAATGTGATGTAGATACGGTACTTGATGTTTCGAAGTGGTTGAAGCCATTGCTTGCTTGCAGGGTTCTCCTAGAACTTTTGCACTTATCCAATTCAGATACTCGTCGGTTAGTAGTAAGCACTACTGGATAGCTGAACATAAGTGGCTTTCTATCGTCTTAGAGTCAAGAAGGCTCAGTATCCTATTAGAATTTCAGAAAATCTTTTTTGACCCCGCCCAACCCCCCACAGTACCCCAAGTCCCACCCCTGGGGCAAGACCCAGGCGGTAGAATGAAAATCCAGTCTGATATGTTTTATATCTTTTATTTGTGAGAGGCCACCCAATGTTTGGTCTAAAAATCTTTGAAATTGACTTAGTAATTGAGATTACTAAGCCAGGGGGGTGGAAAACAAAAAATTGTGCCGATTCATGTGCCATTCATGAAAGTAATTCACATACCAACTCTGGTTGAATTTCGGAAAAAAAATAATTTTGATCCCCCAACTCCCCACGGTAGTGACAGTACCCCCAAGTTCCACCCTAGGGCATGACCCAGGTGGCCTAATGAAAATCCTGTCTGATATGTTTATATCTTTCATTTGTGAGCAGACACGCAAAGTTTGGTTTAAGAATCTTTGAAATTGACTTTGCAATTGAAATTTAATGATAATTAATAATATTTGACCTTTTGGCCCCTCCCCAGGGCCCCATGGGGCAGGGCAAAAAAAATGTGCCATTGCACGCCCCATTTATGTGAGCAACTCACACACCAAATTTGGTTGTATTTCGTCCAATGATTTAGGAGGGGATAGCGTGACGGACAGATGGACGGAGGCGATTGCAATATCCCCAACGCTTTTTTAAAAAAGCGTGGGGATAATGACTATCAAAAAGCTAGTTTTAAAATTTATTCAATTTCATGGCATTTGCATTACTTTTTTTTATTAATGGATAATAGAAAATAAGTTCAAGTCTTAAGTCTGAACTTTCAGTCTGAACTGAAATTTATGGCAATGATTCAGCTTGATTGAGACTGAAGATCTAAAACTATTGACATTTATTTTTGTTTGTTTTACAGTCTATTTAATCGTCAATACAGTTTTTAAAGCAATAGCAACTCATGAAACCCATTTTCAATTAAGACTGTATTATCTTCACACCGACCATGTTTTTTTCAATGGACCACCAATCGACCAGTAATGACCTGTTAAAACCAATAACGACCACTGGTCTGGTCAATATGCATATTGACTGGTCGATTGCCAACCTTACATTCGTGTATGAGAAAAAAATATATCAAAATTCTTTCGAATTTATAATGATTAAAATTACTTTGACACGACTTATACATATTTCTTAAAAAAATATTATCAAGATTATAAAGCAGTACCTCTAGCCTGTCCGATTGAAAAATGCCGGAGATACAGATCTGTATCTCTAGCCTGGGAGGCTAGGGGTACGGATCCGTATCCATAGCCTCACAGGCTAGAGGTACGGATCCGTACCCCTAGATACTGTCGTTTCTAATTGAGTTACAACAAGTCTAGGTGGATGTCAACGTTTGACGTATCATCAGTAAACTATCTTGATCTTACAAGGTATATGCATGCACTGTTCCCCAATGCCAATGGTTTGGATTAATTTATGGAAGAGGTATACTGGGATAATCAGTTTTCGCCAACGTAAGCAGATATGGCTCTGAGGATAGCAAAACAAAATACAACCTGACCAGATAATGATTTTATCATAAAATTTCAACCTTTTATAATAATGTGTGATACCTTAGACCATCAAAATATGTTATTTAATTTTCAAAAAACTTTGATTTGTTTGTGCACCCGTTTTTCCGCCATCTTGAAAATAGTAATCTAAGTTCGACAACTATTGTTGACCTGAAAAAAGAGGCCTCATAAAGGGTTGGATAGATAAAATATCAATAGGTGTTATGAGACAAACCAATTTTTTCTTTCAATGAACAAAAACTATTGTAAATCTTCCATGATTCAATTTATTGCAATCAAAAATATTTCAGTCACGTTTTATTTTCAATGTTCAATTCAAATTCAGATTGATTTGAACCCCTAGGTTCATTGGGGTGCTACCACACAGACAGTAAATAAAAAAGTGGACATAAAAGCTTTCTTTTATGTACTTTAGGGATACATCAAGCCATTGCAGGTGAAAAATTGATATAATTTATCAAAAAATCATTTTTAGATATATGGTCCATATAGCTGCTCATTAGCCAGACCATTGTTTCTGAGTCTTAACATTAATACGAACCCCCTTATGATAAAATCAATGATTTCCCCACTTGGGGCCTCAATACATCACTGAGTTTTCTTACCTCAATCGTGAGGATGTCAACAGAAATAAAGATGTAGGTAGCGATGTATTTACCGAACAAAACATATCAGGATCATTATTTAAAGATATGGGTAAAAAGGAATTAGTGAAAATGCGGGAAAACATTGATGCAGGCAAGTGACCATTATTTTACCACTCAGATAAGCATTTTTCTTACTGCTTAACAATTTAACAGACAGACTTTCTTCTGCCCTTGGAAATCCTCTTTTCAGAATGAGCCTGTGACTTCACACAAGTGAAAAAACGGTGGGAATGTTCAATTGGCGAAATTACATTCTTGGCGAAATTAGCTTACTCCACTATATGTAAAGTTAGTACAGATATACCTGTGAAATGAATGCTCCATTCAATTAAAAATAAATGCTTACTATATTATAACAAGCATCAAGAGGTGACATGTTGTCCAGGACATCCTTCAGCTGCAGAAACCTCTGATCCCCAGTGCTGACTTCAAATTTCATTCCACTCGACCTGACGATTTTATCGTTCTTTTCGCTGTTCCCATCATTTCCAAACAACCATTCAAATAACGCATCACCTTCATAAGCTGTTACAGAAATGATATAAACGTACAAAATAAATTTTATCATGATTTTTCAAAAAAATTTGAAAACTTCAAATAAAACCGGAAGTAATAATATGGGTTGCTTGATTTGCACAATCTTGAACAATTAGCTAGAGGTCTAACTAAATACCACAAAGAACCATAGAAAATAAGCAAAGACACGAACAAAGGGGGGGGGGGGGTACAAAGACAGCAAAAAATTCATGAAAAGTCCTAAAGATTGTAAAAAAGGATGAAAGTGTATGCACGAATACTTCTATTCACTTGCTATTCAAGTCGCACATATAAAAGTAAGTAAGGATGCAAAGATCAGGAATCGATACAGTCAAGTACCACAATTCTTTCTTTCTTTCTATCATTACTGGTTCGCTCATACATGAGCATTACACCAGGGAGTGCGAATTTGACCCAGGATACCAATGGCAAAGTGACAAAACTCACAGTTATACACCACAAACGAGAGCCAAGAGGTCAGCCCTCTCCCAGCAGGTGACCACAAGGCACAAATAAACAGACACTCACAAAGGCATAACAAACACAAGGCAGAAAAAAAACATGAAAAACATAATGCAAACATTGTAGTCCTAATTCAGAAGCCTGATAATATGGCATCTCATGTTTATGTTTATGATTTATCGTCGTACAACTTACCGACAAGCAGTGAATTAATCCTCAGCAATTCACGCAAATATAAAAGTAAGTAAGAAAGTAAAGATCAGGAATCGATTCAATCAAGTATCACACCTGACCCAGGATACCAATGGGAAAGTGACAAACTCACAGTTATACACCACAAACGAGAGCCAAGAAGTCAGCCCTTTCCCAGCAGGTGACCACAAGGCACAAATAAACAGACGCGCACAAAGGCATAACAAACATAAGACAGAAAAAAAAACATGAAAAACATAATGCAAACATTGCAGTCCTATTTGAGAAGCCTAATAATATGGCATCTCATGTTTATGTTAAACCAGACGAGAGGATCAGACGACATTAGTGTTGCACCCGTCGTCCGTCATACCTTTGAGCAGTACCTGTACTTGGATGACGTAGTCAACCATTGATGCAGCACGGACTTGATATGTGAAGACAGAAATCTACCCCTTACCTACGGACAACCCTACTAAACAGATGTGACTTTCGGAGCTCGGACTTATACGTAGGACAGGTAAGTTGCACATGTATATCATATCGATCCATCATTAGTCATGACTGGTGTGCTATATATCAAAAAGTAACTTTAGCAAAAACTTTCTTGCGTAAGAAATTACGATAGGAATGTTCACTGACAAATGTAGCGTCCTGAATATTACACTCCATTCATATATGCACCTAAAATCATACACTTTTGACCGAGTTCTCGCCACGCCTACAGAGTTCGTGCATTCCGTGTGTCCTTGATAAATCGTTATGTTTATTTAATTAATATTTGTATGGTGCATTCGGTAATTATGTGTAATGTAAATGTATTTTGGTTTTATCTTTAATTACAAGCAAAACTGGGTTGGATATAAAAAGATAAGAAAATATCTATTTATATACTACCGTTAACCTCCCATATATATGGTTATATATATGTTGCATATTTATCTAATTTCACTTGTATCCTTGGATACACGTCGTATATTGGTTCCTTTTTCAATGAATGACATCAATTTAGTTCGCAAATGAAAGCCTGATGGATCCAAGGATACAAGTGAAAGTAGATAAATATGCAACATATATATGGATCCAAGGATACAAGTGAAATAAGATAAATATGCAACAGATAAAGAACTAATATACGACGTGTACTGCATCAGTCGTCGTCAATATCAGCGCTTCCTGAACATCCTGTTTTGGGGATGTCTCAGTGGCGCAGGGCCGTCGCCGCGTACTTAAAAGTGGTACAGCGGAGGAAACCATCGAGTGCCGAAGGAGCAAGAGGGGGAGAGCACAAGAGGGGGATAATCAAGAGGGGGATTATCCCCCTCTCTTCAGGGGGTTTAGGGGGCCTCCCCCGGGAAAATTTATGAATTTTGAGCGCTTCTGTGTGCGTTTTAATGGGTTTTTGGTCACGATCTTTTGCTAGATTTCATCTAGATTTTGGCTGCGCATCTTTCCTTGACGAGTTCCCTTCTCCACAGGCGTAAGGTGAGATTTTTGGCTGCATACGATGAAGCCAGTGCCTACTGTTGAACCACGACCGCTAAACACTTCTCTGCTCAGGCTACTTAAAGTCGAATGAACGTTGGGGAACCGAAAAGTCTTGGGTCTAATTGAAACAGCCGGGACTTGTATATCCTTAACGGAATGCATTGTGACAACACAGACTCACGATGCTTATATATGTAAATTCAAAACGTTTTAAGCATACTTTGTCGAAAAATTGTCAATTTTAGGCAATATGAAACTGGACTTAATAATTATCTGGGCCTCAACGCGAGAAGACCTGTCTTCGGGGTTTCCGACCATGCAAGACTCAAACAAACCTACTCAGTTACAGAGATTAGCTAGAATGCTGAAATTGTGCGTGTAGCAAGTTTATCAATTATACTTTCCTGGGAGCGAACAGCAAAGGCGCTGATCAGACTGCGTGGATGTGTAGGCTGGTCTGCGCCTTTGATCTTCGCATACAGTTACGTCCGGTTTTACGGTCCATAAGTATGATAAGGTCTTTAGACCGTCTCGATAGCTCAATTGGTAGAGCGTCCACTTTCGGAGCGGGAGGTCGTGGGTTCGAATCCCGTGGCCGCACCATACCGCACTGACGCTCGCATATAAAGGGGTTGTGCTAGGAAGATAAAGTAAGTCAGGTAAGTATCTGTTAAAGTTATTGTTATGGCGCAGAATAGCTCGTGAGCTAATGTTGTCTGTTACATTATAAGCGACGTTAAATAAGGTGTCTTTATCTTTACCTTTAATGACCATCCGATTATGAAATTAATCAAGCAGGTGTCATTATATTTTTTCAATATTTTCACACCTTGGCTAGGCGTTAAATGATAATTGCTTCAATAAATTGTGGCAAATTGAATAAAATCAGAGGTAAGCACAAAGTAAAATGAGCCGAAACGAGAAAAAAGGGGACACGGAGGAAAGCATACTCGACCGAAAAAGTGGTCCGGCGCTCGCCGGACCTGCCGGATCAGCGACGACGGCCTTGTGGCGCAGTTGGTAGCGTCGGTGTCTGGTGTAGTGCTAGGCTGTGTTGCCGAGGTCGTAGGTTCGAATCTCGCTAGAGGCAAAATATTTACAACATCTATCGGCTCAGTTGATTCACTATATCCCTTCGTATTTATCTACTGTCTGAATCTGCATCAGTTTCTGATCCTGTGTAGCTCAAAAGCAATGATGTTTGTGAAATTATATTTCCGCACTTCTGATATCTATCTAATTTCACTTGTATCCTTGGATCCATCAGGCTTTCACTTGCGAACGAAATAGATGCCATCCACTGAACAAGAACTTATATACGACGTGTACTGCATCAGTCGTCTTCAATATCAGCGCTTCCTGAACATCCTTTATTGGGGATGTCTCAGTGGCGCAGTTGGTAACGTCGATGTCTGGTGTAGTGCTAGGCAGAGTTGTCATGGTCGTGGGTTCGAATATCGCTAGAGGCAAAAATATTTACAGCATCTATCGGCTCAGTTGATTCTTTATATCCCTTTATATATATCCGAGCCCCATTTTAAAAGTGTTTTTGAAAGAATCGTCTTGTCTCTCTCTATATATATAATACCGTTAAACTCCCTGGGAGGATGACGGTATATACACTATATATAGCTCTTAAATCTTCTTTTACTGCAAGCGTCTAGATGATCATGATCAACTTATTTACATATATTTTTCATGTTAAGCTAAAACATTTCTGAACCCAAAAAGTTAAACTCCCAGATGGGATTCCGGTGAGGCAATATATATAAATATCTATATCTAAAGATATATATACTTACTTATTACTTACTTACTTACCTACTTACTTACTTCTTACTTACTTACTTACTTACTTACTTACTTACTCACTCACTTACTTACTTATCCTCTCAAACTTCAGTGACCAATGTACATATATAGCTACCAATAACCTTTGACGCATCAGTGATTACATAGCTTCACAGGACCATTTCATGTTTCAGTTCTCACTGTACTCATATAGCTTCCAACGACCATCTCAAACTTCAGCGATCAATGTACACAAATAGCTTCCAACGACCATCTAAAGCATCAGTTTTCAATATACACAAATAGCTACCAACTTCAGCGATCAATGTACACAAATAGCTACCAACGATCATCTCAAACTTCTGTGATCAATGTACACAAATAACCACCAACGATCATCTCAAACTTCAGTGATCAATGTACACAAATAACCACCAACGATCATCTCAAACTTCAGTGATCAATGTACACAAATAGCTACCAACGATCATCTCAAACTTCTGTGATCAATGTACACAAATAACCACCAACGATCATCTCAAACTTCAGTGATCAATGTACACAAATAACCACCAACGATCATCTCAAACTTCAGTGATCAATGTACACAAATAACCACCAACGATCATCTCAAACTTCAGTGATCAATGTACACAAATAACCACCAACGATCATCTCAAACTTCAGTGATCAATGTACACATATAGCTACCAACGACCATTTTAAGCATCAGTTCTCAATGTACATAAATAACTATCAACGACCATTTCAAGCTTCAGTTATCAATGTACACATATAGCTACCTACGACCAGTTCATGCTTCAGTTCTCAATGTATTCGTATAGCTACCGAAAGAGCATGTTTCAGGTCCCAATGTACACATATACCTACAAACGGCGATCTCAAACACCAATGATCGATGTGCATGTACACATATAGCTACCTACCACAATCTTAAGCTTGAGTGATCAATGAACACAAATAACCAGCGACCATCTCAAGCTTCAGTGATCAATGTACACATATAGCTACCAACGACCATCTCCTCAAGGAATAGGGATCAATGTACATCTATAGCTACCAGCGACATCTAAGGCTTCAATGATCAATACACAATATAGCTACCAGCGAACATCACATGTTTCAGTGATCAATGCACACATACAGCTACCAACGACCACCTCAAGCTTCAATGATCAATATATATATATATATATGAAAAAAAAGAACCAATATACGACGTGTACTGCATCAGTCGTCATCAATATCAGCGCTTCCTGAACATCCTTTTTGGGGATGACTCAGTGGCGCAGTTGGTAGCGTTGATGTCTGGTGTAGTGCTAGAACACCGCCGAGGTCGTGGGTTCGAATCTCGCTAGAGGCAAAATATTTACAGCATCTATCGGCTCAGTTGAATCACTATATCCCTCTGTATATATATATATATATATATATATATATATATATATATATATATATATATATATATATATATATATATATATATATATATATATATATATATATATAGCTACAAGCGACCATCTCAAGCTTCAGTGATAAATGCACACAAATAGCTACTAACGACTATAACAAGCATCAGTGATCAATGGACAAATAGCTACCAACGACCATTTCATGTTTCAATTATCAATGTACTCATACAGCTACCGACAACCATCTCAGGCATCAGTTCTCATATACACAAATAGCTAACAACGACCATCGCAAGCTTCAGTAATCAATATACACATATAGCTACCAATGACCATCTCAAGCTTCAGTTCTCAATGTACACAAATAGCTACCAACAACCATCTCAAGCATCAGTGATCAATGTATTCATAGCTACCAACGACCATCTCATGTTTCAGTTATCAATGTACTCATACAGCTACAGACAACCATCTCAGGCATCAGTTTTCATATACACAAATAGCTACCAACGACCATCGCAAGCTTCAGTGATCAATATACACATATAGCTACCAACGACCATCTCCTCAAGCATCAGGGATCAATGTACATATATAGCGACCAGCGAACATCTTCAGCCTCAGTGATCAATGTTCACATAGAGCTACCAACGACATCTCTAATATTAGTGATCAATGTTCACATAGAGCTACCAACGACATCTCTAATATTAGTGATCAATGTTCACATAGAGCTACCAACGACATCTCTAATATTAATGATCAATGTTCACATAGAGCTACCAACGACATCTCTAACATTAGTGATCAATGTTCACATAGAGCTACCAACGACATCTCTAATATTAGTGATCAATGTTCACATAGAGCTACCAACGACCATCTCATGAGTGAGTGATTAATGTAGCACAAATAGCTACCAACGACCATCACATGTTTCGGTGATCAATGCACAGATATAGCTACCAACGACCATCTCAAACTTCAGTGACCAATGTACACATATAGCTACCAATTACCATCTCAAGCTTCAGTGATCAATTGACACAAACGGCTGCCAACAACCATCTCAAGCATCAGTGATTAATGTACACATAGCTACTAACGACAATTTTATGTTTCAGTTCTCAATGTAAACATATAGCTACCAATGACTTTTGCAAATATGGAGAATAAGAAAAAAGTCTTAGATGCACTGAAAGAAACTATTAATGAAACCAAAACAGGTAAATATAAGTATGTATTTTTCAAACAGGACCTGACTTGGAAACAAAGAGAGACTGCGAAAGCAAAAAGAGTGGCCAGAGCTGCAGCCAAAGAGGCCAAAAACGAACAGAGAATTCAGAGAGCACAAATGAGCTAGTTTAAGAGTTATATTTTTATAATTTCTAGTCTTCTTTTGATTATTATAGGTGCTGGTCCTGAGTTAGAGACAATACATGAGTGTTCAGAAAACGAAACTGAATATTCTGATATTAGTACCATCTTATACAGTGAAGCAGATACTTTCAGTAGCCCTAGTGACAATGATAGTTTTAGAGTTGAAAAATCAGAAATTAATATCCACAGTTTTGATGACAATCTTACAGATAGTACAGTTTTATATAGCCGAGACACATCATTGTCATTTACAGATACTTTTAGTAACCCAATTATGGTCTTATACGGTGATATTGATAGTTCTAGTTTTTCTAGTGACAATGAGAGTTTTCATAATGAAGAATATATAAATAATGGGTCAGATATCCACAGTTCAGATGACACTTCTACAAATAGCTGCAATGCATCGTTATCAATTATGGATACTTCTAGTAACAATAGTGACTATGAGAGTTATACAACTGATAGCTCAGATAATGAATTTTCATTTATTCAAAGTTCAGATGACACGTCAAACAGTACAATTTTGTTTAGTCGTGATACTTCAGTATCAAATATTAATGATATTCAGTTAGAGAGGGATAGTTTAAAATTATGGTATACTAATGCTGATAGTTATTTAAATAAAAGAGAAGAGATGTTAGTAGAAATAGGGCTCGAGAATAGTGGAATAGCAAATAGTTTGAGATTAAACCAACTGATATCTACAGCTATTGGTCTTAATTTTAGCTATACTGTGATTTTAGGGGATTTTAATTACCCAAATATTGATTGGACAGAGTGGACTACTAATCATAATGAAACTCACCCAGAATTTAAATTTATTGAATGTTTAAGGGATAATTTTCTGTCACAAGAGATAATGAACCCTACAAGGTACAGAATAGGTCAGATGGCAAATATTTTAGACTTATTATTGGTGGATAAGAGCGAAATAGTGAATGACATACAGTTCAGTAGTGGACTTGGAGCAAGTGATCATTTAGCTTACAGTGCATACCTACTATGTGATCCTGAAATAAGGGATTCTGAAACATTAAAATACAATTTTCATAAAGGTGACTATGTTTCAATTAATAAGGAACTTCAATTAGTGGACTGGGGACAATTACATAATATGAATGTTCAAGAAAGTTGGGATTTCTTCCAAGAAAAGTTGCAATCATCAATTGAAAATCACATTCCCATTAAAAGAAAATTTAAAAAAGAAACAGAAATGGACTGATAAAAAGTGTTTAGATGCTGTAAAGAAAAGGCACAGAGCCTGGAATAAGTATATACATACACAAAGCCAGAGGAACTATTCTGAATATTGCAAAGTGAGGAATGCATGTACTAAAACTACAAGATCAGCCAAAAAAGAAATATGAGAAAAATATTGTTATGAATATGAAAGAAAATCCAAAAGACTGGGCATATATACGACAAAAAGCGAAGGCGAAATCAGGAGTTTCAGATCTGAAAGACTCACAAGGAGTGCTAATTCAAGATAATGAAGAAAAAGCTAATTTATTAGATGACTTCTTTGCTTCTGTGTTTATTAAAGAACCTCCAGGACAGTTACCTATCTTTGATGTAAGATATCAAGGGCGATCAGTTACAAAGTTGATAGTGTCTACTGATGATGTGTATAAAAGACTGATGTCATTGAAAGTATCAAAATCAATGGGACCAGACAATTGTCATCCACGTTTAATGAAAGAAACAGCCGATTCAATAAAGGAACCTCTACAGATGATATTTAATAAGACTTTTAAAGAAGGGACATTGCCTGAAGTATGGAAAGATGCTCATGTTACAGCTTTATATAAGAATAAAGGTGAAAAATCTGACACTAAAAACTATTGCCCAGTTTTCGCTGACATCGGTTCCATGCAGATTATGTGAAAAAAATGTTAGGGATGTTATAATGAAGCATATGACTGACAATTACCTGTTTAGTGACTCACAATATGGTTTTAGGAATAAAAGAAGCTGTGTATTGCAGTTACTGGAAGTTCTAGATTATTGGAATAAATCTGTAGATGAAGGTAAACAAGTGGACACTATATATTTAGATATAAGAAAGGCTTTTGACTCTATTTCACACAGAAGATTATTGCAGAAATTAGAGGCATATGGTATTGAAGGTGAAGTGTTAGAATGGGTTAGAAACTTTTTTAAAGGGGAGACATCAAAGAGTAATGCTAAACGGAAAGAGCTCAGATTGGATGGATGTATCTTCAGGTGTGCCTCAGGGGTCTGTGTTAGGCCGATATTGTTTATTATTTATATTAACGATATGCCAGACATGTTGAGGAAATATTGTTAAATGTTTGCTGATGACGCAAAGCTTTATTCAGCTATTGAGACAACTGATGACCAAGAGGAGCTTCAGGATGACTTATTTGATTCCTGTGATTGGGGTAAAGACTGGTTACTGGAGCATAATATACAAAAATGTAAATACATTCAATATGGAAATATCAAATATGAATACAATTATAAAATGACCAATAAAGATGGTGAAATCATATCAATAGAAGAAGACAGTGAAGAAAAAGATTTAGGCATTCTCTTTGAGAAAAAATTGAAATTTAATAAACATATAACAGTGACAGTTAAAAGAGCCAATAAGTAAGTGGGTTTGATTAGAAGAACATTTTCTTTTATGGATAAAGAATTATTTCTAATGGTTTACAAATGTTTGATTAGATCAGCATTAGACTATGGCTCTCCAGAGTGGAACCCAAGTACTAAGAAATACAGACAGTTACTAGAAAATGTCCAAAGACGAGCAACGAAATTGGTCCCTGAATTAAAGATGTTAAGTTATCAAGAAAGGCTAAGAGAGTTAAATTTACCAACATTATATTATAGAAGAAATAGATATGATCTGATTCAATTATTCAAGATTATAGCACATATAGAGGACACTGACGCGGCAAAATTTGGCTTGGAGTTTAATGATAATAATACTAGGGGTCACATATTCAAGCTTCAAAAACCAAGGTGTAACAAGTCGTTCAGACAACAGTCATTTCCAGTGCGTTGTATCGATGATTGGAATATGTTACCAGATTGTGTAGTAGAAAGTGATACAGTCCTGAGTTTTAAAACTCAGTTGGATAAATTTTTGAGCGGAGGGCGATTCGATTTGGATCAGATCTATTAACCCGACCGGAAGCTCAAAGCATTAATCAAACTAAAGAAGAAGTAGACACGCCCTTTAGGGCTTACACCACTTCAACAAAGCGGTATGAAGGTATGAAGACTATCTCAAGCATCAGCGATCAATATACACAAAATAGCTACCAACGACCATCTAAAGCTTCGGTGATCAATGTACACAAAAAGCTTCCAACAACCATTCTACTAAGAGCAGCATGGAAGATTAGTTACTACATGTACATGATTGTATTTTTGTATGTGCTTAATGTTTTCACCCTCTATAAATTAAGTATTTACTTACTTATCATCTCAAACTTCAGTGATCAATGTACACATACAGCTACCAACGACCATCTCAGACTTAAGTGACCAATTTACACATATAGCTTCCAGCGACCAGCTCAAGCTTCGGTGATCAATATACACATATAGTTACCAACGACCATCTCCTCAAGCGTCAGTAATCAATGTACACAAAAATCTACCAACGACCATCTCAAGAACCGATGATCAATGTACACATAGCTACCAACGCCCATTTCATGTTGCAGTTCTCAATGTACACATATAGCTACCAATGACCATCTCAAGCACCAGCGATCAATGTACACATACATGAAGCTACCAACGACCATTTCATGTTTCAGTTCTCAATTTATACATATATAACTACTAACGACCATCTCAAGCATTAGCTCTCAATGTACACATAGAGCTACCAACGACCATCTCAAGCTTGAGTGATCAATGTACACAAATAGCTACCAATGACCATTTCATGTTTAAGTTCTCGATGTATACACATAGCTACCAACGAACATCTCAAGCATTAGTTCTCAATGTACACATATAGATACCAACGACCATTTCAAGCTTCAGTGATCAATGTAAACATATAGCTACCAACGAGCAGTTCATGCTTCAGTTCCCAATGTACTTGTATAGCTACCAATGAGCATGTTTCATATCTTAATGTGCACGGCGAACTCAAACATCAATGATTGATGTACACATATAGCTACCAACGACATATGAAGCTTCAGTGATCAATTTACACATAACGCTTCCAACGTGCATCTCATTAAATGCTTCAGTGATCAATGTAAAGATAGCAATCAACGAAGATCTCGAGCATCCATGATAGCTACTGCAGCGACCATCTCAAGCAGTGAACAACCATCTCCAGTACCAGTGATCAATGCTTGTGAACAACATGGACGTATATTGATTTTATGATCCGTGTGAACAACCATCTCAAAGACCAGTGATCAATGCTTGTGAACAACACGGACGTATATTGATTTTATGATCCGTGTGAACAACCATCTCAAGCACCAGTGATCAATGCTTGTGAACAACACGGACGTATATTGATTTTATGATCCATGTGAACAACCATCTTAAGCACCAGTGATCAAACTTGTGAACAGAACGGACGTATATCAATTTTATGATCCGTGTTAACAACCATCTCAAGCACCAATGATTAATGCTTGTGAACAACACGAACGTATATTGATTTTATGATCCATGTGAACAACTATCTCAAGCACCATTGATCAAATTTGTGAACAGAAAGGACGTATATTGATTTTATGATCCGTGTTAACAACCGGCTCAAGCACCATTGATCAATACTTGTGAACAGAACGGACGTATATTGATTTTATGACCCATGTGAACAACCATCTCAAGCACCAGTGATCAATGCTTGTGAACAACTTGGACGTATATTGATTTTATGATCCGTGTTAACAACCATCGCAAGCACAAGTGATCAATGCTTTTGAACAACACAGATGTATATTGATTTTATGATCCATTGAACAACCATCTCAAGCACCAGTGATCAAACTTGTGAACAGAACGGACGTATATTGATTTAATAATCCGTGTTAACAACCATCTCAAACACCGATGATTAATGCTTGTGAACAACACGGACATATATTGATTTTATGATCCGTGTGAACAATCATCTCAAGCACCAGTAATCAATGCTTGTAAACAACACGGACGTATATTGATTTTATGATCCGTGTGAACAACCATCTGAAGCACAATTGATCAATGCTTGTGACCAACACGGACGTATATTGATTTTATGATCCATGTGAACAACCATCTCAAGCACCAGTGATCAATGCTTGTGAACAACTTGGACGTATATTGATTTTATGATCCGTGTTAACAACCATCTCAAGCACCAGTGATCAATGCTTGTGAACAACTTGGACGTATATTGATTTTATGATCCGTGTTAACAACCATCTCAAGCACCATTGATCAATACTTGTGAACAGAACGGACGTATATTGATTTTATGATCCATGTGAACAACCATCTCAAGCACCAGTGATCAAACTTGTGAACAGAACAGACGTATATCATTTTTATGATCCGTGTTAACAACCATCTCAAGCACCAATGATTAATGCTTGTGAACAACACGAACGTATATTGATTTTATGATCCATGTGAACAACTATCTCAAGCACCTTTGATCAAATTTGTGAACAGAAAGGACGTATATTGATTTTATGATCCGTGTTAACAACTGGCTCAAGCACCATTGATCAATACTTGTGAACAGAACGGACGTATATTGACTTTATGATCCGTGTGAACAACCATCTCAAGCACCAGTGATCAATGCTTGTAAACAACACGGACGTATATTGATTTTATGATCCGTGTGAACAACCATCTCAAGCACAATTGATCAATGCTTGTGACCAACACGGACGTATATTGATTTTATGATACATGTGAACAACCATCTCAAGCACCAGTGATCAATGCTTGTGAACAACTTGGACGTATATTGATTTTATGATCCGTGTTAACAACCATCTCAAGCACCAGTGATCAATGCTTGTGAACAACTTGGACGTATATTGATTTTATGATCCGTGTTAACAACCATCTCAAGCACCATTGATCAATACTTGTGAACAGAACGGACGTATATTGATTTTATGATCCGTGTTAACAACCATCTCAAGCACCAGTGATCAAACATGTGAACAGAACAGACGTATATCAATTTTATGATCCGTGTTAACAACCATCTCAAGCACCAATGATTAATGCTTGTGAACAACACGAACGTATATTGATTTTATGATCCATGTGAACAACTATCTCAAGCACCATTGATCAAATTTGTGAACATAAAGGACGTATATTGATTTTATGATCCGTGTTAACAACCGGCTCAAGCACCATTGATCAATACTTGTGAACAGAACGGACGTATATTGACTTTATGATCCGTGTGAACAACCATCTCAAGCACCAGTGATCAAACTTGTGAACAGAAAGGACATATATTGATTTTATGATCCGTGTTAACAACCGGCTCAAGCACAAATGATCAATGCTTGTGAACAACACGGAGGTATATTGATTTTATGATCTGTGTGAACAACCATCTCAAGCACCAGTGATCAATGCTTATGAACGACATGGACGTATATTGATTTTATGATCCGTGTGAACAACCATCTCAAGCACCAGTGATCAATGCTTGTGAACAACACGGACGTATATTGATTTTATGATCCGTGTGAACAACCATCTCAAGCACCATTGATCAAACTTGTGAACAGAACGGACGTATATTGATTTTATGATCCGTGTGAACAACCATCGCAAGCACCAGTGATCAATGCTTTTGAACAACACGGATGTATATTGATTTTATGATCCATTGAACAACCATCTCAAGCACCAGTGATCAAACTTGTGAACAGAACGGACATATATTGATTTAATAATCCGTGTTAACAACCAACTTAAGCACCGATGATCAATGCTTGTGAACAACACGGACATATATTGATTTTATGATCCGTGTGAACAATCATCTCAAGCACCAGTAATCAATGCTTGTAAACAACGCGGACGTATATTGACTTTATGATCCGTGTGAACAACCATCTAAAGCACAATTGATCAATGCTTGTGACCAACACGGACGTATATTGATTTTATGATCCATGTGAACAACCATATTAAGCATCAGTGATCGAACTTGTGAACAACACAGACGTATATTGATTCTATGATCCGTGTGAACAACCATCTTAAGCATCAGTGATCAATGCTTGTGAACAACTCGGACGTATATTGATTTAATGATCCGTGTGAACAACCATCTCAAGCACCAGTGATCAATGCTTGTGAACAACACGGACCTATACTGATTTTATGATCCGTGTTAACAACCATCTCAAGCACCAGTGATCAATGCTTGTGAACAACTCGGACGTATATTGATTTTATGATCCGTGTGAACAACCATCTCAAGCACCATTGATCAAACTTGTGAACGGAATGGACGTAAATTGATTTTATGATCCGTGTTAACAACCGGCTCAAGCACCAATGATAAATGCTTGTGAACAACACGGACGAATATTGATTTTATGATCCATGTGAACAACAGGCTGAAGCAACAGTGATCAATGCTTGTGAACAACATGGACATATATTGATTTTATGATCCGTGTGAACAACTATCTCTAGCACCATTGATCAAACTTGTGAACAGAAAGGACGTATATTGATTTTATGATCCGTGTTAACAACCGGCTCAAGCACCAATTATCAATGCTTGTGAACAACACGGAGGTAAATTGATTTTATGATCTGTGTGAACAACCATCTCAAGCACCAGTGATCAATGCTTATGAACGACATGGACATATATTGATTTTATGATCCGTGTGAACAACCATCTCAAGCACCAGTGATCAATGCTTGTGAACAACACGGACGTATATTGATTTTATGATCCGTGTGAACAACCATCTCAAGCACCAGTGATCAATGCTTGTGAACAACACCGACGTATATTGATTTTATGATCTGTGTGAACAACCATCGCAAGCACCAGTGATCAATGCTTTTGAACAACACGGATGTATATTGATTTTATGATCCATGTGAACAACCATCTCAAGCACCAGTGATCAAACTTGTGAACAGAACGGACGTATATTGATTTAATGATCCGTGTTAACAACCATCTTAAGCACCAGTGATCAATGCTTGTGAACAACTTGGACGTATATTGATTTTATGATCCATGTGAACAACCATCTCAAGCACCAGTGATCAACGCTTGTGAACAACTTGGACGTATATTGATTTTATGATCAGTGTTAACAACCATCTTAAGCACCAGTGATCAATGCTTGTGAACAACACAGACGTGTATTGATTTTATGATCCATGTGAACAACCATCTCAAGCACCATTGATCAAACTTGTGAACAGAACGGACGTATATTGATTTTATGATCCGTGTGAACAACCATCTCAAGCACCATTGATCAAACTTGTCAACAGAATGGACGTAAATTGATTTTATGATCCGTGTGAACAACCGGCTCAAGCACCGATGATTAATGCTTGTGAACAACACAGACATTTATTGATTTTATGATCCGTGTTAACAACCGGCTCAAGCACCAGTGATCAATGCTGTGAACAACACGGACATATATTGATTTTATGATCCGTGTTAACAACCGGCTCAAGCACCAATGATCAATGCTTGTGAACAACACGGACATATGTTGATTTTATGATCCGTGTTAACAACCATCTCAAGCACCAGTGATCAATGCTTGTGAACAACACAGACGTGTATTGATTTTATGATCCATGTGAACAACCATCTCAAGCACCATTGATCAATGCTTGTGAACAACTTGGACGTATATTGATTTTATGATCCGTGTGAACAACCTTCTCAAACACCAGTGATCAATGCTTGTGAACAACATGGACGTATATTGATTTTATGATCCTTGTGAACAACCATCTCAAGCACCAGTGATCAATGCTTGTGAACAACACGGACGTATATTGATTTTATGATCCTCGTTAACAACCATCTGAAGCATCAGTGATCAATGCTTGTGAACAACACAGACGTGTATTGATTTTATGATCCATGTGAACAACCATCTCAAGCACCAATGATCAATGCTTGTGAATAAAACGGACGTGTATTGATTTTATGATCCATGTGAACAACCATCTCAAGCACCAGTGATCAATGCTTGTGAACAACTTGGACGTATATTGATTTTATGATCCGTGTGTACAACCATCTCAAGCACCAGTGATCAATGCTTGTGAACAACACAGACGTGTATTGATTTTATGAGCCATGAGAACAACCATCTCAAGCACCATTGATCAAACTTGTGAACAGAACGGACGTATATTGATTTTATGATCCATGTAAACAACCATCTCAAGCACCAGTGATCAAACTTGTGAACAACACAGACGTATATTGATTTTATGATCCGTGTTAACAGCCATCTTAAGCACCAGTGATCAATGCTTGTGAACGGACGTATATTGATTTTATGATCCGTGTGAACAACCATCTCAAGCACCAGTGATCAATGCTTGTGAACAACATGGACGTATATTGATTTTATGATACATGTGAACAACCATCTTAAGCACCAGTGATCAATGCTTATGAACAACTTGGACGTATATTGATTTTATGATCCGTGTGAACAACCATCTCAAGCACAAGTGATCAAACTTGTGAACAACACAGACGTATATTGATTTTATGATCCGTGTGAACAACCATCTCAAGCACCAGTGATCAATGCTTGTGAACAACATGGACGTATATTGATTTTATGATACATGTGAACAACCATCTCAAGCACCAGTGATCAATGCTTGTGAACAACTCGGACGTATATTGATTTTAAGATCCGTGTGAACAACCATCTCAAGCACCATTGATCAAACTTGTGAACGGAATGGACGTAAATTGATTTTATGATCTGTGTGATTAACCGGCTCAAGCACCAATGATTAATGCTTGTGAACAACACAGATATATATTGATTTTATGATCCGTGTTAACAACCATCTCAAGCACCAGTGATCAATGCTGTGAACAACACGGACATATATTGATTTTATGATCCGTGTTAACAACCGGCTCAAGCACCAATGATCAATGCTTGTGAACAACACAGACATATATTGATTTTATGATCCGTGTTAACAACCATCTCAAGCACAAGTGATCAATGCTTGTGAACAACACAGACGTGTATTGATTTTATGATCCATGTGAACAACCATCTCAAGCACCATTGATCAAACTTGTGAACAACACGGACGTATATTGATTTTATGATCCATGTAAACAACCATCTCAAGCACCATTGATCAATGCTTGTGAACAACTTCGACGTATATTGATTTTATGATCCGTGTGAACAACCATCTTAAGCATCAGTGATCAAACTTGTGAACAACACGGACGTATATTGATTTTATGATCCATGTGAACAACCATCTTAAGCACCAGTGATCAATGCTTGTGAACAACTTGGACGTATATTGATTTTATGATCCGTGTGAACAACCATCTCAAGCACCAGTGATCAATGCTTGTGAACAACACAGACGTGTATTGATTTTATGATCCATGTGAACAACCATCTCAAGCACCAATGATCAATGCTTGTGAATAAAACGGACGTATATTGATTTTATGATCCATATGAACAACCATCTCAAGCACCAGTGATCAATGCTTGTGAACAACTTGGACGTATATTGATTTTATGATCCGTGTGAACAACCATCTCAAGCACCAGTGATCAATGCTTGTGAACAACTAAGACGTGTATTGATTTTATGATCCATGTGAACAACCATCTCAAGCACCATTGATCAAACTTGTGAACAGAACGGACGTATATTGATTTTATGATCCATGTAAACAACCATCTCAAGCACCTGTGATCAAATTTGTGAACAACACAGACGTATATTGATTTTATGATCCGTGTTAACAGCCATCTTAAGCACCAGTGATCAATGCTTGTGAACGGACGTATATTGATTTTATGATCCGTGTGAACAACCATCTCAAGCACCAGTGATCAATGCTTGTGAACAACATGGACGTATATTGATTTTATGATCCGTGTGAACAACCATCTCAAGCACCAGTGATCAATGCTTGTGAACAACATGGATGTATACTGATTTTATGATCCGTGTGAACAACCATCTCAAGCACCAGTGATCAATGCTTGTGAACAACACGGACGTATACTGATTTTATGATCCGTGTTAACAACCATCTTAAGCATCAGTGATCAAACTTGTGAACAACACGGACGTATATTGATTTTATGATCCATGTGAACAACCATCTTAAGCACCAGTGATCAATGCTTGTGAACAACTTGGACGTATATTGATTTTATGATCCGTGTGAACAACCATCTCAAGCACCAGTGATCAATGCTTGTGAACAACACAGACGTGTATTGATTTTATGATCCATGTGAACAACCATCTCAAGCACCATTGATCAAACTTGTGAACAGAACGGATGTATATTGATTTTATGATCCATGTTAACAACCATCTCAAGCATCAGTGATTAATGCTGTGAACAACACGGACGTAAATTGATTTTATGATCCGTGTTAATAACCATCTCAAGCACCAGTGATCAATGCTTGTGAACAACTCAGACGTAAATTGATTTTATGATCCGAGTGAACAACCATCTCAAGCACCAGTGATCAATGCTTGTGAACAACTCGGACGTAAATTGATTTTATGATCCGTGTTAACAACCATCTCAAGCACCAGTGATCAATGCTTGTGAACAACTCGGACGTAAATTGATTTTATGATCCGTGTTAACAACCATCTTAAGCACCAGTGATCAATGCTTGTGAACAACATGGACGTATATTGATTTTATGATCCCTGTGAACAATTATCTCAAGCACCATTGATCAATGCTTGTGAACAACCATCTCAAGCAACAGTGATCAACATACACATTTGAGATATGCTCGATATGTCTTGTTTTGCGGGGTAGCAAGAAAAAAATTAGTGTACGCCCCCCGCCCCCCCCCCCCGTGTCCCCTCTAAATAGTTGACACGGCGGTTGGACGGCTAGGTCCATATGTTTATTTTCTGATCGTGAAAAAATAAACATGCTTCGAAGAAGAAATTATCGAATGATTGAAAAGGAAGATGACAATTTTGAAACAGAAGCATTCAAACATCTGAATGAACCAAAGGAAGAGTTTAAGAAAGTTTCATCAGATGAAGAAAGTAGCGTTGAATTATCCGGTATGGCATAACACATGTGTCATTAATGACAGTATTCCAGAAATCGGTTGTTACTAGATCCCGGCATATATTAATACATGTGTTATTTTTCGATTTTATCAGCTGTCCTTCTCTGTTTGTTAAATTATATATGTTCTGCTCAACTCTGATGCCTTGTATGGACCAGGAGTATTGAATCTTGGCAGAAGTGAACGAGAGACTTTGGGACTGTGGAAGAGTGTAGGACATAATTAAGCCCACTAGGACAATAGCCCACAAGGACAAAATCCCACTGGGACAATAGCCCACTAGGACAAAAGCCCACTTATATGCATTTGATAGGGGTAGGGTTGAACTGATGGACAGATGAAGAAACTCTCTTTTTCTCAAATCTGAAATTTCAAACATCTGAAGTAAACCAGTGACCTATATAAGAGTGACTAGACACTCCATTTTTCAGCCACATAGGTATGTCGGGGCTGATATCACGTGACTTACACCTGGCGCGCCTTTCATCGTATACACACAAAATGGCAGCGCAGCTTGAGAAACCGCTGCATTTATAGGTACATAAAAGAGCGTACTTCGTAATAAATATCGCTCATTGCTACATTTTGTTTACAGCAATCGAAAAAAGGTATATGAAATATTTATAAATGATATGTTTCTGCAATGTTTCGACTAATCCTATGGAGTTATGACCGTGTAAACATTGGCTGATTTTAAGAATTTTGCGGAATTTGTCAAAAATGGCTTCGAAAATACCTGTTTCACTGCGACGAATAAAGCTTTAAACACTGCTATGTATGTGTCTTTATTTAACAGTTTTCATAAACTAAGATGCCTTATGATTCATAATTCATCGTAATTATACTATTTCTGTGTTTGTAAAGGTGTTAAAAGTTTTGGTTAACAATAGAGAAATTACGCTGTGTATTGCAAAACCGTGATAAAGGCAAATCGTGTAGATAAATGATATCGATTCCCCCTCATTTACCTGTGTAAGACACACGACAGAGCAATTTGAGTTGAGTATTGGTATTTCCTTGGAGTTTCCAGTCACTGTTATATAGGTCACTGAGTAAACCTATCCTCCAGTCATGTGTTTTGACGCACATCTATTTTGACGCACCTTTCATTTTCTTCAAATATATGAAGCTACATTATTCAATTTACAATATCCTAGCATTGCTGAGGTAAAATGGCATTAGAAGACAACAGCTAGGTGGCCAGATTTTAAAATTCTGATTTTCTTTGGATATTATGGCCCCTTTACCTACAACGGTCATGTTTTTTACCTAAATTCTTAAGGTACTATTTTGTCAATTAAAAAACAAGATTTTTGATAGACAAATTTTATTCCAGTTATAAAAGAATTTATTTCCCTGCTACATTGGCATCTGCTCTTGTGATTCACCTTCAAATCATATGATTGCTTTAATGCTTTACAAAAAATAATTACATTTGATGTAGTGCTATGTCTTATATGAATTTATTAAGAAACTTGAAAGTGAGAAAATATATTAGCATATTTTCCCCAACTTGTCAACATAAGTGATATTAGTAAATTGAACAAATCAGTTTTTATTGTTACTGCATGCTGTCTAAAGAACATTTTCATCCACAATTTGTATATGTTTCTTAAAGTAAGTGAGAGGAATATCCATTCCAAGTGCCCCACCCCCAATACCAAAAAAACAAAATGGCCGCCATTTTCAGAATATCAGGTCTGATTTTTAAAGTATGATCATATACCCGACAACAATAATTCTTCTATTTTGTTGTATTCTAACATAGATAAGGTGCCTTCTCACCTTATACACGACCTGGTTTTCAAGATTTTATAAATAAGTTGTAAGAAAAATGGAATAAACATAGATGCGTCATTTCATATGACTCTCAAAAAAAATGTGTGCACCACAGGGGTCTGTTTCCTTTTTGAAATTTTCAGGAGTGTGGTCAATACAGAAAAAAATAATAGCATGAACTGATGAACTATATGTTCATTAGTAATATAAACAGTGCAACTTAATCCTTCTTTACATGTATACTTCAAACGTGATAAAATAGTGCTTAAGTGCTTCAAAACCCATGACTCTAGGATAGTGGTTAAGATAGTTAAATGCACAAATTCCTATGAAGGACAGAGGGCAGGGGACTTACGCCTTGAATACGTCTGTACAGCTCAACCGGCAGATCGTAAGTGACGTGTCTTGCATAAAATCCCGAGATTCATGTGACTCGATTTGGCGCCATAAAATAAAATACCTTCCAATCCAGCGGTGCGTATAATAACAGAAATGGACCGGAACGCACCGGAATGGACCGGAACGCACCGGAACGCACCGGAACGCACCGGAATGGGCCTCCAAAACCGGAATGGATATCAAAATTAATTTGTTTTATGCAACTAAATTTATTATTTTACCATAATTTATCTTGAAATTTCTGTTTCGATTGATATTGGACCTTTTGAATTGCATATGAGCACCGTCAGTGGTTTGTTACATGGTTGACGTGAAGGTGTCAATTCATATTGTAGATGCACATTCTATAGAAATAAGGGCCCAGAAATAAGTCTGATCAAATGGCAGCCGTGTACATTATAGTCCACATGCCAATGTTCACATGATTGTCCCTGGTCTTCACAAATAGTCAAGCATATGCCATGATATGAGAGCTGTTCTGTGAGACCCATCTGGGTAGCCCCACATAAATAGCCCATATGGGACCAATATATCATGTTTGCTGGTACAGCATTTCGTTATTTGAGTGCTTTCACAATCACTGCATCAAAAATGATTTTTCTACAATAATAATATGCAATGCCATATACTATGAAAAGGGACTGCAGTGATCTTTATTGCGTACAACCATACTTTAGGTGACTGGTGTAAGTAAGCCTTAGTAAGGTACTAGAATATGAGGGCAAGACAGAACATATTTTAGAAAACATTTTTTGCATTTTAACTGTCTGGACACCGAAGATTTTTGATATTTTGTATAACTTAACCAAAATTTCTTGTCAAGTACACTCAAAACATGTATTTTAGGGTGAATTTTGAGGTCCATTCCGGTTATGGAGGTCCATTCCGGTACATTCTGGTGCGTTCCGGTCCATTCCTGTTAGTAAACGCACCCCTAATCCAGCGCTGGGGAGTACCGGCCAGGGTTCCTCTAAATACCGCAATGACTGCAATCCACGAATTACTACACTCCTCCCCACTTAGAGGTCATTGTGGGTGGATTCCCTGAAAAGATATCTGATTAGACAACAAGTAAATCATTACAGTTAATCTTACCAGGGCAAGGGGTCTTGGGACATCGCGGACAATAGCTCATACCCGGTGTTAGGTCGTGACGTTACGACCTGCCGATTTCACTTTTATGGCGCGATTAGAAGAGAATGGCTTTTCGGTTCACGAATCCTTCAAAGTCATCACCATGGATCTCACAGTAACCCGAGAATTATTCAAACTGATCCATGAAAAAGCTGTATCCAAGAATATCATTCGCCGAGTCCTACTACGACGGAAATATCTTGTGTGTCCCTCAATTCACACATATTCTTGATACACTGTCAGTGAGACGCAGACTCACTGCATCATAATAAATTTCATTTGGCTAATCACTAGTGTGGAAGATACCATCTCCTAGCAGCCCTCCTGGACTACTCTGAATTACACCTTTTGACGAGTCACAGACTACGCCAAGAGAAACTCCTAACTGTATACATACTCCTCGAATAAACATCCAAATTACGTCTTTAGCAAGCCACAGACTATACTAAAGGGAAAGGATGCGGAAAATACAGTAAATCTAATTAATTAATCCAGATGATATCCTATGGAATTTGCAAACAGCCGAATCGTGGTGTGATTTGTCCAACATGAATGTCAGCGAACACAGTTCAACTGCACATTCCACTATAAAAATTATTCTTTAAGTAGAAATCACAATGGCGAAGCACAGTTCAACCATTGCTACGATCTGGAAGTTACATCTTGAAGTTGTCGTCTGCGTGACAATCACAATGGCGAAGCACAGTTCAACCACTTCAACGATCTTGAAGTTACATCTTGAAGATACATCTTGAAGATACATCTTGAAGCTGTCGTCTGCATGACAATCACAATGGCGAAGCACAGTTCAACCACTGCAACGATCTTGAAGTTACATCTTGAAGATACATCTTGAAGCTGTCGTCTGCATGACAATCACAATGGCGAAGCACAGTTCAACCACTGCAACGATCTTGAAGTTACATCTTGAAGATACATCTTGAAGCTGTCGTCTGCATGACAATCACAATGGCGAAGCACAGTTCAACCACTGCAACGATCTTGAAGTTACATCTTGAAGATACATCTTGAAGTTGTTGTCTGCATGAAAATCACAATGGCGAAGCACAGTTCAACCACTGCAATGATCCTGAAGTTACTGTTGCCCGTTATAGAGACATTGTGCATTCTCTTTGGTCACTCCCAGCACATGGTCGACTGTCCATCCCCTGTGCATAGCAATGGCTTCTGCTGCTACAAATATCTGGCTGGGCGACGATGTTCTCACTCTGCAGCCTGGAACTGGAAAATAAGGAGCATCAGATTCCAGAAGTAAGCATCTTTCGTCGATATTACAGAGCGCTGTTATCTGGTTGGCGTTGAACGTCCTCGCTAAGTTGGTAAAACCAAAGTAAGTACGGGGGAACACCTCTAACCACCTGTCTAGGACATACTGGTTCCCGGTAAAACAATGCATATGAATCGGCTGAAAACTGCGGACCTTCTTCTTCATGAAGTGTAGAAGTAGCATGAAGGCCTCAGTGCCACAATCTCCATCCATTCCACGGCAATGTATCACCAGAACATGACGATCCTCAATCAGAGGAAATACTTTTTCCAGCAACTTCACCTGGGAAGCCCAGCTCTCAATTGGTTCAGTATGATCCAGGCCCACCTCCCCAAGGGCGATGACTCTTGGATGCTGCAACAATCTATGTAGATGTCGAACATCAGATTCTATATGTGAAGAACGATTCCTAGCACGTCTGGGGTGGATCCCTGCACCAACCATGATAGAAGAGGGTAGTTCTTGCAGTTTCACATCTGTGGGGTAGGTGTCTGGATCACAGTAGATGGCCATAGTCCCTACAAGTGTTATCTTCTTGCGATCATCAACTGGGACCCGCTGGACAATATCTTCTAGGCTTCCATTCCTTGACAACCTCAATTGGCTAAAAGTCCGATCAAGATGAAAGTGGGAGTCGAAGGCCTCTGGATGAATTGGCTGCTCCGGAGTCCTGAAGGTCTTTCTCCAGAAGTCTTCCTGCTCGTCTGACAACATGGACGCAATGAGCATCAGCACCCTCCAATGCAGAAGAACACCAATGGAATTACAAGGGTCAATGACGAACTTCTTGTGAACAGCCACATGGTTAAACTGGCAGAATTCCCTCATAGCCCGCATCAGCCTGTCGTTGATCTGTGAGTTATGAGCCAGGTTAAACATATTCTGGATCCAAATAAATTCCACCAATTCCTCCAAAGTCACAGGTCTTCCCACAAGCCATCTTCCTGCTTGATTCAAGGCATTACGGCGGCCACTCAGCACAGCACCATTAGATGGATCCAAATGTTCGCTGAAAACTGAGGGTAAATGATCGTAAAAAGCATGTGCCTTATAAAAACGTTGATCGGACGTGCATCCGGGAATCCAGCACTCGGGCAAGTTTCTTCTACTGGAAGTCTCCTGCGGAACTTGTGGTACAGGCAAATCAGGTTTAGATCTTTTCTCTGCAGGAGCCGATACCACTAAGTCATCCACTTGACGAGTCAACCTTTGTGGGGTGCTACGATCACTTGGTCCTTCATCCCGAATACACACAGTTCTCTTCCACTTAAATACACCACGATCCGCTGCTGATTGCATTCCTGAAGAACTTGCTCTCTTCCTTTTGTCTGTGGGTGCTTTAATGGGGCTAATCGTCCTAGCCTTTCGCATCACACTGGTCCCCGAGCTGGATCTCCCTGCCTCAATCTTTTTTTTTTCACCTCTTAGGGCTGCTGTTGATTATCAAGTAGATAAAGGGTTTATTTTTATCCTTTTTCTTGCCGACAACTGATTACGTAACAGAGGTCAGGATGTCTATACGTGAAATTCAAGACACAGGAAATAGCCTTCTACTGAAATCAGCACACTTCTGTCAGAATATCTGGGATAATACAAAATCAAATTTATGAATTGTGTTGCATGCCTTGACAGTTATGAGTGGATATGTAGTGTTATCTTCTTTGACTACTAACTGTATACATGTGGTACTTTTGGTTCTTTTGAGTACTCACACCATATATTTTGGTTGAGATATAAGAAAAATAATTTTCAGTCATGCACTCTTATCTGGGGGCCTGGGGCTGATGATGGCCCTCTTTAAGCGCTTACTGAGAATTAGGGGCCAGTGAAACTGATTAGACTTCAGGGTCCTCTGATTTTGTTTAACAAAGCTTTCTAAGATGTCCAATACAGGACTTTAGTAAAGAGTTCGTAACGAAATTTAATTTTCTTATTTCTCAAGCAAAACATATGTTGTGGGTACTCAAAAGAACCGTCTCAATGAGACGGTTCTTTTGAGCACCCAAAACATATGTCAAAACTGATGGGTAAGAAAATATTTACATTTTCACGCTAAAAATTTTTGTTTATCTAAACCTGTGCCAATATTAATTTCAGATGCAGAGGAAAGTGGCACAGATGAAGAGGCTGACCTACTGGATGAACAACAGGGTGACGTAGATGATGCTGATGATCTGCTAGGTGATGATGATGATATTGATGATGATGATGATGATGATGATGATGATGATGATGATGATGATGATGATGATGATGGGAATAAAGAGGACGATGCAGATGGTAATGATCTACTAGATAAACTCCATGGAAACCAAGACAGTGATGATGATGACAATGTGCTAGATGGTGATGACGATGATGATGGTGATGTTAATATACAAGATAAACTCAAAGGAAACCAAGAGGAAGATAGAGAAGAAGATGATGATGATGAGGCACCTGAGTCTGTTGGGTTTGCTACAAGTAAAGATAAAGTTTTGGAGCAGATCAGGTATTTATGCAGCCTCGGTAACCTAGGCATGACCCATTCTGTACCCACTGCATTCATTAATGAATGCAGTTGGTACGGAATGGGTCACACCTGGGTTACCGAGGATGCAATTTATGAAGATGTGTCTTTTTCTTTGTACTGTAAATGTTCTAAAATTTTGAACAATTTTACTCTTTCTGTTCTCAAATGAAATGTTGGTTTTCAGGTTTAGATGTCACAAAATATGTGTCTGAATAGCCAACAGGAAAGACCTTGGTCAGACTGCTTCTTTAGAAACACCCTGATCTGGGCCTGCGCAGTTTGTCTACGCTTATTCGCGGGGCAACTAGAGTTCAATATTTTAGTGTTGCCATTGTCACAGAGCATTTAACTCAGGGCTGTGGAAATATCATGCCCGACTACCTGGTCCTATTTCATTCAGGACAAGTTGAAAATTTCTATTTACTTGTCCATGGACAAGTACACAATTTTATGTTTTAAGCTTATACAGTTCTGTATTTCATATTTTGATAAATAATTACGAGCTCACGTCTTGCAATGAAAACAGTGTGGATCCTGATCAGCTGGCTTCTGCAGGAGCCAGATGATCTGGATCCACACTGTTTACAAGAGAAGCCAGCTGATCAAGATCCATACTGAGATCTTTACAAGAGTTGATATCTGGTTGCATACTGTTTTTTCAATGAGTAAATTGTTTAAGCACAAAAAGGTTTAAGCTAATTTGTTCTTTCGGACATGTAAAATTTTCTATGGACAAGTACACTATGGCCATTTACTTGTCCTTGGACAAGTAGAAAATTTTACTAGTTCCACACCCCTGTAACTTATGCTCATATGCTCACATTGCTCACAATCTTGTCAGGGTCTCACTGTTCAATGACACAATACTTTAAAGTGGACTGCGACTGAGTACTAGATTTATTAAGTAAGCAGTTATTTTAAAAAAATTAAATGCTTTAATTTCAAAATACGATTAATTAATAGATGTTTGTATTATATCGTATATACTGTTTTATGTTTGATTTTTTATTTCTCAACCAAAACATATGTTGTGGGTACTCAAAAGAACTGTCTCAGTGAGACAGTTCTTTTGAGCACCAAAAAACAAATGTTTAAACTGATGGATAAGAAAATATTAAAAATTTTAAGTCCAAAATTTTTGGTTATCTGGAGGCCTGTCATCATGAAAATTTTTGTTTATCTAAACCTGTCCGTCTGTCTATCTGTGTCTTATCTGTCTGTCTGTCTGCCTACCTGCTTCCCTGTCTGTTTGTCGTTCCGCCCATTTGCTTACCTGCCTATATGTCAGTTTGTCTGTATGTCTGTCTCTCTGTCAGTCTGTTTTTGTCCGTCCGTCCATCTGTCTGTCTGTTTTTGTGTCTGTTTGTGTCTTTTCTGTCTGTCTCTCTATCTACCTGCCTGTCTGTCTGTCTGCCTGCCTGTCTACTTTTTTTTTTTTTTTTTTTTGCATGTCTGTCTGTCTGTTTGTCTGTATGTCTGGATTTATCTGTATGTCTGTCTATCTTTTATATATTTCAAAGCAATTAATCTCGCTTTAACGTTTTAATAATAACAGAGATATACAATTTGAAAGTTATATATTGTAGCAAGCATATGGTCTTGTAATCAGTTAAATAGTTATACTCATCTTCACTTTTTACAGAACATGAAAAGTCACGACTTCGCTCAAAATACGTCATAGCCGCAAATATGCAGTTTTCTAGTTCTCAGAATAGTAAGTCAGGTTATCAGAAATGTTTGCGCGTCGTGGAATTTAAATGGTATAATATCCAAACAGTTTGGTAACAAATTAGAGATGCAAGAAGTTTATGAAAAGGTCAAACAATTTCATTTGTTCGGGGTCAGCGAAACTCATTTATTGCCGAAAAATGGAAAGCAACTTGACTTGTATCAAGATTTTCATTCGTATAGAAAACATGGTAAACGCCGTAACTATGGCAGCGGGGGGATTTCAATTTATATTAAGAACAATATAGTTAATGGTACTTCCGTTATACATGGTGAGTCATCAGATTGTATGTGGGTATGCTTAAAAAAGTCATTTTTTCAATTAGAGGAAGACATTTATGGTCGTTTCATATATGTACCTCCTGTAAATTCTACATTTACAAATTCTCAAGATAACAACTCATTTGAGTTGCTTGAAAATGATGTTTGCAAATTCAAATCTAAAGGAAGGGTTGTTTTAATGGGAGATTTTAACAGTCGGACCAGCACATCACCAGATTTTAATGTCACCGATGATGATAAATATACCCCGGTGCCAGAGCAGTATAATAGCGATGAGCATGAATCACTTTATAATCGTGAAAACGAAGACATATGTTCTGTAAATGAATATGGTAAAAAATTGCTAGAATTGTGCATTGAAACTGAACTCAGAATTTTGAATGGTAGAATGTTAGGTGACTTGGAGGGTAAACTTACATGTCATAAATGGAATGGTTCCTCAACGGTGGATTATGGGATAGTGCAACATAGCTTGTTTAAAGAGATTGATTTTTTCAAAGTTTATGATTTGATGGGTCACTTATCTGATCATTGTCTTATTTCATTAGGACTGAAGTGTAATTTTAAAGCCACAGCAAGTTGTAATTCGAACATATATAAACTATAGAAAAATTTCAAATGGGACACTCAATCTGAATTGATTTATAAATCAACTTTAGTTTCAAGCAGTGTAGGCAAAAAGATAAAGGATATTTTGAATTCAGGGTCTGATATGACTGTTGAAGACATGACCAACAACGTAAATGACATATTACTTAATTCTGCAAAACAAGCATTGCAACAAAAGAAACACATGAAAAGGTCAACCAAAAAGAAAAAGAAATGGTTTGATAGAGATTGTTTCTCTCTAAGAAAAGAAGTTATAAAACTTAGTAGACAATTATGTAGAGCAAATGCAACTCATGAAACACGAATTCTATTCTTTCAAAAGAAAAAGGAACTTAGGCGTTTAATCAAGACAAAGAAAAAATCGTTTAAACAACATATACTAGATCAATTAAATGACATGTCAGATAGTAACCCAAAACATTACTGGAATTTAGTTAAAGAACTCAAAGAACTTGATGCAAATTCAGTAAATGGAAAAAACCCAATTTCGCCTGAAGATTGGTTGAAACATTTTAGCAAACTTTTGTTCGATGAAAAACAGAATAGGAGTTCACTATTGGAAGAAAGAATCAATGAGATGTTGTCTTGTAATTCTTTTTCTGATCTGGACTTCCGTATCACTAATGATGAAATCAAAAAGGCAATTAGCAGTCTGAAATGTGGAAAGGCAACGGGGTTGGACAAAATAAGCTCTGAAATGATAAAAGCTTCTGTAATTGTTTTACTATCTGTTTATGAGAAATTGTTTAATGCAATATTAAGAAGTGGTATTTATCCAACATCCTGGCATGACAGTTATATTTGTCCAATTTATAAGTCTGGCTCACGAAGCGACCCATCTAACTATAGAGGCATAGCCATAACCAATATTTTAGGTAAAGTGTTCAGTATCATTTTAAACAACAGACTCGAAAAGTTCATAACTTCTAATAACCTAATAGACGATACACAAATTGGCTTTAAAAAGAATTGTAGAACGTCTGATCATATGTTTATACTACAGACACTTATAGACAAATATGTAAAGAAGCTAAAATCACCTCTTTATGTTTGTTTTGTGGATTTTAGAAAAGCTTATGACAGTGTGTGGCATCAGGCTTTAATGTTTAAACTTCTTTCACAAAATGTATCTGGTATGTTTTTCAGAATTGTGAAGGAAATGTATATAAACAACAATATCTGTGTTAAAATTAATAATTGCGAAAGAACGATCTTTTTTAAAAGTAATGTTGGAGTGCTCCAAGGAGATAATATTAGCCCTCAATTTTTTAACCTTTATATTTCAGACTTAAAAGCGTTTCTTGGGGTAGACGATGACACACCAAAACTAGTCAGCACTCCAATTAATTGCTTGATGTACGCAGATGACTTAGTTTTAATGTCTAGGTCTGAATCGGGACTACAAATTCTTTTGAATAGGTTAGGGGAATACTGTAGAAAATGGCGAATGGAAGTAAATATCGAAAAAACCAAAGCCATGAAATTTAGTGGAAACGGGCACAAATGTAAGTCAGTGTTTATATATAATGGGAAACCTCTTGAAAATGTAGCTAAATATAAGTATTTAGGAATTGAATTTAACTCTTCCGGGTCATGGAGTAGTGCAATTGCAAATATTTCAAATCGGGGAAAGAAGGCGCTGTTTTTACTAAAAGGCTATATATGTTCAGGAAATATAAAGCCAGGGTTAGGATTAAAACTGTTCGATCAGATGATAAGGCCTATTTTATGTTATGGCTCAGAGATTTGGAGCGCTTTTGATGGAAATAAAAAGATCTTTCAAAATATTGATGGAATCCCAAAGTTCCTAGACTCTCTAGATATTGAAAATGTGCATGTTAAATTTTGTAAGTTTCTTATGGGTGTTAATAAAAGGGCGGTAAATTTAGCTGTAAAAGGGGACCTTGGGCGTTTTCCAGTTGGAATTTCATGTTTGCTACAGGCTTTTAAATACTGGTATCACATTCAATCATCGAGTAACATTTTACTTCAAGAGGCCCTAGCGGTATCTCAAAACTTTCATGAAGAACGGATATTTACTTGGTTTTCTTTCTTTTCAAGTTTATGCAAATTGGTAAATGTAAAACCATCTGATGTAACCTTGGAAACTTTTGTTTTACTAAAGGAGAAATTATGTGATTATTATATTAGATATTGGTCAGAACGTATAAAAACGTTCAGCAAAATGGACACTTATTGTTTGCTTAAGCAGAGGTTTGGGTTAGAAAACTACATTAGTGATGTGAAAAAAAGAGCGCACAGAATAATTCTTTCTAAAATAAGAATAAGCAACCATAGGTTAGCAATTGAAACGGGTAGGTTTTCAAAGACCCCACGAAATGAAAGAATTTGCTTGCATTGTAAGACTGACAACTTTTCAGAAATAGATGATGAGCAACATTTGCTATTAAAATGCTCTAGATTTAGCGAAATAAGAATAGCTCTTTTTGACTACGAAAGGAAATCCTGTCCAAGGATTGACACATTAAATGATGAAAATAAGTTTATCTACCTTTTGAATTCCAGTGGTTCGACAATTAAAGAAGTAGCAAAATTTCTGCATTCAGCATATACAGCCCGTTCTGCATAGGAAAATAGATATTTTCTTTTTTTCAGATACTTCTCTTGTTTAACATTATGCTAAATGATATATCATTCTTTGTGTTTATGTTGAACATGTTTATGAAAGTATTTTGTGAATGTCTCATATGAAATGAGATGAAACAATAAAATAATTGTATTGTATTGTATTGAGGAGAGTTATTGTATGGATGAGTTAATATTACCGGGTATGTTATGACTTGTCATTTGTTTTTACAGTAATGTCAGACAATATACACTGCCTGCATGTACATGTAATTTTTATTAGAGAATTACATTAAACCATCTGTATTGTAGAATGGCCAGGGAACAGATTGATTCAGAGAAACAGAAAAAGAAAGATCTAAAAAGAAAAAGGCTAGAGCAATTCAAAGAGCAGAAGCAGAAGGTGAGACCAATGGACTGTTTAACCCATTAAGCGCCACCTATAATTTGCAGCTGACAACAATTTCAAATTTTGTCGCTTTTTCAAAAATATCAAATAAGCCATGACATTTCATGAGAATAGTCTGCTGGCAGAAGATACTCATGAAATATCATTTCTTATTTCTTTCGAAAATTATGAAAGATTTCGCAAAATTTGTTGTCTGCTGCAGTCCTGAGAGGCGCTTTACACAGATTCTATGTATAGGTTATAGATTATTCTGATCATAAAAACAATTTTAAAGGAATTCATATTCATTCCTACTTAATATTTCTTTATGATTGTAATATGTGAGCTATAAAGCCAAATATAAAAAAATAAGTGTGTTTCGGGTAACGAGTCTTATAATTTTAGGTAGGATAGGCACACATATATTTTTTTAATTATTTTTTTTTCTGGAAAGAAATATAATTTTATGCTTTTTGAAAGGCCTTTCAAAATGCATAAAATAATATTTTTCCAGAAAACCTGAATTTTTTCTAGGTTTCACCAGTAAATTTAGGTAGGGTTGGGTTACCCTAAAGGCTAAACGCAGGTAGTTTTTTTATTTGGCCTTATATTCACAGATTCTATTAAATCTTTGCATGCAATGTATTTCAAGGTAAGGCAGTTCAAACACCCCCACTCATAACATGCTCAAAAAGCAAGTGAGTTTGACCAGCAATTAACACAATCACAATCCAACTCATGGAACTGCAAGGAAGAGACACAAAACACAAACAATCATATGACATCAAGAACACATTGAAAGCAAAGCAATCAGCTCTCTCATCCTTAGCGAGATGATTACACAACTAGAAAGGACACTAAGTACTGTATAACAACAAAACAAGGACCAAACACAAATCCCCACAAACAATGAGATCAACCCAAAACAACAGAACCACCTTCTTAGAAAGACCAGCATAGGAGGGATTAACCCATTACTCCACAATAACGCCTTTTGACGCCTTTGAAATACTATGTATTTGAAAATATTATGGAAAATGGAGCATTTTGGAGCAAATGCTCCCAAATGCTCCCAAAAACATTTCTCGAATTTTTTCAATGTTGTATAAAAATAGAAAATGATGTCATGATCTAAAAATAGTCTGTGGAGTAAAGGGTTAAATTAATTTTACTGGCAAAATTATGAAGTCGTTTGGTGGTTACTTGACAATTGAAGTTGTCGGTAGGCTTACTATTTTTTTAGCTCACCTGAGGTGAGCTATTAGTACACCAGTGACTCCGGCGTCCGTGGTCCGTCCGTCAACATTTTCAAACATCTCTCTGAAACCACTGGTCCAATTGAACTCAAATTTTATATGGAGACTCCTTAGGATGGGGGAAGGAAAGTTTGTTCAAATGGTCCTGATCACATGACCAAATTTGCCGCAATGCCCATATATGGTAAAAACCATTTAAAAATCTTTTCTTGAACCAGAAGGTCTATGACCTTAGGACTTGGTATGTAACATCGGGGATGTAGAGCCTACCAAGTTTGTTCAAATGATGATCCAAGGTTGACCTCGACCTACTTAACTTCAAGGTTCTCACTTGATGTTAAGAGGCAATGGCTTTAAATAAGTTCAAAAGGTCAATGTTGACATTTGACCTTTCAGCCAAGGTCCCTCATATTGGAGACCCATCAATATATTTAAACATAGTTTTCTCAGAAACCACGTGTCCAGTTGAGCTCAAATTTCATATAGAGACTGCTTAAGTTGAGGGGAAAAAAATTTGTACCAAGTTTTAATCACCAAGATGGCCGCCATGCCCATATAAGGTAAAAACCCTTTAAATATCTTCTACTCTGGAACCAAAAGGTCGATGGCCTTGGGACTTGGTATGTAGCATTAGGGATGTGGGCCCTAAAGGTTTGCACAAATTATTATTCTGGGTTGACCTTGATCTTTTTTTGCAACAAAGCCAAATTTGATTCCTAATGCATAATTATATTGGAAAAATCTTGAAATGTTAATTTTTCTATAACTGTTTAAGCGGAAATACTTGCGAAAAATGTAAAACCTACTGAGACACTGGTTTCATATAAGCTTACCTTTGACCTTTCATCCAAGGCCACTCATATTGGGACTGCCTTATACATATCTAAGCATCTTTTTCTCAGAATTCACTGGGCTGTTTGAACTCAAATTTCATATGGAGTATTTAGTAGATGAAACAATATAAATAAGATATTTTTTTAGGTCACTTGATCAAAATTGCCACTGCCTATATATGGTAAAACAAAATATGTTTGAATGAATGATAAGCCTAAGTTGACCTTGCCCTATTTTAACACCATTAAGGAGATCAGGTGAGCGCTTCAGGTCCTCTATTTTTATATTGTCAACATAAATATCCAGGTTGCTCAGTTATTGTTGTGAGTGTTCTTTCCAATCTACTTAATTAGGCTTTCTCAAAGAATCTGAGAGTACGCGTATTACTCTGAAACAGTCCAAATAGTCCATTGCCTGCTTCAAGAATGGTTTCCATTTTTGTTGTTGTTGACATATTTTTATTCCAATCACTTTATCAATCATGCAACATATTTATAATACGCCATGCATTGGAATTAACCCATAAAGCCCCGCCAAAAATGCATCTGAAAACGTTGTCTGCCTAAGTCATCTGCTGCATATAAATGCCTGACATTTTTGACTACAGTAAAGTCTGTGTAAAACGGCCACTCTCAAAAAACCGAAAATTAGTTTTCAACGCCAATTATTGCTTAATGTAGGTCAAAAGTATTGCAGGAGCATTCTGCAATACTTCCAGCCTTCATTAAGCTACCATTTGTCATTAAAATCTTTGTTTTGTCTATTTTTGAGTGGCAATTTTACACAGGTTTTACTGTATTCACAATTTTACGCCCATATCATATATTTTGTTCATCTGGACCTGTGTTATACGTTTACAGAAGCAGAAAATATTGAATACAAAACTGCCTGAAGATATTCTAGAGACTTTAGACTCCAAAATTAAAACGGTGAAGAAAGATAAGCCAGTAAATAAGTGGAAGAAGAAAGCGATGAAGAAGGCAATTAAGATGCAAGAAAAAGGTTTGTATACAGGGGATTTTCTGCCCATCTCTAGGGGCCGAATTTAGGCCCCATTCTCAATCGAAAATAGCCACCTTTTTTCCCAATACCATGTCCAGCTTTCCCAAATAAAGAAAAGTAAAAAAAAAAAAAAAAAAAAAAAAAAAAAAAAAATTACTTCTTTTTCAGAGACCACTACTACTTATGAGAAACAATGACCCATATCAGAATGATACTTAAACACTTGTGCATAAGTGGTATGCTTGGCATAATACAACCTAAATTAACTTGATTTTGAGGATACATTTTGCTACCCTTGTTATGTTCTATGTCATTAATTTCTCCCAAGTTTGATGTTAAGTCGATCATTTTTTTCCAATTGTGGCCAGGGGCCTTTTCCTAAAATTACTGGAAAAAGCTCTGGTATAGTTATGAGACTTAAGAGATATTGGCTAATAAAGGATGTGGGTGGTAGGGTGGTGCGGTCTCTGCTGCAGCTTTCAGAGAGATGGCCCTATCATATTTGGCATGTAGACAGGATGAAATTTGCTTTACTTGATGCAAATTTGGGTGGGGATGGGGGTCAGGCCTGTTAGTCTTTTCCATTCTTCTTTTATCTCCCTCTCTGGGAAGAATCCCGACATGACTGAAATATTGTTGACTGGGACTTAAAGCCGTAACTCAATCAAAAATTGTATAAAGGGTATTTGTTTTCTATCTTAACCCAATAGTCCCAAAGATTTTCGGACTTTAGGGTTCTGACAGAAAACAGAATACCCATTACTGTGGTGCTAGGTAGCATAATTTGTAAAATTTTGCCAACTCAGGAGTTTTGGGACTTTTGGGCTCTGGCAGAAAACAGAATACTCATTACTGTGGTGCTAGGTAGCATAGTTTATAAATTTTGCCAACTCAGGAGTTTTGGGACTATTGGGTTCTGGCAGAAGACAGAATACTCATTACTGTGGTGCTAGGTAGCATAATTTGTAAAATTTTGACAACTCAGGAGTTTTGGGACTATTGGGTTTTGGCAGAAAATAAAATACCCATTATGGTGGTGCTAGATGGCATACAATTTGAATAATTTGGCCAACTCATGAGTTTTGGGACTATTGGGTTTTGGCAGAAAACCGAACACTGCTTATGGTGGTGCTAGGGGACATAAGGAGCTCTAGCGATAAGGTGTATATATTTCCCTAGTTGACATGATTACAAAACCTTAATTTTCAAATTGCCCTAATGTTTTTAAAATTGGTCTATTCCGGTAGTAAAATTTACATAGAAAGCATAGAAAGCATAAAAATAGGTTTCTCCTTACCTTGCATGTAGTGACAGAAATGCATTTTTTACTTCAGAAAAACCTAAAAAATATCATGCATGGTCGTGTCAAAATGTATGCGATGCGCTGACCTTTATGTTGGACAACATTTTTATTCGATTTGGCACCAAGCTCTATAGACAAGTTGTTGGGATTCCTATGGGCACTAATTGTGCTCCCCTGGTTGCAGATTTATTCCTGTTTTGTTATGAAAGGGACTTTATGATGTCTCTTTCTGATGATAAGCAGGCTGATGTTATTGATGCGTTTAACAAGACTTCCAGATATTTGGACGATATTTTAAATATTAATAATGTTTATTTTGACAATATGGTTAGTCAAATATACCCTTCAGAGCTCCAACTTAATAAAGCCAATGCCTCTGATACCGAAGCCGCATTTTTAGACTTGCATTTGTCAATTTCTAATGACATTGTTTCTACCAAAATTTATGACAAACGTGACGACTTTGATTTTGAAATTGTCAATTTCCCATTTTTAGATGGTGATGTTCCTCGTTCTACATCTAGCTATGTTGCTGACTTCAACACTCGCAATAAATTGTTAACTCAGAAACTTCTTAAACAAGGCTATCGGTATCATAAACTTCGCAAAACATTTTCAAAATTTTATAGACGATACTATGATTTGATTTCTAAATTCCAAGTTGGACTTAAATCTCTCTTGCGCCAAGGACTTTCGGAACCTGATTTCTATGGTGACTTGGTGTATAAGTTGAAGAAGATTGTTGGCTCTAATAATTTTTCAGCGCAGTTCATTAAAATAATTTCCCATTATAAAAAGATTGGCTATAACATTAATGTATTGCAACAGACTGCATGCTTGGTAGTCAACCCAATCACGGTTGGCAACTTTGCTTTCCTCTTTAATTGCACGCCGGTGGGTCGGACTTCAGACTCTATGATGGTTCCGACTTAAAGACTTATCTATTGATGAGATGGTAGGGGCCTGATGCTTTGGCTGTTTGTCGGGCCCACCGGGGTTTACCTGTTGGATTTCTTTTGCTCCGGTATTCAGTTTAATTTACTGTTGAGTCCTTATCCTTGCTTTATCTCCTTGTTATATCTTGATTTATATGTTTTAGGAGATGATGCAATGATAAGTTAGGGGTCTTTCATGCAAACCAAATATCTATGTGTCTTGATACACATCTGAATTAAGGGTGAGGTTGGCGCCGTTAAACCGGTTTAAGCCCTCCAGTAAAATATTTTACTGACCGTTCCAAGGCGGTACTTCTTTTGTGGATCTTTTATGTTTTTGTTCTGTCTTGTGTTTGCTATGTTTTGTGCGCGTCTGTTTATATGTGCTTTGTGGTCACCTGCTGGGAAAGGGCTGACCTCTTGGCTCTCGTTTGTGGTGTCTTCTGTGAGTTTGTCACTTTCCCATTGGTATCCTGGGTCAGGTGTGGTACTTGATTGTATCGATTCCTGATCTTTGCACCATTACTTACTTGCAAAATGATTCATCATTTACAAAACCGTTAAAACTTGCGCCTTCTACTCCCATCCCTCATTTTATGTCTTTAGACTGGGTGCCGATAAGACGAGTGATTTTGTAAATCCTTTGCAGGTTTTCAAAAAGTAAAAGTGCTAAAGTATTATATATATAAGTGCCCTTCCTTTTCGAAACTTTGCCGTTTTCCTTCTGCGCATGCGTACGAAATATACTTAAAATTGTGACGTTTGCCATTGAAAAGATGAAACTGGCTTCTTTCAGTTTGTTTTTAGATGCTTTCCCCCCATAGACCCAAGATGCCCTTTGGACAATTAAATGTCGCTATACAAATATATAACATATGTAAAGGGCGTCTTGGGTCTAGGGGGGAAAGGGGTTGTATAAGCGAAAGAAGACATCAAATATCTGACAAAAAATAGACCACTTTGCAAGATGGTCGTTTTTATTGTACATCAACTGTATAAATAGTTTTACTGTACATAGCGTGATAGGACGATTGGTACCCTTGTTTAACAGTCTAGTTCCCATATAAGTTACTGAATAACAAGTACAGTTGATGATCGAAATAAATTCTCATTCAATAAGAAGTAGATTTATTACATGCATTAAGTAAATCCCGTTTTAAATATACAAATTCGGGGACAATGGTGCATCGACGGCCCGTCTATATATATTTCTTGAATGTGCCTAGTTTCTCCAGTCGTTATTTCAACAAAATGAAATGAACGTCTCGTTTAGGGAGATTGCTCACCTTATCGCTAGAAATTCTTTGTCAAGTTTAACCAATTTGTAAGATTTGGGATTATCAGGTTCTGATAGAAAACTGAGCACTGTTTATGGTGGTGCTCGGGACATATAATTCAGGGATACAGACTAACATTTTTTCGCAAGGAGCAAGCTGGGCCCCTAAAATAAAATGTTTGGGGGCCCAGCCCAAAACTTAGGGGTCCAGGGTTCGGCTGAAAATTGAACTCATTTCATCATAATTCATTTGCTTTAATTTTGCTCATACCCTCAAAATCTGTAAACCTAAATTATTAACCATATAAACTGTATATGGAATCAGCTGAATGAAGATTTGTAAACTTAACAGCTATTGTCAGATTTGACATATATACTACCCTTTTTCAGGGGGAAGCTGGGCCCCTAAACATTGAGTTTTTGGGGCCCATCCCAAATTTTAGGGGCACTGGGCTACTGGGCCCCTGTTAGTCTTTTTCCCTGATAATTTGTAAAACTTGGCCAACTCATGAATTTTTGACCATTGGGTTCTGTCTGAAAACACGACACCGTTTATTTATGATGATGATAGGGGAAAATAATTTGGCAAACTTACGAGTTTTGGGACTATTGGGTGCAACAGAAAACACAACACCATTTATGGTGGTGCTAGGGGACTATTGGGTGCAGGCAGGAAACAGAACACTGCATAATCTGGTGCTGGTGGGCATATAATTTGGTCAACTCGTGTAAGGCTTGGGCAGAAAAACAGAACACTATTTAAGATGGTGCAGGGGAACATATAATTTGTAAAATTTGGTCAATTCATGAGTTTTGGAATTGTTGGGCTCAGGCAGAAAACAAAACACTGCTAAGATAGTGCTGCTGGGCATATAATTTAGCCAACCTATTGGGTTCTGACAGAAAACAGAATTTTTTATGGTGGTGCTCGGGGAAATATATTATTATATATATTATTGAAAAGTGCTCAACTCACTGTTTGCTTTCTTTATTTTTAGAACAATCACAGAAGAATCAATTAACAGATTTTGGTGGTGATTTTATTTCACTCTCCGAAACAACTGACAGGTTAGTACACACCAAAGCACAATCAATCAATTTCATACTTGGAAATACAGCAAAACCTGTCTTAAACGATCACTCAAAAAGAAGGCCAAAATTGGTTTTCAAGATCGATTATCACTTAATGCAGGTCAAAAGTATTGCAGAATGCTCAAATAGAGCATTCTGCAATACTTTCGACCTTCATTAAGCTACCATTTCTCTTTAAGACCTTTGTTTTGTCTATTTCTGAGTGGCTGCTTAAGACCGGTTTAACTGAATTACCCAGAATGAAATAAAATGAGCTGCAATTTGTGATTTCAAACAATGTGTCATTTTTGATAAGTGTAGACTCAGATGAGCCTGTGCAGCCTCCTTTTTAGCTTTCAAACTCCAAATGATGCTCAGTCAATAGCTAAACACTCATAAAATATTTTAGTGACTAGTAAAGGCTCTGATCAGACTGTGCATATGCATAGGCTGATCTGAGACTTTGTTGGTAGCGCATACCACATTGTTGGAAATCTCATGTCGCGGCTCAAATGTCCCTTTGTGCATATTGGAGTAACATTAGCCCAAGCCAGAGTTTGTAAAACTTGTTTCTTGCTCAACTCAGTCCCGAGTTTGATCCCCGGCGCCTCCAGTCTGTAGGATGAGACGAAGGCGTGACCCCTTGGTCCATATGACCGTAGCTGTTGATGGGACATTAAACACAAGCTCATTAACTGATGCTCAACTGAGCATGAAATTTCATCTGCTCAAGCAGGGCACATAGCTCAGTCCATAAGGTGTCTGACTGCAGATATGTGTCTGACTGCAGATATGTGTCTGACTGCAGATATGTGTCTGACTGCAGATCCAGGGGTTGCGAGTTCGATCCCGGCCCGGTCCCATGCTTTCATCGAGATCGATCATGAAATGATTTCTACAGTCATTCTCCTCCCTTCCGCTGAGTCAAGAAAAGTTGTTATCAGTTACAAGCCAAAGTTCATGTATGTGCATGAAGTACAGGTTAACAACTTAGTCAAGCTAGCCATGACCATAGCTGTTGACTGGGATGTTAAGCATCAAACCAAACCAAAAATATCTAATAATCAATCTTTATTTTTCAAATTCATATTTCTTACTTTAAATACAGTGTAGATCCTGATCAGCTGGCTTCATCAGAAGCCAGCTGATCAGGATCCACACTGTTTTCCATAAACACAATGAATCTAAAGTAACAATGAAATTGATCCACTGGAGTGGCTAGAAATCAGACATCGATAATAGCAGGCATTTAGTTAAGAGTGCCTACCAGAAAAATAATTTTCTTATTTCTCAACTAAAACATATGTTGTGGGTACTCAAAAGAATCGTCTCAATGAGAAGGTTCTTATGAGCACCCAAAAATATTCTAAAAACTATGGGTAAGAAAATATTTACAATTTTACGCTGATTTTTTTTGTCTATCTAAACGTGTGAAATCTCAGGTCGATATAGCATTCACAACTCAAAAAGCACTCAGTTTGTACTTATAGGAACATGTGAATTTATTATGTTGAATATGGTAATCTGTTTTTGCAGGACAAGTGGTTTAGAAGTTATGAAAATAGGTGAAGAGAAGACGAGATTAAAATCTGCAGCAGAACTGGCAGCAGAGTTTAGAAATAAAAGATTGTATGGCAGCGGTATACCTAGAGAAACAAGTAAGTTCCGTGTTTATTCCAATACGTTTATAATAACAGTTTATTCCCAACCATAATAACAGCTAAGCTGGCTGCAGAGTTTAGAAATAAAAGATTGTATGGCAGCGGTATACCTAGAGAAACAAGTAAGTTCCGTGTTTATTCCAATACGTTTATAATAACAGTTTATTCCCAACCATAATAACAGCTAAGCTGGCTGCAGAGTTTAGAAATAAAAGATTGTATGGCAGCGGTATACCTAGAGAAACAAGTAAGTTCCTTGTTTATTCCAATATGTTTATAATAACAGTTTATTCCCAACCATAATAACAGCTAAGCTGGCTGCAGAATTTAGAAATGAAAGATTGTATGGCGATGGTATACCTAGAGAAACAAGTAAGTCCAGTGTTTATTCCAATACGTTTATAATAAGGGTTTATTCCCAACCATAATAACAGCTAAGCTGGCTGCAGAGTTTAGAAATGAAAGATTGTATGGCAGCGGTATACCTAGAGAAACAAGTAAGTTCCGTGTTTATTCCAATACGTTTATAATAATGGTTTATTCCCAACCATAATAACAGCTAAGCTGGCTGCAGAGTTTAGAAATAAAAGATTGTATGGCGTTGGTATACCTAGAGAAACAAGTAAGTCCGGTGTTTATTTCAATACGTTTATTCCCAACCGCTGGCTTCAGAGTTTAGAAATAAAAGATTGTACTGTGGTGGTATACCTAGAGAAACAAGTAAGTTCCGTATTTATTCCAATACACTTAATAACTTTATAATAATGGTTTATTCCCAACCATAATAACAGCTAAGCTGGCTGCAGGGTTTAGAAATAAAAGATCGTGGTGGTATACCTAGAGAAACAAGTAAGTTCCGTGTTTATTCCAATATGTTTATAACGTTTTATTCCCAACCATAATAACTGCTTAGCTGGCCACAGAGTTTAGAAAAAACAGATTGTGTAGTGGTGGTATTCCTAGAAAAACAAGTAAGTTCCGTGTTTATTCCAATACGTTTATAATAAGGGTTTATTCCCAACCATAAAAACAGCGAAGCTGACTGCAGAGCTTAGAAATAAAAGATTGTATAGTGTTGGTATACCTCGGGAAACAAGTAAGTTCCGTGTTTATTCCAATACGTTTATAATAAAGGTTTATTCCCAACCATAATAACAGCTAAGCTGACCGCAGAGTTTAGAAATAAAAGATTGTATAGTGTTGGTATACCTCGGGAAACAAGTAAGTTCCGTGTTTATTCCAATACGTTTATAATAAAGGTTTATTCCCAACCATAATAACAGCTAAGCTGACCGCAGAGTTTAGAAATAAAAGATTGTATGGTGGTGGTATACCTAGAGAAACAAGTAAGTTCTGTGTTTATTCCAATACGTTTATAATAATGGTTTATTCCCAAACATAATAACAGCTAAGCTGGCTGCAGAGTTTGAAAATAAAAGATTGTGTGGCTATAGTATACCTAGAGAAACAAGTAAGTGTTATGTTTACCCTAGCCACAGTGTGGGAATAAGTCATCATCACATGACATGTCTGTACTTTGTCACAAGCTGTTCACTGAGGCTCTTTTTTATTTTATCATATGACGTCGCGTCTGGGAGTGAAATAACGCTATGCAATAAAATCGATAAACCACTAGTGGTTTATAGATTTACCGGAAACGTTATGAGGTCCATAAAACGTTGCGTACATATTGACAAAATTATAACATTTTACGCCAGAAAAGAGATTTCAAAGTAAATGTCATATGATAAATAGAATCTAACATTCGTGCTCTTGTATTATTGAATTTATTAAACTCGTTGCGAAAAAGAGATAAAATGCTTGGCCAGCCTCGCATTTTATCTCTTTTCCCCAACTTGTTAAATAAATTCAATAAAACACTAGCACTCATGTAAGGTCCTCTATTTATGTTTTTTTTTTACTTTTTTCTTGATTTGGTCATAAACACTTCTGTCGACTCAATTACAGTCAAACCTGTCTTAAGCCAGTGGTCAAGGTATAATCCAAAATCACTTGCTTAAGATAGGTGCTTGCTTAATATATGTTAGGCTAAGATGACCTGCTTACACACTACCAGAGCAGAATTAAAAATCCTTGACAATGGCATTCACTATGTTTCAGAGTAATATTTTAAGCAGTGTGTACATTGATGAGTATATTTTGATACCTGGCCGATGTTTAATAATTACTTCTAAAATTTAACCCATAAAACACTAATTATTACTATAGCAGATGACATATTTTGTAAGTTTGCAAGTTTTAGTAAGTCGAGTGATATGTTGCCTTTGCGGGAGATGGTGATTGAGTGACAAAAGATTTAAAGTATCACACCAATGGAGGGGCCAGAATCCAAGGAAGGAAATAAATGGAAAAAGAAAAAATTCTTGCTGTATGCTTTGTTTAATTTACAAAATCGCAAAATTTGTATTGGATTTCCAGTGTGCAGCCTGCAACAAGTGAGAAAAACTGTACACTCTGACAGTGTACTAACTATCTGGACACTTTATAACCTTACCATAATAACACTTCGAAACCTCTTTGAAGTTGGTGGGAGTATGTTGGTTTTGACTCAATCCTTCATCTGTCTGTCAAATCGATTATTTTTCAATAAGATATCTTATAAATTGTCAGGGTTTTAGTTAAAAGTGGGTAACAAAAAATTAACTTTCTTATTTCTCAACCAAAACATATGTTGTGGGTACTCAAAAGAACCGTCTCAATGAAACATTTCTGTTGAGCACCCAAAAGATATGTTAAAAATGATGGGTAAGTAAATATTTAGTATTACGCTGAATTGTTTTGTTTATCTAAACCTTTGAACTGTTCTTAGTGCAGTTGGAAGTGAATCAGAATGGATCTGGTCTCTGTGGGCTGTTATATTGGGGTCATGAGTTCAAACCCCAGTCTGGCCACATACTTTTGTAGATATAATTCTCTTCCTAACTATACTGTTTACTGTTTTAACATTGCCAGGCTTTATGTGGATGTGTTTTACTGCAACATTTTGTTTTTTCCAATTGGTATCATATGGGCCACGTCGCGAGAAAATTTGACTTTATTGCATGCAGACAACAAAGGCACAGATCAGTCTGTGCATGTGCACAGTCTGATCAGCACCTTTGTTATTCACTCCCTGCAAAGTATGCTATCTACACCTGCTTTATACGAAAAATTGCAACTTTCTAGATAGTCTCTGTAGCTGAGCAGGCTGACTTGAGCATGGCCTGCTCGGAAATCATGAAGACAGGTTTTCTGGTGACAAGACCCATGTGACAAGCATCATAATTAACTCTACCTACAAGTGTCATCTGCTTATAACCTTTATAGACAGTTTGGACCCAGATCAGGCCCGACAACATGTCGGGACTGATCTGGATCCAAACTGTTTGACACTGTGAAGTTATTTCTGAAAGAATTAAAAGTTGATTTTGAGATAGATCTATTCCTGAAAGAATTTTTTAAAAATGTGATTTTGAAAAAAATGAGCAGACGACAAAAAAGCATGGCAATTTTTTCATTATTTTATGTTTTCATCATTTTGTATTTCAGCTAAACAGAAATTAGCGAAAGAAGTAAAAAGAAAAGCAAGGTTTAGATGATATTTTAATTGTTTATTTTATTTTTGTAAATAGAAAAAAAAATCAAACATTTGTATTTTTGTCTTGTATATGAGGTACACTTAGCTGTGCAGGTTTATGTCTGTCCATGTATTATAATAAAAAATGAGTCAAGGATATTTTTTTTCTCCCACCATTGCGTATTTAAGATAGGCTGTCAGCTCATGTAAGAAATTTCTATCTTACATGACCACGTGACAGCTTTCTTACATGGGCAGAGCTAAATATTCCTTTTCTATGAGAAAGGGTATACAAAGAACCAACAAATTGCGCCTAAGTAACTCAAAGACTCTTAGAAAGGTTAAGTGTCACTTATTGACGTCACTGAAAGGTGATGACATCAACAAACATGCGCCATGTGCTGATATCGGCAATGTGACGCTAACAGCACAGAGAGCATAGCAAGGTTTTATTCTGCAATTGCAATTTAATCAATGCTCAAATTGTGTTTTCCATTCAATAACAAGGGCTGACCTCATGGCTCTCGTTTGTGATGTCTAACTGTGACGCAGTCACTTTCCCATTGATATCTTGGGTCAGGTGTGGTGCTCCACTGTATTGATTCCTGATCTTTGCCCTCTTTCTTACTTTTAAGGGGATATATCTTTCAAAAGCTCTTACTTGCATGAAAATTTTCCTGTATAAACAAGAATTTCTTTTTTGTCAAGGAGACGGATACCTTTGGCCACATTGTTATATGAACAACTTATGCATCACACATAAATCACTTTACACCCCAACATACAGCTTTTGAGCAATCGGCAGCATGCTTATCAGTCTTTTAAGAGTTACTTCCTGGTTAGATACCGTTAACAATGCTGTGACACACTTGATGAACTTTAGAGAAAACCATTTGCATGAACATGATCTACAATTATTCGACTACAATATTTAGAAGTATTTTGATCCAAATGTTATGTATTTCTGGTATTATTTACAATTTTTCAATTTGACCTTGAAAAATTCATAAACAAAAATTGAACATTTATATTTTTTACCAGAAATTTGTATATTTTGGGCGAAAATACTTCTAAATATTGTAGTCCAATAATTGTAGGTCATGTTCATGCAAATGGTTTTCTCTAAAGTTCATCCAGCGTCTCATAGCATTGTTAACGGTATCAAACCAGGAAGTAACTCTAAAAAGACTGGTAAGCATGCTGCGGATTGCTCAAAAGCTGTATGTTGGGGCGTAAAGTGATCTATGTGAGATGTATAAGTTGTTCATACAACAATGTGGCCAAAAGTATCCGCCTCCTTGACGAAAAAGGAATTCTTGTTTATACAGGAAAATTTTCATGCAAGTAAGAGCTTTTGAAAGATATATCCCCTTAATTGGTACATTGGCAAAAAGTGTAATTCAAAAGATAAGCCATGCCATCTCCTAAGTGTAATTATCAGTTACCTCTCATATCAACTTCATTGCTCCGGGTTGCCTGATAAACATTGTCTATCTCACAGCATGTGCCTTAATCAGGTCATGATGATGTTGCACTTTTTGAATGACGTTGGGAATGTTGCTGAATCAACACCAAAATAGAAAATTACATCATAACCGCTAGTTTGAAGAGTAAAACAAAGGGTAAACTGATAAATAGAATACCAGGTTTGCGTCTTTTGATATAAAGTTTACCAGGCTTGGGGTTGAGAACGCATGTTGAATCACTTGGCAAGCCTCGCAATGTCAACAAGAGTTCTCCAAGCCTTGCCTGCAGGGGACAAAATTTCCACTTGTCAGCTCATAATTACAAGTGAAATCTTTAAAGGACAAGTAATTCTTCCCAAAGCACTCTGTCCTGTAGGGCAAGTGCTTTGGAAAGTATTACTCGAGGAAGTCACATTACATATTACTCTTTTATGTTCTTTATTGCATACACTTTTAAAGGATGAGTGCATGTGTTTATGAATAAAACAAAGTTGTTTAAATCGTATTTTATTTATAACTTAAATAACCCGAACCAGTAAACTTCTAGCACATGCTTTTCATTCTATTGGAAAATATGGCCTCAAGATATCAAACCTTTTTTCAGGCTCAACTCCATTGAACATGAAATTTCAAATGCTCTTAAACACTAAAATACCATGAAATTTCAAATGCTCTTAAACACTAAAATATCATGAAATTTCAAATGCTCTTAAACACTAAAATATCATGAAATTTCAAATGCTCTTAAACACTAAAATATCATGAAATTTCAAATGCTCTTAAACACTAAAATATCATGAAATTTCAAATGCTCTTAAACACTAAAATATCATGAAATTTCAAATGCTCTTAAACACTAAAATACCATGAAATTTCAATTGCTCTTAAACACTAAAATATCATGAAATTTCAAATGCTCTTAAACACTAAAATACCATGAAATTTTAACTGCTCTTAAGCACTAAAATACCATGAAATTTGAATTGCTCTTTAACACTAAAATAACATGAAATTTCAATTCCTCTTAAACACTAAAATACCATGGAATTTCAATTGCTCTTAAACACTAAAATACCATGAAATTTCAATTGCTCTTAAACACTAAAATCCCATGAAATTTCAGTTGCTCTTAAACACTAATATACTGATGTTTTTTCTTGCTTTATCACTATCAGATGGTGCATTAATTCTGCTTATAAATGATTATGAGGAGAATAAACTTCATGCTCAGTGGAGATAAGCATGAAAAAAGTTTTGTTACCTCGAGACCTGATATTAAAGTATGAAAGCCAATAATACATAGAGTTTTTCACGAATTAGCCTTGCCAAAAAGACCATGATACTTTTTATTTGCTATAAAGCCATGATGTAATGATACATTTGAGCCGCGACATGTGATTTGTAGCAATGTGGCATTTTGACAAGTGTAGACTCAGACAAGCCTGTGCAGCCTCCTTTTAGGCTTAGAAACTCCAAATGATGCTCGGACGGTTGCTTAAGTCATAGAATATTTAAGAGACAAGCAAATGCTCTGATCAGTCTGCGCGTATGCGCAGGCTGGTCTGAGCCATTGCTGGTCGCACATACCACATTGTTGGAAATCTCATGTCACGGCTCATTTAATTCACTTCAAATCTATGATTCAGTATAGGAACAAACATATTTTTCTATGCATTAACATCTGCATGTGAAATGCCTGATTAATACATGGGTTTTTGCCGTTTAAAACATAGCTGTTGATAGCGTGCGACACAGCTTTTTATGCAATAATGGTACTTTAAGTCTATAGTAAAGTCATGATACGGTAGTCCACTGTAAAAGTATGATAAATGGTAGTCCACTATCAATGTTACATTAAGTCCACTGTAAAGCCATGATACATTTGTACTTAAATCCACTGTATAGCCATGGTACAATTGTACTTGAGTCCACTGTATAGCCATGATACAGCAGTAAATTAAGTCTCATAAAGCAAAGATACAATGGTCCTTAAGTCCATTATAAAACTGTGATATCATAAGTAATACTTTAAGACAACAATAAAGCCATGATGCAGTGGTCTTTTTATTGTACCATAAATTCATGATAAAATGGTATGTTAAATCTATCAATAGAATCATGATACATCACTTTAAACCACCATAAAGCCATGATACAATGGTACAATAAAGAACACCATTAAGTCATGAAACAATGACAAATTAATCCATGATACAATGTTTTTAATCCATGATACAATGGTATGTTTAGTCCACAGTAAAGCCATGATACATTGTTACATTAGGTATACCGTGAAGACATGATACTATTCTACTTGGAACTTGTCGTGAGAAATCCTGCATGCAAACAACAAAGGCACAGACCAGGCTGAGCATCCACACATTCTGATCAGTACCTTTGTTATTTGCTATCTGGCAAGTACACTCAACAAAATTTCTAATTGGTCACTTTTAAAACTCATTATTTCTGACCAAGTGCTAAAATTACTGAACTGAATTTTTGCCTAAATATTTGCTGTTTAATGGGCAAAAATTTAGCGGTCTTTGAGAAAAGTTGTCTTTTAATCCACATTTTTTTTATTAAAAATGCAAAAATATGCTTTTTAGATAAAAAGTGGTTTTGAGTGAATTTTTATATCAAATTTAAGTGCAGTTGATAATAAACTGGGCTTGCTGACTTCAAAAAACTCCAAACACTTGAAATTTTGACTAAAGGGGATTTTTTAAGCACATTTTTCGTGATTTTTGAACTTCATCAGTAACTCGTGCTAACTCGTGCTAAAATTGTTGTATGCATTTTATTTAATCTGAACAAGATAGGCCAAACAGAATAGAACGTGATTCATCCATTTTGTGAAGACAAACATTGCACAGCTGCTGTGCACTTCCGGATCGGAAACAAAACTTTAAAAAATCATTTTTACAACACTTTGCATTTTACCCAATTTCCAAACTAGAACTGTGACATTTAGTGGTAATGAATAATCTCAGAAAATTTCAATGCCGTGTCGCAGATAATAAGGCGTAGAGAACAGTGCGAACTTCCTATGTAAACTGCATGCATAAAGCTGAATTTCAAAGATTTAGCTGCTGACAGTGTTTGTCTTCATGCTATTACGTAACAGACACGAGAAGTCCGAATGAAGCAAATTATTTGAAGCGTGTTCATCCTAAATCTCAGCAGTCAGAAACATCTTCAAACAAACAAAAATACAAATGGATAGCATCTCTGGTGAATATTTCATATTGTAGAAAAAATGTGACTTTGAATTAAGGGTACCTTTACTCTAGCATCGTCTGTGCAAGAAGTACCAGTACTTTTTAAATGAATTGACCTGCGCAGAGACTCGGTAAAGCCTTGGTTTTTATTTTTTGAAGCATGAATTTTGTTTAAACGAATTTTACTTTCAAAACTAGTGTAAAAAATGTAAGGTGACCAATTAGAAATTTTGCTGAGTGTATAGTAAACAAATATGATTCATAGGTTTATATAAACAAAAAATTTCAGCGTAAAATTGTAAATAGTTTCTTACCCATCAGTTTTAACATATGTTTTGGGTGTTCAAAAGAACCGTCTCAGTTCTTTTGAGTACCCACAACATATATTTTGGTTGAGAAATAAGAAAATTAAATTTTTGTTACACATTCTTAACTAAAGTCCTGATGCTTCATGCAAAGCTAGTCTACAAAGTTGAGCAAGCTGGTTTAAATTAAGCTTTAATGTCCATTATTGTGGGTTCTATGTATCATGATATCATGACTATATGATTAATCATATAGTCATGGTATAATGATACATAGAATCCATCATAAAGCCATGGTACTTTAAATCCACCATAAAACCATGATACAATTGAACTTTAAAGCCACAGTAAAGACACAGTATTTTAAGTAATAATTTCCTGCAAACAGACAATCAGTATGCATTGTCATGCTTTATAGTCAGGAAATGAATTAATGATTTCCTGTGAATTGATGATTTGTATGCAGTATGTCAGGAATTAAGATATAACATGAATGGTCGTTGCTGCAGTAGATATTGTTGCTTTGAAAATTAACCCTAAATGTTTTCGGGGAAACCCCTAAATGAGTACTTTTGCAAACAGTGAAGACTCAGATGAAAGACAGACTGTATACAAACAGAAAAACCTATTACAATCTCCCTAATTCAGCATTTTGAGGCTGACTTTCTATGTCCTATGGAAAGTCAGTCTCAAAACCCTGAATTTATGACTAATCCTGAAAACTTTTATCCATGTTTGAAGAAAATACTGTGAACCCTGATTCTAATGCACTTGCTTTTGCAACGCGACATCTGATTGGATAACGTCAAAAATTTGCGATACACTGTCGGAAATTGTTTGACATCATTAATTACGTCACATTCTGTTGGACCAAGGATGTAAACCAAACCTTAATTATTTTACTTCATGCCAGTGGCTGCTTGGTTTCCGGCTTGATTGCCAGCTTGATTGCCTGCTTGATTGCCGCCTGAGCTTGTATCAGCGGCTGTTGGAGTACTAATACCAAATCCAAGACGTTTTAAAATTTCGTACCAAGTTTTTGTTGGAATGTTTTTAATCCAGTCAATAGATAATGTTGATTTTGTGTCTGCAGCAGCGCCAGTGCCAGTACCAGTACCTGCGGTACCAGTACCACTAGCAGTACCAGTACCGGTTCCCGTCTGTGATTGTCCAGCAGCTGAACCTTGTGCTGCTTTTGTGGCTTGAGTGGTTGTTGCTCCCCAGCTACCAGCATGAGCTCCCCAGGAGGAAGCTGTTGTCTGGCTCTGCTGGCTTCGGTCCCAGCCCCACTGTTGACCCGAGCCACCTGCGCTTTGCCATGTTGTACTACCACTTTGACCTTGTTGCTGCCCTTGACCTGCATTCCAGCCAGCTGTTCCACTCTGAGATTTCCAGTTGTTTCCGGCAGAACTGTCCCAAACATTATTTCCTGAGCCAGTTCCACTTCCTGTCCCCCATGAACTTCCTGTTCCTGTCCCCCATGAACTTCCTGTACCAGTTCCTGTTCCCCATGAACTTCCGGTTCCTGTACCCCATGAACTTCCTGTTCCTGTACCCCATGAACTTCCTGTACCGGTTCCAGTTCCCCACGAACGTCCTGTACCAGTTCCTGTTCCCCATGAACTTCCTGTACCAGTTCCCCATGGATCATTAGCATTTTCTTGTCCTAAGAGCCAGGGATCAGCCATTGGACCCATTACTCCACCATCACCACCTTGCCGAGATGCTGGAAAACATTATACATTAATTCTTTAAGCAAAATTATAACACCAGGCAGCATGAATGCCACATGATAAACTAATAGACTTTGCAAACAGTTTGGACCCAGATTAGGACCAACAAAACGTTGGTCCTGATCTGGATCCAAACTGTTGAGCACTCTGATGGTACTCGAATGAAAGAGTTTTTTGAACAAATTAATTTTGAAAAAATCAACCTACAACAGAAAAGCATGCAGCATTTTCCCAGCATGCAAAGAGTTAAAACCTCCTTGGTAAATGAAGGGAAACTGTTTGGTGGCCATTCAAATCAAGATATTATAATTGGCAACCCACATAAAACATTTGGTCAGATTGCACCCAAACATTGCCAAGATTTTCAGCAAAAACAGTTTTTTTCCACAAGTCAAGGACCACAACTCTATGGTAAAAAAACTAAACAGGAATTCTAGCAATGACTACCATTGTACTGTGGCACAAAATTAATGTACAAAACTTGGCAGCAAACCCCATGCAGTGAAAGCCATCCATTCATGAAATTTGATTATTAAGTAAGAAGATATATTGACAAACGCTTTTTCACAAATCTATGGCTACTACTCTTTAAATAAACAAAATAAATATGTTTTTGCTTTATTTTAACCCTTAAAGCGCCAATAACAAATGCAGCAGATGACTAATTTTGTGACATATTTCCCAATTTTTGAAAAAAATAAGGTATGATATTTCATGAGAATCGTCTGCCAGCAGACGATTCTCATGAAATATCATGCCTTATTCGTTATTTTTGAAAAGCGGAAAAAATTTGTAATTGTCGTCTGCTGCATAGGTTGCGCTTTATGAGATAAGATACCATCTTGTTTTCGATCTTACAGTTAATGGCCCAGTTTCGAATCTTTCCCAGTTCCGAATCACGTCATAGTTTTGTTGCTAAGTACACATCAGCGGTAAAATTTAAAATCCATATTTTGGTTTTGTTTTGTTGTATAACTATCCCTCTGTATGTGAGTGAAAGCAAATATCTATAAGTTATCTGCTTGGTGAAAATAATTACAATTTCCCCCCATGACCCATTTTATGAAGGTTTATTTTCACACGTGTCAGTATCTGTTCACTGCATATTTCCGAAAAATGCTTTCGTTTGAAATGCATTTTTATCAAACTTTCGGTTTCAGCATGTTTTCCAACAATAATTAAAACACATCCAAGAAAAAAACGGACCTTTTATCCTGTTTTTGGTTCGATAATAGCCGTGTAATCATTGTCACTGTTTTGCCCGGTTTCGAATCGTGTAAACACAAGTTCATTTCACGTCACATAACAATAACGTACACGCGCTCAGCTGTTTGTACAACATAGAAGTCAAAATTATGTGGAAAAAAGTATCACGGGCACCATATGCTCTCTCTCTCTCTCTCTCTCTCTCTCTCAGCAGACGCGGATCCAGAAAGTTTTGACTCTGACAACGCTTTTTTTTAATATTTCATGCCGTTTTAGTTGATGAGGGGAGAGAGGATAGCGGGCAAGGCCAGAGATACTCCATTTGATGGCCTTGTTAGCTCTAGAGAGCATTAGTGTGGAAAAAATAGTCTGCACCTTAAGGGTATAGCTATGGGACTTCGTAGGGGTTGGCGGGGGAGGGGGGGGGGGGGGCTCTGTGCCCCCAGTCTTCCCTGGATCCGCGTATGCATGAGGATTATGCCTTTGTGTGTGTCTATTGAATTTCTCTGTCTGTCTGTCTATCAGTCTGTCTATCATTCTGTCTGTCTATCTAAGTCTCTATATGTATATGCCTATCTGTCTGCATGTCTCTCTTTCTCCCCCTCTCTCTTTCTCTCTCTCAGCATATGTGGTGTAGACCTAGCAGACCAGGGATCCCGAGCTCGATACCGGGCAATTCAAGTCTTTAGTCGGACTCTAAATCAGTCCCGTTCCCGATTAACCTTAGCTGGTAGAAGCCCATTATCCTAATTATGCATGCGCGGCTCAAGAAAGTTTTGCCGTAGGGGGTCCAACCTTGACAACGTTTTTTTTTAAGTTTGATGGGCGAGGAATTATCCAAATACCACTATTAGCGGGCCATCTTCGGCCCGCCAGCGAAACGCCATTTAAATGGCGTTTTGCTACCGTGCCGATTATGGCCCAAAATTGAAAGCTGGCTTGGTAGCTTTACGATTTTAAAGGGATCGAGACCAGTAAGTTGCTAAAAACCTATATTTTTGTGATTTTCAAGGGGGGGGGGGGGTCCGGACCCCCTGCCCCCTCCAGATCTGCACATGTACTACACCCTCCTATGAGTAAAAGTAGGGCTAACGTCTTGTTGATTTTCCCGTGCCCTGGTATATGCCTCACTCCATCACAAGTGGACATACTTGCGTCGGATAGTTCCCGTGCTTTTTGCCCAACTATGTATAACAGAGTTTTTACTTGGGTAATCAGAATTAAGAGTGAGGTTGGTACCGTTAAACATGTTGAAGCTCTCAAGTTTTTCTTTTTACTGGCGCAGATTTCGTCGATCATCGTTTTAAATGTTAAAAACCTGGCCTTTACCCCGTACTCTCTGTGTGTGTGCGTGTGTGTGTTGGTGGTGGTAGGGGGAGGGGTCAAGACGTTATAACCATTCGAACATCTCTCATGACCCCGCTATCGGCTACAGTATCACGTGTGTCGACCGCCCGCGGTGTTGGCGGGGAGGGGGGGGGGGGGCAGTAGTTACAAATGCATTTTACTCATTCAACGCGTGTTGGTATATGCGTGCGCTATATAACAATGGAAATGAGCACAGGCGTTAAATAAAAATGTCACATTAATAGAAAAAATACTCTGAAAAAGTGAATGTTAGTGTCTGTATCACAAAGCGATGCGTCAAATGACAGACAGTGCAGATCCTGATTAGAAAGCGCCTCTAGCAGCTATCTGATCTACTTCAACTCTTCACTGTCTCATAGACCTGTAGACTATTCGATCATTAGCCAGAGTGTATAATCGGGAGTATTACTTAAATGTGGTTAAAATATTCATAGTCTTAGGACGTTTATTCATGCGCGGATCCACAGGAGTGAGTACTGGGGGTCCGGACCACCCCCTCCCGCATGGAAAAGCACAAAGCTGTAGATTATCTTAGGATTACTGGTTGAAAAAGTACAAAGCTACCGATGTCAGGTCATCATCGGACCGCTAGCGAGGCGCCATTTATATGACGTTTCGCTGGCGGGCCGATGGTTGCCCGTTTTGGTTGCTTTCTGTGTCCGTGCAAGTTTAGTGCAATGAATACGGTAAAATAATGCGTCAAACTCGTCATTGGAAGTCGTGATTAAGCCAACAATGTCAAATCCAATGCAACTGTACAACTAAAGGTAATTTCTTAGACTTTCTAAAGTGATTCGAAACTGGGCAAATGACCCGCAACTAGGCAAATTGGCGGCCTACTTCAAAGCCGTGGTATGACACATAGCAGAGTCCGAATGCTACAAATTGAGGTTCATTATTTAGGGGAATGATAGTCCTTTGTAATAGTAAAACCGAAATCTTATTTACTCAGAGCAACTATTTGGAATACGCCTTGAAGTAAAAGCGATTCGGAACTGGGCCATTAACTGTATATACATTTGCATAGACAGTACGAAAGTAACAACCTCCTCCATTGCTGTAAAGATTGAGCGCCAAATGTGGTTTTGAGGTCAATCAATTTGTTATTGGCCAAAAATGTGCAATTGCTGAAGAAAAACCCTAGTTAGTATATCAAAGCTTATACGATTTCTTGAAGAAATATATAAAAAAGTGTTTTTAGCATTCAGCAGGTTTTTAATGAAATTTATAAATATTCAAAATCACATAACCCTCAATGATATAAACCTATTTGCTAAGTTTGAAGATGAGCAAGTTTGAGAGCAAACTGAAAACGGATTGTAGGATCCCCTCAACCCTTCAGATTTAATATTAGTATAAATGGATAGCTATGATCACTACTGAATGATAAAGCCTCACCTGCAATTGTATGATCCCTTTAACAAACCGGATTTAACATCTGTATAGCCATGATCACATCTCTGTGCTAAAGCAACACCTGTGATTGTAGGATCCCTTTAACCAACCTGATTTAATACCACTATAACAGATAGCTATGCTCACTACTCTATGATAAAGACTCACCTGCGATTGTAGGATCCCTTTAACCACCCTGATTTGATACCACTATAACAGATAGCTATGATCACTACTCTATGATAAAGACTCACCTGCGATTGTAGGATCCCTTTAACCACCCTGATTTAATACCACTATAACAGATAGCCAGGACCACTACTCTGTGATAAAGCCTCACCTGCGATTGTAGGATCCCTTTTACCAACCTGATTTAATACCACTATAACAGATAGCCAGGACCACTACTCTGTGATAAAGCCTCACCTGCTATTGTAGGATCCCTTTTACCAACCTGATTTAATATCGGTAAAACAGATAGCTATGATCACTACTCTGTGATAAAGCCTCACCTGCGGTTGTAGGATCCCCTTTACCAGCCTGATTTAATATCAGTATAAACGATACAGGACCACTACTCTGTGATAAAGCCTCACCTGCGATTGTAGGATCCCTTAAGCCAGCCTGATTTAATATCAGATAGCTATTCTATAGCCTCACCTGCAAGTTTAGGGTCCCTTAAACCAACCAGATTTAATCACATTATAACTGAGAGCTTAGATAAAACCTCTACTGTGATTGTAGGATTCCTTTTACCAACCTGATTGAAGTCAGTACAACAGATAGCTATATTCACTACTGAATGATAAAGCCACACCTGCGATTGTATGATCTCTTTAACCAACCTGATTTAATATCAGTATAACATATAGCCACGATCACTACTCTTTGATAAAGCCTCACCTGGGATTGTATGATCGACTTAATATCGGTATAACAGATAGCCACGATCACTACTCTATGATAAACCCTCACCTGCGATTGTAGGATCCTTTTGATTAACCTGATTTAATATCAGTATAACAGATAGCTATGATCACTACTCTATGATGAAGCCACACCTGCGATTGTAGGATCCCTTTAACCAACCTGATTTAATATCAGTATAACAGATAGCTATGATCACTACTCTATGAAAAAGCCTCACCTGCGATTGTGGGATCCCTTTAACTAACCTGATGTAATATCAGTTTAACAGATAGCTATGATCACTACTCTATGATAAAGCCACACCTGCGATTGTGGGATCCATTTAACCAACCTGATTTAATATCAGTATAACAGATAGCTATGATCACTACTCTATGATAAAGCCTCACAAGCGATTGTAGGATCCATTTAACCAACTTATGTAATATAGTATAACAGATAGCTATGATCACTATTCTATGATAGCGCCTCACCTGCGGTTGTAGGATCCTTTTAACCAACTTATGTAATATAGTATAACAGATAGCCATGATCACTACTCTATGATAGCGCCTCACCTGCGATTGTAGGATCCTTTTAACCAACTTATGTAATATAGTATAACAGATAGCCATGATCACTGCTCTATGATAGCGCCTCACCTGCGATTGTAGGATCCCTTTAACCAACCTGATTTAATATCAGAATAACAGATAGCTACGATCACTTCTCTATGATAAAGCCACACCTGCGATTGTAGGATCCCCTTAACCTCCTGATTTAATTTCATTATAACTGATAGCTATGATCAGTACTCCATATGAAAAAGCCTCACCTGTGATTGTTTGATCCCTGTAACCAGCCTGAGTAAAATACAGTATTACCGATAGCTTTGACCACTACTCTATGATAAAGCATCATTTGCCATTGAAGGACCCGATGTAATGTCAGTATAACGGATAGATATGTTTACTACTCTATGATAAAGCCTCACCTGCGATAATATGATCCCTTTAACCAAACTGATTTAATATCAGTATAACAGATAGCCACTATCATTACTCTATGATAAAGCCACACCAGCAATTGTATGATCCCTTTAACCAATCTGATTTAATATCAGCATAATAGATAGCTACTCTGTGATAAAGCCTCACCTGCGATTGTATGATCCCTTTAACCAACCTGATTTAATATCAGTATAACAGATAGCTATGATCACTACTCTGTGATAAAGCCTCACCTGCGATTGTATGATCCCTTTAACCAATCTGATTTAATATCAGCATAATAGATAGCTATAATCACTACTGAATAATAAAGCCTCACCTGCGATTGTATGATCCCTTTAACCAATCTGATTTAATATCAGTATAACAGATAGCTTTGAATACTTCTCTATGATAGCGCCTCACCTGCGATTGTAGGATCCTTTTAACCAACTTATGTAATATAGTATAACAGATAGCCATGATCACTACTCTATGATAGCGCCTCACCTGCGATTGTAGGATCCTTTTAACCAACTTATGTAATATAGTATAACAGATAGCCATGATCACTACTCTATGATAGTGCCTCACCTGCGATTGTAGAATCCTTTTAACCAACTTATGTAATATAGTATAATAGATAGCTATGATCACCACTCTATGATAAAGCCACACCTGCGATTGTGGGATCCTTTTAATCAACCTGATGTAAAATCTGTATAACAGATAGCTATGATCACTTCTCAATGATAAAGCCTCACAAGCGATTGTAGGGTCCCTTTAATTAACAGATGTAATATCTGTATAACAGATATCTATGATCCCTACTCTATGATAAAGCGTCACCTCCGATTGTAGGATCCCTTTAACCAACCTGTTTTAATATCAGTATAACAGATAGCTATGATCACTACTCTTTGGTAAAGCATCACCTCCGATTGTAGGATCCCTTTAACCAACCTGGTGTTATATCAGTATAACAGATAGCTATGATCACTACTCTATGATAAAGCCACACCGGCGAGTGTATAATTTCCTTAGCAAAGTAAGGAAGAAGGTAACGACCAGGAATTGATACAATCAAATACCACATCTGACCCCAGTACACCATATGGGAAAGTGACAAAAACACAAGAAAAACATCACACAAAAAAGCCAAGAGCTGGACCCTTTCCAATTAGTAGACCACAAGGATGCAAGCAACAGACAAGACAACATGACAGACATGACAAACCAATCACGAAAAGGATCCACAAAAAGTACCACCTTGGAATGGTAGGTAAAAATATTTACAGGAGGGCTTAAACATGTTTGACTGCACCAAGTAACCCTTATTTCTGATGTGGATGAAGACAAATAGATGTTTGGTTCGCAGGAAATATCCCTGGCCTGATTTAATATCAGTACAACAGATATCTGAGGTCACTAGGATATGTTAAAGCCTCAACTGCGATTGTGTAGGATCAGCCTGTTATCAGCCTGATTTCATGTCAGCACAAGTGATAGCTTTGTGCAATACTGAATGATAAATCCACAGTTGTTAATTTTGTGGTCCACCCATTACTAACCTTACCAAATCTGTTGTTGTTGATCTATTGTTTTATTTGCTTCCCATTCAGTGGTTGTGTGGGTTCTGTGTTGGTCTTTAATTTGGTATGCATTGTACTTTGTGTCCTTTCTAGTTTTGCAATCATCTCAACGAGAAAGATAGAGCTGGTTTCTAAGCTTTACTTGCCTTTTGGATGTCTTGTTACTGTAAATGTTCTGTGGCTCTTCCTCACGCGGTGCTGTGGGTTGGTCTGCAGTGTGTGATTGTGGTATTTCCAGACCATACTCACTTTTTAAAAGTATAATATAATTGTCAGGAATACTATTCTAAGATAAAGCCTCACCTGCGATTGTGGGATCCATTTGTAACCAGCTTAACATAATGCCCGTATAATAGATAATTATGTTCACTATTCTGAGATAAAGGCTCACCAGCGTCTGTGGGATCGATCCGTAACCAGCTCGTCAGTATAATAGATAATAATGTTCACTATTCTGAGATAAAGGCTCACCAGCGTCTGTGGGATCCATTTGTAACCAGCTCGACGTAATGTCAGTATTTATTGATTATCATGTTCACTATTGGTAAAGCCTCAGCTTTGATAGTTTGATTTACCCGTTACCAAACTGATTTTGTGTCAGTATAAGAGATAATTATTTTCACTATTCTAAGTGAAACATATTCACATGCGACTGTGGGATCCATCCGTAACCAGCTTGGTATAATAGATATGCTCAATAATCTTAGACAAAGCCTCACCAGCACATGTAAGACCCACCCTTAACCAGCTTGACAGAATGTCAGTATAATCGATTATCATGTTCACTATTGTAAGTCCAAGCCTCACTTGGTCTATAGGATCCACTCATAACCAGCTTGACATAATAACAGTATAATAGATAATTATGTTCAAAGATAAAGCCTCACCTGCCACTGTTGGATCCACCCATAACCAGCTTGATATAATGCCAGTAAAAAGATTATCATTTTCACTTTTCTAAGATTAAGCCTCACCTACGTCTTAGTAATCCATCCGTAACCAGTTGGACAAAATGTCAGCATAAAAGGTAATCATGTTCACTATTCTAAGATAAAGTCTCACCTGCGATTGTGGGATCCATCCGTAACCAGTCTGACACAATGCCATTATAATAGCTAGAAGATCATGTTCACAATTCTAAGATAAAAAGACTTGCATGTAACTGTGGGATACATCCGTAACCAGCTAGACAAAAGGTCAGTATGATAGTTAATCATATTCACTATTAGTCATATTCACTATTCTAAGATAAAGTCTCACCTGCAACTGTTGGGTCCATCCGTAAAAAGGTTGATTTAATGTCAGTATAATAGATAGTCATGTTTACTACGACAGTGGCTCTGAAAAAGAGTTAATTGAAATCGCATGTATAGTAAAACATGTGTAAAACGGCCATTAAAAATAGACAAAACAAAGAGGTAGCTTAATGAAGGTCGAACGTATTGCAGACTGCTCCCCTTGGAGCATTCTGCAATACTTTTGACATTCATTAAGCTACCTCTTTATACATTTATTAAGCGATAACTGGTCTTGAAAACCAATTTTTAGTATTTTGAGAGTGACCGTTTTACACAGGTAACGACCATTCAAAAATAGAGAAATCAAAGTGGAAGCTTAATGAAGGTCGAAAGTATTGCACCAATGGGAGCATTCTGAAATACTTTTGACAATCATTAAGCGATAACTGGTCTTGAAAACCAATTTTGGTCTTTTTGAGAGTGGCCGTTTGACACAAGTTTTACTGTATTCAATTTTTAAAGAGCCGTTATCCAGCAAAAGTTACGTTGGCATGTGTGCCCATCAAAGAAAAATGGCCGTTTAGAGGGCGAGACAGAGATTTGTTTTTGCAATAAAATATATTGACCATTGTGAAATCCATGAAGATATTGTAAAAATGGGCTGATGAGCCCCTTTAAATTTCCTATGTTCAGATACATGAGATGCGAGTTTGTGAAGGAATGCATTGATGGAGTAGCTAATTCTCGGGCGGATCTAGAACATTTCGTAAGAGTTGGGGGAGGGGTTTTAGGCATTTCACACAGGACCCTACGGACCACCCTCGAGAAGCATTTTGATCCCTTCCGAACAAGTATTTCTAAGGAAACCTATAGCAACTTATGGAACCCATGCTCCCCCCTCTGGATCCGCGCATTCTAATTGGTCGTATATGCGCTTTATTTCACAGTGCTGGCACTTTTCAAGCGGTTGGCATACCTTATAATAACGTAGGGCCCAAGTTGACGCAATGACAATACTCAAATGCGCCTTAAACCGTTGTAGTGCATCTAGGAAAACATATACTCAAGCAATCTTCTAACGCATACAGTAAACAATCTGCTACAGAAACTTAATTATGTCAAAAGTATTAGATATTTTGTTGCTCAACAAATAAACAATATTATTCATATCATTTGTAAAAAATTCATAGCAATTGCTTGAATATTATGCCAAATACTCTTAAAGCGCCAATCACGACTGCAGCAGACGACAAATTTTGCAACATCTTTCCTAAATTTCGAAAAAATAAGGTATCATATTTCATGAGAATTGTCTGCCAGCAGACAATTCTCATGAAATATCATGCCTTATTTGTTATTTTTGAAAAATCAGCAACATTTGAAATTGTCGTCTGTTGCAAATTATAGTTGGCGCTTTATATTAAATTGGAAAGGGTTAAAGTTGGGAGTCACAAAAATTAAAAAGTAAATATTACATGAATTGCACTTGTTCCGAGTGAGGGTTTTCCGGTCCATACCATAAGATTGATACGGAATCTTTGTAGGAGTTATTTGTGTGCGTGATCGTATCTCCGCCCCCTAGACAACTCTTCCGCTTGGACGACCCATCATCGCTGTAAAATACACCCGCAGGCCAGTCCTTTGAGCCTTCCTCGGCTGCGACCAATAAAAATCCCTTGAACGGTGGACCCCATAAGGTTACTGGAAACAAAAAGGCGATGTTTTTTAAAATAAGAGTAAGTAAAGGTGCAAAGATCAGGAATCGATACAATCAAGTACCACACCAATGTAACCCTTAAAGCGCCACCTATATTTTGCAGCAGACGACAATTTCAAATTTTGCCGCTTTTTCAAAATAACAAATAAGGCATGATATTTCATGAGAATCGTCTGCTGGCAGACGATCCTCATGAAATATCATGCCTTAATTTTTCCGAAAATTGGGAAAGATTTCGCAAAATTTGTCGTCTGCTCATGTTGCGATTGGCGCTTGAAGGGTTAAAGCTGTTACAGCCAGTTATGTATGCCAATGTTTTTGTACAATATGCTCAGCGATGGTGCTTTCGCATCCAAAGCTAACACCATAGATCCGCCACTATCAGCAGTAGCAGCAGCTTTTGCGCTCAATGGCTAATGTCAGTGAGAGCTCTGATCAGACGGACGAAATACGTTTAAGCGGAAATCATACTGTGACGGAGTATGACACGAGAGGAGAACCATGCAGTCAAAAGAGCGGATAGATAATTCATTCAAATGAGCGAATTTTACAGGTAATTGTATAAAAAAATTGCTATATTTTCAAAATGTTTTGTTGAAAATGTTAACATTTGTAAGAAATCAAATAATTTTCATGTTGAGTAAGGGTTTTGTCAATATTAAGACTGTCTTAAGCCTCGTTTATATGCACAATTTGCACCCTGGTGCAAATTTACTCCCGGGTGCAAAATTGCAACCGGGAATAAATTTGCACCCCCTCATGCAGCGTTCATATGTCAATAAATTGTGTTCATATGTTATTAAATTTGCTCTTTAAATATATCACAAATGTTTCAGTTTTACTTTAAGGAGAAATTCGATCTGTTAAGTTCAAGATACCGTCATGTGAGAAAAATGCAACTCCATTTGGTTTTATTTGCTTTATTTATTTATACAATATTTAAGGAGGATAATACACCAGTCATTTGCGTCCACGGCCTTCACCTACGGGGATAACCGTGGAATAACCGGGGTAAGGTGCTGGACAATTACTTTTTGATTGTCCCCGCAGTGCCGGGGAAGTGTGAGTGTTATAACATTGGGACACTTACCCTGCTGGGATTTTCAGTTGTGTAGGGTTGGGCAAAGAGCAGGGTTGTTACCATCAGCGTGTCCCCACAGGGTGGAGCTTATACCAGGGCTCTGGAAAGTGAAAATCATTATCCCCGTCCATCCCCGTAGGTGGGGGAGCAGTAGATACAAATGACTGGTGCATAAATGGCACTTATAGAAGCTGTTGCAGCAGTACTAAGTAAATGTATGACTATCTGGCCAAGAGTGGTGGACGAACGTAGTGCTTGAGACTTATACATGTACTGATGAACCATGGCTTCCGAATGTCACGGGCTCTGCGACAAACTGCACGAATAGCTGCAACGGTGTGCGTTAAGTACTGCTCGTGACAGTTTGACTTAGGACTGCGCAGAGCTGGACAATTGAGAACCTCTTCGTAATAGCAAAATAAATGTCTTGTTAATGTGCGAAACGGGTTTGGTCTTCAATTGTTGATGAATTGACGAACTCTTCTAAATCTCTGTTAAGTTTCCGAAGGGAAATGACTTAACCGAGGTTATCAATGGCTACAAGAGGTTTAGATTCCCAAATTGTCGGGGTAAGATAGAGGGTAGACATATTTCAATTATTGCTCTGTCTGAATATTACGTTGATTACATGAATCGTAAAGGGTGGTACTCCGTTATTATGCAGGGGGAACCTTTTAACCGATGTGATATGTACACCGGATAGCCTGGACTCGTGCATGGCGCCAGGGTTCTGGCAAACTCTGATTTCTATTGCTGAGGTTAGGAAGAAATATTGTTCGGAAATAGAATCGTGCGAATCGAAGCCCATGGACCAGAAATTCCAGTTGTTCTGCGTGGCAACCCAGCATAGCCGATGAAGAAGTGACTACAGAAAGAAGCCATGACCTTAAGTATGATAAAGGGACTATTTATATAGTTTATTTTCATACACATGTACATGTTCACATAGAAAAGATGGGAAATTTATCAAAATCTAAGATCAAATTGTACATATGTGATAACAAGTTGCGTTCATGTGCGTAATTTGCACCTAGGGGCAAATGTGCACCCGGGGGCTAATTTGCTCCACCGTATTTGCACCACCTACAAAGGTGGAGCAAATTCGCACCGGGTGCTAATCTGCACCCGGGTGCATTTTCATAAAACACCGTTTACATGACCAAAATACACCCCAGGTGCAAATTTACACACCGGGTGTATATTTGCACCGGGGTGTATATTGTGCATATGAACGAGGCTTACAAAATCATTGCACACAGTGTCTGTACTGACTAAACTTTTTCTTCTGAGCATATATATGAAAAAATATCCTAAACATGACATTTTAAGTAAAGAGCACCGTAAATTTGTGATATACAGAGGGGCGGGAGGGCGAGCAGAGTTTCTGCAGAGTTATGGTCCTTTATTGAAAGTAAGTAAGGGTGCAAAGATCAGGAATCGATACAATCAAGTACCACACCTGACCCAGGATACCAATGGAAAAGTGACAAACTCACAGTTAGATACCGCAAACGAGAGACAAGTGGTCAGAGCTTTCCCAGCAGGTGAAAACCAGGCAAACTTGGCTATAAATTTGACATTTTCCTAAATACCGTTGCCATGGCAACAATATTTACCTGGATATATCGAAAAATACTGGACATATTTAGATGATCTTAAATAATATAAAAAAATCTTCATCATATGTCAAGGGCTACTTTTGGTTGAAAAATTAAGAAAATCAAAAATTGAGTTTCCAACTTTCCATGAAATGGTTGATGGCTACAGTCAGCTTCTCTTAAAATACATGTGTAGATGATTGGGGGCACACTGCTGGAAAATAGTTACCGATATGGTCAATATTGCTCTGTAAAAACTAATTTGTAATTGAGGACGCATTAGTGGGTGATGATCATCCGCTCTTTTGCGTGTATGGTTCGCCGCTCATTTTAATGCTCCGTTATGGTATGATTTCCGCTCAAACGTAATTCGCCCTATGGAAGGCAGCCACTTGCAGGCTGCGTGATGCAGCACAGCCCTAATTAAATATGCGTAATGGGAATAACTAGTTTCCTATTATCGATTTAACTTATTTTAGCATTTTATTGATCATTCTGTTGAAAATATTGGATTTTAAAAATAGTCAGTATTATCAGGAAATACCACAATCACAAACTGCAGACAAACCCATGGGACCGCGAGGAATAGCCACACAACAATCACGAGACACCAGGAAGAAAAACTAAGCAAAGCAACCAGCTCTCTCTTCCACATCAAGATGATTGCAAACTAGAATGGACATAAAGTAACGTACAACATTACAGACTCCCACAATGGGAGTAGCAATAAACAACAAGTTAACAACAACAGAACCACCGGGAGCGCAGTGGCTCAGTGGTAGAGTGCTTGACTCGAGACCGAAGGGTAGCGGGTTCGAGCCTCACCGGCGTCACTGCGTTGTGGTCCTTGAGCAAGACACATTTATCCTAGCTTAGTACTGGTTAAAACCCAGGAAGAACCGTCCCGCATAACTGAAAGATTGTTGAGTGGACGTAAAGAATCAAATCAAACAAAAACAAACAACAGAACCACCTCTTTAGAACCGACAGCAGCCTGAGCCACCGGGGGCTTAAATGTATTTTACTGATACCAAATCTTTGCCCTAGATTCTGCTGTTGTTGAAGTACAAGAAATGTTCAGCTTGCATGGAAGCCTTCTAACTATTTCAATACATCATCATGGAGAAACACTCTAATCAAATTAACTCACTATGATGAAACAAAGAAAAGGGCTCACGACTCACAGATAGTCAGAGCTAAAGAAAACCTCAAGTTGAGCCACGGTGGGTCAAGCTACAGATAAGCATCAGGCACCAACCCACCGATTAAAGCTTTACTTCAGAGCCGTCATAGAGTCTGAGGCCTAAGCCATCGTCGTGCAATTAAAGAGGAAACCATAGCTAGAAACCGTGATTGGGTTTAAAACCAGGCATGCAGACTGTCGCATGATATCCAAGTTACATCCATCCTTTATATAACGTTTGATTGATCACTAAAATTAGGTTTTCCAACAATTTGTTTGAATTTATAAACTCAATCACCATAAAATATAGGTTCTGATATGCCTTGTTGCAGAGGAGTTTTAACCAAATGTTGTTTTTAATAATTGACTCTGAGTGTCTGTGGTAGAATTTTGAAAATGCTTTTCGAATTTTATGATATCTATAACCTTGTTTTGATAACTTAGCAGTTAAAAATAAGTTTCTGTTGTTGAAGTCATCAACATTAGAACACACTCTTGCAAAACGAATAAGTTGAGAAATATATACACCATAGGAAGGGGAGCGAGGGACATCTCTATCAAGAAATGGGAAATTTACTATTCAAAATTAAAATCATCCCATTTATCATAAATTTTACATTTGTTATGGACAAGTTCAAGTCCTAAAACGGAGCTTCAGTATCAGAAGAATTCGAGTTCAGTAGGATATATCTGACCTACCATTTGTTAAAAATAAGGATTATCAATACCAAGTAAGTCATCTAGATATCTGGAGGTGGAGTTAAAAGCTTCAATAATATCAGTTTGAATCTGCAAAAATAGAAAGTGAGTATGATCAGGAAATACCACAATCGCAAACTGCAGACAAACCCGTGGTATTGTGAGGAAGAGCCACACAACAATCACGAGACACCAGGAAGACAAGCAAAGCAAAGTAACCAGCTCTTCCCCATCGAGATGATTGCAAAACTAGAATGGACACGGTTTACAATGAAAATGCGGATTTTATTACCTTTTTAAAAAGTTACAGGAAGTTAATTAAAAATTCAAAATGGCGGCCTCCATTAGCTTATTAGAAGGGAGAATTAAGATGTTCGGATTGCTATGACTTTCTTATTTTACGTCCGAGTTTGACCCGGTTTGCGTCAGATAGCATGGTTTAATAGTGACTTTTCAATGTACTTATCATTATGACGTCGCGTCTGGGAGTGAAATAACGCCATGCATTAAAATCGATAAACCACTAGTGGTTTACAGATTTTCGGGAAGGGAATGAACGTTATGAAATGACGCTTTTAACGTCACGCATATGACAAAATCCTAACGTTTTCACGCCAAAAATATGATTTCAAAATAATTTTGATGTCGTATGATAAATAGAATCTAACATTCGTGCTCCTGTATTATTGAATTTATTAAACTCGTTGCGAAAAAGTGATAAAATGCTCGGCAAGCCTCGCATTTTATCTCTTTTCCTCATCTCGTTTAATAAATTCAATAAAACATGAGCACTTATGTAAGAACTCTATATGTTTTAGTATGTTTATTTGTTATCACATTGTTGAAACATGTATTGTTGATCTTTTATACCAAAATCAATCAATCAATCAAATTTCAGATTCATTTGCTTTCAATGTTGCTGTTTTTTCAAGCAGTGTCAATCGGGTAAATAACTGAAGGAACATTAATAAAAATCTGTATCAAATGAGCTAACCGTCTCAAAATTATTTCGTACTTTCTGGACTCTAATCTCGGTTACCGAAAAGCGTTCATCTGCATGTGCATTGTATTTAATGTATATTAGGTAAATCTTTTTTGGTTGATGGGTGGGTGATCTGTTTTCTCTTGCGAAAAAAAAACAAAAACAGCAAGAGATAATAATTCATAGTTAACTACTAGCATTTAATAAGTAAGCTAGTGCTTAAAGGTGTCCGAAATAAAACGTGAATGTATAAAACATATTAAAATTGACACGATTTTATATGACTGAATGTACTCATATAACAGCGAGAAATAAATGAATCTAAAGTTTATGAGATCAGATATGTATACAATTTTTATAGAGGGTGACACAATTAGCTAAGATAACTATTCTACCTTGCGGCCCTCTGCAACATAAAACTAAACAAAACTTTCTGATTTACCATCAGGCATACATTGTTAGCATGATCTCATAAACTTTAAGATTCATTTATTTCTCGTTGTTATGAGTGCAACCACCAAAGCTTATATAACACAGTTGTTTATATGTAAATTGGTGTTGAAATGTCACACAGTATACATTCCCAATATCATTGTCATCAAAATGACGCCTTAAGTATCCATCTTGTCTTAATTATTTATATTTTCAGACGTGGCTGCTCAAAGCTGTGTCGGGAAGTGGCAGTAACATTGCAAATCAACGGGTCCAGACAAGCAACTTTCGGAGCGTCAAATTGTGATTATTTTCTTATGATTTTTTTTCGTATTTATGATTTTTTTTTCGTATTTTCATATGAATTTTCTAACGATTTCAGTGATTATTTATAATCAGTTAAAATATGTGTTTTGGATGCTCAAAAGAAACGTCTCGGTGAGACGGTTCTTCTGAGTATCCACAACATATAAAATAAATTTTATTTCTATGCAATAGGCCCATGGCCATTGTGCATATACTGCATACATACAAATTACAAAAAAACAACGTTACAAATATATTTTGGTTGAGAAATAGATTCTTTTTATAAGAACAATCGCACTCTTATCTGGAGTCTTGAGATCCATATACCTGTCAGTAAACAAGTGCAGGACAATTAGCAAATGTACATGTTTGATTAATTCCATGTTGCACTTGTCGGATGTCTCGATCAAATACACGAACAAGAACTATTAGCGACAATCGACTAAAACGAATCAATTTCTCTGGCATTTTACTATTTTCCCGCTATTGTGCGACTTTTTGTCGTCTTCTGACAACCTCTGTATCGGCGCTTTACATTTATCTTTTGCGCACTTTGATTCCTTCATTTGCTTACGATTCTGCATATCATTTGCGCACTTTTTTTCACACCCCATTAAAATAATAAGTGGTAATTGAGGTCTTTAAAACTCGTTACAACTAGTCTTCTAGGCCCTCTTCTTTGGAGTCTGCTGGTCATAACTTCTGAGTTTCACATATCATGCTGTTGCTTGGACTTTCTTCAAAATGCCAGTACATATGAAAATGTTGGATAAGATATGGTAGAACAGAACAGAACAGACTATTTATTCTTGCATGGGAATTCGTTACGCGAAGTTGTTTGAAGCCGCAAAATCCATGTTCAAATCACGAGATTCACGTGCTGTTTGAACATGGCTTTTACTTTAAAAAGCCTAAACTGGGCCCTGATTTGCATGCACAACGTTACACTGGAAAGCGTTGCGGCCGTGACTGATCATTTCGCTGATGTTTCGTTCGCGAAAATGTTGCATGCGTATATATGACGTTGTGGCGACGTAATGACGTTCGAAAGTTTGATGCTGACGCCATTTTGTTTTTAGAAATCAAGTGTAAGAAAAGGGATATTTAATGTTTAAGCGACGTTTTCAGCACGTTTTATGCTTAAATCAGGTAAACTATGCAAGAATAACGATCACACATGTTTGTTTCATTGCATTAACACTTGCTGGGTCCCTCGGAAGATGTTTGAACACTCGGCCTAACGGCCTCGTGTTCAAACAGCTTCCTCGGGCAGGCAAATGTTAATGCATGAAAAAACATGTGTGATCCCTATAGCTGATCTATACTTTAATCATAATAATCTCGGACCCAGCATATGGGACCAAGAAATATTGCTTGTGGCGACTGAATGTTACTTATCGGCCATACCAACCAAAACGCCGGAAAAGTGGTCTCGGTTATTTCACGCCGGATTTCGAAATTCAACGGATTGGCCGCCATCTATCTTCACATGACAGAGGTTATGTAGAAACTGTCACTTTTTAATACGTGTTTTGATACGTTAACAATTAAAGTGCCAAGAAAAAGAAATGCATCGAAAATGTCGTCTGCTGAAGTCATCTGCTGCAAATAATTGCCTAACATTACTGACGAATAAAGTACTGAAGCAAACAGCGTGCAACCAGAACAGACCAGACTGCTCCTATAGGAGCAGTCTGATCTGGGTCCACGCTGTTTGCCATAGGAGCTTCTTAAACATTTTAGCAGACGACATTTGTTGCGATTGGCGCATTAAGGGTTAATACGTTAATCGCGGAACAAGAAAAGAAACCTCTCCGGATCTACATATATTCTTCTAGCTGCCAACATTACCCTTGCTGAAATTGCCAAACAATTCAACTTGTTGCTCAGGTTTGGATATGCACTGAAAGTTCTTTCATATTAAAAGGGTTCTTTCTTTTTAATTTTCTTGAATTTCATTCTCAGTGACATGGTAGTTCAAAGGTGTCAAAAGGCGTAATGTACAAATTGCCCTTTCGCTGGCATGCACTATGTTGGTCGCTACGCGTTTGTAATAGTTAAGAGTGCGTAACAGAAAAATATTTTTTCTAATTTCTCAGCCAAACATATGTTGTGGGTACTAAAAAGAATCTTTTGAGCAGCCCCAAAACATATGCTAAAATTATGGGTAAGAAAAAATTTACAATTTTACGCTGATTTTTTGTTTATCTAAACTGTGCTTGACGCATGAAAAAACGTGCTTGATCCTTTAAATTCATACCAGAGAAAGTTAGCCAGTTCATCAGATTTTGATAGTTAACCCTTTACTCCATACGCTATTTTAAGATCATGTCTTTATTTTCTATTTTTAGATAACATTGGAAAAACAATCAAGAAAAAATCAGTAAAGTTTTGAATACTTTTGAAAATACTATAGAAAAGGAGCAAACGCTCCATTTTCCATAATATTTTCAAATACGTTGTATTTCAAAGGCGTTATTATGGCGTAAAGTGTTTTAAACGTACGTGTGTACACGTAGCTTTCTTGCAGAGCTAGATGCGGTATGTTTTGCATGAGCCTTCATCTATGTCCATGCTTTACGTGTGCGACGAGCGAAGGTTCTGGCGAGTTTTGCCATATGCAGGCTCGACTGACCGGCATTCGTTTTTCGCGTTCACGATTATAATAGTATAATATTCTCCGCATGAGCTGGGCTCGAAGTTTATATGCTTTGCGTCGTCAGTACAATATTTGTGTGCACTAAACTTTTTTTGTTTATGGAAACTAAGTATAGTATAAACGTCAAAAGAGAAACTATTTAAGGACGCCAGGCGTAATCCCGTCACGAGCTGTCTAAATCCTTGACAACTCTAAGTTTTTATGCTTGAACATAACTCCGTTACAAAATGTAACTAACGTTTAAAAATAAGGTGTGTAATGTATCAAAGTCAAACTATACGAGTAGAAACTAGTTTGAAACTTGAGAAAAACAAGAATAACACAGTAAATGTCTCTAAATCGGCATCGCTCACTTGAGTTCAAGGCTTTCATTGTTTAAAATGTATACATGATTCATGTAGAAATTAACGCAGCGCAGTGGCTAAATTGATATAGAGCGCTAGACCAGGGATCGAAGGGTTGCTAGTTCGAGCCTGACCGCCAGCGGAGTCATTGTGTAGGGTCCATGAGCAAGCCACTTTATCCGCTGGCTTAGTACTGGTTCAACCCAGGAAGTCCTATCCCGACATGACTGAAAAAATGTTGACGTTAAGCATCAAACCAAAACTTGTAGAAATTAAGCAAGAAGGTTGTCACTGACGAAGTGTTTCCAATATGATAGAGCAAACTCCCCACAGTGGTGTACTTCCGGTTCAGAGACCTTCAGTCAATTTCTACTGAAAGGTTGGGAGTTTGATGATAGAGACGATTGTATTACGGTACATGCCCAAAGGCCATCTGCTGCCAGTATGATCAAACGTATCGCATCATAAGGAGCGGTCAACTGGTGGGGAGTTTAAGAAATTTGAATGAAAAATAGATCTAGATCTCTGGAATATTATCATATGACCTCGCGCGTCTGGGAGTGATAGAACGTCATGCATTAAATTCGATAAACCACAAGCGGTATGAAATGACGTCCATAACAGCGTTGCGTACATAATGCCTTTTAGACGCCAGAAATGAGATTTCAAAGTAAATTTAATGTCATATGATAATTAGAATCTAACATTCGTGCCCCTGTATTATTGAATTCATTAAACTCGTTGCGAAAAAGCGATAACATGCTCGACTTGCCTCGCATTTATCTGTTTTCCCCAACTCGTTTAATAAATTATATAAAACTTGAGCACTCATGTAAGATCCTCCGTATTATTATAAGGCGGGTCACTACTATATACCACACAGTAAGGTATGTGATCCCAACAGACTTTTCGTTCCATTTGGTAAGCGATCTTACCTTTCGTAAGGTTAGTGATCTTACCCTCCGGTAGGTAAGTGATCTCTCATTTCGATCGGGGTTGCAGTTCTTACGGTTTCCTTGTTTATCATCAATATAATACCAGTACTACATGCATAGTTGCTTGATTTTATGAATATTTGCTACTTTGTCTGATGCTTAGGTGCCTTCTCTTCAATTCCATCCAAAAATTTCAAGAAAATTACAATGAAAATTCTGACCAAACTGATTCATAGAAAAAGCATAATTTTGTACACTACTCAAAGTATTGATGAAGCGCACAGAACAGATTCTAAAGTATTATGCCATGGTTTCCTGCATGCATAAGCATTACTGCGTCTTCACTACAGCGACACATTGGCATATCGAGTAAACAAATGTAGACATCTTTTTTTAGATCCAATGAATCGAGCACTCATTTATTAAATTTAGTGTACTTCGAAATGAACCATTGCATGACAAAAACAAACAAAATGACCCACAAAATGCGTACAGATGAAACTCGAGAGCCCGCATGAGAGCACATATTATATATGACGTCCTATGTCAGGTGTGGTATTAGATTGCATCGATTCCTGATCTTTGCCTTCTTCCTGACTTTGATACCCAGTAAAACAAAACAATACCATTCATACGACGTTATTTTGACGTCAAGTGTTTGCTGGGTATCCGAACTGGTCCAGGTTTTCGTTGGATGTGCAATAGATCTTGATTGTTTTGTAACAAACTGGTTCAATTGTTACCGTTATCGATTATTTGTACTCACACTGGTAAATGTATGCGTCGCTTTGCCGGTATTGACGCGTTTTGCCGGTACTTTATAGAGCGGATGTGGTTTTGCCGGTGTTTAACTAAAGAAAAAACATGCCATATACCAAAGGGATAATAGACTTCAATCATTTTTAAGTATTCAGTATGTGCATGGCGATTTATGTAAGCATTTAGGAAAAGATTCTATTTGTAGATTAACACCAATATCTACCACATCCGGTCTATGAGGTACCGGCGATACGCGTAATTACCAGCAAATCGACGTATACATTTACCAGTGTGGTACTGGTAGACAAGAATTAGCGCGAAAACCAGATTTGTTGAATATGATATACTACAAAAAGGCTTGGAATGGCATTACCTCTCAGAGGCCTGTCCGGCCGGAAAACATCACTGGATGTCGTAATATTGTAAAGTCCGTTAGCCTTTGTTGGATACACTTTCCTGTGTGTATGTGGATGTATATGCCTAGGCGTCATGTAAAAGCACGAGTCGGTAGGGGCTCCATTTGGTCGACAGCTTCCAGAATAAATAAAACATAGAATTCCTAACAACACTAGACTCCCCATTGTTTCTGTCGCACTTTTGCACGCCTGATAATTATGCGGGTGACCTTGTCAACTAGAATCCACAATTAATCAGAGTATGACGAAGTACATTTGAAATGTGTTCCCTGTGTAGAGCTATGGCTCTGTCGAAAAGTGATGGAGTTTACTGAGGCACTTGAGACAATTCTTCGCAGTTTCATTGGTCGGTGGTTCCGTGATGTCATTGGTAAATATTTTGTCCATTGCCTTGAAAATATACCACAGACAAGCAATGTGTTACATCGTTATGTATGTGAAGACGAATTGATCAGAGACTTTGATAGTGCTGATAGTGATCAAACACAGTATACCAGTCCTGCAGTAAATATAAGCGGGCCGACACAGGCCTCTTATTGTGACGCCATTTTGGTGGGCCGATAGTGGCCTGAGACCTAATGCTGGCCTCGAGGTTATACACGTGTCCGCTAGCAGCCAATCATTGCGCTTTATTTTGAGTCTGAGACTGTACTCAAGTTTTATATCTTCGAGGCCTGGATGGGAAGTGCCAAAGTCGTTTAAGACTAAGTTGACCAATGTCAGCAAGCAGCCAATCATTGCGCTTTATTTTGAGTCTGAATCCTAGCTTAGTACTGGTTCAACCCAGGAAGACCCGTCCCTTTATAACTGAAAGATTGTTGATGGGACGTAAAGAATCAAACCAAGCAAACAAACGTGTTTTTGCAAAAGCATCAGTGGAACCTATTGTGACTACTAAATACATAAACATCATGCTCAGGCATAAACTTGTTTAGTACATGATTATTTTACTTCTATTAGCTAGTAGATACTTCTACTTATAACACGACATTAAGGAAAGTTTTTCCTTGTAAAGTTGCTAAATCATCACCGTAACATCAGGGTCAACCATATAATTTCTGAACTCGCTAATAACACATGCGTTTAGGTGTTCATCATTGATGAGCGTCTCAAGTTTATAAGATTTATTTCATGGTGGACTCAATTGATGATAAAACAAAAATAAAAGGCTGAAAAAATAAAGAACTTTCTTGCCTTAAAGCTCTAAGGTGTGGCATTTATCCTAATATTAAATGTTGAAATGCCATAGGCTGTTGCTTCCATTCCAATCATTGTAACTTGAATATTGTTAACACATGTTTGATAATGTCATCTGTTCTTGCTAATAGAATATGTTTAAACCAACGGCTGTTGGTATTTCCACATTTGAAAGCAGGATAAATTTAACATGTGTTTGCATTTAACATTCTTAAGGAAGATTTTCATCCAAAGTTGAATTGAGCATGAAAAAAAGTTTTATAACCTCAAGGTCAGGTTTCCCCTAGCGTTTTACTGTTTCGAAAAGGCAAATGTGGGGTCAGTTTTGTCTTTTGGAGAAATAGGATTCGTAACAGTCTTTGCAAAGATTGCGTCCTCCAGTGAAACACGTTTGATCAACTGTGATATTTTTTATGATCACGTGGTGTATATCAGACAACAGGTAACAATGGACAAATTATTATAAACGAGGTTATTTCAATTTGCGTTTCCCAAACTGACAACTATGATGGTTTAACTGTCATATAACAACCATGTGACATGGATAAAGTACGTTTTCATGTCTTTTTCCTCGGGGCAAGAATATGTCTCATATATGTTTTTATTATCCCAAGAAGTTGCGTAAATAGCTATGATTCTAAACACTTAGAAGAAACAAAACAAATAAGAACAAAACCTGATTCTTTTTTTTTTCCTGAATCATGAACAAAGAGTCTGCTGATGCTGCCACCGTGCTAGAGCTGGCATCCGTATCTCACACTGGTAAATGTATACGTCGATTTGGTGGTATTTACGCGTATTGCCGTTACTTCATAGACCGATAGTGGTAGATATTGGTTTTTATACTATATAGAAAATATGCCATATGCCAAAGGGACAATAGACTTCAATCATTTTTAAGTATTCGGTATGTGCATGGCGATTTATGTAAGCATTCAGGAATAGATTCGAGTACCGATCATCCGGATCGGTACTCGAATCTATTCCTAGATGCTAAGCTTACATAAATCGCCATGTGCATGCCTAATACTTAAAACTGATCTAATTCTATAGTCCTTTTGGCATATGGCAGGTTTTCTATATAGAATTAACACCAATATCTACCACTTCCGGTCTATGAAGTACCGGCAATACGCGTAAATACCAGCAAATTGACGTATACATTTACCAGTGTGCTAGAGCTGCCATCCGTATCTGTTCAGACTCCTTGTCTTACTGATAATTTCCATACCAATAGATATACTTCCAACTATTATCAAAATGAAAGCGTCGAGGAATAGCCCCAGTTAGCACGTTATTTTAAAGCAAGCCCCAACGGCTCGCAAGCGAAAAGCTATCTGGGGTGTTCCGCTGGCGGGCCGAAAACGTTACATGTGTAGCCGAAAATCTATAAACCATTAGTGGTTTAACGATTTTAATGCACATGGCGTTATTTCACTCCCAGACGTGACGTCATGCGATAATGATTCTTTCCTTGCTGCCTGCATCTTTGTCGTATGCTGTTCACCTTTGCAAACAGCTAGGATCCAGATTAGGATCCAGACGAAAACGGTTCTGGTCTTATCTAAAAGGCTTGAAACTCTGATAGTGTTCCTGATTTTTTTTGAAAAGGCAATTTTGACTAAAGTCATGATAGACGACAACAAAAGCATGAAAAATAATCCAACATGCAAAAATATAATCATTCTGAACTGAATCTGGCACCGAGGTTATAAACGTTTTTCATGCTCAACTCAACTGAGCACGAAATTCCAACTGCTCGTAAAAACTATCATGCTTTAAGTCTCTCTGATGTGGTATTTATCATGCTTATTAAAACATTTATGAGGAGGATAAATTTTGTGCTCAGCTGAGTTGAGCATGAAAAAGTTTTATAACCTCGAGGCCAGATGTGATGTCTGGTCAGCGCAGCTTAATAACTTAAATCAGCACTTAGTCTGGTCAGCATTCAGCAATTCCGGAAGTGCCCCGAAATAGCCAACATTAAGTTAGTCCCTAGACCCGTGTGACAAAGTTTAATTTGGAGGTGGTTATGGAATAATCTACATGTTTGCTTTCGGTTAGAATGTGGTTAAAACTATAGCAATGGCATAGTGGAGGCCACAAATCGTGATTCTGGCTGCAGTATACCTGTCGTTATGGGGTCAGTTGTCTCATGTAAACGGTGAATCAAATACATCCTAATTGAATGAAAAGGTCATTTATCAACATTTTGTTTCTAATTGTATTTATGACAGTAGGGTAAAGTCGGGTATATTCGGACATCATGTAAATTCGGACACATTTGCAAACAGTGTAAGTTCAGATGAGACGGCTCCTTGAGCCGTCTCATCAGGATTTTCACTGTTTGCTTAGTTAATTTATTTTTTATTCCAATATTTATGATCCATGAATATTTGAAACATGAAACAAACAAGGTCGCTGTCCGAATTTAGCTGTCTGTCCGAATATACCTGGCTTTATCCTAATTGAATGACAAGGTCATTTATCAACATTTTTTTTCTAATCGTATTTATGACAGTAGTCTGGTATTTGAAATTCAAATAGGATTAAGTCATATACATTCGGAGAGCGGGCAAATTCGGACATACCTTTGTGCAGACGATACCTCATCTAGATATCTCGCATTTCGCGCTTTGAATTATGGGTAGCTATCGATATCTGGCTAGTCCCGTTCAAATCTTGCGCTCCTGTAGTGCCAGAATTTATTGTTAAAAGTCGGAAAACGTCAAATTTTTGAAAGTTTACATTTCTATATTAGTCAATATTTTCTGGATGTAAAGCCCTGAGTCATGCAAGCAGTGAACGCATAATGTATTTTAATAAAAATGGCGGGTGCCTAGTGTTCACCGAGCGAAAGGCGACAGGTTTGTGCGTGCTATAGTGCTTCCTGTCTGCGACAAGGACCTTTGTAAATAGTGAAAATCCTGCCATTCAGAGCCGTCTCATAAGAATTTCACTGATTTATAATTTATTCAAACAATTAAATTATGCAAGAAACAATGTCCCTGTCCGAATTTAGCCAACTGTCATACTTTTTAATCAGGCCCTAAGTAGTGAGAAAAATAGCCCCCCCCCCCCCCCCATTATTTGAAAGAATCAAAATGGTCTCAAACAAAAGTTTATCATATCTAATTTCAATATCCTGGAGTTGACACTTTCGAAAAAGTGTAGCGCACATATAGCATTATCGCGAGACTTGACGATACTCGCATTTCGCGCTTTGAATTATGGGTAGATAGTCCCGTTCTCGAGCTCCTATAGTGACCGAATTTATTGTTAAAAATCGCAAAAAGGCCAGTTTTTGAAAGTTAATCATTTCTGAATTAGTAACTATTTTCTGGATGTAAAATCTTTGAGTTATTCAAGCAGTAATCGCATAATATATTTTGACAAAAATGTCGGGTGAATGGCGGTTCAATCCCATTATAAGTAATTAGTTACATTGATAAACTGTTTAACTTGCGCAGTTTACAAAGATCTTAAGTGGTTTTATAAGTAATTAGTTACATTGATAAACTGTTTAACTTGCGCAGTTTACAAAGAACATAATAGTACTGCAAATATCAAGGCGCTGAGAGGGAGTTTAGGTGCCCTCTCTGTTAACAAGTTGAGTCATATACCAAAGTTATAGCCAATATCTGCGGTTTATGAAAACAAATGATGTCGCATTTGGTCCAGTGTACTTATCGAGTTATCTGCCCTTGAAATACCCCACCCACTTTTAAGCCTGAGAAGCGATAATTATGCTAAAAGGAAAAAACAATTGAAATTAATGAAACGGATCCACATTTTTTACATATTTTCTTGTTGCAGATACTTTAAAGTATATAATAGGCAAATTTGCTTACTAAATAATGTTTATAATTATATTTCCTGACATTTAAAGCACAAAATTTAGGTTTAAAAACTGTCAGAAAAAAATGCTCTTCCAATTTTAACCAGACTTTCTATTTATTCGGTCCAAAGTTTCAAAATCACATTTCAATAGCGAGACCAAAGCCTTTGCTACGTAAGTATTGTAACAGTTACCTAGTACAGGAAGTTAAAATGCCCTAATATGGCACGGAGAACATGTAGGTACCCCACCCACTTTTTAAGCTGGAGAAGCAATTGTCGCATATTTTCTTTCAAAATATACTTTCAGATATGTGATAGGCATATTTCATCACACATTCATGTTTTTAATCATATCATCTTACATTTAAAGTACACATTTATTTCTAGAAAATGTGCCAGAAAAAAATGCTCTTCCAATTTTAACCAGACTCTCCTTTAATTCTGTCCAAAGTTTTGAAGTCACCTTTTATAGCGACACAACAATTTGTGCAACGTTAAGTTATAAAATTTACTTATGATATCAAGATCAAATGTCCCAAAGGGTCATGGAGAACATTGAAGTACCCCAACCACATTTGTATGTATAAAAAAGAAATTCCTATTTCTTACCATTATGGACTTTTTAAAAAGGACCATCTTGTACCTTTATAAATATATAAATGGATCAGTATTTTGCGTACGAAAATAGATTTATGTGACCTTGATCTCAATGTCATTCTAGAGGGCTTGAGTTTCTCTCCATTATCTCTTGGACAATATTTTGACAATATTTAACTCGAAGTCTTATGGGCCAATTTAAGATATGCCAATGGGTACTTAATGTGCTCTTCTTGTTACAGATTTATGTTTGTGTTGTTATCAGAGAGACTTCATTTTGTCTCTTTTTGGCAATAATCAAGCTGATGTTGTTGCAGCCTTGAACTCTAAGTCTAGGATAATCATTATTTCAAACAAATGGTAAGTCAAATCTATCCCATTGAACTTCAGTTAAATAAGGCAAATACCTTTGATACTGAAGCCCTCTTTTCGAACTTGGACCTGTCTATAACAAATGGCATAGTTTTTGAACTAGTCAATTTCTCATTTCTTGATGAATGTTTCTAGCTTCCCTTCCTATGGTGTATACATTTCGCAACTTATTCATTTTGCGAGAGTTTGTTCTATTGTTGGTAACTTCAACGAAGAAACCATTTTTTTTTTAAATTCTAATTATGTTTATACCCTAAATCATTCTTAAAATGGTTTAGGGTAGGTAACTATCAAGGGCAATAACTCTGTAAGTATACAACACTACTTGTTGACAGAGAGGACACCTAAAAGTTCTTAACGAGACGACTTTTGAGCTCTCGTTTGCTCTGTACTGCCAATTTCAAGACATTGAGAGGGAGTTTAGGTGCCCTCTCTGTCAACAAGCTGAGTCATATACCAAAGATATAGCCAATATCTGCGGTTTATAAAAACAATGATGTCGCATTTGGTTCTGTGTACTTATCGAGATATCTGCCCTTGAAATACCCCACCCACTTTCAAAGCTTGAGAAGCGATTATTATGCTAAAAGGAAAACAAATTATGATTTATGAAACGGACCCACAAATTTTTTGCATATGTTTTTGTTGAAGATACTTTTAAATGTATAAAAGGCAAATTTCATCACAAAATGAATTCTATAATTATATTGGCAGGCATTTAAATTACAAAATTTATGTTTAAAAACTGTCAGAAAACAAATGCTCTTCTAATTTTGACCAGAATTTCTATTAATTCGGTCCAAAGTTTCAAAGTCATATTTCTATAGCGAGACCATATCCTGTACTACATAAAAATATAACCATTACCTATGATAGCAAGCTCAAATGCCCCAAAAGGGCACGGAGAACATGAAAGTACCCCACCCACTTTTTAAGCTGTAGAAGCGATTATTGTGCTGACATGAAACTAATTGTTATTGTTAAAACAAATCCGTATTTTTTATACCTTTTCTTGTAACAAATTCTTTTAGATGTGTAATTGGCGAATTTCACCACAAAATTAGGTTTATAACTATATCAGCTGACATTCAAAGTACAACATTTAAATTACGTTTAAAAAGTCAGGAGAAATGGCAGTCCAATTTAAAACATACTCTACTTTAATTCGGTTCAAAGTTTCAAAGTCACATTTCTGTAGTGGGACCATAATCAGTGCTACACAAACTCATAGCCGTTACCTATGATAGCAAGTTCAAACGCCCTCAAAAGAGCAAGTAGAACATGGAAATACCCCACCCACTTATTTGTGCATACCATAATGAAATTCTTTTTGTAACTCTTTTGGACTTGCGAAAGGGACCTTCATCTACCTATGTACATGTAAATATCTAGTTGGATTACTATTTTGTTTTTAAAAAATAATTTATTTGACCTGGATGTCAAGGTCATTCTCGACAAAAGTGTTTAAACTCTTGTATCACGTAAAAAATTTGCTTCCTGATTCTATCTGTTGTTGTGAACGACCAAAGGCAGGACTTCATGTCTTTGAAGATAAGGTTTACCCCCTGATTACAAACCTATCACTTCTTATGATTAATTTCAAAGTTTCAATTCGTTTGTTTGGCTCATTGCAAAAAGTAGGCGTACCCCACCCACATTTTTCGCCTGCATTGCTAACTAATTCGAATCTTATGGGGAGTTGGACGGTCTGCACGATTGAACAATTGACGTTATCAAAAATTTAAAAAAAAACCCTCTGGTATGTTCCATTTTGGTGTTAATAGTGGAATAAAAGTCAACACTTAAGCTACCTTCGAGCGTCTTTTCTAAATAAATGCAGACACATTCTTGCGCCAATGGTCTGTTTACTCAGTCATATTGTTTTCCAAAAACTGGGTCAAGGTGAGCAGACAAGATATATTAACCCACCTGAGCCATTTTACTCAAAGTGAGCTGTTGTGGTATCGGTTGCCCGTTGTCTGTCGTCAACAATTGCTTCAAAAGACATCTCCTCCTGCATTATTGGGTGGATTTTGACCAAACTTGACAGGGATGAGCCTTATATGGCCTTCATCAATTTTATTGTTTAAATGGTTTTATTCCATTTTATACATGTATCTAGCTCAAATGTGCTAAAATAGACTTTCGAACTGAAAAATCAAAATACACAAAGCATTGAACCTTGACGCTTAATATGAAGCATTACCTAGTAAACGCCTACCAAGTCTGTTCCAATTATGGTACTGGGGCCAAAAGTGGCTCTGTCCTGGGGTTACAATATTTACATTGGCTAATTATAGGGAAAACATAAAACACATCTTCTTGTCTGAATCAACAAGACCAATGGCCTTTATATGTCTCTGTCTGTTCATTTGCGTCCATCTGTCTGCCTGGAACTGTTATCCATTTACCATTGACCTGATTTGATTCATTTTGGTTTAAATGTTAATATCCACTGAGGTTTATCTTTAGATTCCTTAACATTACATATACACGTTCAAAACCAAAGTGTTATTAAAACTACAGATACATCGAATATTGACAGCTGTAATGTTGGGAGTGATTATGCTTTTCCCTGACCTTACGAATGGTCATATCAGGTGAGCGACCAAGGACCCAAGAGCCCTCTTATTTAATATTGAACTTAAATTCGATAATAGCGAACCTAGTAGCTTCACAAATGATTGAAACACTCACAAAATGATTTTGCAGACATAAAAACACCAGCTCGTTGCATATTTGAATGTTTGCAACAAACGATTGAGCAGTCAAGTCATCCCCGGAGTTAAAGGGTTTGAAAATAATTTTCTTATTTTGCTATAAAACATAAATTATGTGTACTCGTTTGGGCCAACTCATTGATACGTACCCACAGTCTATATTTGGAGCAAACGTTGGAATGTTTTAATCTTTCATCTGAAAATTTTCAATTATCACAGCCTTAAAATGTATTTTGGTGGTACTATCATCCTTAATCAAGGAAGAAAATCCATCCAGCAAAGATTCAGGTGATTTTTTTTTTTGCTTTAATTTTACAGTACTGTTTCTGTAGTACCTCTGAAATTCGGTCAAAATCCCCAAAACCTAGTCGGAGTTTTATAATATCCAGGTGTTTGCAGACATGCAATCTCCATTAAAATCTGCTAACATGCTTCAAGCGATAATGTACATTTAAGTACCTTTGGTCTAAATTAAGCAGGTTTTTTCTGCATCGACATTGAAATTAAAGTCAAGATTTCCATAATACAATCCACTATTTACCTGCTCATACAAATGGTAAACTTTGAAACATCGGCCGACTCCTTGCAAATTAGATAACTTTTGCCTAAACTTAGCAGCTTTTTCTTATGTAGCCTTGAAAATAAATGGTCCCAAAAACTTTATCAACTTATATTATAATCAGATATTGATTTCATCCAAATTTAGGTAACATCCGCTGACCCACTCTGAAGATAATGCGCATTCAATTAGTTTTAGCCTAAATTTGACTTTATTTCTTACGTAACCTTGAATGGTCAAGGTCACAAAAACTGCATCAACTTTGGTCATGTCTAGGTTTCAAATCATGCAAATTTGGGTATAATCCGTTGAACCACTCCGAAGAAAATGTGCATTTAATGGTTTTTGGCCTAAATTTAGAAGTTTCTTTTCCAATGTGACCTTGAAAATAAGGTCAAGATCCCAAAAATTTTAGCAGCTTTTTGTCACGTCTATGTATTAGATTCATGTGAACTTGGGTAAAATCCGCTGACCCACGGTCTGAAGATAATGTGCATTTAAGTAATTATTCACCTAAATCAAGCAATTTTTTAATGTGACCTTGAAAATATGGTCAAGGTCTCAAAAAATTTAACTGCTTATTGCCATGTCAAGATTTTAAAATCATGCAAGTTTGGGTAAAACCCACTGCAAAGATAATGTGCATTTAAGTATTTTTGGCTTAAATTTAGCAGCTTCGTTTTCTAATGTGACCTTGAAAGTGAGGTTTGTCATGTCCATGTATAAGATTCAAGCAAAATTGGGAAAAATCAGCTGACCCAATCTGAAGATAATGTGCATTTAAGTATTTTGCCCTAGATTTTGCAGTTTTATTTTAATGTGACCTTGAAAGTTAGGTCTCCATTTTTTTGTGTCTTAATCTTATTTCCATATATTGAATTCATGCAAATTTTGGTAAAATCCACTGACCCACTCCAAGGATAATGTGCATCTAAGTATTTTCGGCCTAAATTTTGCAATTTTGATATCTAATGTGACCTTGAAAATAAGGTCCAAGGTCTCCTAAACTTTATCAGCTTTTTGCTATGTCCATGTATAAGATTCATGCAAATTAAGGCAAAATCAGCTGACCAAGTCTGAAGATAATGTGCATTTAAGTATGTTTTGCCCTAAATTTAGCAGTTTTTTTATAATGTGACCTTGAAAATAAGGTCAAGGTTTCCAAAATTTTATCGATTTATTGTCATGTCCAGATATCGAATTCATGCAAATTTGGGTAAAATCCACTGACCCACTCCAAAGATAATGTGCATTTAAGTATTTTTGGCCTAAATTTTGTTTGGTTTTCTAATGTGACCTTGAAAATAAGGTCAAGGTCTCCAAAACTTTTTTAGCTTTTTGTCATGTCCATGTATTAGATTCATGCAAATTTGGGCAAAATCCACTGACCCACTCCGAAGATAAAGTGAATTTAAGTACCTTTACGCCTAAATTTAGCAGTTTTTTCTACTGTGACCTTAAAATTAGGTCAAGGACTCATAATCTTTATCGTTGTTTTGCCATGTCTAGTTATTAAAATCATGCAAATTTGGTTAAAATCCGCTGACCTACTCCGAAGATTTAGTGAATCTAAGTAATTTTTGGCATAAATTTAGCAAACCTTTCTCTGTGTTGACCTTGAAAATGAGGTCAAGGTCACCTAACCCTAGTCGACTATTTATCATACCTAGTTGCTGTATCCTTGCAAATTTTGATAAAATCCGATTACCCAATCAGGAGATATCAAACATATATCAAAGGGCCACACCTACATAATGCTGACACCGACGCTGGCGCCGTCAGGGCCCACTACAAAAGGCATTCATCCCGATCCCATCTTTTGTCGAGTAAAATGAATAGAACTATAACATATTTTCCGTTTCTGATTCAAACTTTAGACGAAAATACGTAAAACTGGTTATTTCCAGAAAAACAAGCACATTTTATGCTCATTTTATACCCTAAAATCAGTCTAAAGAGTTTTTAGGGTAGGTTACTTTCAAGGGCCATAACTCTGTAAGTACGCGACCCCGACACCGACATCATTGGTTTTCTGAAACTACGGATGCTAGCGAACAATTTGGTATATAACACTACTTGTTAACAGAGAGAGCACCTAAAAGTCCTTAAGGAGGCGACTTTTGAGCTCTCGTTTGCTCTACTATAAGACATTTATAAGCGGTAAACTAGTTTACTATACTGTTGTAGATCGAATTGTCTATTTATTTGTATTTGTGTGTGTTTTTAATGTATCTGTGTATGTTTTAATGTATTTTGTGTAAAACACTTTTGAACGTATGCACATATGATAAAGGTGCTATATAAATTTGGTATAATAATAATAATAATAATAATAATAATAATAATAATAATAATAATAATAATGATAATAATAATAATTATGCACCGAGCGAAAGGCGACAGGTTAGTGCGTGCTAGAGTACTTCCTGTCTGCGACAATGACGCCATAGTGTAAAATGGACAGATAAATCTGTACCATGCATGCCAGGTATTCATTTAAAAGATAAAACTGACATGTTTTCATACACTGTAAATTCGGAAAATTTCACGAGGGTTATATTTTTGCGAAACTTCGCAAAAGCGAAGTTTCGTGAAAATAAAATCCTCGCGAAATCTGTCGTTTACTGATCATGTGCATCATGCTGTAATCACGAATTTTTAACGTGGCAAGTATGTCATTAACATTATTGGCAAAAAGAAAATTCTCGCTAAATTTCCAATTTTACAGTAGTTATTTAACTTCAAATGATAATATATTTAAAAGTCAAATTAATTCTAAGGAAAGGAAGGTAGAAGACAAAGATCCGGAATCGATACAATCATCAACTACCACAACATAGGAAAGAGACAAACCACAAGAAAACATCACATACCAGAGAGCCAAGAGGTCAGCCCCTTTCCCAGCAGATGAACACTGTGACAAGGCTGCAAGGAACAGACAAGACAGTATGACAAACACGAAATGCAAATAAAAAAGGATCCACAAAAGAAAACCCGCCTTGGAACGGCCACGCATTATATTAATGCTGTTATGAAGTTAATGAGGTAACACTGCGTAGGTCAAACTTTCATGAACAGCGTAAAATAAACTTGTTCACATTGAGTTTTGAGCGGGATATTCAATATTCTATAAAATATTTTTCATAATGAAGCTTCAAATTGTCTTAGCTTTGCAAATATATAAGCGGTTCGTGCGCGTATCTAGTAAGTTTTGTCAGAGGGGGTCCAACTCTGACAATGTTTTTTTCTTCGCAGATGAGGATCCAAATGCGTATACCACTACAAGCAGGTCATCATTCACAGACAGAGATCCCCTATCCCCCTGGATTGGTGCATGTCCAAATGTTTGCATACGACTAAAACACTGTCTTATATCCATATTACTTGCTGCAAACGGATCAAGAGGATATTTTAGCTTTACTTTTGGTCTTTATAATAGATAAATCAAGGCAAAAGTAAAATGATGTCGGCTAAAACACAGTATTGGTGCTGATGAGTGTCTCACTAGGCAAGAAATAAAGCACTTGATACAATAATATATAGATCTAATCATTTTCTACATTGTTTTTTACACATCTTATCTATAAATAGTCTTTGTTTTTTAAGATATTCCTTCATATGATTTTTTATCCTTTTACTTCTGCCTGTTAATAGGTCACGGACACTACACCTAAGATATAATATGCAAGAGCAAAAATATAAATATCTGCAGTTCTTTTTCTCTGAAACAACAATGGGAGAAACTGGTTAGCATTATGAGAGGCCAAACAAAGAAGATCAACACTTAAAGATGCAAAATATAAGCATATCTTTACGACAACCATTGAATTTGCAACAAATTGCCCTCTATCAGCTCGCATCTCTTAACTTTTACCAGAAGTATATCTCAATGCTTAAAATCATTTTTGAATACAGTAAACCATACTTAAATACATCAAAGTAGTTACAGTAGTCCAAAAGGTCAACTATCAAAAAATATTCTTTGTCAAAATGCACTTAAATCTGGTCCAATGTTCCATGTAGTGTCTGTAACTTTTTCTCATGCTAATTTCTCATAGATTTCAATTGTTATGACAATGAAACTTTTTTCTATCTGATATTTATGTTGAATGACATGAAATATTAAAAGGAAGTTATTCTGAGATTGAAAATCTTCAAGATTTCGCTTCATGAATTGTCACGGCTACAGACACTACAAAAATTTACTTTTTTGTTCCTAACAGAAATGTTCTATGGTGCGAAGCATTGGACTAGCCTGGAATGCAAATTGTATTTTTTGGAAACTATAGTCTTTAATCTTTTCTTTAAATTAACACATGTCTTGTATAATCATGGGTATAGTACAGTGTATTAGTGTCGTTCTTGCAGTTTTTTTTTTATCAAAAACACTATCTTAAGGAATTTGAGGTGAAAATCCACATTTTTTTTACCAATTTCTTTAATTCAAATTGCAAAATGTAAAAGATAAGTGTCTTTATAAGATGCAAACAGTTCTGTATCAATATTCAAATAGGAAACATAAATCATTTGGACTTTAAATGGCTTGATTTTCAAAATGAGACAGCATAATGCTTATAAATGGCCATTTTGGGAGCACATTATAGACCATATCTCCAAAACGAGCAATGTTAGCAACTTGAAATCTTCGGGCAAACAAGATCTGACAATGCCTTTCTGCATAACTCTTATAAAGTGTTCCTTTATGACATAGTTCTTCTGTAGCATAGATATAACATGAAAAAAAATCAGCACCAATACCGTGTTTTAACCGTGTAGCACAGCACTAAAAGTGATATAAACTTAAAGTAAGTAACGTATATAACTGCAGTACCATAGACTTATGCTGTTTTAACTCATATCACCTATTTCTAGCACTTAGTTAAGTGATTTAAGGCAATTAGCATGATGATAAATAAAATTTAGATATAGCTTTGTACTTGCACAAAAAGACGTGTAGCTGTTATAGGGTATTTAATGTAATTAATATGGCTGTTTCGCAGTAAAGCTCCCAACTGCCAGAGGGATATCGTGTGCCAATTTACGTGTAGTATAGTGTAGTTTTAGAAAATCATAATTAACTAGATTCCCCGTGAACGGCGGAGGTCTATTAGCAACTCGGGGTCTAGAAGTAATTTTAAGAAATTCAATATGACTGCCATGGTGGCCATATATATATATATATTTTTTTTTTTGCAAAACTTCACATTCATATTGCCCAGATGCCTTTCATAAAAGGACTGTTAAAAAAATATGATTTTTTGATGAAATTTGAAGAATTTCAAAATGGCTGCCAAAAGCAGATCAATAACAGACAACATGGTATATCATAAACTGACTTCGATCAATGCTAGATGAGCTAGCAAAAAAAGAGTGATTACTATCTATTTTGCTATCGTGGATTCAAGTGTGACTCCTACCAAGCCGTGCGATTCCTATCATCGTCTTCCATTGCCATTTTCATCTCCAAGGAATATATCCAAGGCATTGCAATATTTTACTCAATTTGTGGAAAACTGATTACTAGGGTCAAGTCGGATAACTTCGGACATCAGGTAAATTCGGACATACCTTTTCAAACAGTGGAAATCCAGATGAGAAGGTTCCTTATGAGCCGTCTCATCAGGATTTTCACTGTTTGCTTAGTTTATCTATTATTCTTTTCCAATAATAAAAAATATGAAACAAACAAGGTCGCTGTCCGAATTTACCTGATGTCCGAAGTTACCCGACTTTACCCTATTTACTAAAGGCACTGACCGAAATGTATAAATAAGCCTTAGATTGAATAAATTAACTTTCGTCATGACCATGTACTGACAAAAGTGTGATTCCTATCATTTCACTCTGGCTTTTCACAAGAACTGCATGTTTTAGCTAAAAATGGTCAACGAAAGAATGGTCCCCTGTATAGCCCGAGTACTCTGCAATTAGTGTTTTTTTTCTGAAGTCGATCTAAAACTCACGAAAAATAGCTCGACTTACCTTGAATCGATCAGAAAATGGGCATAAAAAGGTGAGATTACCAATTGCATATCACGTGATTGGCCACCCTGAACATTCGCGCAATCAGTTTGGACCCAGATCAGGCCCGACAAAACATTGGGCATGATCCGGGTCCAAACTGCTTGACATTGATGCTTTTCTTGAAAGACTTTTGTAAGTTTAATAAATTACTCTCGATAAACTTTTACTGCCTCAGTAGAATGAGTTTAGAAATATTCATGTTTAAATTACCGCACGGTTCTTTGACCTTTACACTGGCACAGGGAGTGACTTTTCCTGTACAAACCAGGGCCGTCGCCGCGTATTTGAAAGTGGTACAGCCCAAGAGATCATCGAGTGCTGAAAGATCGAGATTTGGGAGAGCACGAGAGGGGAATACCCGGTTTGGGAGACATCTCCGGAGAAAAAAAATCTTGATAAAGGGCGCAGGACATTTGAGCGGAAAATCGGAACCCCCTAGTGGACATTTGAGCGGTTTTAAAGTGGACCATTGAGCGGAAAAAGAAATCACAGGTGGACCAACGTACAGGTAAATTGCACAGGTAAACAGTGTCCAACCATACAAAAACAGCTTGTATTTGTCATCAATAATATTAACTTTATCGTATTAACTCAACAAATATTTTGATCAATTTAGTCAGTCACTCGAATGTATTTTAGCAAGAAAGATGAATATTTCTGTAGTGGAAACAAACCGTGGTCAAAAAAGTATAATCTGGGATGGGTACCGATATAGGCTCGATGGAACTCCTGGCGATGCGCCATGCAAAGCCCGAATAAGAACAGACGCTGAATGTTCGTCTGTTATTTCACATAGAATGAGCATTCGAACTCACAGAATGAGCAAAAACGGAGAGGCAGTACACATCAGATTAAGAGCCAAGAAGAAGGCAGCAGAAGACACGTGTGTTAGGCCGTCTAAAATCACACGAAGCGAACTCCAGGCTCTTGGTGAAGAAGCGTTACAGCCTAGGCCAGATTTTTTTAATAGTTGATTTACGAACCCTCCTACTGTAATTTTCCAGAAAGTAGGAAAAAAATAAAATTTAATTTCTAAAAGAAATTTTTTATTTTATCCGCCGACTCTAAATATTATTTGTTTCGTTGAAAAAAATAGTATTTTTTTGAGGTTCTGTCTGTGCATTTTTGAGAATGACACTGTTAAAAGTGATTGTCCTTTCCAGATTTTTAGGAAAATGATAAAATGTTTAAATATTACCTTACTAGTTTTTTTGTTTTTCGGGAGCTATTAAAGATAAAAAAGAAAGAAAAAAGCTCTGAAAAAAAAAGGCTCTGAAAATGACCAGTCAACTGGTCATTTTCAGAGCTTTTTTATTTATTTTTTTTTCGTCCCCCCGACCCTAGATCTGAAAAAAAAAATCCCGTAAATCAACAAATAAAAAAATTCTGGCCTAATGCTTTTCATGTCAACAGGCAAAGGTTGGCTCATAAATGAACTGAACAATCTTTGTCCTGGCTAACGGAAGGGGCATCAATTCGCAGGTATACAGGTAATCCGCTGAAATGTCCGCTTTTTGCCGCTCAAACGTCCGTTTTTTTTTTTTGCTCAGTTGTCCTCTCAGTCCGCTCAAATGTCCTTCGCCGGGTTTAAATGCTGTCTTTGATGAGTTTGGGACCAGGTTTCAATCTTTTTGATCACGAATTCATGCGTGGATCCAGCATTTTTTTTTTTGGAGGGGGGGGGGGGGGGTGTGGGGGGATTCAGGCCCGGCTGTATAGGGGGTTTAGGGATACAGGATATTTGCTATTTTACTTCCAGGGATATAGGATACTATCCATTTTACTTCCAGGGATGTGGGATATTTGGTACCCCCCTAGGCCTATACAAGCCTCCAGAAAGCAGCCCTGACAACGTCTTTAGAGGGTGTCCAATGGTTATTTAAAAAAAATAATAATAATTTTCCAAGGTTTCAGAGGCGTCCAACAATTTCCAGTGGGGGTCTATCTTTTCTCGCTCAAATGGTGAATGGGTGCAATTTAGAGAGCAGAAGTGCAATTTATGAAAGCAGCGAAGACTCTGGCAAGTCTGCATATTTGCACAGGGTCGCCTGAGCCTTCGTACCTCGACAATGTAATAACGTTACCAAAATCTCGTGCTAGCAATTTGCGTGCCATTTATGTTAGCATATTTGAGCCACGGCATGAGATTTCCAACAATGTGGTATGTGCGACCAGCAAAGCATCAGATCAGCCTGCGCATACGCGCAGTCTGATCAGAGCCTTTGCTAGTCGCTTGAATATTCTATGATTATTAAGCTACTGACTGAACACCATATTGAGTTTCTAAGCTTAAACGGAGGCTGCATAGGCTCGTATGAGTCTACACATGTCAAAATACCACATTGTTGGTAATCACATGTCACGGCTCATTTGCGCAGGCTCGCCCGAGCATTCGGCACTCGACAATACGATAAGTACCACAATGCCATGTCGGCTGGCTCAAAAGGCGATTTGAGTGCCACATATGCGGACAGCGAATACGCTGGCGAGTCACATTTGCGCAGTCTGAGCCTTTGCAACAGTATCTTAATATCATGTGCTGGCTCACATGGTGATTTGTGTGCCATTTAAGCGAGCATCGAAAGCTCTGGCGATTAGTTTTTCCCGCCGATAAGAATGAAAGCGCACATGCGTATGAATATTGCGGGATCTATCATTTTTCTTAAGAATTAAAATGCCGAAACGATTTCTATTTTGTGATATAAAAAATAGTGATGAATTTGTGATATAGCCCCCTAATCACAGCGTATAAGAAAATTTATATAAAAAACCATTAACCCTTTGGTTTTGCATTATTTCGCAAATAAACAACATTCGTTTGATGCAGATTGGGATTATTGTATCAAGTTGCCGATGATAACCTGCTACGTTTTGATGTTTTCTCACATCTCCACTTTAGTACAAACATTTTTCATATATCATGTTCTTAAAGAACGTTCGTCGTTTTGGAAATTTCGGTACGCATGCATGCAGAAAACACAAAAATATAGCGGCCACTCACCTTGAAAGTGTCAAAAATATATTGGTTTTTCATCAAAATCATGCCTGATAGCCCACTGTCCGCAAGTCACGTGATTATCTACTGTGTTCATTCTTGTGTGTTAGACAAAATATTTTAACGTCTTATCGCAATGTTGCCTAGCGAAGGCTGTCGATCACAAAATGAACACTAAAACAAGACTGCTCAACCAGCATCACCCAGGTAAACCGCATGTCCAGATCTCGGAGGGTGTTGGCTATCGGGGATCCATGACATTTGGTCGAAAACCATTTCGTCAAAACGACGCTTGGTCGAATGCGACATTTGGTCGATACGACTTTTCGCCGACTACGACGTTTGGTCGACTACAACAATTGGTCGAAAATCTGTCAAAATTTGGTCGAAATTTGGTCGAAAACTGATTTGTACAGAAAAAATAAAAATTGTTTACATTTACGGTTCTCACAACTCTAATATATTTTTCACGCCAGAATCAGTATCAGTATCTCTGTCTTTCGTGTACTGAAAGCTCTTATACACTCTAGGGAATAGCCTCTATCTATAGGTGAGATTGCCAAAAATGATGAGTTCATATAAGATAATCAAATGCCACTAAACCGTGGCCTACTGTGGATTTCCAATAACTTGTTAATTGATATGCTGATATGGTTTCATATGGTCAACATAACACATGCTGCTGTTGCTTCCTGGGTGTAACAATACACACATGTTCTGTTTTTGTAAATACATGTATGAGCGCAGTGGCTCAGACGTAGAGTGCTTATCTAGAAAACTTAGGGCCGTGGGTTCGAGCCGAACCGTCGTCACTGCGTTGTGTCCTCGAGCAAGACTCATTTAGGAACTTTAGGACGCAGCTGTTTAAAATTTTGTTATTTCCGTTTTTTTTTCCTAGTTTTTTTTAATATGGCTGCCAAACTTCAGAAGCTTCACTCAATGTGTGTCTGCTAATAACTTTTTCAGACAGTTTGAACCAAAATCAGGACCGACCGAAAATGCCAGTCCTGATCTGGGTACACATTTTTTAAAAGCCTACGTCCATTTAGCGACGTCAAGCGTTACAATGACATGCTGATATGTGTATACTGCAAAGCTTGAAATTCATACGCGATTAAAGTAAAGTGTAGCCAATTGGCACTATAACAAGTAGACACCACACACTAAATGGCGACATACCTTGACAAAGAAAAAACGGTTATTATCCATAGTTTACGTCGTTCCTTAACCCTTAAAGCGCCAAGAAAAAATGCATCTGAAAATGTCGTCTGCTAAAGTCGTCTGCTGCAAATAATCGCCCAACATTAGTGACAAATTAAGTACAGAAGCAAACAGTGTGGACCCAGAACAGACTGCTCCTTTAGGAGCAGTCTGATCTGGGTCCACACTGTTTGCCAAAGAGGCTTCTTAAACATTTCAGCAGACGAGAAAAGCAGACGAATCTTGTTGCGATTACGGGTTAATTGACGTACTCCGCTTTTATCATTCAACGTGACGCGAAACACAAGTTCTGATTTTTGAAAAAGCATTCTCTTACAATGATTGGTTGACTCCAAGTCATTTCAGTTTCTAGAAATTGCTTAAACTAGGGAAAAAACACTGCCGTTTAGACAACGTCAAAAGCAAAACTTTAAAACCGCATATCATACATCACAGCAAGAAATTGCAAATTTTTTAAAAGCACTTTTGTCTGTACTGGTATTGGCATTGCATACATGAAAAAAGTTTTCCAAAAAATATCTAGACATACATTCCCGAGGCAAAAGTGATAAAAACGGTGTTTTGACGTCGTGACGTCTTGTTCTATATTTGATAAATATATTTTTTCGAAGAATACTTTCTAATGTCTTGCTATCAAAATAACTATATCGGCTTAGCTCTATAATTTGTTATTTACGAGTTTGAAGCAAGTTAAAAGTGTCAGGTTTCTTTAGTAGTTCAGTTTATAATGACTTATTATTTAAAGACAAAGATTACTGTCCATTAGAGATCATTAAAGGATTAACTGATAAGGGACAGTTTCAATATCTCACAAAATTATAGGGGCCTCAAGAGGGGACTTACCTGTATAAATCACAATTTCAATCACTAAGATAAAGGTTATCATAAAATACCAAATCCCTTCATGGGGCCACTTTATTGCCCCTGTAAGGAAGTCATAATCACCTCATTACGACTGTCCTTTTGATCTGCCCAGTATGACCCCTGGAGAGAGTCATAATGAGTGGTACCAGTATTATTGCTCAAATATTTATCTCTTTAAGATCATGCAAAATATTTTTGAATTTTCGACAGACAGGTCTAGGCAAATAGTGTAGACCCCGATCAGAAAGCTCATTACTAAGATATTCACTGTTTGCGTGTGACTTTTACAACTGAAATGGCTTTTACAGTTAAATAGATTGCCCGTACTTGCTAGATCTGCTAGAATGAGGTTCTAATGAGTACCTTCATTTTACGTGTCGGCAAAAAAATGAAGTATAGCCTTGTAAGTCCGACTTTACAAAAATATAACAGAAGGGTTCAATCAGGTCTAAATTAAGCGGTCCTTTAAGTATATGAAACAATTGTTGTAATTTATTAGAATGTTTAATTCTTTCCAATGACTTTTGTCATCTGCTGATAACCTTTGAAAACATTTTGGACCCAGATACGAACTGACAAAATCTGGATTCTTAAACAGTTTGATACTCTGGTGGTGTTTCGGAAAGAACTGTTTGAAAAGCAAAATATTAATGGAAAAGTCAGCAAGTGATAACAAAACATGAAAAAAATCAGCGTGCAAAAAGTTATACTTGTAAAAATTGATTTCATACATTGTTCCCAACATTGTTCAGATTGAGTATGCTAGCTGGCAAACAGAATCTATCTTATCTTTCTCAAACACCTTTGCATCATTAGATAGCTAGGTTTACAACTGTTGGTGGTCAGTTCCTGCTGTGATAATATACTGCCTGACCAATTATTCAATTAAGCTGAAGGAGGCTCATATATGAGCCTGGATTTTGAGGCTATTCCTTACAGTGTATATGCCACTTTTTAGGCCCGCCTATTGCTAGTGAAAAATGATGGTACATCAATTTCGAATAACTATTCAACACACAAATTTTTTTCAAGTTCAAGATTTTATTTCAGTCCTCAGGTTTACATTAGTAAACAACACAAGGTGCAATACTAAACAAACGTAATTACAACAGCATGACGGTAGTAAACAGGGAGCGCAGTGGCTCAATGGTAGAGTGCTTGACTCGAGACCGAAGGGCCGCGGGTTCGAGCCTCACCGGCGTCACTGCGTTGTGTCCTTGAGCAAGAACATTAATCCTAGCTTAGTACTGGTTCAACCCAGGAAGACCCGTCCCTTTATAACTGAAAGATTGTTGATGGGACGTAAAGAATCAAATCAAACAAAACGGTAGTAAACAGAACCAGCTTTATCCTTTTCATTCTGGTGCAAGTCCCAGGCACACTTATACGATATGTATGAGATTATTTACTTTGTGACTTAAGGGATCGCGTGTCGTTATTTCTAAATTATATTGCATTTGTATCCCTAAAGATTCTTCATATCTTAGCAAACAGTGCAGACCCAGACGAAATGTCGCCTAATGCGATATTTCATCTGGGTCTTTCCTGTTTGATGCGCGATTAAGTTTTTGGCATTTACGCATATTATAAACTCTAAAATGTTAACGTTTTTACGACGCGATTAGCAAAGTAAATAAACGGCGTCTGTGACATTTTTGCTAGACAAAGCATTTTAGCGATTTTTTATTCAATATTTAACAATTTCTCTTAATTTAAAAACAGCATAAAATATATGAAAAACGCATTTACATATCTTATTTAGAGAGAAATAAGTTTGAAGAAACATCTTTTCATTTAGTATTGAATTAATGTCTCATGTTTCCGAAGACGCCATTTGCGTGAGTGTGACATTTTTGCTAGACATAGCAAAATAACAAAATTTTGCTCTAAATATGGAAAAAAATCAAGAATAAATCCAAATTTTAATTATATTTTGAAAACGCTTTTTTGTGACATACTTCGAATTTCAAAAACTCGAGGCACTAAAAAGTAATACATCAACATAAATACACAGACCCCATGTTTTCAACGTTTTCTTTAAATCTCTACACGTTCCGTTTCTTTGCTTGGTTGGCTATTTCTGGTTCGTTTGCCGATTAACGCCGATTTCGCGCATGTCGTCGTGAGGATAAGCACAAAAGGTAGCTATGCGGGGAAAATTACAAGATTTCATGCATTATTAGTTAAAACTTTGGGATTTAGAAACATTCCGCCAAACGATTTCTGTTACGTTTCTACATGCAAAAAATCGGCAATTTATACGGAACATGTTAGCGATAACTTTTTCTTTGTATCTTAATTTGTCTTTCGTTTTTCATGAATGTAAAATATAATTAATAACCTTTTCTTTGATGTTTAGTTTGTAAAAATGTATAATGGAATAAGTGAAATAGAGAATTTTCAATAGAGAGGACCCCTACGTTTTTAAAATTAACACCAACATCTGACGCGACGTCTGTACGAACTCTGACATACCCAGTTCGGTTGTACCGGTTCATAAGATAATGAATAGTCTGTCTATAGCAGCCAAAATGATGCGCGATATCATTTACCGTAGATCCCGCCTTGAGCACGCCAATAACTTGGTTTCTTTGATCTTTAAAAAGACGCGCCGTCACTAAATGGAAGCGTTTTGTAACAATAAATTATTTTTTTTTATTACCAGGACTCAGCTGCAAATGTTTTCTTGTCGGTTTTAAAGCTGTTAATGAACCTTTTTCAGGCGTTGACACTTAAATAGACCTGGGATTTGAATAAAAATTGCATAATCGTTATCTGCGACGAAGTCTCGATAAGCATGCGTAAATCTTACAACGACATGTATACTAACAAAACAGTTATTCAAAGAAATAAAGTGTAAAGTTTTCATTTTGGGTCAGTGTACCACTATAAGCGGGCCATCATCGGCCCGCCAGCGAAACGCCATTTAAATGGCGTGTCGCTGGCGTACCGATGATGGCATTACAATTTTGGTTTCTTAGCTGAATATCTATTGTCAGAAAACGGGACCATTCAGATACTGGGTCATTCATATACTTTTTTCTTTTTTTTTAAAAAAAAGGGGGCTCAGTAGGCCTATCGTATACCTGGCAGCGGTAGCGCTGAAAAGGGGGGCTATTCGGCACGCACATCCGTACTATGTCATATATAGGAACATGTAGTTACGGCCCCCCAGGTTCCGGCACTGTGTCTGCGATTGATTCCTTCGTTGTTATTTTTGCCCTACCGAGCTCACATTACGTAGGATCTGCTTTTGTTCCTTTCTTGTTCCTCATACAATGTGACGAACTCTAAAAATTTTCAAAAGTAACTCTCAGCTCTGAGAGAGAGCCATTTGATTAGTACCGACGTTTGGATATGCATTAAAAGCAATTATACAACGTCTTTTTGCAAGATTATTGGTTTCATAAAAATACAAATAGAAAATATCAAAGGAAACTTGATTTTGAAGACGTCACACGTTAGTATTCTTTCATATCCGATATTTTTGGCATGACAACGGAAAGAATATGAAAAACACCAACAACTATTTAACGCTACAGACCAACCAAAACCACGGTCGAAAATTAATACCTGATAATTACCCCCCTTGATAAAAGTTTATACAAGTATTAGTTTAAAAAATAACAGTCGTGTTCACCCTCAGGGTGTTTATGCGTGCGTGCATTTATAACAAATTATAACTATATACATGGATTATGTGATTATCTAGGCCCTTAAAAGTTATTATGGATGGATTTTTACAAATATGACTACACAATATTTATGAATTAAACACAGCGCACAAAATTGACATTCTGACAAGAAATGTCGTGTGAAAATTTGTGTATAACAGAAGTCTAATTATTAAAGAACAAGACATTATAATCCGTTTCTTGTTTACTGTCGTGAGTTGGTACCCGGTACCGTTAGATTAACAGGTGACCGGGCCCAGGGCGACGACAGTAAACATGATTAGCACTATAGATAGTATTCTTCGAAAAAATATGTGACTCGTCACGCGAAAAGGGACGAGTTGGGTGTCATATAGTGAAATTCACTTTTTCCGCGTTTTGAATAGAGAATTTTATGACGAATCAAAAAATATCAACATGTTGGTGGGTTCTTGATCATTTTGGGTCTCAAAACGTCCAAAGAAGATGGGTACCGCCCTGAAGCGTCACAAACTTTTTATTGACGTTATTGTAACGTTACATGTATATCATAAAATCCAGCAGATTAACACACGTTATAAAATATTGCAAAAGGACGTTACAATATATTTGTTGTGATCAATTTTCTTTTATCTTCTATTTATTATTCCTCTCATTCTTCCTCCTCTATTTCTTCTTCAAATGTCGCACCAGATATTTTTTCTAGCTTTCAGCTACACTATAGTGTCAACACTTAGTCAACTTAAAACACACACAAAATAAACAACTTCACACTGACATATTTTATGTGTTGTTTAAAAATTATTTTCCTTGTTGTTAATGCACCAAACTTGATAATAAGGATACCATTTGAAAGGAAATTGAAAAACGCAATAAACAAAATTTATTCATTCGCCAAGGTGTCTTACTTCCTGAAAAATGATAAAGTAAAACTGCAAAATACTGGAAAATGAGTTTTCGTTGACGTCAACGGGAACGTCGCAGAGCCATGACGTAAAAGATTTTTTTTCTCAAACATATGTACATTTACTACATTATCAGTTGAATGTTTTTAGCAAATATTAGAATATGTATACATTGTTATGCTATTTCCACCAGCTTTCTGCTAGTATATAGCTTATATTCGCCCGCCTTTTAGGGAGAGTGATAAGCATAGTATCCGTGGTGTCTTATTTGTGGCAGCGTGGTTCTGCTCGGCCGCCATGTTTGTGCAGCCTCTTCTACAGTTTAAGTGTACCGATAGAGTTGAAACTTGTCATTGCTTACAGATCATTCAGATGCGCAAGTGGTGTATATACAATACTCAGTCACATTGATTTCAATCACTTTTTTTAGTTGTGACCATCGACTGCTACCAATGTCTCATGATATTGATTGTTGGTATGTGCATGGGTTTTAATATGATTCGCAAATTTTTTGTCACCATTTTATGTTTTGCACTTAAACACAACTCTGAGGCTTGCATAGTGACTATACTATGAGAAAAAAAAACTTTACCTATATGGTTTATAGCCTGCTGATTGTTTGAAACTATGCATGTACAGTCACGGGACATAAGTATTCGCCTACTTGGGAAAGTATTCGCCTACTTGTGACGTCGCCGTTTAAATTAGCGTAATTCCAAATTTTTTGCGAAAATTATTGTCGCAAAACTACAGAAGCTACAATCATGAAAAATGTACCAAATGAAAGCAAATTGATTTACGCAATAAACAGATTTATTGTTGCTTCCTGGTCTCTATTGTTTTCGCATGGTAGTCATTTAAACACAAAGACAAATTAAAATTTCATTTTTTCGCTGACGTTAACGTCAGCGTAAATGGGAATCGTGATATTTGAAATTGTATGCCCAATTTAAACGCGTTCTCCTTGAGAACGAAAAGCATAATTATTTTAATATTTAATTGTATATTCCTATTTTCTATTTGCTTTTCATCAGTGTAAGTTTTGTAAAAATGCACTCATTATCTTCGTCATAATAATTTTTGCAAAAAAATCTGGAAGTGCACTGTTTTAAACGGTGATGTCACAAATGTCTGTCCAGGCAAAGTATTGCCGGTCAGATCGTCGCTGCATGGTACATGTTTATACATATGCGAAGCTCTTCGGGACTGTTTCATGTTCATATCAATGCTAAAAGCGCCAATCAATTCCCGGCAGGTAAGCGTAAATTTACGCCGCCTAGTTTTGGGAAGGAATGTTGAAGATGCTGCTGTAAAATTATAGCCCGCTACCCTTAGTCCCACAGGTGCCGTAGCTCCTAATGAAGGATGCATAACCGGTATTTTTGTATCTTATGACGGAGGGGGAGTTAAATATGCAGATGCTATTGGTCTGTCAATATTATTTTGTCTACAGCAAAGCCAAAAATATATATTAAAAAAAGCCTAAAAAGAAGCAAAAAATAAATTGGAATACCGAAGCTCGGAATCGAACTTGGGCCGTTTGCGTAAGAGTCAGGTATCGTAGCCTTACACCATTGCAGAAATTTTAATGAATTTGCTTATAATTATTTCAAATCACATTGCATAATCATGAATTATTTTTTCATATGTTTTTTTTTAATTCACTTTAAGTTCCTTAAGGCCATTTTGAATTTTTCATAAAACACTGCTTATGCCTCTGCTGTACTCATAATACACTAAATTATTCGTTAAAGAAAAACTGTAGCAACAATTCGTTCTTTCCCGATGACATCATCACCATATCATCATATAAACTTAAATATATCATTCAGTATCTTGCCACGGCTTGGGAAAAGAAATATTTTTCACTTTTCCTTAGAAGCTTGATGTCGTCCCAGGGGGTGGGGGGGGGGGTACTCTGAAATTTGTATACATACGTAGGCTCGGGTTATTTTTTTGGGTTCAAAATTTGAATTTCAATATTTTTGGGGTCTTCAAAAAAATAAAAAAAATTGGGGTATGAAGATTTTGTGGACACTTTTTGGGAGTCACTACAAAATTGGCCTATATTTAGGGGTCATTTCTATGCATTTTAGTTTTTTTTCTTTAGGGCAAGGTACAGAATGGGGAATATTTTTGGCGGTTGCTAAAATTTCAAACATTTTTTTGGGTGCTCGAAACTTCTGATATTTTTTTGGGGCGAACAGTAGATGCTGGGCCCAAGCCTACGTATACAGAAAAAATAGAGTAGGCCTACCCCCTGTTTATGTCGTAAGTAATAATTGAAATTAAAATAAAGATTACAGTTATTTTAACTTAATAATCAGGACATCGTTTGTTTGTTTTTTGCTTTCAGAAAATTTGCAAAATGCTGAAAACTTCAAAGTGAGATTATGAAAAATCTAGCGCGATGACATATCCTTTTTATTTCATAAATTGACAGTCCATACATAGAACAAACTGTATGCAAAGAATTAAAAATATTTTAATGTGGGAAGTATTACCCGCAACTGCCTGTAAACTAGTAGGCTTAAACCATTTAACCATATGAGAAATAGTTCTAATCATAAACTGAACTGCGTGGACGATTCTCGACCGAACTTTAACTTACGAACATTCAAAAGGGAACATTTAATACCGTACAAAATGTTTGACAGTCTGTTGGCAGAAAACCTCAACATGAAAAACGCTTTTGATCCGGTTTTATAAGAAGTTAAACTTCTCTTTGAAACACGCTTAGGTATGCTATTTTTGCGCGACGCGACGTTAACTTTAAGACGTATTTTCTCGAAATGACGTCGTCCACCCAACTCGTTCCTTTTTGCGTGACGGGTCACATATGTTTATCAACTCTGGAACATGACGTCACGACATAAGATAAGCTGGATAGTTAACAAAATAAAACTATATATATGAATTATGTGATTATTTAAGTCCTTAAAAGGGCCCAGTTATCCAAGAGCCTCCTGCTTCTTCATGATATCAGGATACCACAGATTTCCTGAAGAAACAGAGAAGCAGGAGGCTCGTGGACCCATTCCATCTAATGCTTTACTTGTTTCCATGGATGTTACATCCCGCTACACCAATATACCCCACAGCGATGTATTAAGGCCAGATTTTTTTATTAGTTGATTTACGGGATTTATTTTTCAGATCTAGGGTCGGGGGGACGGAAAAGATAAATAAAAAAGCTCTGAAAATGACCAGTTGACTGGTCATTTTCAAAGTTTTTTTTTTTTTTTTTTTTTTTTCAGATTTTTTTTTTTTTTCAGAGTTTTTTTTTCTTATCTCCAGAAAAACAGTAAAACTAGTAAGGTAATCTTTAAATATTTCATCATTTTCCTAAAAATCTTGACAGGACAATCACTTTTTAACAGTGTCACTCTCAAAAATACACAGACAGAACCTCAAAAAAATATTATTTTTTTCAACCAAACAATTGATATTTTGGGTAGGCGGATAAAATAAAAAAAATTGTTTAGAAATTAAGTTTTATTTTTTTCCTACTTTCCGGAAAATTACAGTAGGAGGGTTCGTAAATCAACTAATAAAAAAATTCTGGCCTAAGGCATGCGAGGAAGCATGGGAGGAAACGGATATAAAAGACACTCCCACACAATCTCTGGTGAAACTTAGGCCAGAAATTTTTTATCAGTTGATTTACAAACCCTCCTACTGTAATTTCCAGAAAGTAGAAAAAAAAAAAAAATTATTTCTATTTTTTTTATTTTATCTGCCGACTCTAAATATTATTTGTTTTATCGAAAAAATAATATATTTTTGAGGATCTGTCTGTGCATTTTTGAGAATGACACTGTTAAAGGGATAAACCCTTTATTGAACAATAATTTTTTGTCTCACAGAAACTTATCAAAATTTTTCTAGACGTCTAGAATAAAGAATAAGGACGATCTGAACTTTTATCGGCAAATGTAAATATCATAATTACAAAAAATATGAAAAACAAATAAACTTTTAGAAGCAAAAGATAATTTCTCCTCTGAGTTCACTGCATTTTATAAATAGACACTGGGCATGCGCAAAATATTTCAAAACAAAACGGTCCTTGGAGTCAGCTGACTCCCCGAATTTATTTGTTGTAATTTGCAAAACAATTAGCATTGAGAGTTGCAAAAACCATTGTATATCTTTGCTACACCACAAAGAATGATTTTGCATTCATAGATGAAATTGTGTGATAGCTATTCGCTTGAAATGACGCAGAATACTACATGAATGGAAGTGAGGCTCTCCACGGGCAAGTGTAATCGGTAGACCTATGGGCAGTTTAATACACACTGCTGAATGATACCCCGGGAATGATACAGCCATGAGGGGGGCCGTCTTTACAGGCAAATGTTCTATGTTGTTTGCAACTCTATCAATTTGGCCATTTTAGCGAAGAATATTTGGTAGATAAAATCACAGACATAATCATTCAAACAGTGATGTTACGTCACTTACAAAACAATGTGAAATTTCCCTTCAGAAGCCTCCAGATGTTTACATATTGCCAGACGAGTCATCAGATGAGTTGAGGGATATTTACCAGAGCAGCAAACCAGTCATGGCTTTCAGACGCCCCAATAGCCTTCGTGATTTCCTGGTACGAGCACGACTCAAACCAAACTCTGATAATGACAACCAAAATGGTAAATGTCGACCCTGTGGCAAAAAAAGATGTCAATGCTGTAAAATGATAACCCCTGCTGGTACTGTGAAGTCATCTTCTGGGGCCACTGTAAGACTGAGGCAGAACACAGACTGCACAATAGAGAATGTTGTCTATCTGATCTCTTGCAGTAGTTGCAACAAAAAGTATGTAGGAGAAACCAAAGGCCCATTGAACAAACGTATGAATGGTCATCGTGATGACTGGAGACACCGTAGGTTTGAAAGATCACCAAAAGCAGAACATTTTCACTCTGCAGATTATGACTTCCTGAGTCATGCCTCTGTCTGCTGCCTTGAACACAACAAGGAGTGGTCAGATTCTACCAAGAAACTCCGTGAGAGCTACTAGATTCGGCGTGTGAACACTTTGTGTCCATTTGGCATCAACAAGGGTGACTGACTCTATCTGGTCATATGGTAGAACGCCTGGTGTGCTGTGTTGTTGTATACGATCTTTCAGGAGCCTAGACATGTTTTAGACTTCTGTTTTACACAAATTTTCATACAAGACATTTCTTGCCAGAATGCCAATTTTGTGCGCTGTGTTTAGTTCATAAATATTGTAGTCATATTTGTGAAAATCCATCCATAATAACTTTTAAGGGCTTAGATAATCACATAAATCATGTGTATAGTTATATTTTGTTATAAATGCACGCACGCATAAACACCCTGAGGGTGAACACGACTGTTATTTTTTTAAACTAATACTTGTATAAACTTTTATCAAGGGGGGTAATTATCAGGTATTAATTTCATCTGTGGTTTTGGTTGGTCTGTAGGGTTTAATAGTTGTTGGTGTTTTTCATATTCTTTCCGTTGTCATGCCAAAAATATCGGATATGAAAGAATACTAACGTGTGACGTCTTCAAAATCAAGTTTCCTTTGATATTTATGCCCCCGCTATTCATAGAATGCGGAAGGGCATTAAGCGTTGCCCATGTCCGTCTGTCCGTCCGTCCGTGCGTCCTTCCGTTCGTCCATCATTTAGGTAGGTACTTTGTGAGCGCAACTCCTCCTACAATTTTTTTCCCAATCCTTTTGAAACTTTACAGGTGTTTTTGTCAAGGACTGAAGATGTGCATGACGTTTGGATATAACCCTCAGATTAATTTTTGTCACTTTTTTCACAGTTTGAACTTAGTCAATTTTGGGCTCAACTACTACTGAAGCTTATGGCCATTAGGTACCTTGTGAGCGCAACTCCTCCTACAATTTTATCCCAATCCTTTTGAAACTTTACTGTTGTTTTTGTCAAGGACTGAAGATGTGCATGACATTTGGATATAACCCTCAGATCAATTTTTGTCACTTTTTTCACAATTTGAACTTAGTCATTTTTGGGCTAAATTACTACAGAAGCTTATGGACATTAGGTACCTTGTGAGCGCAACTCCTCCTACAATTTTATCCCAATCCTTTTGAAACTTTACTGGTGTTTTTGTCAAGGACTGAAGATGTGCATGACATTTGGATATAACCCTCAGATCATTTTTTGTCACTTTTTTCACAGTTTGAACTTAGTCATTTTTGGGTTTAATTACTACAGAAGCTTATGGACATTAGATACCTTGTGAGCACAAATCCTCCTACAATTTTACTAAATCCTTTTTAAACTTTACAGTTGTAGTATGTAAATGGTATCCTGTTCACTTATTGTATACCCAATGTTTAATTGCAGGTGAAATAAAAACAATAGGGGGGGCATCCGTGTCCCATGGACACCTTTTCTAGTTCCTATTTGTATTTTAATGAAGCCAATAATCTTGCAAAAAGAGCTAGGGTAAGGGTTAGGGTTAACCCTAACCCTTACCCTAACCCTTTTAATGCAACTCATAACGCAAGTTAAATTCGATCGCTCGCTCTCAGAGCTGAGAGAGCATTACGTTGTTCGTCACATTGGATGAGGAACAAGAAAGGAACAAAAGCAGATCCTACGAAATGTAGGGCAATTATAACAACGAAGGAATCAATCGCAGACACAGTGCCAGAACCTCGGGGGATTAGGGGAGGGGGGGGGGGGGGGGGCGTAACTACATGTACCTATATATGACATATTACGGATGTGCGTGCCGAATAGCCCCCTTTTTCAGCGCTACCGCTGCCAGGTATACGATAGGCCTACTGAGCCCCCTTTTTTCTAAAATGAAAAAAAAGTATATGAATGACCCAGTATCTGAATGGTCCCGTTTTCTGACAATAGCTATTTCAGCTAAGAAACCAAAATTGTAGTATTTCTTTGTAAACTTTGTTTACACACAGCAAAGAGGGTATATAACAATCAAAGAACAGTATATGAATACTGTTAACATTTTGTTCAATAAAGTATATGATTAGGTCATTTTTACGAAGACCAAGTAGACATGCGCGGATCCAGAGGGGGTGGGGGCATGGGGTCCGGACCCCCCCCCCCCCCCCCCTTAAAAATCACAAAGCTACCAAGCCAGCATTCAATGTAGAGCCATCTTCGGCACGCCAGCGAAACGCCATCTAAATGGCGTTTCGCTGGCGGGCCGATGATGGCCCGCTTATAGTGGTAGTTGGATCCTCCCTCCCCTCGTTAACTAAAAAAACGTTGTCAAAGTTGAACCCCCTCTGATAAAATTTTCTGGATCCGCGCATGAGGTATATGATTGGGGTAGGTTTAAAAAACTGCCCCCCCCCGGAAAGATCGTACACTTAGCTTAACTTCATTTAACCAAGATGTAAGGACTTTCCAATTCATTGATTTTTAGGCCTTGAGCTGGCTATAGACCCCCCTCCCCCCAGGGGGGAATTTTGTACACTATGATTTTCTGAAAATACATTATACGAGGGTCATCCAATAAATAGAGAGAATTTCCTGATAATGCAAGAGTTTGTACCATTAGAACATGGCAAATGTAATCATTAGGTGGCATAACGTGTTGGGCATGCAGCAGCATATCCAAAATGTTGTTTGAAAGTGAGGTCGCTTGTTGCCTAGCAACGAAAAAGTGATACTAAAGCTAGCCTGGCCAGATTTTCCACATGCAAAAACATAATGCTAAAGAAACAGAGTTTGACGTTGAATTATTATCATTTATCTGAACATAGATTGTCCTTAAATCTGTTATAGTTTAATTGTTCTCAAAGTTTCATATACGATATGGCCATTAACATGTACCAGTTAGTCTTGGTTGCCTAGCAACCAGGCAATTGTGAAAAAATGGACTATTTGTTAAGTCTATATTTTTCTGTTGCTAGGCAACAATGGAAACATGAAATACATATTTGTTAAAGATACTGTTTGAAAATATTGAATATATTCAATATTATTTGGGTGATTTAAAACTTATATACCAACCTACAATAATTCAAGGGCAAATTCATTACACATACCCCCATTTCTGATTCCACAATTTTGCATTTTTGTCGCCTTTTTATGCTAAATGTGCCTGTCAATTTGTCATTTTTCATAAGAAGTCAATGAAGTTTACAGAGTAATTACCTTATGTTGTAGTTTATAGAATATATGCTTTTTGGAACTGATCTGCACATGCAACCAATTTAAGGCATCCGGCCAGGTAAGCTTTAAGTACGTGTTTGCGTTGCTAAGCAACAAGCGACTTCACATTCTGTCAAACGTTTAGATATGTCGTTGCATACACAACAAGTTATGCCACCTTATGGTTATATTTGTGATGTTAAAGTTGTACAAACTCTTATATTATAAGGAAATTCTCTCTATTTATTGGATGACCCTCGTATAAGACACAAAATAAAAGATGTTAGCCCTCTGAGAGTGGCAGCATGGGTAACGTAATAAACACACTGTTACACGTATGTTTGCAAGACTTTAATTGAGTGCAATGTCCGGTTTCATACTGCCTATGCTATGTACAATATCAGATAAAACAAGTGAAAATTCTGCTAAAAAGGGGGCATACCAAAGTGCTTATTTTTGACATTTCTGGACCCTGGGTCCTCTACTATTTTATATCATTTGACATTTTAGAAAAACAATCGGGGGTCACCAGACTAAGTATCTTTCAGGAGGGCCAAATTTATCCCCCCTTCCCCACAAATTTCGAGAAAAAAATCAATATAAAACGTTAAGGAGTGTAATTTTTGTCATTTATATAATTCCATATTCTTCTTGTTTGGTGTAATTTTGCATTACAAGGCGAAAGTAATAAAGATAATGTAATTAGTGCCCACCTAGGTCCTCTTGTTCCAAACTCTGACACGCGAACCACTATGCCGTGATGTCAAGTCGTGTGCGGCTTGAAATAACAATACATAATGGACAGACAATCCAAGTATAGGTCGTATTCGTATTCGCATACAGGGCGGAAGCTTCAACATTTTTACATTGTTGATGTCGCCTGTTCTATTTATCTGTATTTGGTACTGAGACAGACACATATTAGTTACTTTCGTATGTCAAGAAAATGTGGAAATATCCATATGACATAAAAGTATCTGAAAACTGTATTGATCCGAAATCGTAAATGGTCGGAAAGACGGGACCCAGACAACTTTTCCTGTTTCTGGACACAGAAATGGTGTGCATGGTAATTTACCGAAATTGTCCTTAATCTAACAAGAATGGTAAACTAAAAGGCCAAAGAAGGACTAAGAAAAAAGAAACAATAGAGAATACTAGGTGAGTGTCTTTTGATTTCAAGTTTACCAGGCAAGGCTTTGAGAACGCTTGTTGACATCGCGAGGCTTGCCAAGCGATTCAACAAGCGTTCTCAAAGCCGAGCCTGGTAAACTTGATATCAAAAGACGCGAGCCTGGTATTCTATTTATCAGTTTACCCATTGTTTCACTCTTCAAACTAGCGATTATGACGTAATTTTTGATTTTTGTGTTGATTCAGCGTCATTAGCGACGTCATTCAAAAAGTGCAACGTCATCATGACCTGATAAAGGTCACATGCCGTGAGATAGGAAACGTTTATTAGGTAATGTTGAAACAATTTAGTTTATATCAGGGGTGACTGATAAACAATCAATCAACATCAAAACCACTGCCTTAGAATTGGCAGCATTACAATTTGTAACCACTTGGTTGCTAAGTAAATTGTCAATTTTAGACAAGTACAAACTTGCAGCAAAATGCAGCAAAAATGATGCACGGCGAAAAACACACCTCTACTCGCATTGTATAAACCAAATATCACCTACTTTTTTCTTTTACTTTGTTTTGGCTAACCATTTAAGCAATTAGTTTTCGCCATTTTTGCATTATCTGTTGGTTGTCAGCATAAATATTGTCAATATTTGAAAACCCTGTAAGCAGAATCCTCTTTATTGATTGATTGATTTGATTCTTTTCGTCCACTCAACAATCTTTCAGTTATGCGGGACGGGTCTTCCTGGGTTGAACCAGTACTAAGCTAGGATAAATGTGTCTTGCTCAAGGACCACAACGCAGTGACGCCGGTGAGGCTCGAACCCGCGGCCCTTCGGTCTCGAGTCAAGCACTCTACCACTGAGCCACTGCGCTCCCTAGAATCCTCTTTAAAAATTCTTATGTGAAAGGGGGTGCTGGTTACCTGTATTTTCAAGAATTGATTATTTGCAGACTGGCAGAAATTTGCAAAATGGTGTTTATAGATGAACCAAAATACCTGTGTAATGTCGCCCATATGGTTTTAAAAGGCAACAGGAGAGAAATGAAGAAAAAATGACGCATTAGAACCAATAGTTTTAGTGGTATTTCATGCAAACCAAACATCTATGTGTCTATGTGTCTTGGTCCACATCTGAACTAAGGTGAGGTTAGCGCTGTGAAGCTAGGTTAAGCTCTCCATTAAAGGTGTTTTTACTGACCGTTCAAAGGTGCAGGGCTTCAGATTTTTTCAAGATTGGTGGGCCGAAGTGACCCATAGAGAAAAAAAGGTGGGTCGTTTTCTGAAATGATGAGCCCAACCATATCAAACTAACCACAGTTGACATTTGGGATGTACACTTTACCTACACACTGACCCAGACACTTGTATGCATATATGTATATCGACTGCTGTTTATACAGTAAAACCTGTCTTGAAGGGCCACTCGAAAAAGAAGAACAATTAACGCTTAATGCAGATCAAAAGTATTGCAGAATGCTCCAAGGGGAGCATTCTGCAATACTTTCGATCTTCATTAAGCTACCATCTTTTTTATTAAGATATTTGCTAAGTCTTTTTTGAGTGGCTGCTTAAGACATGTTTTACTGTAGTGACTACCTACATGAACTTTCTGTTTTGTGGAGTTCGTAGATTCGCTGTAAGATGAATATTTTTATCAAAGTGAGATTTTTATACATCTAAAAAGGATGGGTCCACTGGACCCACTGCCTTGGAAAGTGATGGGCCATATTTTGAAATCATGGGACAATGGCCCGGGCCCACCATAAATCTGAAGGCCTGAAGGTGGTGCTTCTTTTGTGGATCATTTTTGTTATTTGTGTTTCATGTTTGTCGTGTTTTCTATAGGTACGTACATATACTGCTTAGAAAAAAAAGAATACAAACAATAACCAGAAAGTGGCACAACAAAAATCAAACCCCTGTCCTCAAACCAAAAAGGGCAATAACTGATATAACAAAATTCAATGGTTAAACGAAAAAGTCTTCAAACTGTCAAAAGAACAGTGTAACATGTTCAAAGTGACCTTAAATTCGTTTGGCCCATTTAAAATTTGTGTATATGGAAGATGATTAATGATCTCAATCAGGACCATAAGATGAAGAAATATGATTATTTCAAGAAGCTTTCGACTGCTTTGATTGGTCATAATTGATTTTTAATCTGTCATCAAAAAGACAGCCACTTTTAAATTGATCTGTATATAAAGGCAGCCATTTTTCATCTACCTGTCGTCTTTGATGAGCTCCAGGATATTTGTAAAATCGAACTGCGGCTTCAAATTTGGCAGAAACGTAGCTGAATGATTGGTTTTATTGTATATGAGTGAAGACTTTAACGGAGAGACGCACAACCTGAACAGATAACACATTTCTGTGACTTTTCTTGGGAAAGCACCAACAAGTTTAATCATTTAGCGCAGAATACAAGAGTGCTTCTCTGAGGAGTTTGCAAACCGAAAATTTGAACCTACCCTTCATGGGACCTAAAATGTATCTGCCATCATTGTTAGTGACTTGTCATCAACACAGCCGGTTGCACGGTGTGTTGATGGGCCTCCAATATGAGAGACATTGGCTGAAAGATCATGTCAACCTTGACCCTTGGAACATATTTATTGTAATTGTCCAATTAGGTTTAACATATTAAGTGAAAATTACGACTTTGGATTCAAAAGTATTTAAAAAATCAACTTTTCTAACGTTTTCCATTTTAAATGCATTAAAAAGCTAATTTTATTTTGATGTTAGGTAGATCAAGGTCAACCTAGGATCATCATTTGACAACGTTGGTAGATCCCATATCCCTAGTGCAAAATACTATGTCGCAAGGTCATGGACCTTCTTGTTCTGGAGAAGAAGGTACTTAAAGGGTGTTTACCATATATGGGCATGTCGGCCATCTTGGTCATGTGACCTGAACATTTTGTATAAATTTGGCTATTTTGTCATAAGGAAGCTAATAAAATATTTTTACTGACCGTTCCACGGCGTGCTTCTTTTGTGGTTCATTTGTGTTGTTTATGTATTGTGTTTGTCATGCTTTCGCGTTTGTATGACCAGAACAATTAGTCTAAACTTTGACTCATTTTTCGTAATGAGTCTTCATATGAAAATTCAGTTCAATTGGCCTAATGGTTTCTGAGAAAACTATGTTTTTAATATATTGATGGGACTCCAATAATAGCAACCTTGGCTCAAAGGTCAATCTTGACCTGTAGAGCTTATTTAAAGCCATTGTTACACTAGGTTAAACATATCAAGTAAGAATAATGACTTTGGCTTCAAAAATTTTCAAAAAACAAAAAACAAAACAAACTTTTCAAACATTTTCCCATTTAAATGCATTAGAAACAAATTTGAACTTGACATAAAGTAGGTCAGGGTCAACCTCGAATTAGCATTTGACCAAACTGGGTACGCCTCACAGACCCAATGCTACACACCAAGTACCAAGATGCCTTCGGTTCTGGAGGAAAAGATTTTTAAAGGGTTTATACCATATCATGTGACCAGGACCGTTTGAACAACCTTTCGTTTCCGCCCATGTTCCAAGGAGTCTCCATATGAAACATGAGTTTTTTTAGCCCAGTGGTTTCAGAGGAGTAGATATTTGAATATTTTGAAGGAAGGGCGGACGCGGGAATGACTGGTATACTATTAGCTCACCCATGAGCCTTCGGCTCAAGTGAGCTTATAAGCTCACCCATGAGCCTTCGGTTCAGGTGAGCTAACAACAACAAGTCGTGCCCTTGGTCAGGTGTGGTGCTTTATTGTATCGATTCCTGATCTTTGCCTACTTCTTACTTCAATCTCAACTACGGTGTCAGACCAAACATCAATTGTAACAATCTCGCAATTACGTTGCCCAAAAATCAAGCAATTTGAAATCCTCATTAGCCATATATGCCACTGGTGGTTACGCGAAAATATGACAACCTAGATTTTGGCTTCTGTACAGGTACCGGCAAACGAAATTGCACTAACACTGAGAATAGCTACTGATTCAATTGCAAATACGGAATTCTTCAAGTGATAAGAAGTTAGAATGCACGCAGGAAAAGAACATGACTGTTATTTTTTTAAAAAGTAATACTTGTACAATTTAATATCAAGGGGGATAATTAGCCGGTAATAATTTTTGACGATGGTTTCGTTTGGTCTGTAGGCTCTGACAGTTGTTGGTGTTGTTCATATTATTTTCGTTGTCATGACGTAAAATATCGGACATAAAAGCATACAATTATTTACGTCAAAGACCCAATTTCCGTCCATATTTTGTTGTATTCATGAAACCAATAATTTGCAAATAAACTATGTATAAATATCTTGTAATGTACGATATAGTCACGTGTACTTTACGCTCACCCCCAGTGAGACGTTATTTTAAATTATTGAAGTTTCTCATATTTCAGGAGGAACAAAAACAGAACCTAAGAGAAAAAATAATTAAAGAAGGAATCAATGGCAGACCCAATGCCAAATTACACGTGTCAAGATAACCAAGGGACGGTGAGGAAACCTTCCAGCTTATTGATTTTGGGAGCTTTTAAAGACATATGCGGCTATTTCCAATGCGCACCTTTTCCGCGTCTGCAAACGGGGAAAGTTGTCTGGGTCCTGTCTTTCGACCCTTAACGGATTCGGATCAACACAGCTTCCGATATTCTTATGTCATATCGGTGTTCCGACACTTTCTTCACAAAATAACTAATTAAAGTGTGTTCGAAATATCTATTGACATCTTTTCAGAACTGATCGTCTCAGCACTAAAGACAGATAAATGTAGCTCAGTCGAAATCAAACGACGTACACAATAACCCTGGTTACGAAAACGATAGTGGCCTAGTCTACAGTATTTGTATGGTTATTTCGAGCGGCGCACGACCTGACCTCGTGGCCTAGTGGTTAGCGTGTCTGGCTACAATGCCAGAGGACCAGGATCGATTCCTGGATGCGCACATATTTTCAGTGTGTTTTTTCTTTCTTTTTTAACATTTTAATGCTAAATTACTTCATATACTAGTAAAATGGCATCATCAAAACGACCGAAATGGTCATCCCCGAACTTTTTATTTTGAATTACGCATGAAACCTATGGGGGTGGGGTTAACTTTGGCCCTCTAGAAAGAGAATTAATTCAATGACCCCGGATTTTCATTCTTTTTTCTGAAAGGTATTATAATAGTCCATGAATTAAAAATAAATTTTCAAGATTTTCAATATCAGATTTTTTAATACATGATTTATTCTAAAAACAAATTCCATTTTTTCGACGAATTGCCAAAATATATCATGCAGTATCTTGTCACAGCATGGAATAACAAGTAAACATGCACATTTTCTTAAAAGTTTGAGGTCATGGGCAGTAATTTAAGTTAAAAGAAAGAAGCTGGCTGAAGATTACAACCGTTTTAGCTCGATAATTAGGACTAGTGTTATTATTTTATATTTCTAGAAAATTGGTCAAATGCTGTAAGCTTCAATACGTGATTCTGAAAAAATAAGCACGGTGACATATCCTTTTTATTTCATAAATGGATAGCCCATGCATAAAACAAACTGTATGCAAAGTATTGAAAATATTTCAATATGGGAAGTATTTAGTAGCATATGTCCTTAAAGCTGCGTTGTAAGTAGGCTACTTGAACGAATTGGCTCAGCGTTCGCTTAACTTAGATATATAACATTGGCACACGCTGGTATAGGCCCTCGTTGAAGTTCATTAGCAATCTAAAGAGATAAAGGCCGTTTCGTCAGAATGCTGAAGAACGTTCGCGTACCCTACATGTTGTTACCTATTTTTTAAGATAAGCCACTACTTGTGTGAGATCTCCACATTTGCAATTTTATGGCGTCATAGCGATTTTTAATGACGTATGAACCTCTCCTTTCCGCCATATTAGTGCAAATGAGCGTCGTATCTGTGCTGTAACATTGAAATCTTGGAAATTTGTAAGGTCAGTTAGCTCAATTTTATGATCACCCATGTATAGAATTGTATGATTTGTTACATTATTTTTTTAACGCAGGTATGTAAACAAATGGCCATTCTTCATTCATAAAAATTATCAGGTCGTTTGATTTTTTGTTTTTCACATGCAGCACCCAGTAAACTTTCCAAAATGTTCGTTACCTTATTTAAGGTCTGACTAGGCATAAATGGTTCTTTGCAAAAGACTAACGAACAACTTATTGTATATACATGTAATGAAACATCCTTAACCCTTAAAGCGTCAATCACGACTCCAGCATACAACAAATTTTGTGACATCTTTCTGAATTTTCGAAAAAAAGAAACGCAGACAATTCTCATGAAATGGCATGCCAAATTTGTAATTATTGAAAAGCAGCAAAATTTGAAATCCTCCTCTGCTACAAATTGTAGGTGGCCCTTTATGGATTGAAGGTATATGGCTTTGTCAGACTGAATTGTACCTACAATGATAAGATGACTATTGACACACTGGTAAATGTGTACGTCGATTTGGTTGTATTTACGCGTATTGCCGGTACTTCATAGACCGGAAGTGGTAGATATTGGTGTTAATACTATGTAGAAAAACATGCCATATGCCTTTAGGACTATAGAATTAGATCTTTTTTTAAATAATCGGCATGCACATGACGATTTATGTAAGCATTTAGGAAAAGATTCGAGTACCGATCTCGAATCTTTTCCTAAATACTTACATAAATCGCCATGCACATACTGAATACTTAAAAACGATTGAAGTCTATAGTCCTTTAGGCATATGGCATGTTTTTTCTATATAGTATTAACACTAATATCTACAACTTCCGGTCTATGAATAAGGTACCGGCAATACGGGTAAATACCACAAAATCGACGTATACATTTACCAGTCCTATTCTTGGTCTTGACAACATAGCATACACCTATTACAAAGATAGCATCATTCAAAGGGAGAGTCTGTTGGTCAAAGTCATTATCAAAAGATCAGGACAATTACAAATAGACATCTACTCACAAAATACTTAAGGACATATGTTACTAAATAATTCCAAAGTTGAAATCTGTTCAATAATTTGTATACAGTTTGTTTTAGGCATGGGCTATCCATTTATGAAATAAAAAAAGATATGTCACCGTGCTTATTTGTTCATAATCTCATCTCGAAGTTTTCAGTATTTGACCAATTATCTAAACAGATGAAAGAATAACACTAGTCCTACATATCGCGCTAAAATTGTTGTAATCTTCAGCCACCTTCGTTCAATTAACTTAAATTATTGCCCATGACCTGAAAATGGCGGGGGTATAAAATTTGTGTATTAATGTTCAAATTCTGATATACAGGTCAACTTTGTTATCTCTCAAAGTCCAATGAAATGGAGAAAATACTTTGAGTTATCCAAAATTAGACATAAACAAAATTTGACGTCACCAAAATACAGTATACATGTTAAATTTCTCCACGACATACGTCGTAGCAAAACTGTTTCTATTGAAAACGGGATAGAAATAAAGACAACAGAAAAATCATTTGAGTTCATTTATTTCCATTTTAATTACAACCACGCAACTAGCAGGTTAGCAAAGAGGAAGTTCATGAACTCGAATTTGGAGATATAGCTGTCATGCAAATATAAACAAATTGCAGTAGAGTGACAGGAATTTTAATACTGATTGGCAGTTTGGGATGTTTAAAAGAGGTAAAGACAATGGACATGTTACTTAGAAAAGGCAAATAGTTTTCTTCCTTATTTTCATTTACATATGTTGTAGGTACACATTGGAATTGCCTCTATGAGGCAATTCCAATGTGTACCTACAACATATGTCTTTTCAATAAATGAGTTTTTCACCATAAGCCTTTTTTTAAACATATTCTCAACCACTTTCATTTATTCAAAGAAATGAGCATGTAGAAGTGAACAAGTTTTCATGTAGTTTGTCATGCACCTGGATGACAATAATAGACTGTCTATTTTATGCTTCTGACAGCTTATCTTGAGATGTTTCATGTGAGTATATTGCTAAATTGCTACTTGCGTGGTTGTACGTTGTAAAATAAATAAACACACATAAAAAGAGCAAGCTGACAAATCAAAGACTGTCGAGATCTCTGGTCAAAAGACGCTGATAAACAACTTTCCGTTCGGCACTGCTAATTTTCCAATGTTCAAATCGAACACACCTGCGTTTATGTATTCCCATAGACTGGTTCTCTCCCTTTAATAGCTTGTCAGCATATTAAGACAGGTAACGTGTATTCGCCATTGCGCCTACGTATAGCATACACACTGACGTCATGAGTGACGTGGTATTGGAAAATACCCTTGACATAAAGTGCATTTTTAAACAATCCGTTTTATTAAGTCTATTTTGTTCTGGGAGTTTATAAATTTTTTTCATAATTACATAATTATCAAATTATAGCAACAGAAGAAATCTGAAGTTTGTGTTGAAAAATCTTTTCTGAAGCATGCGCAGTCGCATGAGAAGGATTCTCTACTTGTAATTAAATACACGTTACCTGACCCTAGATGGGTAGATCTAGGGGAGGACTAGTATTCCCATCAAAGTCAATCAATTCACACAAACAGCCGATCAATGAAAAATGACCGCCTCCACGCTATAACTAATTGAGGATTGCTCGCAACAATGCCATGTAGATGAACGTTTAATAGATATCCTTTATTATTTTAATAAGAGTGATAAAAGAAAGGAGTTTTGTGGAACCCAGGACTTGTATTCTAAAGACCAAAAGAAGATGTTGAAACATGTTTGTATGATCAGGAATTTTGTGGTAATTTTGTAGGTATAAGTTTCTTCTATTGTTTGGGTATTCCATAAGTAAACTATCTACATTGAAACAGCAAATCATCTCCTATTCATCCATTTTTATTTATGTTATTAATGATGCCAGGGAGCACAGCCCCCTGCACACTGGAAAGTACTTTAAACTTCACATATTGCTTTCTTCACAGTCACCAAGATATATAATATCCAGATGTTCTCTCTTCAAAAGTCAAACTTATTCTGCCTTCTTTCTCAGAGCCAATTCATGTTTAACAGATCCGTCAGTCAATCATGCGATTTACTCTAAGCAGTATCTTTCAAATCATACTAAATTTATTTTTATTGAGGGAATAGAATATAGATTGTGTATTTCCTAGAGAATACTTTAAAGGCTGTACAATCTTTAAAGTGCTAATTTTTATCATCTACAAAATTAAAGAAGTATTAAAATCATTAAACCAAAATTCATGTAGAAAATCCCTGTGATATTTGCACAAGATGGCTTAGTGTTGGAAGGTACTTAGTGTTTTCTATACAATCAAAGAGTTATATTGAACTTATTAAGGCATGGCGAGTGTCACAATCAAATGATGCAGCTTATCCCAGGCACCAAGATGGTGCAAGTAAATCTCGTATTAAGCAACCAATTAAGAAAATGTTTATGAAAGGTATTTATAATAAAAGGAACAAAATCAATCATCAATATTTTATAAGTTTACATGTCATGTATTATACAAATAATAATGGTTTCATTTTACATCCACTTTATCATAATTATGACGTTGCGTCTGGGAGTGATATAACATCATGCAATAAAATCGATAAACCACTAGTGGTTTACCAATTTACGGAAACGTCATGCAATGATGCTTTTAACGTCAGGCATATGGCAAAACCCTAACGTTTTCACGCCAAAATTACAATTTCAAAATAAGTTTTATGTCATATGATAAAGAGAATCTAACATTCGTGCTCCTGTTTTATTGAATTTATTAAACTCGTTGTGAAAAAGAAATAAAATGCTCGGCAAGCCTCGCATTTTATCTCTTTTCCTCAACTCGTTTAATAAATACAATAAAACATGAGCACTCATGTAAGATCCTCTATTTATCATATGACGTCGCGTTTGGGAGTGAAATAACGCCATGCAATAAAATCGATAAACCACTAGTGGTTAATAGATTTACGGGAAACGTTATGACGTCCATAACAACGTTGCGTACATAATGACAAAATAATAACGTTTTTACGCCAGAAATGAGATTTCAAAGTATTTGTCATATGATAAATAGAATCTAACATTCGTGCTCTTGTATTATTGAATTTATTAAACTCGTTGCGAAAAAGAGATAAAATGCTCGGCAAGCCCCGCATTTTATCTCTTTTCCCCAACTCGTTTAATAAATTAAATAAAACATGAGCACTCATGTAAGATCCTCTATGTAATCTTTGCTGGTGATGAAGTCTAGACCTGGATAATCTGGGACTAGATTCTATTCAGACAAAACCCTCAAAAGATTGAAGAGTTCATACTACCAAAAATAGTAAGTGAGTATGATCAGGAAATACCACAATCACAAACCCCAGACAACCCTGTGACACTGCAAGGAAGAGCCTCTCAACCATCACGAGACACCAGGAAAATTAAGCAAAGCAACCAGCTCTTTCTTCCCCATCAAGATGATTGCAATACTAGAACTGACACAAAGAAACGTACAACAAAACATAGAACAATAAAGTCTGCATTCCAGCTAAATTATTCATAGTCAGAGTGAGTGTGAACACTTTAACTAGATTGCAGAATGTATTGTATTCTTCATTCCAGTAAAAGGTGTTGATAACTGATAACAACCTTATAATAACTAGTCAAAAGTCTTTTGTGATAATGATATGTGATATTGCTGTGCTGGTCACGACAAGGTAGTGTAGGCTGCTGTGTAATTCCGTGTGCATTTTTTGGTAAAAGTGTCAAACATACATTTTCTTGTAGAAAAATGTATCCTGATTAAGCAAAAAGATGTTTACAATTTTTCCTTGGCGTTTTAACGTCACTGTGACGTCATAAAGTGACGTACACATTTTTAGCTTATTTAAGGCTTGAAAGAGGAGTGTTATGAATTCCAGCAGGCATAAACACGAACTTTTTGATCAGTTGTAGTAATTATACTGGCGACACGTTGATTTCGGTGCATAGAAAATGACTCTGGATTTTAAAGAGGTTACATTAACTTCAAAATGATGTCTGTACATGGTAAAGTGACGTCAGTACCAAAATGAAAATTCTGTGATAGTGAAAGCTCAAATAGCTAGACCCTCCTCTCCACACAGCAGGGAAAATATTGTTTACTATAATTTGCTGAAACTACATTATATAAGATGCGAAATGACGAACGATAGCTCTCTGACCTATATTAAGACAGGCATGTTAACTACGTTACCCTATTAAAGGTTTAAATCCTATTTTGCAAATACCAAGTTATACCTAATTATTATTTATCCAAATGCTTTTTGCCTTAAAACATTTTAAAGGAATGAAACAGCCGGTATGCAATTAAACAATACACCACTATGATGGTAGAGTTATATATGTTACATTAAATGTATAACTGTTTAATGCATTACTGTCACTAGACATTGGTCTACCAAAATACCTCCTAGGAGAGTTTTGTACACTATTATTTTCTAAAACCACATTCTATAAGCCACAAAATAACGTATGTTAACTCTTTAGCGGTTGGGGCGATACCACGCAATAGCAACATTTTCTACGTTACTGTAAAATAATTGGAAATCATATCTAATTGGGAGCGCAGTGGCTCAGTGGTGGAGTGCTTAACTCGAGACCGAAGGGCCGCGGGTTCGAGCCTCACCGGCGTCACTGCGTTGTGGTCCTTGAGCAAGACTCATTTATCCTAGCTTAGTACTGGTTAAACCCAGGAAGACCCGTCCCTATATTACTGAAAGATTGTTGAACAGATCAAAGGAATAAGCCCATTTGATTTTGGTACTTGTCGCAGTGTTGAGCAATGAAGGCTCAGGTGAGCCTGTGCATATGTATAGGTAGACTTGCCAGAGCCGTCGCTGATCGTATACACAAAGTAGAATGTAGGTTGAAGACCAAATTTTAGAAAACTAGCCCCTCTGCATCATCATGAGCAATTAAACAATGCATTTGCTTGTCCATTTTTATGAATTACAATGTAAGAGCAAAAATAGTTTTCATCTAAAAGCACCGTGATTTATACTTGCATTACTGTCAAAGAACATACCTGAAATATAGCATTCAACATTTCGTAAACTATACCATACACACATATTACACAATTGCCAATAATACACTACTAAATCAACCTCTCAGATTTATAATGATATCCTGTACATTTAAATAAAATGGTTTCTTTTAAGGATACTTGAATAAAAGTATACAAGCATAAGTTCATGTACATTTTTAAACTTTGCATGTGCGACTATCATTGGTGACACTGTTGAGACTGAGAAGAGTGCAATTTTAATGCTGAACAGTTAGCATTGTGCATGCTCCTTTTGAATCTTTATCCTGGCAAGTTAACAACTCATTCTAATCTAAAGTACGCATATACATGTTAAACATTGTTATTAATGATTACATTTATCATGTTTGCGAGGTTCCTGGAATATTTTGCCAACGTTCTGTTTAGTGAAAATTAAAATCAGGTATATAAACATTTATTGCTCAAACTAAATCAGATCTAATCTCTTGACTGCATTTTTTAATATTTAACAATTCTATCGAGCATTCTAAAAACCATTGTAAAATCTACTTTACAATGAATTGAATGTCATCTGTTAAAATTTGGACGGATACAATTGTAGCTGAAAATTCTTTATATAAATTGGTATTGTAGTTACAGCTGACCTATATATATGGCCATATCTAATGAGGCCTTAAAGTAAAACTCACCACTATAACTAAATTTCTCTATTTCCAGGGAAATGTTTTTCATCAATAAAGCAGTTCTTTAGATATTATCGGTTGAGCAAGTGATCCTAGGTACTTACTTATTGTGATGGACAGTTTTGTTGATTGCACAACGAAAACTATGCTGTATATAAACTATAATTAATTTCAAAGCTTCTGTAATGCGTCACCATATGCATACACAGCTAGAAGTCAGGATACAAATTGATTTCCAGACAGTCAATATTAACAATAACTAATTACAGACACTTTAAATACCTGAGGAGAAGTAGCTCAATTAACAATAAAAATCTTCAGAAAAATATTACAAAACTCTAAACTTAACATATTGTATTAGCTTTTTGGGCTCAATTATATATATGCTTTGTTAACATTTTGGATAAACATATGGCAATATAATATATTTTGTACAGTAATATTATGTTATTTTAACAAATTTGACAGAAATTTAGAATGTATCCTTCTAAGTGCTGTTACTTGAGTGCTATTAATTCCTTTGTTTCTGAATTTTAAAATCCTTAATTTTGGGCAAATTATTTCGTTGTAGATGTGAAAAGTTCAAATATATACTATTTTGCAAATGTAAATGTGCATGGATAATAGAGGAACTTAATACATCCTGATAAACCCTTTTTCAGACAGACTGGTATCTTGATCACTATTTAACAAGCACAGCCAATTTTAAGATGAAATAAAATATCCTGTGACGTATAATATACGGAATAAAGCAATGTATATGCAGTCTTGAAAGTTGTAATATACGTTGCATGATGCTGTACAAACAAAAACAAAACTAATATTTTGCACCAGAAACGAAGCTAAGCCTGGCTTTTTTCACTCTTGCTTGTCAACAGAATGCTCATATATGGTGTTTTAAGGTTTTCAAATTGAATTTCATACCGAATAAAATAATGAACTTTTTGTTCAGGATCATCATATTTATCAGTTTATAACTCTTAAAGTATTTGTGATACAAACAAACTGTTTGCAGCTATATAATGGTCCATTACTTGTATTGTGGAAGATGTATTTAAAACCTGAAAGTTAACCCGGAAGCTTACCAAAGAAAATTATTTAATATAATTCAGTGATTTTAAAGGGAGTAGCTTAAAATGTAACATAAAGGACATTACAATGGGCCCACATAACTTTTATAAACATAAATATACGTAAGGAATGAAATGTGCTTCTATATTCCATGAATGTTTGTCCAATTTGAATAATTCAAGTATTACCTTAACAACCTTGATTACATTTATTTTGTTTTAAAAATGTAGGGTAACGTAGTTAACATGCTGTAGCAGCTAAACGCCCCAACCATCAGAGAGCTAATTTGTTTCAAAAAGCTTAGCCAGGAACATACAGTTAATGCTAAGATCTGATTTTAGTCGCAAGGCACACACGAATTCCAGAATTATTATTTTTTGTACACAATGTGTTTTTTCCAGCACATTGACGTCAAATCGACGTCAATTTCACGTAAAATTGAAGTCCATATTGAATCAAATTTTCATTTTAGTGTTTCAATAGACGTTTTCAACCATTTCAATGCAACAAACATAAAAAATTAGATTATTTTAGGTTTATAAATAACCCCACCACATATAAGTTCTCTGATGCAAATGAAACGACGGTACCCTATTTTGTGACGTCACTGTGACGTTAATACTGCAAGAAAAAATTGTAAACATCTTTTTCCTTACACTGCATATATTTCTCTAGTTGAAAGTCGATAAGAATCACTTTTACCAAAAAGTGCACACGGGAGCCCAAATTTCGACACAGGGGCCTACACTAAGGTATTTTATAGTGTTGTACAAATGTTTTATCATGTAGTTTTAAGCTTTTTATTCAAATTTAGGTGTTTATATTAAATTTTAAATTGTTTTTGTTCGATAAAGCGGAGTTTTTGTGATAACCTAGTTCAACATAAACAAGTTCCAAACACAATGCAATATAGGGGAAATGTTCGGGAATGGATGATCACTTGGACATAAGCCTTGTTTTCATGATAAGAAAGTTCGACAAAGCGGGATTGACCTGTAATTCTGTTGCAGGGGACAAAAACTACACTAAAACACTAGTAATCATGTGCGGATCTAGAGTGGGGGGGACAGCGGGTCCGGACCCCCCCCCTGAAAAATCACAAAAATCTACGGTTTCTTAGCAGTTCTGGTCCCGATCCCCTTAAAAACCACAAAGCTACCATGCCAGCATTCAATGTAAGGCCATCATCGGCACGCCAGTGAAACGCCATTTAAATGGGGTTTTGCTGGCGGGCCGATGATGACCCACTTATAGTGGTATTTTGTTCCTTCCTCCCCTCATCAGACTTAAAAAAAGAAAAAAAAAACGTTGTCAAAAACGCTGTCATAGTTGGACCCCCTCTCACAAAACTTTCTCGTTCCACGTATGAGTAATTATGAGTGAAACCTATAAAAGAAGAGTAAATCTTCCCAAAGATGAGTGCGACGAGGGCGCAAATCTGTGGGTGAAACAGATGGTCTGAATAGCAGGAAGTGTTTTCATGGAGCTAATAACATTTTCAATTCAAAAAGTAAGAAATTGGAAATTGTGATTGTAAATGGTGTACAAAAACTGCGCAGTGTAATGTGTAGTAGTGTGATGTATTCAAGTAAATATTGGATTTTTTGGTGCGAATTGTATTAACAGAATGGGTTTGTAACCTGAAAGAATGCAGTACTGTAAATATTATAAGGACCTATCATGAGTGTGAGGGTAGGATAGAAAAATCGGTCCCGAGGATCACCGTTTGGCATCACGAGGCTTGCCGAGTGATGACAAACGGTGATCCCGAGGGACGGATTTTTCTATCCTACCCTCACACGAATAATGGATTCTTTTTCTTGCTCACCGCTGTTTTTTTTATATTTAAAAATAAGCTTCCAGAAGTCCCCGAATCAATTTCACATGATGACGTCACTTAAACATAACAATGACGGCACTTGACGACGATGTGCGTGAGTTCCAATAAAATCAATGTATGTAGCCCTCACGTGACAGCCTGGGTAAGATAGCCTGGGTTAGATAAGATTTTCTAACCCAGGGTAAAATCTCAGATATCCATATCCTGTGTGAAAGAATGAATTTTCTGCTTAATAACTGAATGTTGGCTGGTGTAATTGCTTTGTAAAGCAGTTAGATGGTATAATCTGCATCGTGTTTCCTCCTTAAAAATGCCTGATACCGGGGTCTGTTATACAAAACATTTCTACAAGGCTGCGGAGACATGGGAAAAGCAAAAGAAAAAAAAAAGGGATTTGGAGAAAAGGATGTCTCAACAAACTGTGTAAAATAGAATGAAGCAGTCAAGAACTGTGCATGATGCTTGGTAGTGGGTGAGTGTTATAGAAAATGGGACACTTTCTTGTAGTGCTCATCCAGAGCTATCTGACCACAATTCATCCCTTGTCAAAGCTATCACTGGTAAATTTAGCCAGGAGGTCCTAAAATACCATGACAAAAGCGTCAAACATGTGAAATACATCAGAAAACAAAGGGCTGATTTTATAAAATCAAAATGCAACAGAAATGGCTAAGAGTATGAAAAGTCTGGATAAGAAACACAGTATCAAGTATGAAATATTGTTTAAAACTGCACATTTTAGCAAAAGAAAACAAACCATTTAGTAAGTTCTGACAACTAACTGAGCTACAATCAAAGAATGACATCAGTTTTAAAATCAATTTTCTAAATGAGATTGCGTGCAAATAGTTTTGTATGACAGCTTTGGAGGTAATAAAAGATGAAACCATGCAGAAAATAGAACATGCCAGATTTATTAGTAGTTCGTTAGATGGAAGAATAACTGACCAAGAATTAGTTTACATACGGTATGTGGAAAGAAAGGGTGAATTGCAAACCCAGGTTGCAGACCTTTGAGGCTTGTATAGGGGAGTACCGAATATCCCATATCCCTTGAAGTAAACAGGCAAATATATCTTATAAATTGGCAAACATCTGCATAATTAATTTTCCTAAATTTTCAATATCCCTGGAAGTAACCAAAATATTGAACCAAGTATCCCATATCCCTGGAAGTAAGATAGATAGTATCCTATATTCCTGGAAGTAAAATGGCAAATATCCTGTATCCCTAAAACCCCTATACAAGCCTCACCTTTGCAAACCCAGGCTGCAGACCTTTGCAAACCCAGGTTGCAGACCTTTGCAAACCCAGGCTGCAGACCTTGTCAATCTCCAACAAGGGCACGTTGGTTGTCAGAAAGGTGGAGTTTTGAAAGTGTTGCAGGCTGTAGCAGTACCCACAGAAGCTTTGATGAAAAAAATTAGGAGGGATAAATACTGAAGGGGCAGCTGTTAATCTGGTGAGAAAATGTTGCATTGCAGTTATTGAAAATCACAGTCAATGAGATTCCTAATGTCCCTACATTTTCTCGTTGTCTGGACTAACATACTACAGAGGCTTCAGTACTGTTCCAACAAAGAAGAGGACCCTTATCAAAAGAAAAATCGGTAACACTGTTGTTGTTGTTTTATATGTGGTAAACTATATAGGGAAATTAAAAAGTGAAAATATGGCTAAAAGTGAAATACTAGAAGAGGCAACTCGAATTAAGTGTCCCATATAAGATTTCACGGTTTGTTAATTTTGATAAGAGAAAAATTGGTAGTTTTTAATGCGGCCACTCTTCCAAGTCGCCACACTTTAACTACTAATAGGTTTTTGGATGATCTTCAAAATATGGCAACTAGTGAAATACTAGATGTGGCAACTCAAATGAATGGTCTAATCTAGAATTTCACTGTTTGCTAATTTTGTTAAAATACAGTAGTTGTTTTATTTGCGGAAATTATACAGGGAAATTACAAACTCAAAATATGGCAAATAGTGAAATACTAGAATAAGTTAACTCTTAGATGTGTTATACTTTATGTTTTAATTTTGCGGTTGGAAACTAATATGCTACCGAAATATTAACCATATCTCGTTTCTGTTTTGCAGCAATTGTGCTGTTTGCGGGGATCAACGATATCATTGACGGTTGGGATGCTGTTTCGGTGATCAGAGGATTCCAGCATTCCTACACTTACCTTAGATCCAGAAACCAGACCGCGCAAATCACCATCGCAGGAGTCCTCCCTAGAAGATATAACCGCTGGTATGACTGTTCCAATGAGGAAACTGAACAACTGTTCGACCAGAAAGGGTTGCTGATATAGTTAACTGGCGATTTCAAGAAATTTCAACACCGACTGATAACAACTGTACGACCAGAACGGGGTTGCTGATATAGTTAACTGGCGACTTCAAGATATTTCAACACCGACTGATAACAACTGTACGACCAGAACGGGGTTGCTGATATAGTTAACTGGCGACTTCAAGAGATTTCAACACGGACTGATAACAACTGTACGACGAGAACGGGGTTGCTGATATAGTTAACTGGCGACTTCAAGAGATTTCAACACGGACTGTTACAACTGTACAACCAGAATGGGGTTGCTGATATAGTTGACTGGCGACTTCAAGAGATTTCAACACCGACTGATAACTTGTGGTTTGTGTCATGGCCTGAGTTACACACCAGCTATGAAGGGACAAGAGTCGTCACGAGTAAATTTAAGAATGTGTGTAGAGATCTAGTGAGCATTCATATGCCAGTGAATCCTGTAGTGACTCAGCAAAGTGTATCAACAATGATTCAACCTCAGCAAAGTGCACCAATGAAGATTCAACGTCAGCAAAGTGTTATGACGAAGATTGAACTCCGACAAAGTGTATCAACAAAGACTCAACCTCAGCAAAGTGCACCAACAAAGATTCAACGTCAGCAAAGTGTAACGACAAAGATTGAACCGCATCAAAGTGTATCAACAAAGACTCAAAGTGTATCAACAAAGACTCAACCTCAGCAAAGTGCACCAACAAGGATTCAACGTCAGCATAGTGTAATGAGGAAGATTCAACCACGACAAAGTGTATCAACAAAGAATCAAAGTGTATCAACAAAAACTCAACCTCAGCAAAGTGAACCAACCAAGATTCAAAGTCAGCAAAGTTAAACGACGAAGATTCAACCGCGACAAAGTGTATCAACAAAGACTCAACCTCAATAAAGTGCACCAAGGAAGAATTCAATGTCAGCAAAGTGTAACGACCACGATTCAAGCGCGACAAAGTATATCAACAAAGACTCAAAGTGTTTAAACAAAGACTCAACCTCAGCAAAGTGCAACGACAAAGATTCAATCTCAGCATAGTGTATTAACGAAGAATCAATTTCAGCAAAGCGTATTAACGAAAAATCAAACTCAGCAAAGTGTATCAACGAAAAATCAAACTCAGCAAAGTGTATCAACGAAAAATCAAACTCAGCAAAGTGTATCAACGAAAAATCAAACTCAGCAAAGTGTATCAACACAGATTCAATCTAAACATAGTTTGCAGGACATTAATACTGTGAAGCAGGTTATGGATGAATTTTTGATCTCAGTTACGCATGATTAAACTCATTCCCAAATTATATGGTGGTGGCGCGAAAAATATTGTCTACATGACATCAGACAAAGTGTTAGATACTAAACTAGTTTGTGAGATCATTGAAAATCCCGATAAAAACAAAGTTATGTTTACTCCACCCATACAGCCGAAAGCTTGTGAAGTTTATGTATTCAGCACTGGTGACAACCCGGAAAGCGGTCGGATAAATATATATGGATTAATAGAGGTAGTCAAGGAGTTCCAAAAAACTCAAAGTCATTATGGAAATTATGGTATAAGATATCACTGCACGCGAGCGACCATCAGGGTGATAGTAGGTTTTCTTGTGGTTAATCAAGTCCTAAATCAAGTGCTATAAATAGAACTTGATGTGGCCGTAATGAGACTATCATTTTCGTGAAATTAACGCATTTTAGATAAGATCTCTTATATTATCTTCATTTATCTTTTTATTTCACATTACTTGTCAAAAATCGCTTGAAGACTTCTCAAATTCCCAATTAAGATCATAAAAATCAACTGAAATAACGATTCACTTAGCTGGGGCTTACAGACACTCTGCGAGGAATAAAATGGCAATTAAATCAAAATTATAAATATTTATAAATTTTCTTAATGTTCCACTTATTGTTTTTAGTCTATGTGATAATTTTATATAAAAATTATTTATGATATATCTACTCCGAGGATGCTTTTGAAAAAATAAACTTCGAACTGGGCGGGTCGGCAGCTCAGCTGGGCAGGGGCTTTCAGACCTGACCCAAAATAGGGGAGTGGAGATCACACAGAGAAACAGAAGAGGAGCAGATGACGCCTCAGCACAAATAAATTAAGACTTAGACAAGTTGCTGTCTGACACAGAGTTTTTTCTAGAAGAGAGATTCATACAGAACCTTGCTGGAGAACCCCACTCATTGATTGCCATCTTTGAATTCCACCAGTTGTCAAACAGGGAGACACATCTGGATGAATTTAGACAGTATGGCCAAGAAGAGATTGATTGTTTGTTTGTTTGATTTGAGGAAAGTTAGTGCTGATTTACAGTCTAGTGCTGACAGAAGATGAAAAGGAAAATGCGGCTGATGAATGGCTTGAGATATAGAGAATACTAGGTGAGTGTCTTTTGATATCAAGTTTACCAGGCAAGGCTTTGAGAACGCTTGTTGACATCGCTAGGCTTGCCGAGCGATTCAACAAGCGTTCTCAAAGCCGAGCCTGGTAAACTTGATATCAAAAGACGCGAACCTGGTATTCTATTTATCAGTTTACCCATTGTTGACCACTCTTCAAAACAGCGATTATGACGTAATTTTTGATTTTGTGTTGATTCAGCGTCATTAGCGACTTCATTAAAACAGTGCAACGTCATCATGACCTGATAAAGGTAACATGCCGTGAGATAGGAAACGTTTATTAGGTTATGTTGAAGTAATTCAGTTAATATTAGGGGTGACTGATAAAAAGCTGTACGTGGTCTCATAGATGCATATGAAAGTCTACTAGCCAACCAAGATGTGGTAAAACATCAAAAATATCATGCCACTGGCTAACATTATGTCAACAATTTCACCTTCAATGGCAGAGATTGAGCATGCGTTTTAGTTACATAAACTTGATGAAAAAACAAAAAGCGAACAACACTTAACCAGGAATGAAACTGGATGGTCTTTCCTTAAACATCTTTAACCCAAACCCAACTGTTGTGAAGTGGCTCAGAGATGGAAGGAGGCACATTTATGGCCTAGAGAGCCAAACAGGATAAGAAATACTCCGAGTAGATGTGTTGACAATGACACTGAGTAAACTGTCTCAGCAATGGCTTAACTTTGATCACATACGGACAACTTTTTGCAGTGGGTTACTTGAAAAGCTATTTGAAATTGTTCAAAACATTTTAGTTCTTTTGTATTCAATATATGAATAGTTCAAGAAAACATTGTGACAAAAGGAGAATTGCTCAAAGGAGAATTGCTCAACATGAGAAATTCTCCTTTTGTCACAATATTTTTTGAAGTGGTCTGATGTAAAACACAAAATGTGGTCTGTAGGTGATAAAGATTTTTTTTTGTTTGTTTATTTGTTTGCTTTACATCCCATGTCAACAGCAACAGCTATGGTCATGGCAGGGCGGTCAGTTCACCTAACCACACTTTTTCCTGGGCAAGCTTGAACAAACAGTTAACCAGTACTTCGTGCACATACTTTCCCTGGTAACTGACAACAACACTTCTTGAATGATTCAGTGGAAGGGAGGAGAATGGCCATAGAAATTATTTCATGATCAATCTCCATGAAAGTATGGGACAGGGTAGGGATCAAACTCGCGACCCCTGGATTGCAGTCAGACAAGCATCTGTAGCCAGACACATTACCGACTGTGCTATGCAGCCCGGTTGATAAAGATTTAACCTTACTGAATTTATCAGAATTAACCTTACTGACTTTATCTGCTGCTGGATACGGTAAATGTTCTAAAATTTCGAACACTCTAAAATTACGAACACCTAAAATTATCGCCGAAAATAATTTTTAAAACATCCTTAAAAATCGAACACTGTCCTTTTTCGGAAAAGTGAATTTCTAAAATTACGAACACACGTTATTTTCCGCGGAAAATCGATGTCCGTTTACCTGTTTGTCCCATCTGTGTTCGGTATACTTCTACCATACAGCACGTGAGCGGTAGCGGCATTTGGAATGTTCCATTCCTCTTAGATTTGTAATCTGGCATGTGGCGTTCTATTTCGCATGCCAGCGCGCGACGTTACACATTATTCAAGGTCACCAGCATTGACGAACTTGATGCACGGACAAGTTCCTGCAACGTTTCCGAAACTGCTTTGACTAACTCTATTGAGTATATGTATCCACCCAAATGGCTGAGATCATTATTTATTACTGACCAAAGGCCGCGATTCAGCTAATTGCACGTGAATTATGCACGTTGACAAACGCATATATAGTGTGCTGTGACACGTACTCGTTTTTTTCTCTAAAATACCAGCCCCGAAGAGAGAGTTAACTTAAAGCTTAAATATGTGTGATTCTCAGGTTATCCGACTGACACCCCCCTACCCTCCCCTCCCTTTTAAGCATTTTAAAGGATTTTCCAGTTCGTCAATATGTCCAAGTCGCGTGCGACTATCATTCTATATATATAATTCTATGCGTGTGCTCTTTTCTTGAACACAGCTCGGACCCGAGCATGAAATCAACTTTCGCGGAGCCCCATATGAGCTTGGTACTTATGACAGATGTGATCAGCGAAGACTCGGGAGAGCATGTGTGTTTGCACAATCTCGTCAGGGTCTCGTTCACTAACAAAGTTTAAAGTGGATGAAGACTCCAGCCAAATAAAAATTCTAGACATCTACGTACGTTGACTTTAAAATATTTGTATGCGGTTTTCTAAGTACATGTAATAATGGCTATTCCTATCAATCAAAAAAATCAAATTCCTCAAAATGGAACATTTTAACAAACTGTTAAGCCGATCGCGGCATGTCCGTTTGTCCTCATGAAACAGCACATGGAGGGTCCTACGAGTGCATTACCGGTATAATGTACGCACAGACGCACATACATGTACCAAGAAATAAATTGATTGTAGCACGATTCTGCATCTTGATGAATTTATTATTTACATATTTAATTTCATGAAATAAGTCAGCTATGCGAGCAGCGAAGGCTCAGACGAGCCTGCGCATCCGCGGAAAATCGCCAGCGCCTGACATCTCAGAAATCGCTTTATTTACCACACGTCTGTAGATGTATGTACCCCGACTTTGTTACATGAGAAGATCAGCCTGCATACCGCACACGCAGTCTTATCAGCACCTTTGTTTCTAGAACAAAACATTAAACATTTTGTCAGGCCAGATCTGGGCCCAAACTGTCCGTTAAAAATTAGTTTGTCACAGCCTCTCGGGGGGGGGGGGGGGGGGGGGGGGGGGGGGGGGGGGGGGGGGGGGGGGGTCCATATGCGCATATGCGCAGGCTGATCTGAGGCTTTGCTGATTGTTGGAAATCTCATGTCACGGCTCAATTATATTCTTCCGAGGCATCGGATGCATAGTCGAACGTTCGCTTACATGATTAATTCTTGGTATCCTGTTTGCCCCTGGTTTGACTTGGCAAGACGTCGGAGATCTTCTTGCAAACTTAGAGAGAGAGAGAGAGAGAGAGAGAGAGAGAGAGAGAGAGAGAGAGAGAGACTAGCGCTTGCATACGAATGTCTTGTAATCTCGAAACATATGTATCGGTGCTGAAAATGATACTTGGAGATGCTTCTCAAGCGCATCGGCTTTTGCACAACAAAGTCGGATATTCGACAGTATTGGTGCTTTGCATGCTTTCAATCGCATGGCCAAATGTTAAAATTGACGAAACATTCTTTCCTGAATTCCATTCGGATCAGATCTGGATCCGAACTGTTCTTCTTTTTGAAGAGAGAGAGGATCCAAATATCACTAAAAGCGGGTCATCATCGGCTCGCCATCGAAACACTTTAAATGGCATTTCGCTGGCCCAACGTTGAATTTTCAGGGGGGGGGGGAGGTTCGGACCCCCTGTCCACCCTCTGGATCCGCGCATGGGCCGGACAATGTATACATTTATTGAGATATACTGAAAACCCATTTTATCGTGCGCATCGACTTTTGTACGACACTTTGCATACTTTCTATCGCATGCACAAATTTTTAAATTGACGAAACATTCAGTCTTGAATTCCATTCGGGTCTGATCTGGATCCAAACCATTTTTGCAAATGTAAATAGAGAGAGAAAGGGAGAGAGACTGGTACATGCACATCCTTTCGGGAAAATCAAAGTGCATCGACAGATCGACAAGTAGAGAGAGAGAGAGAGAGAGAGAGAGAGAGATGTGTGTTCTTTTTGAATTTCGTCATTTTTTTTAACTCTGAGAACTCGTCTACGTATTTCAAAGTTTCTTGTATATCTTTGCAAAAAAATCTGATCGACGAGAATACATTATAAACGGCATTTGCGCAGATGGAGAGCAAGCGAAAGCGTTTTGGTTTTCTGAAGGAAGAAAGAAAGTGTAGCGACTCATCGGTAGTCCGAGGTTAAATAAGTGGACTTTTACGACTTGTAAGTAAATTGAGTGACATAACATGCACGTGCCTGGCTCTCGACTTGGTAATTAACGCACGCGCTGGACAGCTGCAAGAATTCAGCGGCGGTTGAAAAGAAAAATGAGTAGATAGCGCAGAATCATATCGCCGTGTTTTGTACACGTTTCTACCACATTTTTACATGCATATATACCGTTTTTGCTCATGCTAAAGACCACATTCTAAAATTACGAACACTAGCACTTTTTCTGAAACGTAATTTCTAAAATTACGAACAGCGGAAAAAATAATTATTTTTTAGTGTTCGAACTTTTAGAACATTTACCGTAAGTATATAAATAGAAGTTCTTGCTTGTAGGTTTGAAATTATGAACAGTTACTTTAGTCTAAATGAGTAAATAAAAATACTTGATTTTAGAACTGTAACTACATAATTATCATGTTCTGTAACCTGCTAAGAGTTTAGAAAAAAAAACACTTCATGAACATATTATGACAATATGTGTCTACATTCTTTATAATAAGTTACACAAGCTTCTTATTTCACTGCTAAAACGGATATTACACAGACAGTTTAACTTAATGAAATTATGACAACCTGTTAAGTTAGCTTGGTCACAGGATCATGAGTTTTAACTGTGAAACCTATTTGTCAATGTAATGGATGCGATACGAAACTTTCTGTGCAATTGTTTGTTTGTGTTGTTGCTTTACGTCCCAAGTCCAACAGCTATGGTCATGGCAGGACGGTCAGTTCACCTTCTTGAATGATTCAGCGGAAGGGAGGAGAATGGCCGTAGAAATGATTTCATAATCAATCTCCACGAAAGTATAGGGCACGGGGCCGGGCCGGGATCTAACTCGCGACCCCTGGACCAGCAGTCAGACTCGCATCTGTTGCCAGACACGTTACCTACTGCTCTAAGCGGCCCCTTACTTACTGGGTAAATATCATTTAAGTAGTGATATTAGTAACTGTTTAAGTCATATTACTCCCTTATATTCATATTACTTCCTTATATTCATTATTGGTTAACTTTTAAGGACGACTGAAAGTATTTGTAGGATGTGTGAAAATTTTAAGTCACTTGTCCTACAGCACAAGTACAAAATTGAAATATTTTGTCCCCTCTGTTGTAAACTTTTTTAAATCACCTCACACCATATTTTTCGTTGGCTTCAGGCAAAGAGAGTTAGTAATTGAAAAATAATGTACATATTTCTCAAACAAAACGCATGCTGTGGGTATTCAAAACAGCCATCTCAGTAAGGCAGTTCTTTTGAGCACCAACAATCTAAGTTTATAATGGAGGGTAAGTAAAATGTTCACAATTTTATGCTAACAGTGCTGTTTTCTAGCTCCAAGAGCATTCTTTTCAATGATAAAAAATAAACATACTTACAAGATCATAAATATCATTCAATACTTATCTTTGTGACTAGCTGCTTGGAAAGATGAGTCATCTTGGCTTTCTCTATCAGGGTTCACACAGGCAAGATTTTGTAATTTTCAAGGACTTTTCAAGGCCTTCTCAAAGACTTTCATACTGTTTTCAAGGACTAAAAACTTCAGAAAAATACTAATTTACACATTAAATTCTCCTTCTGAAACGCTAGAGTCCATTAGTAAAGATATCAGTTTAAGATAACTAGTATAAAACTGGTGGCTTTATTGGTGCAGCATATGCATATGCTGCACCAAATAAAGGCACCACAATTTTATACTGATTTAGGTCTCAAAAAACACTGTGGAATCCTCCTGTAAATGGTAAAATTCAAGTACTTTTCGAGGCCTTTGAGTGTTTTTCAAGTACTTTTCAAGGCAAATTTTATTTTCAAGAACTTTCAAGACAGTCCTGTATATTTAAGTACTTTTCAAGCCTGTGCAAACCCTGTCTATGTTGTATACTAAATACCTGTGGCATCAAAATTTGGCCATTTTAAAAGACAGCCATCTTGGTGTATTTTAATTTTAGTCATTTCTTAGGAGCGGCCAATATGGCCCTCTCTTGAGTGAAAAACTTCAAACTGATTTTCACCAATTTATTCTGATTGTTTTATTAGAAAAATAGCCCAAGTGAAAAAGTCTGACATTTATTTACCATTCACCCTTGCTTTGGTGACAAAAAAAGCCCTCAAAATAGTCATTAAATAGAGAAATTGCCATTTTGGACCAAATTATAGTCTTTGTGAGACTAATTTTTAAGAACAAGATATCAGTGCAGCTAAAATACCCCCCCCCCCCTCCAAAAAGAAACAAACTTTTTTTTTAATATGTTGTCTTGTTAAAATATCTTTTTGGTATTTGCTTGTGCTCTATAACAATTTCCAATTTCTCTGTTAAATGTCTCAAATCAGCAAAAAATGCTCATTTTCCTATTTTTAGCCTGTTTTGATGGGCATTTCTGTTACCATAGCAATGGTAAAATTCAAATTAATACCAGATTTTTTACTTAAGGTTATTTTCTATTAAACTAATAAGAAACAATGATGAAAAACAATTTTTATGTTTTGGCCGCATATGGGGGCTAAAATAGGCTGTCAATGCACATATCTCTTTAATGGCCACTTTGGTAGTTTTCCAATGTGGCCAATCACATGGTCAGCATGATTGGGTTCAGGGATTTCCTGAACCACTCAAATCATTCATAACTTTCGTAATACTGAGTCAAATTTCATGCAGTAAAGTACAAAAAAACCCTCATATTTTTCTGCACAAAACTGTGTCAAAGTTTCTCCTCTGTTTACTGTAGTTTCCCAGATTACCTCGACCAATTGAAGAAAAAACGGAAAATTCTCCGCTATTGGGCACACATTTCAGTTGGTCAAAGTAATCTGGAAAACTGCAGCGAACCCAGTAGAAAATTTTACACAGTTTTGTGCAGAAAAATATGAGGGTTTTTTTGCACTTTACAGCAAAAAATTTGACCTAGTATAACAAAAGTTATAAACGACTTTCCTTACCTGTGATGTCCGATTACTGGTTGGAAAAGTCCGTGAACCTAATCAGGCTGACCACATGATTGGCCACCTTGCGTTTTCTTTCTCATAGAGATTACTTTTCAAGGAAAGAATATGCACCTAAAGAGGGAGCATATTCTCTCCTTTTAATAGTAGCCCCATTAAAGCCAGGCATTTCTTGATGGGAAAATTGACACTTACTACCATTCTAAAGTTTTTTCTTATACAGTTACCAACAGACAGAGCTCCAGATAAGAGTGCCTATTTGAAAACCATTTTTCTTATTTCTCAAGCAAAACATATGTTGTTGGTACTCAAAAGAACCGTCTCAATGAGACGGTTCTTTTGAGCACCCAAAAACACATGTTGAAATAAATAGGTAAAAAAATTTTAAACCCCATTGTTTTGCTTATCTGCAGGCATGAATATACTAAGGATGAGTGTTCCTTTATTGCACATACGCAGATGCAGAGGATCAGAGAGGCTCCAACTTTGACGTTTTTGTTTTGTTTTGTAGAGAGGATCTAAATACCTCTATAAGCAGGCAACCAATGACCTTTTATTATGCTGCACCAAATAAAGGCACCACAGTTTTAAACTGATTTAGGTCTACAAAAACACTGTTGAATCCTCCTGTAAATGGTAAAATTCAAGGACTTTTCATGGCCTTTGAGTGTTTTTCAAGTACTTTTTAAGGCAAAATTTATTTTCAAGGACTTTTCAAGACAGTCCTGTATATTGAAGTACTTTTCAAGCCTGTGCGAACCCTGTCTATGTTGTAATTTTTGATATACTGTTAAACACTAAATACCCTGCAGCAAATTGACGTTTTGCTGACGGGCCGATGATGGCCCAATATTGAATACAGGCTTAGTAGCTTTGTGATTTTTCAGGGCATATAGACCACTATCACTAAGAAACCCTATAAATTTTAGAATTTTTCAGGGGGGTCCAGACCCATGGCCCCTCCTCTAGATCCACCCATGGTTTTATATCACAGATAGCTTAAAATTAAAATTTCCAACAAATGTAAGTTTTTGACAGAAAAGTGAAACCTGTCTTAAGCAGCCATTTAAAATAGACAAAACAAAGGTCTTATTCTTAAAGCATGTGGTACCTTAATGTAGGTTAAAAGTACTGCAGAATGTATTCTGCAGTACTTTTGACCTGCATTAAGTGATTATTTGTCTCTAAAACCTATTTTTGGTATTCTTTTGAGTGGCCACTTAACCCTTTACTTCATAATAGCACCACGTGACGCCTTTGAATTATCATGTATTTGAAAATATTATGGAAAATGGAGCATTTGCTCAAAAAGAGCAAATGCTCCATTTTCCATAATATTTTCAAAACTATTTAAAATTTTTCTTAATTTTTCTTTATTTTTTTCAATGTTGTCTTAAAATAGAAAATGATGTCATGATCTAAAAATAGCATATGGAGTTAAGGGTTAAATTAAAACAGGTTTTACTGTACAAGTGTCATTTCATACTTGAACATGTATCTAACAATGCTCAACTAAAGTTTTACCCTAAAATACTATAATGGTCACCGAGTGGGTGGGGTATCAACTAACAAGAAGCTGTTTTCAACTGTTTTCTTGCAATATCTGAAGAAGAGGTATTCTGACTTTTCTAGTATACAGTCAAGGTTGATGGTCAAACTGAAAAGAAACATTAACCCTGCAGCAGACAACAAATTTTGTAACATCTTTACCAATTTTCGAAAAAAATAAGGTATGATATTACATGAGAATCGTCTGCCAGCAGACGATTCTCATGAAATATCATGCCTAATTTGTTATTTTTGAAAAAGCCGCAAATTTTTAATTGTCATCTGCTGCAAATCATAGGTGGCACTTTAAGAGTTAATCTACGATTAGCATTTGAAAAAATATGAGTTAATTGGGTAAAAAATGTCAAGGTCTAGTGTATTTATTATTATCAAATTATTACCAAATATGAGCCACAGCATGTGATTTCCAACAATGTGGCATTTTGACCAGTGTAGACTCAGAGGAGCCTGTACAGCATCCTTTTAAGCTTAGAAACTCCAAATGCTGCTCAGTCAGTAGCTTAACAGTCATAGCATATTCAAGCGACTAGCAAAAGCTCTGATCAAACTGCGCGTATGCGCAGGCTGGTCGGAGCCATTGCTGGTTACCACATTGTTGGAAATCTCATGCCATGGCTTAATGAGTTAATTGGGTAAAAAATGTCAGAGTCTAGTGTATTTATTATTTCGTTAAGCCAAATATCTTTCTATGACATGATAACATGATATACTTGGCTAAAAACAGCTGTGCAATAGGGTCAAAGTATTATTCCACAGAAAATGATTCTAAAATTGCCCACATTTTTGGATGAAAAGTAAAAAATTTGTCTACTTAGCTTTCAGACGCACAATAAATACCATAACAAGTGTAGGAAATGCAGAAACATGTCCATACTTGAAAATGAACTGAGACATGAGATTTTAAACAATGTTGTATTTGCAACCAGGAAAGCCTTAGATCAACTAGCACATATGCACAGTCTAATCATGAGACTTTGCTAGTCGCTTGAATTCTATGAGTGTTAAGCTACTGACGAAACATCATTTGGAGTTTTTTTTAGCTTAAAAGGCATCATGTCAAAATGCCACATGGTTTGCAATCACATTTTGCAGCTCAAATTCTAACAATACACAATAACACTCAAGTGTATATTCAATGATGTGTGATTGTAAGATTGACTTTGATTTTTTTACAGATCATACATGAAATCTCACATGCTTGGTGGTATATCCAACTCTGTTTGTCAACTTTGCTTTCCTCTTTAATTGCATGCTGGCGGGTCAGACCTCAGACTGTGATGGCTCTAGCTTAAAGACTTATCTATAGTTGAGGTGGTTGGGGCCTGATGCTATGCCTGTGGTTGGGCCCACTTGGGTTTAACTGTTGGATATCTTTTGGAATTCAGTTGTATGTACTCTTGAGTCCTTATCTTTGTTTAATATCCTTTTTTATATCTTGATTTTTATGTACTAGGTGATGATTCATGCTTAATTTAGGGATCTTTCATACAAACCAAACATATCACACTGGTCAATGTAAACGCACCGGTGGTTGCTACAACGAGCTGGTGGTTGCATTTTTCAGCACCGGTGGTGGCGTAAAAGGTAAAAAAATCTATGCCTGTTGACTTTATTATTTATTTATAAACTTGCATTTATTTTATTTGTGATGACACCTGGCGCACAGACCACCGGTTACATTGCAGTTTATGGCTCTGCCAAGCAATTGGTGATATAATTCATGGTTTGGACTGCAAATCCAACAAAGTTCTAGGGTTTTGCTATGACAGGTGCTTTTTTCTAGTGCAACTGCCTAAATTGAGTGAAATCTGCATGTCTAAGCGCAGCTGTTGTCATATTGCCATGAAATAACATCCAAAAAACGATTACTACTTTGGGTTTTTTTCTTGGTAAACTAGCAAATGTTTTAATGAGGAATTTTTATTACAACGCACTGGGAGCATTTTTTGACACATTGATACAACGCACTGATGGTTGCACAGAATTCCTGTGGTTGCTGGTGCAGACTCACCACATCATTCGCTGTTCACATAAACATTGCAAAAATCGCCATTTCAACCAGCACATGATATTTCGATACTGTATTATAGGCTCAGGCGAGCCTGTGCAAACGTGCATACTCCCAAGAGCCTTTGCTGCAAGAACAAGATATCTTGATATTTATTACATTGTCCAGTGACTGAGTGCGCAAATGTGTAGACTCACCAGAGCATTCGCTGCTGGTGTGAATAGCACACAAATCGCCATTTAAGGCAGCACAAGAGATTTTGTACAGTGACGAAAACTAAGGTAAGCCTGTGCAAATGTGCAGACTCGTCAGATCCTTCGCTGCTCGCACAAAATGACATTCAATCGCCATTTGAGTCACCACATGAGAATTTTAAACTGTGACGAAGGCTCAGACTAGACCAAGCAAATGTGGCCAAAGCCATCGCTGTTCGCATGAATGACAACCAAAAATAGTGAGTATTACAATCACAAACTGCAGACAAACCCATGGCACTGACAGGAATAGACACACATCAATCACGAGACACCAGGAAGACAAACTAAGCAAAGCAGCTAGCTCTCTCTCTCTTCCCCATCAAGATGATTGCAAAACAAGAATGGACATAAAGTAACAAAATATAGAACAATTACAGAATCCTGTAATGGGTGTAACAATCAACAACGAATCAACAACAACAGAATCACCGCCTTAGAACAGACAGCAGCCTATATCTCTGGGGTGCTAAAATTGCATTTTACTGGTACCAAATCTTCGCCCTAGAATCTGCTGTTGTTGAAGCACAAAAATTTTAAGCTCACATGGAGGCTTCTTAACTATTGTAATGTATCATAACGGACAAACAATCTCATTGAATTAAGAGTTTTGGGGCCAATCTGAAAAATAGGCGGAAACACTCTCAAAGTGCGAACTGGGCTAGCTCTGGAGCATCTCTGGTGAGGCTACACATTTGCAGTCACGCTTGAGCCTTCATCAGTGTACAAAAACCACAAAATCTATGCCTATTGACTATGATTTCTTTATAAGCTTGCATTTATTTTACTTTTGATGGCCCAATGCGCACAAACCGTCAGAAACATTGCAGTTTATGGCTCTGTCATGCAATTGGCGTTTTAATTCATGGTTTGAAATCCGACACAGTTGTGGAGTTAGACAGTGACAGGTGCTTTTTTCTATTGTGACTGCCTAACTTCAGGAAATTCTGCATGTCTAAGCACAGCTGCAGCTATGTTATCATAGTCCCATGAAATATCATCCAAAAACGATAACTTCTCTCTATTTTTTCTATGCAGAGAAGGCTCTGGCGAATCTGTACATTTGCACAGGCTCACCTGAGTCTTCGTCCTGGTACTGAAATATCATGTGCTGGCTCAAACAACGATTTATGTACCTTTTATAAGAACAGTGAATGCTGTGGTAAGGCTGCACCAGCAACCACAGGAATTCTGTGCAACCATCAGTGCGTTGTATCAATGCGTCAAAAAATGCTCCCAGTGCGTTGTAATAAAAAATCATCAATAAAAACATTTGCTAGTTTACCAAGAAAAAAAAAAAGTAGTAATCGTTTTTTGGATGTTATTTCATGGCAATATGACAACAGCTGCGCTTAGACATGCAGATTTCACTCAATTTAGGCAGTTACACTAGAAAAAAGCACCTGTCACGACAAAATTCCAGAACTTTGTTGGATTAAATTTGCAGTCCAAACCATGAATTAAATCACCAATTGCTTGGCAGAGCCATAAACTGCAATGTTACCGGTGGTCTGTGCGCCAGGTGTCATCACAAATAAAATAAAAGCAAGTTTATAAATAAATAATAAAGTCAACAGGTATAGATTTTTTTTACCTTTTACGCCACCACCGGTGCTGAAAAATGCAACCACCAGCTCGTTGTAGCAACCACCAGTGCATTTACATTGACCAGTGTGTATATGTGTCTTGATCCACATCAGAATTAAGGGTGAGAATGGTACCATGAAACTAGTTTAAGCTCTCCATTAATGTTCTAACTGATTATTCCAAGGGGATGCTTCTTTTGTGGAAATTTTTTTTGTTATTTGTGTTTATCTTTGCCATACTATCATGTGTTCCTTGCAGCCTTGTGGTCATCTGTTGGGAATGGGCTGACCTCTTGGCTCTCTTGTATGTGATGTTTTCTTGTGTTTTTTGTCACTTTCCCATACAGTGTCCTCATGGTTCATACAGGCAAGTTTAAGTAAAATTCAAGAACTTTTCAAGGATTTCTAAAGACTATCCTACAGTTTTCAAGGACTAAAAGTTTAGGAAAATCCTGATTTAAGTCTTAAAATTCTACTTCAGAAATGCTAGACTGAGATAATGGAGACACTAGTACTAGAAAATTAGTATAATATTGTTGTGCCTTTATTTGGTACAGCATTTGCTGCACCAAATAAAGGCACAACAATTTTTTACTGATTTAGGTCTCTATCAACAGTGCTAAGTCCTACAGAAAATAGCAGAATTTAAGGACTTTTCAAGGCTTTTAAGTGATTTTCCAGTACTTTTCAAGGCAGATTTAATTTTCGATGACTTTTCAAGAAAGCCCTCTAAATTCAAGTACTTTTCAAGCCTCCTGGGTCAGGTATGGTACTCAGCTGATCTTTGCCCTCTTTCTTACTCTACTGTGTGTGAGCCCTTAATGCGCCAATCGCAACAAAAGTCGTCTGCTTTTCTCATCTGCTGAAATGTTTAAGAAGCCTCTTTGGCAAACAGTGTGGAATCAGATCAGACTGCTCCTGAAGGAGCAGTCTGTTCTGGGTCCACACTGTTTGCTTCTATACTTAATTCATCAGTAATGTTAGGCAATTATTTGCAGCAGACGATTTCAGCAGACGACATTTTCAGATGCATTTTTTTCTTGGCGCTTTAAAGTTTAGTTCTGTATCCTTTGACTGCTGTAAATACTGACGTTTTGGATGAAATACATTGAGAATCTTACATGAGTACACATGTTATATTGAATTTATTAAATGAGTTGGGGAAAAGAGATGAAATGTGAGGCTTGCTGAGCATTTTATCACTTTCCCCAACAAGTTTTATAAATTCAATAAAACAGGAGCACGAATTTTAGATTCTATTTATCGCATGACATTGAAATTACCTAAAAATCCCATTTTTTGCACGAAAACTTCAAGATTTTGCCATCTTTTACTTAATGTTATAAAGAACGTCATTACACATCATTACTAAATCTGTAAACCACTTGTGGTTTACTGATTTTATTGCATGGCGTTATATCACTCTCAGATGCGACGTCATGTGATAAAATCTTTATCAGCTGATTTTTTTACAATTGTTTAAGACATGACTTTTAGTTTGGCCAATGTAGAATGGGAACCAGTTGATTCTGGGGTCCTGATCTAATCATTTTTTGTTGGAATTGATTCTTTACGTCCCATCAGACTTGGGATGCAGGTAAAATATGAGACTTATCTTGTGAAAACCCTCATTTGGGGTTTCCAAACAGGTCACCCTCAAACTAGCCTGCCCAGGTTCAGAGACTAGCTAGAAAATTAAAGTAATGCATAATGCAAGTTTATATCTCTTACTTTACAGGAAGTGAATGATTGTGAATCACGAAGTGACAGAGTGAAAGCATGCAACTATGTCAGATTTTCTGGCCTCACTGCCCATATAAATATGGGTTAACCCTTAACACGCCAATCGCAACAATAGTCGTCTGCTTTTCTTGTCTGCTGGAATGTTTAAGAAGCCTCTATGGCAAACAGTGTTGACCCAGATCAGACTGCTTTTATAAGAGCAGTCTGTTCTGGGTCCACACTGTTTGTTTCTATACTTAATTTGTAAGTAATGTTAGGCAATTATTTGCAGCAGACAACTTCAGCAGACAACATTTTCAAATGCATTTCTTTCTTGGCGCTTTAAGATTTATTGTTGATGTGTTGCAGTTTAACATCCCACCAACAGCTAAGGTCAAATAGAGACGGGCCACAGCTTAAAGTCTCATCCGGCAGACTGGTGAAGCCAGGATTCTAACCTGCGACCCCTGGTTTACAAGGCAAGTGGTTTATCCACTACACTACAGCGGCTCCTGGGTTGGATATTGCTACATGTATTGCTACTGTAGTTGGCACTTAAATTAACACCAATAATACACTATAAAGGCCAATTCAAGTGAGTAGGTCCACCCTTGTACAAACTTTTCAATAAAGATTTAAACTTGTGCAGGATAATCTCACCAAATAAAATGACAATAACACACTTTAATTGTACGGGGCCGCTTAGCGCAGTCGGTAACATGTCTGGTTACAGATACGTGTCTGACTGCAAGTCCTGGAGGTCGCATTTTTGATCCAGGCCTGGTTCCAAACATTCGTGGAGATTGATCATGAAATAATTTCTACGGTCATTCTCCTTCCTTCCGCTGAATCATTCAAGAAGGGTTGTTGTCAGTTACAAGCGAGAGTATATGCACGAAGCATTGGTTAACCGCTTGATCAAGCTTGCCCAGGAAAAAAAGTGTGGTTAGGCTAAAAACAAAAAAGGATTGTTTCTCGGGCCATTTTTTTCAAAAACAGTTGAGGCAGGCAGGTTTTTTTTTTATTTCCCTAAAAACAGATGAGGCCATTCTTTTTTCTTTTATTTTTTTGAACAAAATTGAATGAAATTTCTTTGATGCAAGGAAATCCTTGCAAATTAACAGCAAAAAAGTGAATCAAATTAATTGATGCGAGGCAATCCTAGCAAATACACTTGACTTGACAGGACAAAGGTTAAAGTTCCTCTTATTCCCTGGGGGTGGGGGGGGGGCCTTTGTTACATATGACTAGTGCATAAAAGGTGTTTGTACTAGCTGAGGTGTCTGAAATGCTAGACTGTTGCTCCCCAGTCTGAAAAAATCAATATAGGTGGCACAGGTATTCAGTAACCCTCCCCCTTTCAGTGTTTCTGCAAGACCAGAATTTTTGGGGGTCATTGATGACCCCTTGTTTGAAAATTTGGGGATCATTGGCAAATTTAAAGGGTCAGAACTTTTTTAATGTATAATTACTTTTTGTCTGAGCATGCGTCAATATTAAAGGTATTTGAAGAATGTCCCCTATTGTAAGATAAAAGTTCTCGAAATTCGGTGCATGTTTTACTATCAATAGGCTTGTGATCGACGGATTTTGTTACATTTTCTGTTTCATGGTAATTATTCAATGTTGTGTTGCTTGTAGTTAAAGCCCTATCCTCCAGAGGACAAGAAATAAAAGCGTCTGCTCACCAATTTCATTATGGGTCTGCCATTGTTGTTTAACAATTGAGAGCTTTACACATGCGCAGACGGTCAGTCTAAAAATAGACGTGATGCATTGGTTTCATTTCTTTTGAAATCGTTGTCTTATATATTTTGGTGTATTGGAGCAAAGAAAACTTTCTTTTCTAGACTACTTATTTTTAAATTTATGCTGCATAATGCACCAAAATAGCAGCAAGTGTGAAGCAAGCCAAAATTATTTGGAACGAAACCCCATCTGTGCGAATCGCAAATGACTTTTGACATGCGCAGTCGTCGTTTTTGAAATAAATCAGAAATGTCATGGAAGTACCCAGCAAAGATACTTGTGCGCAGGTCTATTTTCCACAGGAACACTATTTATAGAAGCGTTATCATCGAGGTAAATTGAAGTCCTCAGATCTCGGCACATAAAGAAGATGGAGTTTCATTCTCGCTGCTTTTTTGTGTACGTCACGAAAAACGCACAGACAAACAGTCAGAATGAATGCGGTGTTTATTATTTTTTTCTATAGAGAAAAAAAAAGTGTATATGCAGGGCATTCCAACTAGATGCGGCGATGCCCGAGAAACATTTGTATTTTTTTTTTTTTAGCCTTAGGTAAACTGACCATGCCACCATGACCATAGCTGTTGACTTGAAGTAAAGCAACAAAACAAACAAACACTTTAATTGTCATCAATTATACATCATAAAGATAAAATCAAATGCAGTGAACTAATGCAGAAATATGTTCATACTTGTACTTATTAGTCTAATTAACTCCTAAAGCGCCATCTATAATTTGGAGCAGACGACACTTTCAAATTTTGCTGCTTTTCCAAAAATAACAAATAAGGCATGATCTTTCATGAGAATTGTTTGCTGGCAGAGGATTCTCATGAAATATCATGTCTTATTAATTTCAAAAAAATTAGGAAATACGTCCCCAAATTTGTCATCTGCTACAGTTGTGATTGGCCTTTTAAGGGTTTAATCAAATTTATAAGAAAAGTAAGAAAGACAGCAAGGATCAGGAATCAATACAATCAGGTACCACACCTGTCCCAGGATACCAAATGGGAAGGTAACAAAATCATAATAAACATCACAAACAAGAGCCAAGAGGTCAGCCCTTTCCCTTCAGGTGACCACAAGGCGGCAATGAACAGATGTGAAAGCACATCAAACACAAGACATAAATAATACAAATGATCCACAAAAGAGGTACCGCCTTGGAAGTTCTGGCATGACTATTACTATAAGGGCAGCTAGAATACTTATGCTGGATGAGTTCATTTCAGAGTGCAATGGATCAGTGGTAGAGTGGAGCACTGGAGATTGAGGGGCTGCTGGTTGGAGACTCACTGAAAGCACTGCATTGAACCCTTGAGAAAGACACATTATCCCCTGCTTAGTGCTAGTTCAACCCATGAAGTTAGGCAAATATCCTGACATGACGAAAAAATTGTTGGCTGGGGAATGTGTATCCAAATACTTTTTTTCAAAACTTGATACTTTGACATAACTAGTTTTACTTTGAGACGCTAATACCACAAAAATGGAACAGACAGCATATTAACAATAAAGATGTATTAATCAAAGTATAAGTATGCAATATTGTGTGTAAAATAGTACATACTTGTTAATACACATGAACACTTGTGCGGGATCGTAACATCTCATTAATGAAGAACGACACTGTTGTAATAAAGCTACACACATAAACAGTTCAAAGGTGTAATCTACATCTGTGCCTAGAGTTGTGGTCCTTGTTACACCACCTATAAATATACAAGATCAATGGCATAGGGCCAGTAAAGGAAAAATAATTTGCGTAAAATTGAGATTATTTTCTTATCAATCAGTATTAACATATGTTTTGGATGTTCAAAAGAACCCTCTCATCGAGACGGTTCTTTTGAGTACCCTCAACATATGTTTTGGTTGAGAAATAAAAAATATAATTTTCAAGTTACACACTCTTATCTGGGGGCCAACATTGACCCAGAAAGTAAAAAATATTTAATAATCTAGAGTTAAGAACACATCATCTGAGGTAAAAATCATTAAAATCTTTTGAGAAAATGAATGAGATTATTTTCTTAACCATCATTCTAGGCATGTTTTGGATACTCATAACAACAATATCATTTTCATAAATGTCTTGTACAAAGTACCGGTAATGACACTTTCAGGAACTTTTATGTCATTTTAAGTACCTTCCAAAACCATCTAAATTGATTTTTTGATTGATTTCATTTGTATGAAGAAAAGGAGTATGCTCAATGAACCGTTAACTATTCATAAATGCGAAGTGGTGGAAAATGAATTGACAAGCCCAAAAAAGTATGCCCCACAACATTTTCAACGTAAGTGGCATAAAGATGGATATTAAATTGAACATAATATCATATTTATACATGTAGTTGCATGGCATAACTTACATTCCAAGGACAGTAAGTTTGTCATAAAAGTATGAACTAGTTCAATCATTCTTTAAAAACTTTTTAACACATGACCTCGCATCTGGGAGTGATATAACGCCATGCAATAAATTGATAAACTACTAGTGGTTTAAATATTTTGTAACATTACATAATGACGTCCATTTTAACATTGCATAAAAGATGAAAAATCTTGCGTTTCAGGCCAAAAATGTGTTTAAAAGTAATTTAATGTCATGTGATAAATAGAATCTAACATTCATGCTCCCAAATTATGGACTTTATTAAACTCACATTTTATCTCTTTTCCCCAACTCATTTAATAAATTCAATATAACATGAGTACTAATGTAAGATCTTCTATTTAAAAATAGTACCCTTATGCATACGAACTTGGACTGGTGCCTGATGTTTGTCTTTTGCTCACCTAGTTTTCTTTAGCTTTAGCTATGGCTATCTGTGAGCTATGCGTATTTTGCTTTGTTTCATCACAGTTAATTAGTAATTTGATTGCTTCTCTGTGATCTTGCTATAAGAATCTATCATGAGTATGAGGGTGGGATAGTAAAATCCATCCCGAGGATCACTGATTGGCATCACCCAGCTTGGCGAGTAATGACAATTGGTGATCACTCGGGACAGATTTTTCTATCCCATCCTCACACAAATAATGGATTCTTTTTCTTGCTCACCACTTAATACCTCAATTATGTTGGAAAAACTTGAAAAAAGACTTCCAGAAAATCCTGAGTACGCTGAGATGCGACATGGTGACGTCATTTTAACATTACAATGACAGCACGGATCGACGTCTGGCCAGCATGGGACTGTTCCTTTTTTATCTTTCCCATGTGCTTGTATGGGTGTATGAGATCTCACATGGGTAAAAACAACGGAAATCCAGATCTAGTGTGCGAGAAATAAAATATCTCATAGGTCCCCGTACCGGCTAAACAATTCATGTTTTTAACAACAGCACAATCTTGGGTGAAGATTTAGTCAAAAAAATGAATACGCTTTGTTACTAGTCAGGCACTCTCACCTATATATCTACATAAGATAGATTTCGCATAGCTTCTAGTATATAATCAATCTCTGACAACTGCGTCAGAGAGTTGACTCTTTGGCTCAGTGGCTAGAGCATTGGTCTTGTACCGGGGCGACCCGGGATCGATTCCCAGCGAAGGCACAGAAAATTTTTCAACTATGCTTTACTCTGTTACCGCTAGCATGTCGTAAGAGCTTGTATAAGCCTCTAGTGCTTATGTGTGCTAGTGTTCTCTTGGTGACATAATTTGGTCTGTGATCACTGATTGTGACACCATACAGGCCCCGCGGTTATAAAACTTTTTCATACTCAAATTAGCTGAGCATGAAAGAGATACGTGCATTAAGAGGCTATTTTGGCCCCCTCTATAAGGTCAAAAAATAAAAGTTGCTTTTCACTAGTTTCTACTTATTAGTTCATTAGTACAAAAGCCCAAGTGTAAAAGTCTGGTATTGATTTGTGTTTTATGGTTGCTATGGTAACAAAAATGGCCACCAAAATAGGCTCAAAATAGGAAGTGACCATTTTGGAGCAAATTTGAGACATTTGACACAGAAATTAACATAGAGCACAACAGGGTGGGTAGTCACATGGTTTCTGTTAGGATACACTGTACGGAAAAATGGCGGACTTCTTTCCACACCGATGTTTTAAGCAAAAGTAAGTAGATATTTCTGCGTGTTTTTTCATCTTTACACAGAAAGTTATACACCATTTTCCAGCCCCCATTTTTCCCGATCTAACGATGCCAGGATATCCTCATAAAGCTTCTTACTTTGAGTACAGACTCTGTCACAAATTTTTAAGCGGCGAAGATCGGGCCTGAATTTGGAAATAAGCTGTACGGAGAACATTTGTGACAGAGTTAGTACTCAAAGTAAGAAGCTTCAAGATGCTATCCTGGTAGCGTTTGATAGGGGAAAATGTGGGCTGGAAAATGGTGTATAACTTTCTGGGTATAGATTAGAAAACATAGAGAAATCTACATACATTCGATCTGAATGTCGGTACAGTGTATTCGAACATCCGTACAGTGTATCCAAGCAAAAACCACGTGACTACCCAACCTGCACAAGCAAAGACCAAAAAGATATTTTAGCAGATGTGAGAACTATCACGGCACTCAACATATTAAAGCGTTTTTTTTTTTGTATTTCCTTGTGCTAATATCCAATTCTTAAAAAATCGGTCTCCAAAAGCCTTAAATTTGGCCCAAAATGGCAATTTCTCTATTTTAAGCCTATTTTGTTGGCCATTTTTGTAACCATAGCAATGGTAAAAGAAAAATAAGTGCCAGAATTTTACACTCGGGTTATTCTTCTAATAAACCAATTGGATGAAATTGGTGAAAAGCAACTTTCAGTTTTTGGCTCCAGAGGGGCCAAATTTGCCCTTAATGCACATAGCTCTTAATCCAGCTCATAAATGTTAAAATGCCAACAATCAAAATGCCAACCATTGTTGGCATTTTAGAGACTTATAGCAAGACACTCTTTTATTTGTTGGGATTTTACTTTTTTTGAGCAGTTGAAATATCATGCTCAGTTGAGCTGAGCATGAAAAAAGCTTTAAAACCTCGGGCCTGGTAATACTCAATTTTATTATTTACACAGCCTGGCCCTAAGGTTATAAAGCTTTTTTCATGCTCAACTGAGCATGTTTGATTTGCTTGTTTGATTTGATTCTTTACATCCCAGTCAATAATTTTTCAGTTATATTGGGAAGGTCTACCTGGGTTGAACCAGTACTAAGCAAGGACTAATTTGTCATGCTCAAGGAAACAATGGAGTGACCCCAGTGAGGCTCTAACGCACAACCCCTCAGTCTCAAGTCAATCAATCTACTACTAGGCCACTGCACTCCTAGAGAACTGAGCATGACATTTATCCTACTCATAAGTACTAAAATGCCAATGTTTGTTGGCATTTTAACATTTATAAGCAGGATAAATACAACATTTGAGTGTTTTAAGAGGCAAAACATCATTGTTTTCATCTATGAAAAGTTGAAATTACATGCTCAGCTGGGTTGAGCATGAAAAAATCTTAAAAAAATCTACTACCTATTCCAGCAAATTCCTTCATCTCTTGTTTTCTGCGAGCTGTTTCAGCTTCAAGGGAGTATAACTCCAGGTGATGACTACTCAAAATCTCAAATACTCGAAGTGAATCCATGAACTCAAATTCTCGTTTAAAGCCAAGCAACAGCCACCTAAAGTCAAAGTTATACCCTTAAAGCACCACTTACAAACTATGTCCCTTGCTTTTGTCATCTGCTTAAATGTTTTAGACAGCTCTTTAACAGATAGTGTGGACCCAGATCAGACTGCTCCTATGAGCAGTCTGATCTGGGTCGACACTGTTTGTCTCTATACTTACTTTAGTCAGTAATGTTAGCAAATTATACTGGTGTTACTAGTTACCGCTGTACTAACTGTTTAAGACAGTCTATAAAACAAACTATTTTACAGAAACCAATAAATTATGTCTTGTTCAACTATTTATTCATTCCTTCAATGGAAACAAACAATATATGCTTCAAAATAAAGTTTAACTTGCTGAAACTTTATTTATATTGGGCTACCCTAGCCGATATTTTGAATGTCCGTTGTTACCTGTGTATATGTAAACAAATTCTCTAGAAAATTATCTGGGCAGAAAACTGTTTCTATATTGAAACAATTAGGGGCCTTCAAAATGATGGCAGTAAAGGGCCTGGTTAAGCCCTCCAGTAAAATATTTTAATGACTGTCGCAAGGCGGTACTTCTTTTGTGGATCAATTGTTTTTCTGTCTTGTGTTTGTTTAGCCTTTGTGCATGTCTGTTTATTTGTACCTAGTGGTCACCTACTGGGAAATGGCTGGCCTCTTGGCTCTAGTTTGTGGTGTCTCATTGTAAGTTTGTCACTTTCCCATTGGTATCCTGGGTAAGGTGTGGTACTTGATTGTATCGATTCCTGATCTTTGCACTCTTACTTGCTTTTGTTATGTTTTCTTTGCCTGCTTTTTGTAAGGTTTACCATTTTTAATGTAGGTGAAAAATATGCTGACAAATATTTACGAATACGATAGCAATAGCCGGTTGACAATTCACATAACGTAATGACAGATTTTAAGTCCCCTTGCTAAAACAGCTTATCTGGCAATAGGGAGAATAGTTTTCTACTAAAAGTTTGATTTTTCCATCAAATCTTGAAATTTAAAAACCAAAAAGTGAAAACCGGTTTAAAACTGAAAGTTCTGTTCACCCTTTTTGTACATTTTTAGTTGAAGATCAAATTCTTTCAAATTGCCCCCCTTTCAATTGAATAGTGTTTGAAATTAAAATGCTCAGCAGTTCAAATCCTTGCTATAAAATTGGAATTTGTTTCTTTTCACCTCTTGCAGGTAGCCATTCGATCATTTTAAACAACTGACATGCTTTTGCCCCTGCTAATTAAAAAAATCTAATGCTAAAAAGGTCGCCTATGGGAAAACTCAATATAACTGGTTGCTTAACTTTTTCCCTCAGTATCAAACTGGTAAATGTATACGTCCATTTGCTGGTATTTACGCGTATTGACCGTACTTCATAGACGGAAGTGGTAGATATTGGTGTTAATACTATAAAAAAAAAATGCCATATGCATAAAGGACTATAGAATTAGATCATTTTTAAGTATTCAGTATGTGCATGGCGATTTTTGTAAGCATTTAGGAATAGATTCGAGTACAGATCGGTACTCGAATCTATACCTAAATGCTTACAAAAATCGTCATGTGCATGCCTAATACTTAAAAATGATCTCATTCTATAGTCCTTTAGGCATATGGCATTTTTTTCTTTATAGTATTAACACCAATATCTACCACTTCTGGTCTATTAAGAACCGGCAACACTCGTAAATACCAGCAAATGGACGTATACATTTACCAGTGTGAGTATAATACCAACAGCCAGAATGAATGAATATACCTGTGACAAAATAAGAGATCACCCATTTCCTGCCTCTCTAAATGCTCCAAAAGTTCTGAATCCATCTCAGACAGAAGTTTTCTTACTTGCTCTGAAAAAGTTAAATAGATGATATACTGGTAAACAGGGACATCATAGGTCAAGCTAAACAAAAAATTGGGCATAAAATCATAAATATTTTCTTATCCAACAGTTTAAACATTTGTTTTGAGTGCTTAAAATAACCGTCTGCTTCTCATTGAGACGATTCTTTTGAGTACCCAAAACATATGTTTTCGTTGAGAAAAAAGGAAATTAATTTTCCATTATACACTCCTAACTAGAGGCCAGCCTGTAAGTAATGTTGCACCTTTCATAAACTCTTATTAACAAATAATTTATCATCATCATAATCAATTTTTGATTAACACGCAGGTGCATGGGCATCATCCACCTCAGTGGGCCCCCTTCCAGGTAACTGGCTAGCCGCATGCATAGCAGATTTTACACCTCATCTCCAGTTTTTCCTTTCTTGAGAGTCAACGGTCCTGAGTTTCCACTCACGGCAGTCTTTCTCCGTCAGTTTCTTCCATGTTAGCTTGGTCCTCCCTGCCCCCCCCCCCCCCCCCCCCCTGCCATCAATCTGTATATCACTGTTCTGACTGCACCACTAGAATGCTCCACATGCCCAAACCAGCAAAGCCTTCTCTCCCTCAAAATAAGGTGGAGGTCCTCAAGCTAAAGCTTTGCCAGTACCTAGTTTGACCTTACAGAGGCCACATCCTCTGGCTTGATACTGCAGATCTGTCTGATCATGGCCCTACCATTGCGCTGCAGATTTGTCTTGGTCAGTGGCCAAGTTTCACTGGCATGAGCATGGCGCTCCACAAGCAAGAGCTGTATACATGGCCACGGGACTTGTAAAGAGGTGGCAGGACGTGAGGACTGGTAGAAGCTCCTTGAACTTCTTGTGTCTTATTGCAATCTATGTTCAATCAATTATTGACACATGGTGTTTATTGTGCCAATTATACTGCCATTTATGGCAAATAATATTAAACAAGCCAATATACAAACCTATTTTCTTCATCATTCCATCTTCAGTAAATTCACACTGGATTTTCTCCAAGTAATTGTGAAAACACCAATAGGCTTCCACCTGCAAAGCAAAATTAACCCATTTAAGCCAAATGGTATTTCCAAATATTATCAATGGGACCAGTCCATTTCCGTATCAAGGGTTGTTGGGAGGCACTTTTCATTTTTATTCAAATTTCAACATGCAGTTATATGGGCAAACAGCAAAGACCCTGATCAGAGGCCACATTTTGCGGCATCTGACCTAGGTCTGCACTGTATGCCTTTGTCCCACAATAAGGACACTAGGTATAAATGGGCTAAGAAACTCATTATTACCTTAGGTTAGGAAAACATGTATGTTTTGTTGATATATATTGGTATTCTATGGTAGATTCTTGCCCAAATACGACCAATAACTGAATTTGGCACCTCATTTAGTTAGTGGGTGGAGTACAGCAGTACAAAATTGCAGAAATATGACAATTCGTGCAACAGTTTGAACACTCATACATATGGGTCCCTGATTGTTGATAACGCTAATGTTTGTTTATTTTCTTTGTTTCAATTCTTTACGTCCCAGTCAACAAATGTTGGACGGGTTTTACTGGGTTGAACCAGTACTAAGCAGAGGATCAAGTGTCTATAACGATAATGTGCTGTATTGATATTCCAGTCATCATATAAATGTCTTTAGAAATCTTAATCATTTTAAACACTCAAAGCGCTGACAAAACGTGAATCTAAAAAAAATGTTGCCTGCTGCAAATAATTGCTAACAAATTGGCTAATTCAAGTATAGAGGCAATCAGAGCAGACCTTGATCAGACTGCTCCTACAATCTAAAAAAAATGTTGCCTGCTGCAAATAATTGCTAACAAATTGGCTAATTCAAGTATAGAGGCAATCAGAGCAGACCTTGATCAGACTGCTCCTACAGGAGCAGTTTTACCTAGGTCTACACTTTTTGTCAAAGATGCTGCTAAAACATTTCAGCAGGAGACAAAACAGATGGCAGATTAATTTTAATATCCTTCCTTTAAACCTGATGCACAAACAGGCCATCAAGTATTTTCCTCCAATAATACAACTCATTATAGTGACATCAAATAATATGTCTGTTGACTAGTGTTAATTTCTCAGAGTGAACCAGAACTTTAGTTAAGAGTGTGTAACAGAAATATATTTTTTTATTTCTCAACCAAAACATATGTTGGGGTACTCAAAAGAACCATCTCAATGAGACGGTTCTTTTGAGCACACAAAACATATGATAAAAATTATGGGTAAGAAAATACTTACAATTTTACGCAGACAATTTTTGTTTATCTAAACCTGTGGTGAACCACTACATACCTCAGAGTCAAATACTACAAGAAATCTTGCCAGAATATCGTTCATGCCTTGGGCATATCCAACAACAGGATGAAATGTGGAGTATGTAAGAAGTATGTCTCGGAGGATGGTGAGGTTAGGATTGCAGCTACCCCTAAAATAGAGAAAAGATGTCCATGATGACATGGCAAAAATACTTAACAAAAAACTCAAGACAGGTCTTTTCCTGGGTTGAACCATTATTAAGCTGCGGATAATAGTACAGCAGACGACTGGCCAAAAGTCCTCTCCTTAAGGACTTTACTGGTCAGATCGGTGCAACATCTAGTGACATATACCAAATTGTTTGTTTGTATGTCCAGCTTCAGAATCCGGTTGATGACATCGTCGCTGATGAGTACTAACAGAGTTACGGCCCTTGAACCGTACATACCCATTATAACAGATTATTAGAATTTTGCATACAGTTGGCAGATAGCATTGCATTTATTTCTAATAAGCATACATAATTGAAATATTTTTATGATTTATATGGTATTGGATTAGAAAACAACATTGAAATATAGTTTCAACATGTACGATACCTAAATGTGTGTTTGTCCGTGTGTCTTTTTGTAAATAGTGTCAATGTAAAAGGGCAATGCTAATATTTCATAAACACAATTTTTAAACATAACTTAGTTCAAAATGCAAGTTTCATCTTTTTTTTTTCATCAAGGTAAGCAACAGCATACAATTCTTTTAGGTCAAGCTTCAAATCAAGTTGTGACCTTTCTCAAGGTCAAAGGTCAAGGTCAAATAGGCATGCCCCCAAATCACCAAAAATGCGTATTTTATGTATCTGTTTATTAGTAAAAGTATACTTTGTGCCTGTTTGAAGCTTAACTTATAAGTACTAGTCTGACATACTTAAATTCCACATATTCTTTGCCACCAAAGGGGAATAAATACCCACAATCAAGCGAGGCGTGAGCTATTCCGTAACGACCTCAGTTTGAATCACGTCAAGATGATAACCGCTTTATACTACCACATACGACTGGCCAGAATTCCTCTCCTTATGAACTTTGCTGGTAAGATTGTGCTAACATCAAGCGTCATATATACCAAAATATGTGTCTGTATGTGCGATTTCAGAATCCAGTTATTGACATCGTCGAAGATGAGTACTTACACAGTTAAGGCCCTTGAACCGTACACACACGTTATATAGGATTATGCATATGCTGTATACAGTTGGTCTAGAGCATTGCATTTATTCATAAGGACACGTTAATACAATATTGTTATGACTTGTATGGTATTGGTTGGAAACCAACATTTAAAACAAATTTCAACACCAATGATTCATGTACCAAAAGCTGTGTTTGTCTGTGTGTCTGTTTGCAAATAGTTTCAATGCAAAAGGAAAATGCAAACTTTTCATAAAAAAATCTTTATCTATATTGAAATAGTAAATTGCCATATTTCGTCAATTTTGTTTCATCAAAATAAGCAATAGTCTACACTCTTTGTATGACAGAGTTAAAATTTGTGTTATGACCTATTTAAATGTCAAGGGTGAAGGTCAAATAGACTTATTTAAAATCACAATATTTAGTATATTTTATTAGCCCACCTGAGTCATAAGCTCAAAGTGAGCTATTGTGATCGTTGGATGTCTGTTGTCCGTCGTGCGTTATCAACAATTGCTTCAAAATATCTCACCCTAAAATAATGGCTTGAATTTAATCAAATTTGGCTGACAGGAATGGTCCTTGTATGGCCCTTTCAAATAATTTATGAAATAGTATATCTAGATCACATGGGTAAAAATAGATTTTCGAAAACTTTAAAAATCTTCTTGTCTGAAACCACAAGGCTGATAGCCTTGATATTTTGTGTAGGATTATCTAGTAGATATTTTTTTCTTTTTTGTTCAAATTATGCCCATGGGGCCACAAATTGTCCTGCCTCTGGGTTCACATGTTTTACATAGGCCGTGGGTTGGTCTGCAGAGCGTGATTGTGGTATTTCCTGACCATACTCACTTGCTTTTTTTAAAATGGGAAACATGAAAAAATATTGTCTAAAACCATGTGTGCCTTGATATTAAATATGTAGCATCATCTAGTAGACCTCTACTAATTTTGTTAAAATTATGGTCCTAGGGCCAATTGTGGCCCGCTCCAGATTTACATATTTTCCATAGGATTATATAGGGTACACATAACAAATCTTCTTGTCTGGAACCATTTTGCATACAGCCCTGATAATTGGTATTTGTATCATCTAGTAGACCTCTCCACCAGGTTTGTTAAAATTATGCCCATGTTGCCAAAATGGACCCATCCTGGGGGTCACGTGTTTTACATAGGCTTAGGGAAAGCATAAAACAATATTCACAGAGTTGTAGCGTCACCTAGTGCTACTTTACCAAGTTTGTTCAAATTATGGCCCTTGGTTTTATATAGTTTTTTTACAGCAAATATAAAAAGAAAATATTGTCTGAAACCACATGGCCCAACGCCATTATATTTAGTATGTAGCATCACAAAGTAGACCTCCACTGAGCCTGTTCAAATAACTGTGAGGTTTCCATTATACAAACGTTACCATTAGAGAAACATCATACATACTGTATATGCTAAATTTTCTGAGAACTGGACAGGTTCAACATAATTTTGATTGTACCGTCATCACTACCAATGACTTCAGATTCAACACATACAATATTTTGTCTACATCTTGGTGTGTTATAATCGAGATGTTATAAAATAGATCTGATAGAAAAATGTCAACCATTTGCAGGCCCTGTTTATTTGGTGTATTTTAGAAACATGTTCTTGGAAAAATATGAATAATTTATGACTTCAATTGCAATAAGGTAATTGAAAGTGGTATGAAATTAAAGTGCATTTATTTCTGAGTAAGAAAGACTAAAAGCAGCTCATTGTTAATTTATAGAGCGGACTTTTGACGAGAAAATGTGAGTTAGTAAGGTTATCATTTGAGGTTAATGAAATAATCTGTAGGTTACAGTATGTTTTGCAGGGTCGTCCTGAAAAGGATGTTTAGCAAATTAAGTTGGTTTATCTAAAGTGTTAGGGTACCTAAAACTAACAAGATACAAAAAACATTAGAGTTTTCCAAAGCATAGACGAAAATCTAAGCAAAGCAGGAAAATGATACATATAACTGTACGTAGAAAACTTAAAATCTACATACTGTTTAGGTTTAGAATAGACATCATTTCTGATGAAATATGAAGCCATTAAGATTGTCAGTATATTCGTACCTCACCCACTTTGTCAATGATCATTTACTCTGATTTGATGAAAAAATCGAATGCAGATACACATTTATGTTGGGTGATACAGGAAGACAAATGCAAACGTCATCAAGTTATATAAAATGAAGGAAATTTCAATATTTCACCATTATTTTGGGACCATTGATTCATTTATTTATAAGGCTTATTATATTGACTTTTAATCTTAAAACGACGCAAAATCAAGGGCAATAATGCATGTTCCATGCAGTATTTTATATCGCAAAAGCAATGCAAAAGATGCTGTAAAGATGTGTAAAACCAGATGTCTCTTATATTTTATTGCAATTTGATCCTCAGTAAGCAAGTTATTGGAGGAAAATTCGATTATAGATCCATTTTCTATGTGTGAGTCTTGCCATTAAGGGACAACAACTCGTGGTTCAAAAAATAGAAATATGTAGCAGAAACAAAGGGGTACATGCATTAAGGGGCTTTTATGGCCCCCTCTAGAGCAAAAAACTGAAAGTTGCTTTTCACCAATTTCGTCCTAGTGTTTTGTTAGAAGAATAGCCCAAGTGTAAAATTTCCTTTATTTTCCTTTTACCGGTTGCTATGGTAACCAAAATGGCTAAAAAATAGGCTTAAAATAGAGAAATTGCTATTTTAGGCCAAATTTGAGGCTTTTGGAGACCGATTTTTTAAGAATAAGATATCAGCACAAACATACAAAAAAAACAAAAAAAAAAACATTTTAATATATTGTGTGCCGTGATAATTCTCATCATCTGTTAATTTTTTTATTTGGTATTTGCTTGTGCTCTATATTAATTCCTCTGTTACATGTCTCAAATTTGCTCCAAAATGGTCATTTTCCTATTTTCAGCCTATTTTGGCGGCCATTTTTGTAACCATAGCAACCGTAAAAGTCGAATCAATACGAGAACTGGCTATTGTTCTAATAAACTAATAAGAAGAACTTTGTGAAGAGCAAGTTTTATTTTTTGACCTCATAGGGGGGCCAAAATAGCCTCTTAATGCATGTACCCTTTTGATCTGCATTTTGGCATAGTATTGGTTCAGGATAGATTTAATCCTATTTAGATTTTTTTTTAGATTTAACTTATTGAGCTATTATTATTTTACTGCATTTTTCCATACAAAACGATGGTAAAAATAATAAAGGGGAGTAACTCTTCCTAGAATAACTAGATAGTTTAATGCATTATAATTGTGTTTGGCGTACTAAGTATATTAGCCCCAGTAAGTTTCAGGTATAAATGGTGACATATATTCAAGTTATAAGGTAAATTGTGTTTAGCCTTGCAAGAGTTATGATTATTGGTGCACTAGTGATCTGAAATGATTTTTTTGGGTGTGCTTGACAATCTTAAGAAAGATCGTGTAAATGCACTTGCAATACAGTTACACTGTCAGAAATTATTCTCTTTGTATTTAGGCTATAAAAAATTTGAGTGATTTAGTATTATAAGACTTTTATCAATGTTAGCGTTTTCACCTCATCTTATAGGTGGGTGGGGTATTTACATGCTAGTAGTTGCCCCAGAGCATTCTATTTGTAGAAATTAGAATCTAGAAACCCTGTTGACATAAATGAGGCACTGATCTTTAAATTATTATTCATTTTTAAAGACATAAATCTAGCGGGCAGTTTCTTTAGTTAAAAGTTTCTAATATGTGTTTATTCAAAGCAGCTGGGTTTTGAAATAGGATATAACTATAATATACGAAGAAAATAGTTCCAAACCCTTTTTCTCTGACTAAAACTTAATTTATTTACTTAATCAAGTGCTGTCATGAATAGTGATGGCTATATTTATTTCCTGAATGCATGATTTTGATTATATTCCAAAACTGACACCCATAATCTCTCATAATATGATCAAAATGGGTGGGGGAATATCAAGGAGACTTAACTCGGTCAGTACTCAAAATCAGCGGTGTCATCAACTGCTTCTATTTACTGGAGACTCAACATTTTTGTTTGGTACGTGTACATGTATATGACACTAGATGTTAGCAAAATTTGACCAAGTTCACCCTCAAACAGACCTGAGATCTGCAGTAGTAATAGGTGGGTGGGGTATTTACATGCTTAGTATTGTCCCCAAAGCATATCCGTATACAGAAATTGGAATCTAGAAACCCTGATAACATAGATAAAGAAGTGTTCTTTAAATTCTTAGTCATTTCTAAGGACAAAACACTAATGGGCAGATTCTTAAATTGAAAGTTTCAAATATATTTTTATTCAGAGGAGTTTTGAGACCAAATTTACTTTTAAAGACGAACAAAAAAGTTTGAAAGCCCATTTCTCTGACTAAAATTTAACTTTTCTACTTTTTCAAGTACCGTTATGAGCAATGATGGGCATTTTTTCTTACTGGATGTTTCATCTGAATTATTTAACAAACTAATGATCATAACCTCTTGTAATATGATAAAAATTGGTGGGTTAATTCAAGGGGAGATAACTTGGTTAGTAGTCAGAATCAGCGGTGTCATCAACTATTTCTATTTACTAGAGACTCTACATTTTTGCTTGGTATATGTACATGTACATGACACCAGATGTTAGCAAAATATGACCAAGGTCACCCTCAAACAGCCATGAGATCTGCAGTAGTAATAAGTGGGTGGGGTATTTACATGCTTATTATTGCTCCCAGAGCATTCCGTATACAGAAATTGGAATCTAGAAACCTTGATAAGATAGATAAAAAAGTGTTCTATAAATTTTTAGTCATTTCTAAGGACATACCACTAATGAGCAGATTCTTAAATTGAAAGTTTCAAATATATTTTTATTCAATGGAGTTTTAACACATAATTTAACTTTAAAAGACCAACAAAACAGTTCAAAAGCCCATTTCTCTGATCAAAACTTAACTTTTCTACTTTTTCAAGTACCGTTTTGAGTAATGATGGGTATATTTTTCTTCCTGGATGCTTCAACTCAATTATTTAATAAGCTAATGATCATAACCTCTTATAATATGATCAAAATGGGTGGGGTAATTCAAGGGGAGATAACTCGGTTAGTACTCAGAATCAGAGGTGTCATCAACTACTTTTAAAAACTAGAGACCCCACATTTTCATTTGGTATATAACACTAGATGTTGCAAAGATCTGACCAGTAAACCCCTCTGACAGCCTTGAGATCTGCAGTACTATAAAGTGTCTTGCTCAAGTACACAACATTGGGACTCAGAAGAGGTGAGTCTCGAACTAGCAACCCTTTGATCCCAAGTCAAAGGCTCTACCAACTGAGCCACTGCACTATGCTAACAACATAATTATGCTATGATTGAGAAATTTAAGATTTTTTTTAAACTACACATTACTTTTTTATGGCCTGAAAGCAGTATGAACAGTGCCAATATGGAAACTCACAGTGTCTACAGTAGCTTAAACTATATTTACATTTTCAAAGCAATCCTTTAATGAATCTTTAGATTTTTGTAACTGTTAATAGTCTCATGAATTACATAAATTTGATTGACAGCTGCCAAGCTCACTTGTCCATGCAATATGCTTCGAACATTGAATTCATTCGCCAGAATGTACACTGGTGTTGTGATTGACAGCGAGCCACACCTGAGTTGCACGTGCAAAACAAGCCTCTTGTTTGTTCCATTGGCTGTCCCTGTTCACACAGGCTGTTCCGCTTTTCCGTTTTACACTCAAACAAACCATCCATATGTTTACATATTAAATACAAAACTGTTTTGTTTCCTAAAGAATCAATAATTTCTATAATTTAAATATTTATACTAAAATGTAAATATAAGCAATAAATTCAATTTTTGGAATGTTCGTGGAATCATGAATACTTTGGGTCTCTTGCAAAGTTAACGTGAGGGCTTCACTTACTTTGCAAGAGACCTGAAGTATTCATGATTCCATGAACATTCCAAAAATCGATTCATTTCTTAAGTAACACATCTATTATTCACCACTATGCCATATTTTGCCCTGAGCAACCTGATGTTCTGTGTTCTCAATTTTATATTAGGCAAACCCATCATGAATTTTCAACAGTACACCCCTTACCTCCCTGAACCCTTATCCTGCCATTATTTTTGTCCTGAAAATGGCATTTGCTTTTTATGTTCGCTGCATATATATTCAAGCTCACTTCAGACTAGATTTTATTATGGAACCAAACACTATGAACCCTGATCAGAGCAGTCTGATCTGGGTCCAAACTGTTTGCAGTATAGGCTACCTAAGATCTTGAGAAGATGAAAGAGCAGACAACAAAAGTTGTGACTGCAGGGGAAAAGAGTATAAATAAATTACCCATTTCTTGACCATTTCTTGACATATTGGTTTCTCGGTGTTCATCCATTTGATCATTTTTGATTGATTGATTTGATGCTTTACATCCCATTCAGCAATATTTCAGTCATGACCAGACGATTTCTTGTATTCCTGGGTTGGATCAGTACTAAACAGAGGATAACGATCATGTCTTGCTCAAGGACACAACACAGTGACTCTGGTGAGTCTGTAACTAGCAACCCTTCTTTCCCCAGTCTAATGCTCTACCAACTAAGTCACTGCGACAAAAACAAAATTGTATCATTTGCCTAAGTAAAGAAAGTTAAAAAGAAAAGCTTATTTAGTGTATTATAGATGTATGTCATATTTTTAACAATATCAATTTTTTATGAGATGCTGAAAACTTTTAAAAAATACACTGATGATATTCATTGGTGTGTATGTTTGTGTTTAACATCCCACCAACAGCTAAGGTCAAATGAAGATAGGGCCACAGCTTAAAGTCTCATCCAGCAGACCTGAGAGGCTGGGATCGACCTTATGACACCTGGTTTACAGGGCAAGTGGTTTGTCCACTACACTATGCTTCAAATAATCATTTGTTGCGCTTAATCATACATGTAGTTATTTATATCTCTTGCTGCAAAATTATATGAACAAAAACATGTGAACTATTTTGATGAAACTCACGTAAAATAAGGAAAATCTCTGTCAGTTCTAGGAACATCTTTATCTATAAGCCGTAAAACTGCTCGCATCTGATTTATATCTATTTTGTGTCTATTCACATATACCTGAAAATAATGACAAAATACATGTATACTGATCAATACAAATAAATGGGGGACTTGGGGAATATGGATGACTCAAGCATAACAAGATGGGCATGCATGCAGGCTTGCAAAATTTTTACAAAAGCTCAGGCCTACGTACATGTATGAAAATATCAGAGTACCCCCCCCCCCCCCCCCCCCAATTTTACAACATGGACTTGAATTTACTTAAAACCATTTCTTTTGTTTCGAGATATTGACTCTCTTGCCAAAGAATCTACATTTTCTTTTACATGTATTAATATATTTATAGTATTGTTTTTTCATTTGTCAGCCCACCCCTGAATGAATCAGCTGACAAGACAACAAAGTGATGGCGACCAGATTTAGTTAAGATCCAATAAATAAACCACTACCACCTTCTATCTAATAAGAACACTGCATGCACATTTTTTTTCCAAAATTTGGTACCAATCATTTCAAGTGCTACACAAAGACCTACCTGAGCCTGTATTTTCATAAATTCTACATTCTGTTTGATTTCATCACTGTCTAAGTTAGAAGAATGCCAGGTTTTAGAAAGCGACGAGAAATCCGGCAATAACGTTGATGACTGGCTGACCTGAGCGTTCATACTCAGGTTGATCTGTTCAGATAAGGGGTTCTCACATGGAAAGTCAGGGCTACGTAATACTTGCTCCGTGTCTTCTTCGTTTAACTGATATCTTGCTACAAGACCACTCTGTAGCTTACTGTCTGTGAATAAAAGAGGAGATAACACTTTGCCTATTGGGTAATTTTTCATGCTTTTTATTGTTTTTGATCTGTTCAGATATGGGATTCTCACATGGAAAGTCAGGGCTACGTAATATTTGTTCTGTATCTTCTTCGTTTAACTGATATCTCGATACAAGACCACTCTGTAGCTTACTGTCTGTGAATAAAGAGGGGAGATAATTCTTTGCCTACTGGGTAATTTTTTATATGCTTTTTATTGTTTTTGATTTGTTAAGATAAGGGGTTCTCACATGGAAAGTCAGGGCTACGTAATACTTGTTCCGTATCTTCTTCATTTAACTGATATCTCGCTACAAGACCACTCTGTAGCTTACTGTCTGTGAAAAAAGAGGGAAGATAACTCTTTGTCTACTGGGTAATTTTTCATGCTTTTTTATCGTCTGCTGATTTTTTTTCAATATCAACTTTTTTAAAAAATTCTTTCAGGAATATCATCACAATATCAAACAGTTTGGGTCCAGATCAGGCCCGACATTTTGTCGGGCCTGATCTGGGTCCAAACTGTTTGCAAGGGCTATCAGCAGACGACACTAGTAGGCAAAGAGTAAACATTTTTGAGGTGAATGCAAGAAATACAAAGACAGCATAGGAGATTTTGGCACTTATTACATTGCTAAGCAACAAAGGCTCAGGTGAGCATGCGTTAATGTGCACACTCACCAATGCCTTTGCTGCTCGTATACACAAAATACAGATGTAGATGAAGACTTAGATCAAAAATGCATCAGCATGCATTGGGCATTTTTGTTTCTTTTGTTTGTTTTGATTCTTTACATCTCAGTCAACAGCTATGGTCGTGTCGAGACAGTCAGTTCGCCTGACCACACGTTTTCCTGGGCAAGCATGACTAAGCAGTTAGCCAGTACTTTGTGCATATACTTTCGCTTGTAACTGACAACAACCCTTCTTGAATCAGTAGAAGGAGGAGAGTGACCCTAGAAATTATTTCATGATCAATCTCCATGGTAGTATGGAACCGGGTCCGGATCGACTCTCGACCCCTGGATCTGCAGTCAGACATGTTACCCAGGGATTTTCATAGGCCAAATCTGATGCCAAATCTGATGCAGAATATCCGCCCCTTCCCAATTAAAAAATGAGTAAAAACTTTCCAAAATGGTGCATTATATTCCTGATTCCCTGGCTTTACATTTTGGTAAACAATTCATGAAGATCAAATCAAATATAGAAAAGTTACAGATGTTTACATTCAAATCATGATGCAAATCTTCATGGGTAATAACAAATGCCATAGCAACACGTTACAGCTTTATAATGATAGCTTGTTATGGTATGATATCAATTTAAAATCAAGATCCAGTTCTTTATGTTACTGAATCCAGTTTTCTCAATTTTGATGGTTTGATTGCTATTTTCCCAAATTTAACAGGCCCCTGGCCCTGAATTCAGAATGATAGGAAAATCCCTGGATACCGGTTGCGCTAAAGGGCCTGGTGCATTGGGCATTTATAGGAGGCTTTTATGCATATGTCATAAGTACCAAAATATCATGTGCTGGTTCATTCACATTTTTTAGAGGAATACCTGAAATATTTGATAGAATGTGTTGAAACCTAGTGTGAAACAGGAGTAAAAATATTAGATGCTTTGCTCAACTCACATTAGCATGAACGTTGTTATCATCATAAATTTCAGAATACAAATAAATGAGCCTATTTCTTGCTCAGAACAACAATATCATTTGTCCGGAATATAAACTTTAAAATGCCAACATTTACTGGCATTTTAAAAGCTTTGACAAACCACAAATTCCATGCGTTACGTAAGTTGAGAATAATAAAAAAAATTATAACCTCAGGGCCTGGTAAAATATCACCGCATTTCTTGAAAAAGGTAGGGTTTTAATTTTACCTCCAGGCTTTGCGGTGATCTGTAGAAGTGTTTTCCACCGAGACTTCATCTCATGGTACTTTAAAATGTAGTCTAATAGAAGAAACTTTCTTTCCCTGCAAGACATAGAGGATTTTACATCAATTCTCATGTATTATTAAATTTATTAAAGAGTTGAAGAAAAGATCTAAAATTTATCTAGAGTTCTTCACAAGTATATTGTCCTTTTAAACCATGGGGTTACTACTCTTCAGGATACGACATATGGAGGATTTTGCAAGAGTGCTCATGTTTTATTAAATTTATTAAACAAGTTGAGGAAAAGAGATAAAATGCTACGCTTGCTGAGCATTTATCTCTTTTTCCCAGAAAGTTTAATAAATTCAAAAGTACATGTACTGTCAGTAGCACAAATGGTATATTTCATTTATCACACATGACATTAAAATTACCTAAAAATCACATTTTTGGTGTGAAAACTTCAAATTTTTGCTATCTTTTACACACTTTATAATGGATGTCATTTGGTAATGTTACTAAATCTGTAAACCACTGGTAGTCGATTTTATAGCATGGCATTATATCACTTCCAGATGCAACGTCATGTAGTAAAATATGATACATGTAAAAGATATTAACCTTAAATATCTGAATAAATTATTTAATCCAGAGCATCTTAAAATTGAGCAAGCTCAAGAGGTGTGGGCACTTATTATAAGGGTGACCTGTGAAGGCCCAGGCTAACCTGGGCATATGAGCTGTCCTGCCACAGTCTGCACTGCTCACACTCAAAATATAGGTGTCAGGTGACAACAAAATTGACAGCTTAACCCTTTGAATATGAGAAAGGCCAAAAAATATATATGTGTGTTTCAGGTAACATGAAATTTTAAAATAGGGACGGTACGCAGGATTTTTTTATTTGTTAAAAGTTTTTACATGGGTAAGATGGGGAAACAATATGGCCGAACTGGGAAATCCCTTGGAAATCCCCTAGAACTGCTTAAAAAAATTAGGGTCGGGGGCAAAAAATTAGGCACGGTCCGGTAACCTAAAACACAATATTTTATTTTAGGCCTTACATATAAACAGGTATTTCACAAACAGTGAAGACCCAGAAAAAATGCTGCATAATGCGGCATTTTATCAGGGTCTACACTGTTTGCTATGGTAAAAAAGATCATCAGACCAAAAATACAATATTTTTTTTGAAAATTATAACCTAGCACCCCTAGATATGTACAATGGACTATCCCAACTTTGTTGTTCCAAACCATAAGGAAGAATCCATTAGTATACAAAGGATAAATGTACCTAATAATTCATATAGCAATTAATACCTTGATGTAGAGGAACAGGGATAGAGTCCGAACAGAAACTGCCATACTTCACTACGAGCCTCTGGTTCTACACCACCTGCAAAAGAATTAAGCAAGAAATTTTTAATTTCTCAGGCTTGAAATTGTGGTAACTGGTCAGTGGCGTAGCTCCCATTACCATTGATATGTTCTATGCTGTTAATTTCTCCCAATTTTGATGTTAAGTCGATCATTTTTTCCCAACTTTGGCCAGGGGCCTCTTCCCAAAATTGCTGGAAAAAGCCCTCTGTTGGATTTTCCCATACATATTGATACAACAAGTATGGGACTGCCAATTGTGCACCTCTAATGGGTCACAGGTAGAATTTTCTCAATTATCATGTATATCTGTCTCCGGAAATTTTTGTTTGATTTGATTCTTTATGTCCCATCAACAATCTTTCAGTTAAACAGGGATGGGTCTTTCTGGGTTGAACCATTACTAAGCTAGGATAAATGTGTCTTGCTTAAGGACCTCAACTCATTGACGCCGGTGAAACTTGAACCCCCGGCCCCTCAGTCGAGTCAAGCACTCTACCACTGAGCCACTGCACTCCCATTCCCCGGATATTAATAGTTTAACCCTTAAAGTGCCCCCTATATTTTGCAGCAGACAACAATTTAAAATTTTGCCTCTTTTTCAAAAATAACCAATAAGGCATGATATTTCATGAGAATCGTCTACTGGCAGACGATTCTCATGAAATATCATACCTTATTTTTTTCGAAAATTGGGAAAGATGTCTATCATCTGCTGCAGTTGCGATTGGCGCTTTAAGGGCTTTATCTTAGAAAAGAGTGCAGACCCAGATGAGATGCAGCATTTCATCTGGGTCTGCACTGTTTGCTTAAGTACTTGTTTAGGAGTTTCCAGTTCACAAAGGGTATAACATGACTATGCCTATGTGATAAAAACCACTATGCATGGGCTGAACCTGTGTTTGCTATGGGCTTACAAAGGTCTACATGTATATATAAACAAACAATTCTCCGTAAAATTATAAATATTTTCTAATCTGTCAGTTTTAACATTACTTTTGGAGGGAGCGCAGTGGCTCACTGGTAGAGTGCTTGACTTGAGACTGAGGGGCCGCGGGTCCGAGCCTCACCGGCGTCATTGTGTTGTGTCCTTGAGCAAGACACATTAATCCTAGCTTAGTACTGGTTCAACCGAGGAAGACCCGTCCCTGCATAACTGAAAGATTGTTAATGGGGCGTAAAGAATCAAATCAAACAAACAAAACTATTCGTTTTGGGTGCTCATATTGAGACAGTTCCTTTGAATACCCAATGTATAGGATTTGGTTGAGAAAAATAAGATGAGTTTTATGTGATCCACTCTTAGGCCAAATAAAAAAATACCTGTGTTTAGGGTATCCAACCCTACAATATTTACTGTCGAAACCTAGGATTTTGTTCAGGTTTTCTGAAAGAATAATATTAACTTTATGCATTTTGAAAGGTATTTCTGTGAAATAAAAAATAATGTGTGCCTACCCTACCTTAAATTTTTCAGACCTGTTACCGGAAACACACTTATTATTTTTATTTGGTTTTATCTAGATGCCTGGCCTAATAACTAGATACTATCAGGGCTCCAGATATGAGTGCGTATTGGAAAACTATTTTCTTTATTTTTCATCCAAAACATACGTTGTGGGTACTCAAAAGAACAGTCTCAATGAGACGGTTCTTTTGAGCACCCAAAACACATGTTTAATTTGATAGGAAAGAAAATAATTACAATTATACGCTCATAAAATGTCCTTATCTAGACCATTGTACTATACCTAAAAACACAGCCTTCCGTAAAGCTGACTCATCAACAAGCCTGCCATCTGCATCAAAGAACTTCTGAAAGCATTGGATGGTGAGAGGCTCTGTTCGTTTACTAATTGGTGATGTCTGAAATGATATTTAACATATTTACACTAAATACTACTGTCAGTTTACAGATACTTGAGAATCATTGTAAACAAAACATATAAACTGATCCAGGTAATGGGTACTTTATACAGGTATATATCATAAACTGCCTCTACTTGAAATTAAACAGACGATACCAATCGTTATATGCGTAACAGAAGTAGAGCTTTATGAACAAGGGGAACCAATCTACCTGCTCAAAGACCTAAATTTAAGGCAATAAAAGTGGTACCACTGCCAGAGGGCTATTCCAGGCAGATCAAAGGCTAATCTTTATGAGATGCTTAATGACAGATTATGTCTTCCTTTCAGGGGGATTCATCCTGAAAATGTTGTATGTTTTTTACATCTGCTGCAATTGTATGCCATTTTACAATGATAGATGCGGTAGTTTAGGCATTGACAGTCTTCTCATTATACTTAAAAGGGATCTGGCCAATCTCAACATAATTAATCCACTATTAACAGAAATATCATTTTCTTTAAATATTTCTCAACCAAAACATATGTTGTGGGTACTCAAAAGAACCATCTCAATGAGACGGTTCTTTTGAGCACCCAAAACATATGCTAAAAATTATGGGTAAGAAAATATTTACAATTTTACGCTGAAAATTTTTGTTTATCTAAACCGGTGATACCTGGCTTTGTATTTCTACTGGAAGACTTCTAGCAGGTAGAAACCATTCTCCATCACTTGCTTGTACATCTGAATGGTTGATGACCTCAAACTCTTCTAGGCTTGACAACCTTTAAAAGACAAACAGCTGCAGATATATAAGACTGTGTAATAATAAAATCTATTTTCCGATTTATTGACCAAAACATATGTTGTATATGCTCAAAAGAGCCGTCTCAATGTCTGGAAAAATGCTGACTGTGACATAAATCAACCTCTCGAAAGTGGGCTTTATATTTTTATACAACTGTTCCAAGGCAGTGCTTCTTTTGTGGATCATTTTGCCTTTAATGTTTGTCATGCTTTCTTGTCTTTTTATAGTTCTGGGACCATAACCTAGTTTGTAAGTTTCATCTTGGTCAAACTAGGTTATGGTTTTTGTGTACAATAGAAGCAAAATTAGTAATTGTTTACACTACAGTTTGTTTACAAATAAAGTTGTAAGTATTTATTCATAGTTCCTTCATTTCTACATATTCTATTAGCTTAGGGCAAATACTGCACATATAAATGAAATAAAATGCATGAGAATAATTAAACATAAAAGTGTACAAACCAGAAAGATCAACAAAATTTCAGAACACATGTATCTCCTGACCTTTAGCTTCCATTTGGGTCAAACTGGTTCCCTGTCTCTTAGTGCAATAAATTTGGAGGCAGGAATCAGTGAGCCACATCATCAGATATGTCATGTGACCCACAGTTATGGTCAATTGACCATCAGCCAATGGGCTTACAGGTTTCTCTTCATGCAAATTAACCCACAATGCTGCAGTCATTCATAAACATGTGATGTCACTGTGTCAGCATATGTGTTTTTGAACTATTTTTGTAAACAAATCATTATTTGCTGCTACAAAAGTGGATTTTCAATATTTTGGACATATTTTTGTGTGAGCACCAACTAGAGGTAAGGGACTTACTATTACAATAATTTTTTCACCAGACTTTTATTCCATATAGAAACTTTGGAGTCAAATGTTAGAGTGTTGCTATTTGAACAAAATGTGACCCAAAATATTAGGCCTAAGAATGGGACATAACAGAAAAATCCATTTTTAGGCCTAATCTTAGGTCTAGTCTTTTTATTGCAGCCTTGTGGTCACCTGCTGCGAAAGGGCGGACCTCTTGGCTTGCTTGTATGTGAAGTTCTGTTGTGTTTTGTCACTTTCCCATGTGGTGTACTAGGTCAGGTGTGGTATTCGATTGTATCGTTTCCTGATCTTTGCCTCCTTTCTTACCATTTTATGAAAGCTACTACTTGTGCACCTAACTAATAGTGTATTTATAATTTTTGAATTGTCTTATCTATAATGTGTCCCCTCTACAGTATAAAGGGAGGTATAAAGGTATGGATGAAATACCAGTGACAGGCGTTGAACAGCTCAACGTCAAGCTAACACGGAAGTAAAAATGTAAACAAACCTGGAACTCGCCATATTGAAAAGTGCGTCAGCTGTTAATTGGGTATGTCTAAACTAAGAAAACAAGTTGTATTCGCAGCCCAGAGGCTAGGTAACTTTTTACATGTTCAGCTCCCGGCTCAGCTCTACTGAACTGAGCATGCAATTTCAACTACTCATAAAACTAAAATGAATAAGTTTGAGAATTGGAGTAAGCCAGATGCCATATTTTCTTCGGATAGCTGTTTAACAGGCTGCGGTGGGTTTTGGAATGGTTGCTACTTTCATGCTGAATTTCCAGAGATTATATTAGAGCAGAGTTTGCATATTGGAGCTCTTGAAATAATATCCATTATGGTCTGTTTGAAATTATGGGGAAGATATTTCAAGGGTCTTCGAATAGTAGTTTTTTGTGATAATAAAAGTGTGTGCCAGATTATTAATTCTGGGAAATCCAGGTCTGAGATATTACAAGATTGTCTGAGAGAAATTTGTTTTTTAGCGGCAACCTATGAATTTGAGTTGAAAGCTAAGCATCTTTCTTCAGAAGAGAATAGAATAGCAGACATTTTGTCTAGATGGCATCTTGATGCTTCTTTTGAGAGCAGATTCAAAGATTTGACAGAAGGTTATAATTTAGAAGAGTTCAGGTTAACTGAAGATCTTTTTCAGTTGGTAAATAAATGGTAATTTGGTTTATTTTTCAGATGGTCATTTGCTCAAATTGAGAACAGATTTAAACAAGTCTAACAAAGCAGCTTATGCCGAAGGCACCAGGAGAAATTTCAGAGTACAGTGGGAATCTTAATTGTTATTCTGTGCTTATTTTAATTTTGTCAGTCTTCCTACTACTACAGAGACTCTCCAGCTTTATGCACAGTTTTTAAGTCGGACCTTTAAATCAACAGATTCTATAAGAAACTATATAAATGGTGTTAAATCCATGCATCTTTTACTTGGCTATTCTGTGGAGCATATTAATAGATACATTCTTGGTCTTTCTCTCAAAGGAATCGCAAAATTAAATCCATATTGTAGGAAACAGGCAGAACCAATTACTCCAGCTCTTTTGGTTCGTTTAGCGAGCTGTTTAAATTTCGCAAAAAAGAATGATGTAGTTTTTTGGTGTCTGTTTTTATTTGCCTTTTTCTTGTTGGCTCGCAAGTCTAATTTAGTTCCTACTTCCAAGAAAGATTTATTGGATAAGAAATTCTTGTTGAGGAAAGATGTTGTTGATAAAGGTGATTATTTAGTAGTCCAAATGCGTTGGACAAAGACAATTCAAACAGGGGAAAGAATTCTTGAAATTCCCTTAGTTCGTATCACTGATAGTATTTTATGTCCAGTCATGGCTTATAGAAATATGTGTAGAGTAATTCCAGCTGCTGGAGATGATCCCCTTTTTTCTCTTCCAAATAACAAATGTGTGAATTATGCTTTGTATCAAGCTAGATTGAAAGGTCTTTTTGAAAAATTGGGATTTGATTCTGGAAAGTTTTCCTCGCATTCTTTCAGAAGAGGATTTGCTACCTTTTTATTTAAGGCCAAGGTTCCTGCGGATAAGATCCAATTGATGGGAGACTGGAGATCTGATGCATACAAGAAATATTTGACTTTTACATTAGATGATAAGCTTAAAGTAGCAGAAAACATGAGGGATTTTATTCAAATTTCCAAAGATGGGTAGGTCTAAGCTGACCTCTTCACTTCTGGTTTCTTAGTGTTTGCTGGTGGACTTGTCAGATATATTGTTTAGGTTTAAGATAGTTATTTATGTACATTTGTAATGTATTACCAAGATAGTTTATGGTACTTAGATACAGAATTTTTATTTATTTATTTTTTTTTTTATTTTTGGACTTTGAGCTGAAGCATGTCAGTTAGTACAGTAATACTAATAATGTTATTTGTTTATTTTTATTGGGCTAGAGAAATTCTTTTCTGAGTATCTTAAATTATTACGGTTGATTATATTTAAGCCACGTGGGTGTTAATATTTTTTGATATTTATAAGTATCTTTAAATCTTTACAGATTCCTTGACGAGATGGAGTAAGGAGAAAGGAACTGCAATGAAATGTTGATCATTCATTGAGTTTCGCTGTCTAGAGAGATTTAAATTTCTTATAGTGTATTTAATTGGTTAAGTTCTTATTCTCTACAGATTCCTTGACAAGAGAAAGTGAGGCTATTGGAATCGCAATGAAAAGCAGATCATTCATTGGGTTTCATAATCGGTAGAGGATGTTGAAGGTCTTCACATGTAAATATTTGCATATTTATAAGTATATTTAAATCTTTACAGATTCCTTGACGAGCTGGAGTAAGGAGAATGGAACTGCAATGAAATGTAGATAATTCATTGGGTTTCAACATCTAGAGAGATTTAAATTCCTTATTTTGTACATTGTAAATTATTATTCTGTTTCTTATTCTCTACAGATTCCCTTGGCAAGAGAAAGTAGGCATATATTGGAACAGCAATGAAAAGCAGACCATTCATTGGGTTTCATTATCTGTTTAGAAATTCTTTTTTGGGTTTTTTTTAAAACTTTTTAGTATAGCGGCAGTCAATTAAGTACTGGATTTTGTCCCACTATCCTTAACTAAATAAATTGCCACCCATTTGGGGGCTGCCTTTACTTGTTATTTAGTTCTGCAAGCTGCCACACCTTTTGCTGATTAGCATGTCTAAAATTGTTCCCTCCTCCATATTTTTCTCAAATTCATTCTTCCTGATAATTGCTGTTTTTGTAAGCGCAAGGGAATGCTGTTTGTTTTTATTCTAGTACAAGTATTTGTCAGTATAGTATTCTTATAAACAGTGTATTTGTAAATTTTAATGTTATTATTTAATCTCAGTGGAATGTACTAGATAAGATAGAGAAGGACACTGGTTTCACAACGAATGGCAAATGATTCATTTGGTTTTGGCCATTAAAGATGCACTTGTTCAAGTATATATTACGAGACAACTTTAAGTTTAGCTTTATAAGGTTTGTTTTTGGAACTTTGCTAAATTGTGTTCGACTGGACCAGATAGGAAGGTTCTAATGGCAAACAATATGTAGCTTCTTTTGTAATTTAGAGCTATGTACATATTGTAGGTGTCTATCTGTAGGTTAAATGACTCTTCTAAGATATTGTTTTTCTTATATTAATTGCAGAAAATAGACGGGTTATTATCATTGGAGATTCCATCATCAAGAATATGCCTACGATAGATGGTGTTGTTGTTAAGTGCTTTCCAGGTTACAATATTGTTAAGTTGACAATGAAGCTAGATAAAACACTAAAGGGACATATTGAATTATCTCCCTTTGACTACATAATTGTGCATGTAGGGACAAATAATATCGATAGAAGAGATTCTTATGATAATATCATAACAGACTATGGTAATTTAATCCCAATCATTAAAAAGAACAACTCTTCCATTAGAATCATTATGTCAGCTATCCTACCTAGGCCAGTTGATCATGATGGGACTGATGAGATGATTAAGAAGGTAAATGGTTGTCTTCGTTCTACTATGGGACCAGATTTAGGGTTTCACTTTGTGGAAACCTGGAAAGCCGTTTCTAAATTTGGGACTTTTAAGAGATATTTATATGCCAAGAATGATAACGGTTTGCATCTCAATACTGAGGGATCAAGACGTTTAAGACATTTCTTTTTGAGGGTCATTTCAACTATAGATTGATATTGTTGTTTGTCATTTCAGATTTTGTTGAAATCATTGTGAATGGTTGACTTGAATGTATGGTTGAGTTGGTAAACTTGAAGATTATGTGAGTAAATTGCTTGTTGTTTTCAGTCTCAAAGACATGGTAAAATCTCTAGTTATTGCTTCTACAATTTTGTAGTGAAATTTTTCCGTTTTCATAATAAGCAGTACTGAGATGGGGGTCCCATCAGTCTGATGTTAACTTTGAGATTTTGCTACAATTGAAATGACTGAAAGCTTTTTTATATCGGATATCATGATATTGGGTGTTGAAATGCCAGTATTATTGTAATTACTGTTACAGATGGGAAAGGATAAGGTCAATGCCGTTTATGCTTGAATTTCTTGCATAATAGACATTGGTTGTATTCAGGTTTTGGCAGAAATGATTTTCATGCATTTTAATGATAGCTGATATTTGGATTTGGTTGTTTGCTTGTGTTATGTTAGTGTGGTATGTGTGTTTTTGTTAATTATCATTATTATTTATTTTTTCTTTTTTATGTATAATTTTGTTATTTTATTTATTATTTCTTTATTATTGGTATTATTATTTATTTATTATTATTATTTATTTTATTTATTATTTTTATTATTATTATTATTATTATTTTTTTTTTTTTTGTTTTTTTTTGTTTTTGTTTTGGCCTGCGGTTTGGCGGTTTTTGAATATCTGAGGATATTATTTTAAGTTTTGGTAGGACATTTGGTCCCCATTCATGGATTTTGTTCGATATTGTTATAAGCAACTTGAGCCATTCATAATAGAAATATAAGTTTTGTGGTAATACTATTAGTTTATATGTGAGTCACCCGAGGATGTAACATAATACCTAATAAATGGTTAAACATCAGTTCTTTCTTTCCTTTAGCAAGATATTGAATAATTTAAGAAAACAAGTTGTATTCGCAGCCCAGAGGCTAGGTAACTTTTTACATGTTCAGCTCCCGGCTCAGCTCTACTGAACTGAGCATGCAATTTCAACTACTCATAAAACTAAAATGAATAAAATAAAGACTTGCTTTCCAAATCTCAAATGTTGTAATTATTATCATGCTAATAAATGTTAAATTGCCATTTAAACGTTATGAGCATTATACATTTCATGCTCCTGAAGTTGTATTGAAAAAAGTAAAAGTTTACACAAAAAATTCATGCTCCAATCAACTGACTTAAATGCTAAAATGCTTATTATCGTTGGCATTTTAAAAATGTATAAGCAGGATAATTTCACGGGGGGGGGGGGGGGGGGGATCAAGACAACTCGTCGACAGAACACATTTTTTGAGACAACTCGTCGACAGATAGTGAGACAACTCATCGACACTTTTGTTCAAAGTTGATTGACCTGTGACTTATAATTATAATTGGTAATAAGGTGCAATCAGGGATTCTAATATAATGTATATTTAATGCAGTCAATGAGCAATATTTCTGCATATGACTGCTTGGGTGCTTCTGTATATTGGTGATGAGCTGTGTCATATTTATACATACGAAAATCGGAGTGGGTTGTTGACAGATAAAAATTGCTTCACTTTATGCAAGTTTGGGTCGGGATTTGATCTAGGGAAAGGTTTAGTCAACCCAATTCTTGTTTTCTCTCTGTGTGTTTATCTATCTGCAGGAGGCCAGTAGTTCTAAATAGTTATTTTTTATTTTTTAGGTCTTGCGTTCTATGCGTATTTTAAGAGTTATTTTGTTGTGTTTTTTTTTTCATTTTAATGTCTTGTGTTCATATTCGTTTTTTTTGGAAAAATGGTCATTTATATTGATAAACTGTCTTAAAATTACCCGTGAGCTGATTAAAAATTATAGCAATTATCAGTTACTGGTCAATTGACTTAGAATAAAGGTGTCGACGAGTTGTCTCATATAGTGTCGACGAGTTGTCTCACGATCTGTCAACGAATTGTTCTGTCGACGAACTGTCTTGTTCCGGGGGGGGGGGGGGGGGGGGGGGGGGGGGGGGGGGTGGGTTACTCGCTTTTTTTCTTCATACGTAGGCTCGGGCACAGCATATACCCATTACCCCAAAAAGAATATCAGGAATTTCTAGCACCCCAAAAAAAATATTTGAAATTTTAGCAACCCAAATTTTTTCCCCCCATTCTGTACCTTGGCCTTAAGAAAAGATCCTAAATGCAAAGAAATGACCCCTAAATATAGTCCATTTTTGCGATGACCCTCCAAAAAATATCCACAAAATCTTCATACCCCCAAAAAATATTTATTTTTCTGAAAACCCCCAAAAATATTGAAATTCAAAATTTTGAACCCTAAAAAATGACCTGACCCTACGTATGTATGAAAATATCAGAGTACCCCCTCCTGGGGATAATTGTTGGCATTGTAACATCTCTCTAGACTGGCTTCAGTCTAAAATATTGATATGACAGGAAAATCTTGATATTTAAATTGTATTCAAGTTCTTTCTTCCTGAAATGTTTAATGTATTTTCCAACATCGCAATATTTCAGACTGGAGCTATTCTAGAAATAATCTGTTAGAGCATGGATGAGTTCCGTTTGAAAACATTAGCCAAATGTGTACATATAATAATTTTTGAAATGCACATGTTACTTTGAATTTTTATATAAAACATCTGAATTTTCATGAGTGCACAGCACGAGTGAAAATTTCGATGTTTTCAACTCACAAAGGTTTTTTATCAAAATTTCAAAATTAGCACTCCCTGGCGTAATGCTCAATTATGAGCGAGACCAGTGCGGTACCTAGATTTACCGGAAAGACTCGAATAACCGGAAAGACCACCGAAATACCAGAAAGACCAAAAAATAATAGGGAAATATTGATTGGCGCTTCGGTGAAATTTTTTTATTGATAAATGAATATAGTAAAAAGTATATGTTGTTTATAATTTGATACAAATATTTTTTAATTGTGCATTTCTATATAGTGGACATTACAGAAGGTTTATTTCAAAATTACAAGTAAATATACATCTTAGTAAACTCTTGTAATACAAGTCATTCAATAAGTTTGAAAAAAAATAATGCCGTGTCAACTATTCACATGCTGGTATGTTCACCTTTACTAATTATGTATGTTGATTGGATTGTTAGTGATTGGTGTTAACAAGGGTCCTTTAAATAGGCTAGTTAGTTTTCCCTTATTGACACGTTGAGTAAGATTATTACTCAGTGTAATGAGTATATTTAATAGGCCTTAATCCAATTTATCATTTCTTTGAAAAGACAAGATTCAAAGAGTGGGTTAAATATTTAAAACGATACGATTATTTTAGCAGTAAACATACAAAATGCTTTTCGCCCCCAAACAGGTTAATACATTACTAAGCAAAAACTAAATGGATATCACTATTTAATTCCATATTAATCTTTGGTCTTTCCGGTATTTTGGCGGTCTTTCCGATAATTCGGGTCTTTCCGGTAAATCTAGGCACCCAGACCAGTGTACAAATAAAGAAAGGCACATATCTGGTATTTACTGAAAAAAGTAAGTTTTCTTTATAATTCATACATTTACCATATTTAAGAAGAATCACGATTAATCAACTAATCATGCTTCAAGCCGAATCACAATACTATATAAAATAATACAAAGAAGTATTTGTGACAAATGCCTGGATCAATTTATAGTCATCAGGACTTACAGGGAAAAAAATCAGTGTTAAAGTGCGAGAAAAGTGACTTCATAAGTGACGTCATAAATGTTTGATGACATTACGTAGCATAGGTTACATGCATTGCCTCGCTCACTGAAGCTGCTGAAATCGTTTCACTCTTTGAAAATATCATCTTTATTTGTCTTGTATATACATTGCTAAGTATGAAATAAAATGTGAAGTCTGCATGCCTGGTAGTAAATGTAAAAAAAGGGCAGAAATCAGGAATAGATAGAATCAAGTACCACACCTGACCCAGGATAGCAATGGGAAAGTAATAAACTCACAATTAGGCATCACAAACGAGAGCCAAGAGATCAGCCCTTTCCCAGCAAGTGACCACAAGGCAACAATAAACAGACGCGACCAAAAGCATAACAAACACACAACAGAAATATCATGAATGATCCACAAAACACAAAAGAAGTACCACCTTGGAACTGTCAGATAAATATTTTACTGGAGGGCTACCTGTTTTGCAGCGCCAACCTCACCCTAAGTTCAGATGTGGATCAAGACACATAGATGTTTGGTTTGCATGAAAGACCCCTAACTTATCAATGCATCATCTCATAGAACATATAAATCAAGATATAAAATGGAGATAAAGCAAAGATAAGGACTCAACAGTAAATAAAACTGAATACCAGAGCAAAAGAAATCCAACAGGAAACTCCGGAGGGCCTGACACCAGCCAAAGCATCAGGCGCCTACCATCTCATCAATAGACAAGACAAATTCGACGAATTTATATCCCCCGACGAAGGGTTATTTGAGAGAAACATGTAAATCACAAAACATAAATCCCATTTATCTAACCCTTAGGTCACCTTCAGTATTATTCAGATCATAACAAACACCTGTCAAGTATGTTTTAGTGCTTAATTTAATAAAAAATATACTTACATCTGCACAATTTCAATATATGACCTTTAAACCCAACCCCAAAGGTCAAAGGTGTGTGTGTAAATTCAAAGTGTTACCTTGCATGTAGGTCTACACTTCTTCCACTTTAATTTGATATGCAATATGACCGCTTTTAGAAAAGAAAAAGAAAATGACCTTTTGACGCCACCCCAGAGGTCATTGGTGAGTGTAATGACAGCATGTTTGCTTTCATGGTGCTCTGTGCTCAATTCCCTTTAGTTTGATATGCAACATAACTACTTTCAGAAAAAGATATAGTTTGACTTTTTGACCCCACCCCCTGGGTCGAGGGTGTGTCTGTGGGCAAAACATTTGCTACTATGTTGCTGCCAGGGTCGTCAGCTTTAATTTGATATGCAACATGACTACTTTCAGAAAAATATATAGTTTGACCTTTTGACCCCACCCCCTGGGTCGAGGGTGTGTATGTGGGCAAAATATTTGCTACCATGTTGTTGCCAGCGTCGTAGGCTTTAATTTGATATGTAGCATGACCATATTCTGAAAAAACTTAATTTTGACCTCGGCCCCACCACCAAAGTCCACCCAACAGGCTCGGACCCAGGCCTTCAAACTAAAATCCCGTTTGATATGTTTCATATCTATTGCTGTTCTGCCTGTATGCAAAATTTCAGCAAAAAATATGAACAATTGCCTTAGTTATTGCGAAATTTAAATATTTGACCTTTGACCCCTTAGATGGGATCAAAGGGGGTGGGGTAAAACTTTGACATTGCCATGCTTATCTACAGGTACTTGGCAATCATGGTCTAATAGTGAGAAGTTGTTAAATATAATAGCTCTGATGAAATGTTAAGATCATCACACAAAAAAGCTAATATCACAGTCGTATACGTGATATCGTGTAGACTTTTTTGGCTGCAGTATAGATTTTCAAAGATGGCGGACGTGAGAGACAGCAAATCGTGAGTACACTTTCATTTGCAAAATATGGCCTGTTTATTTACACCCAGCGGCCAGCAATAGACGCTAACACGCTAAGAAAAAACTGGATTTTATGATTTCCTATCCTCTTTGCGTAGTTTAATTGAAAGTGTACTCACGATTTGCTGTCTCTCACGTCCGCCATCTTTGAAAATCTATACTGCAGCCAAAAAAGTCTACACGATATCACGTATGCGACTGTGAATATAGGTTTTGCCTTATAATTGCCTATACTTAAACAAGGGCAATAATTCAAGTGTTAAGGAGTTGATATTGACCAAACTTAAAGAATATCGAGAGTTCATGGTACTTATCATTTGTAGCAAGAATGAATCAAATCTGACCAATAGGTACTGAGATATGGTTCCGGACGGACGGACGGAATGGACGGACGCACGGACGACGCAAAAACTATATCCCTCCGACTTCGTCGGGGGATAATAAGTCTTTGAGTCGGAACCATCATAGAAAAATAGTAAGTGAGTATGATCAGGAAATGCCACAATCACAAACCGCAGACAACCCCATGGCACCGCGAGGAAGAGCCATTCAACAATTACCAGGCACCAGGAAGACAAATTAAGCAAAGCAATCAGCTCTCTCTTCCCCATCAAGATGATTGCAGTACTAGAATGGACATAAAGTAACATACAACAAAACATAGAACAATTACAGACTCCCACAATGGGAATAACAATAAACAAAAAGTCAACAACAACAGCACCACCGCCTTAGAACGGACAGCAGCCTAAGCCGCAGAAGAATTAGCTCCTGGCCTATTGACAACGGAACAATCCCACTGGATTGGAACTCAGCCCTGGCCACCCCAGTCTTCAAGACGGGACACCGATTGTCACCATCAAACTACAAGCCAATCTCACCCAAGTCTGTTGTGTGTAAAACCCTTGAGCATGTCATCCACTCCATTGTTATATCCCACTTTGAGAGGAACAACATCCTCACTGACTGCCTACACGGATAACATCCCATGCCTTTTTGCCACCCCGGACAAAACATCCCACACCAAGACTGCTCCTTAAGAGTAAGTATCATTTGGGACCTTCATCTACTATTACATGTACTAACAGTGAATGCCCTAGTAAGACTGTTCAAATGATATAAACTAGATCTTAAATTGATTTAAAGGCAGTTTCACAGTTTAAATAAAATTTAATAAAAGATAATTATATCTTCTTGTGGCAAACAACTCAATTTGAGTGTTTAGAAGCCAATTACAACTTAAAAGAAATCATTTTACAGTTTGGGTCAAACAAACTATTATAATTGGGAAACATATGTCTAATTAGTCTAATTATCTATCTACCTTTGATCTCCAATCATTTCAATAGGTATGGTACATTAAGAATATTAATGATAGTGAAAATTAACTAAATGGGATGTTTTATGAACTTTCATAGGCTTTAAACAGAGTGTGGGATGTTTTGACTGGGGCGGCAAAAATGGCATGGGATTTTTTGTCCGGGGCGGCAAAAATGGCACGGGATGTTTTGTCCGGGGTGACAAAAACTGCATGGGATGTTTTGTCGGGGGTGGCAAATCGATGCAGGATGTTTGTCCAGGATGACAAAAAAATGGCATGGGATGTTTTGGCCCGGGAAGGTCTGTCTCGATATGACTGAAAAATTGTTGACTGGTACGCTAAGCAAACCACGAGGAAAACTGGGCGAACTTTTCACATTTCGTTTTATGTACTTTTCGGCAACTAGTATAACCGCTAAGATATGTTATTATCCAATCATTTTTCAGAGAAAAAATCGCTGCAAAAACATAAACAAAGTGGAAGTAGAAGTTGATTTTGTTGGATAGATTGGTTCCCCACGTTGATAAAGCTCCACTTCCGCTACGCATATGACGTTTGGTAACTAGTAATTGTTTACAAGTAGAGAATCCCACTCATCCGACTGCGCATGCTCCAGAAAGAGCATCTGTTTACATCCTGTGTCAATTTCGCACATCAAAATGAGAAATGAACATGTACTGAAAACTGAGAAGATTTGCCGCACTTTCTTTTCGATACAAAGCCTTTCAAATATTGCTGTTATTGGTAATTTCGATTTTAATAATTTTTTCAATGTGATTACATTTTGATGTAATCAGTCAACGATACTTGCCCAAATAGCGCAAGTGGTAGCGCTTTCGCTTAACGAGGTAAGGGTCCAATGATCGAAACCCACACACCTAATTTTTTTTCTTCCGCATATGATATTTTTTAGGTAGAGAACCTGCGCATGCTCCAGAAAGAGCGTCTGTTAACAAGCAAAGGTGTTGAAAAAGTTCATAAATAGGCCAGGTATTATATGAAGTCAGTGTGACCCAAATTCAATTAAATTTTTTACTATATAAAAGGCACAGAAAGTGGCTCATACTCACTTACTATCCAATGATGCAAACCATGTTTCAAGGTCACCAGTCTTGTGGTTCATGTAAAGAAGGTTTAAAGGATATTCACTACCTAAAAATAGTATGTGAGCATGATCAGGAAATACCACAATCACAAACAGCAGACAACCCCATGGCACTGCAAGGAAGAGACACACAACCATCAAGAGACACCAGGAAGACAAACTAATACATCCGTGGATCATCGTGGCTACAGCATGGGATAGAAACAGGGCTGTGGAAATACCATGCCCGACTTGTCCGACCTGGTCCCATTTCATTCAGGACAAGTTGAAAATTTCAATTTACTTGTCCTTGGACAAGTGCAAAACTTGTATAAAGTTAATAAAATTTTGTATTTCATATTTTGATTAATTATTATGAGTTCACATGTTTCATTGAAAACAGTGTGGATCCTGATCAGCTGGCTTCTTCAGAAGCCAGCTGATCTGGATCTACGCTGTTTTCAAGAGAGTTGATATCTGCATGGTTTCATACTGTTTTCAAAAGTGTAAATTGTTTAAGCACAGAAAGGTATAAGCTAATCTGTACTATCGGACAAGTAAAATTGGACAAGTACATTATGGCTATTTACTTGTCCCTGGACAAGTAGAAAATTTTACTATTTCCACACCCCTGGATAGAAATGTATAGAACTCCCGTAAAACAAAAATCTGCACCCTGCAGAGCGTGTCTGCATGGTCTGTGGAAAGAGCGCACAAGAGGTCCGAAGGATCGAATCCACAAAAACATCAGACATCAACGCCAAAGCATTGCTCGCCAAATATGGGGGCATTAATGTAGAGAGTGGCGTTAGGCTTAAATGAAATATATGTGTGGTTCCTGTTGCCTACCTACCCTATTTTTTTTAACCCTATATACCCTAAACAATAAAATGGTCTTTGGAGAAAAAAATGGGCACTTTTTCAATTTCTGTCAATATTTTCTTTGTTAAATGTTATAACAAAATTTAATAATTTCCCTACCTACCTACCCTAAATTTTCTTGGCATGAAACAGGAACCACACATATATTTCATTTAGGCCTTATGTGTAGAAACTGTTACTCGAAATTACAGAACCTCGATCAAAGATGTAGACTTTTTTATGAGGAGTGCCAACGAAATGCAAGGATAGTGATGCGTGCTAATACTAAAAGAATGATGCGCTCCTCTCCTCTCTCTGAAAATGTTGGACCCCCTCTGGATCCTTGAGAAAGTATAGTTTTCTCTGCAATAAAACCATTGCCCCCCCCCCCCCCCCTCTGTAAAATAAGCTGAGGACTAAAAAACGTCTCAGTCTGGACTCCCCCCCCCCCCCCCCTGTCAAAAATTCCTGGATCCGCGCATGATATTATACATGCTTTAAAGTCAAATTACGGGGGTCGCGCACATGCGTTCCTTTTTCGCCACGCTCCCTAACTGTGAATGATGACCATCCCGCCCCCTCCCCTAAAATATCCACAATTTTATCATAGATCCCATAAAATATTTATTCAATCTGAACCCCCTAAAATTATTGAAATTAAAAGATAGACCCCCTCCTTAAAAAAGGTCCGAGTCCACATAGGCTACGAAATGTCAGAGTAGCCCCCATCCGATCGGAAATCCCCGACACAGGCATGCACGGACCCAGGAAGTGTTGTTAGAGGGAGTCCAATTTATCTTTAACAACTTTTTTATGGTGAGAATCCAAATACCTTTCAAGGTGTATCACCATCGGCCAATTTCAATGGCGTTTCGCTAGCGGCCGAATTAATGGCCCAACATTGAATTCTGACTTGCCTTTGAGATTTTCAAGTGGATCCAGACGAGTATTGCTAAATAAATCCTATAGCTTTGTGATTTTGCTGGGCCCGGAGCCCCGGCCCCCTCTGGATCCGCGCATGGATAGTTTTCCTCGTAACCTGGCTTATTTAATGAACATGAGACAGAGGGGCCGCGGGTTCGAGCCTCACAGGCGTCACTGCGTTGTGTCCTTGAGCAAGACACATTAATCATAGCTTAGTACCGGTTCAACCCAGGAAGACCCATCCCTACATAACTGAAAGATTGTTGATGGGACGTAAGGATCAAATCAAACAAATCTCCTTCGCAATGCTGTGCTCCGGAAACATAAACTTCTTTTAACACCAAACACATTATTCAGAATACAGGCACAGAGGATTTTGTAATAATATAGTGGTGTTTAATAATGAGAGAATGGTCGACATTGTTGCGTTGGTACAAGGTCGCCCACATTTCCACCAACTACCATTGTGGGCCCAACGTATCTTTGCTATCTGTGTAGTGACCCCAAACACAAAATATGACGTCCGCTGATATTGTTCACGAATTCCAAGCATACTCGCACCTGGGTGAGAAAGGGGGGGGGGGGGGGGGTACTCTGATATTTTCAAACATACGTAGGCCCGGACCATTTTTGGGGTTAACTTTTTGGTGTTTTGTGATGACCCCAAAAGATATCCACAAAATCTTCATACCCCAAAAACTATACATTTTTCTGAAAACCCTCAAAGGTATTGAAATTCAAAATTTTGAACCCCAAAATGGTGCGAGCCCACGTATGAATGAAAATATTATAGAACCCCCCCCCCCCTCCACCCTCTCCTCGCAGATAGAAACAGGGGCCGGGGGCGTCCAGACTCAAATAACAGAAAAAACTCTGATAAGGGTGTTTTTTGTTGGTTTTTTTTTGCAACTATATTTTTTTACGGTTCAAAAGGGTCGAAACATTTATCGGGGGGGGGGGGTGCAACTTTTTATTATTATTTCTTTTTCTTTTTTTTTTTTTTTTTGGGGGGGGGGGGGGGGGTTGGGGGGTGCAAATCCTTATTTCTATAGAAACCTATATAACTTGTGATTTTTCGGGGGGAGGGGGGGGGGAGTCCGGACCACCTATCCCTCTCTGGATTAGGGCATGGGTAAGAAATAAGTAATTGCCAACTTCCCTGTCACGGATTGAGTTTTCTGAAAGTCTCAGAAGGTTTACCGGCCGGCGCAGTCGGTAACATGTCTGACTACTGTTTTTTTTTTTTTTTTTTTTTTCGGGGATGGGGGGGGGGGGCAAATGCTTATTTCAAACGAAACTTAAAGAACTTGTGATTATTATTTATTTTTATTTATTTATTTATTTTTTTTTTTTTTGGTGGGGGGGGGGGGGGTGTCCGGACCACCTATCCCCCTCTGGATCCGCACATCGGTTAGAAATAAGTAATTGCCCACTTCCCCGTCACGGAATGAGTTTTGTAGGTGCAAACTGAAAGTCTCATAAGTGTTTCCCCTGTGAACATTTGAAATTCCAGAAAATAGTTGTACCGGGCCGCGTTGCGTCTGACTAGATGCGGGGTAACTGTATTTTTGTTTATTTTCGGGTGGCGGGGGATGCTTATTTCCATAGAAACCCATAGAACATGTGATTTTTTAGGGGGATGGGGGATGCTTATTTCTATAGAAACCCATAGAACATGTGATTTTTTAGGGGGATGGGGGGGGGGGGGGGGTAGGGTCCGGACCACCTAACCCCCTCTGGATCCACGCATCCAGTGTTGGGTTGGGGATGCTTATTTCTATAGGAACCTATAGATCTTGTAATTTTTCAGTTGCCGTATTCCTGATAATAGAACAAAATAAACTTTATAAAAAAAATCCAATCCGCACGTACAATTGGGCCACTATCGGCCCGCCAACGAACAACCATCCGCAGGTGACGGTTCGTCGGCGGGCCGATAGTGGCTCGTGATGGGATGCTAGCTTGGAGCAGTTGTTTAAAAATCGCAAATGCACTTTTTATTCAATACCGCAGATGGACTCAAGACGCCACAGGTATTTTCCAATACTACGTATTTTTCCATTACTACGTCAGTGTATATGCCTATAAATAGACGCAATGGCGTTTAGTAGCTACCTGTCTTAATATGCTGACAAGCTATTAAAGGGAGAGAACCAGTCTATTTGTTGGAGAAAAATCTGCGTATTTCATCGAATAAAGATGAGATTAATTCTGCTGTTTGGTAAAAACAAACATTGTCTTTATTAGCTATACACATCGTTTAGCAATCATTGCGAACTTAAAGTAAAAATGGATGACAAACGCATGTCTTCCGGTTATAACCATTTTCACTGAAATTTCACTTCAGTTCCCCTGCCCTGGCCTCAAGGTTATGTAACTGTTTGATGCTGCAGCAGACTCAGCATGACATTTCAACTGCTCTTAGTAAAGACAGGTCTCGCTTTCAAGCTCTCAGATTCAGAAAGCGTGGTAGCTCAGTGGTTAGGCACTTGCCTCTGGTGCTAGAGATCCTAGGTTTGATTCCCGCTCGTGGTGAGAAAAATTTTGGTGTCCGAACACGCTTTCTCCAGTGTCATTTGCAGGGATGACGCTAGATAAGTGCATCGTCCTTCGGATCGGGACATTAACTGGATGTCCCCTGTGCAGGGAAAGTCACCCCCTGTGCAGGTTAAAGAACCCTACGGTAATTTCGATATGGTTACTTGTAGGCTTTCATCCTTCAACCCGGAGTGTACATTGTACACCTGCCGATAATGCTCGAAAGCGAGCGCCAGGCAGTATATAGAGAAAGAAAGAAAGTATTATCATGTTATATTAGAGGGAGCCCAATGGCTCAGTGGTAGAGTGCTTGACTGAGACAAGGGCCGCGGGTTTGAGCCTCACCGGCATCACTTAGTTGTGTCCTTGATCAGCAAGACACATGTATCCTAGCTTAGTACTGGTTTCACCCAGGAAGACCGGTCCCTACAAAACTGAGAGATTGTTGATGGGACGTAAAGAATCAAATTAAACAATAATCATGCTATTTACAGTGCTCCAGATGGTTCCGATCATTTCGGCCCATAACAAAATTGGCCCATGACAATTTCGGCCCATGTCAATACTGGCCCATAGCAATTTCGGCCCATAAATTTTTGTCAACCTGGGTTTCTGCAAATGGGATTATATATTATTGAAAATATTTAAAATTGATAAATAGAGCTATATTGAGAGAAACTGAAACTAGATTGGCTTTACAAACTAGTAAAGACTAGAAAACGCTTAGAGTGGTATCTTTCCCCGTATCTTTATTAGAAGAAATATTCATAAATCCACAGGTGTTTGTAGTTATTGTTCGCAAGAAACTGGGAAAAGCCTTCTAGGGCATCAATAACATGTTTTTGGACATAACTACAAACACCTGTGATAAATCACATATATTTTTCTAATAAAGATACGGGGAAAGTTATTAGAAGAAATATTCATAAATCACATATATTTTTTTCACCGGACCGCTAAGCACAGTCGGTAACGCGTCTGGCTACAGATGCGTGTCTGACTGCAGATCCAGGGGTTGCAAGTTCCATCCCGGTCCGGTCCCATACTTTCGTGGAGATTGATCATGAAATGATTTCTACGGTCATTCTCCTCCCTTCCGCTGATTTATTCAAGAAGGGTTGTTGTCAGTTACAAGCAAAAGTATGGGGGAACGGACAAAAGCCCACTGGGACAAAAGCCCATTAGGACAATAGCCCACTGGACAATATCCCACTGGACAAAAGCCCACTGTTTAATTTGACAGGGTGGACAAAAGCCCACTTCTTTGAAAAAAATGTTAACCCTGATCAGACTGCTTTTTCTTTGAAAAAAATAGGTTTAAGTCTTTAATAAAAATGTTAGCCCTGATCAGACTGCTTCTGCAGTGTGTTTTCACTGACATTATTATTTCTCCTGTATTTTGTGACAAACAACTTAATTGGGGTGTTAAAAGCCATTGATATTTGAAGAAAGTCAATTCACAGTTTGGGTCAAACAATCTATTATAAATGGGAAACCTATTATAATTGAGAAACATATGTCTAATTAATCTAAATGACCTTTGATCTGGTAGTAACAATTAGCATGCACTTTTATGAGAGGTGCCAAACAAAAAGAGATGTTTGAAACTTCAGATCTGAGAAGAAAAGAGATTCTTCTTCTTAGGCCTGTCTGTCCGTTTGTGCCCCAGGGGGGGAGGGGGGTGACACTCTGATTTTTTCATACATGCGTAGGCCCGGGCTACTTTTTTGGGTTTAAAATTTTGAATTTCAATACTTTTGGGGTTTTATTTTCAGAAAACTGAATATTTTTGGGGGTATGAAGATTTTGTGGATATTTTTTGGGTGTCGTCACATATTTGGACTATATTTAGAGGTAATTTCTATGCATTTAAGGGTCAAGGTACAGAATGGAGGATATTTTTGGGGTTGCTAAAATTTCAAATATTTATTTGGGGTGCTTGAAATTCCTGATATTTTTTTTGTGAACGGTAGATGGTGGGCCCGAGCCTAGGTATGTAGAAAAAATGAGAGTACCCCCCCTTGGGTTTGTCCATCAGTTCAAACCTACCCATGTTAAATGCATATAAGTGGGCTTTTGTCCTAGTGGGCTTTTGTCCCAGTGGGCTTTGTCCAGTGGGCGTTTGTCCTAGTGGGCTTTTGTCCTAGTGGGCTTTTGTACTACACTCGTGCACGAATTACTGGTTAACCGCTTGTTCAAGCCTGCCCAGGAAAAAAGTGTGGTTAGGTGAACTGACCGTCCTGCAATGACCATAGCTGTTGACTTGGGACGTAAAGCAACAAATTAAACAAACAAACAGACATATATTTTTCATTAGCAAAAACAACTTGTTTAGTGAGTTAAACTGAATAATTGGATTAAGAAAGAATCGCATGCGTTTCAGATGCAAGCAAGAAACACTCTGGCTAGAGCGCGCAAATGCGCAGGCTCGTCTGAGCCTTGCTGCTCGCTGCCTATGCGATGAACTCTTCTCTTACAATCAATTAAAACGAACCATTCTTATTATTATTATGTTTGTGTGGATAATTACAGGTAAGCCGATCTAATTATACCAACTATAGACAAAAATACTAATTATACATTATTATACCTGTGGGCCGAAATTGTATAGGCCGATTTGGTTATGGGCCGAAGTTGACATGGGCCGAAATTGTCATGGGCCAAAATGACTAGTGACCCTCCAGATAGCATCTGTACAGATGTTAGTGACGGGTCCATTTTCGCAAATAAGGATAGAGTTGAAAATTAGTATGTATCAATTACGGGTGTGTTTTTGCCTGTACAGTATGTTTTTACCAGTAACCCGTAGTTGTCATCCATTTCAAATCAGAAGAACTCATTTTTTCCCGCGAACTATTCCACAATGGAATAGTCTTCCTCCTTCCGTGGTCAATTCCCAGACTACTGAGGAGTTTAGGGCACTCCTCATTTAGTCACAGTATAGGGACATCGGATTCGCTGTTTTGGTTGATGGGTGATCAAACTGTACATGGAGACAGCAACAACGTGACCAGTTTTAAATACAAATATAAGCTTTCATAAAATTTTTGGCTTAGCCAAAATTAATACATGTACGAACTGAAAATAGCTGGTGCGGATCAAGTTTCATTTGGACCGATACCCATACTGATGGTAGTCAAAATTATCAGGAGCACTGTATTAAAAATGCCAACATTTATACTCATTCAGCTATTCTATTGTTAAGTCATCCGGGTATTTCAGGCTTTATCATAGTTTATCTAGTTTCACACTGCAAAGCTCCGCTGAGATACTCAGTAAAGCAAATGCCTGCCCCTTATTAAAAATCGTTCAAAATCATGTAAATTTAATCAGTAGTAAGTCCATAAATGTGCCCGATTATTTTAAAAAACACTTTCTTCATTGTTAGAAAATAATATTTGAATTTCAAATCAATGCTGAAAATTTCTACGCAAAATTTTTGAGTAGTTTTAAAGATACTGCATGTTATAAATTCACCAAAATACATAGGGATAGCAGAGAATTACCTGTGTATCCACCGAGTGCATAAAGCACCTCGATGATTCAGGTTGGGATGTGACGTACCAATGTTTAAGAGAATATCCCCTTTCCTTTCTTTTGTTTCATGGAATAAAGTGCAACATTCTCTTAAACAGTGATTCGTCATAGAGCTTTGAATATTTTCTACAATTTTCCAGCAACAATCTTCATTGCCTTGGTAAGGAAGACAACTCAAGTGCCAAGGCCTTCCACTGAGCATGGGTGTAAGTACTGGTCCTCGTTGGCCTACAACTTGTCACACATACATGATATGTCATAGAGCTTTAAATATTTTCTACAATTTTCCAGCAACAATCTTCATTGCCTTGGTAAGGGAGACAACTCAAGTGCCAAGGCCTTCCACTGAGCATGGGTGTAAGTATTGGTCCTCATTGGCCTACAACTTGACACACATTCATGAGAGAGTTGGAGATATGATGCACATGTACTGCGTAAATAACAACAATAGTGACCATGCTGGCTGTCAGGAGATGAGATGTGGCGGTAGACTACAACAGAAGCTTCCTGTAAGTGACAATTTTTAACCCTGAGTATTAATAGACTTCGCTTACTGTAAAGGCGGCAACTTTAATTTTCATATCTGGGCGTGGTTCAGCTATTTCATCTGCTAAGGAAGGGAAATTAGGTTCAATTTATAATTTGGTGAAGAATGAATAAGTTGTTTGGGCTGCGCAAACGTGTGTGCAGTTCATGAAAAGCCGAACCGTTTACATACTGAACTCAGATTTATTAACCCTTAAAGCGCATAATCACAAATGCATGGGGTTTTTGTCGTCCACTAAAATATTTGAAACCTCATAGACAAACATTGTGAACCCAGATCAGACTGCTCCTATAGGAGCAGTCTGATCTGGGTCCACAATGTTTGCCTTTATGCATAAATGCTAAATAGACATTTACAGATGCAGTTATTTTGCTGGTGTTTTAAGGACCGAATAATTTGTTTTGCATCTAACCTGAGGTAATGTCGGTAATGATGCAAGATGATACAGCTACTTTTGAATACAACCACGCCTCATTTTCAGCTTTTACCCATGTCTAAGGTTGACCAGTCCTTGTTATGCATGAGGTGCCACCTTACAATAACCAAGAAGTCAAGAATATACTAATGGATTCTTCCTACTGGTTTGATACAATAAACTTGGTATAGTTCATTGTACATATCTAGCAGTGACAGGCTCTTAATTAAAAAAATATTGTATTTTCTTGTCTGAAGATCGTTCTTACCTTAACAAACAGTGTAGACCCTGGTGATTTGTGATGAAATGCGGCATAATCACTTTATGTGGCATTTCATCTGGGTTTACACTGTTTGTAAAAGTACCTGTTTAGGGGTTTCCCATATACATGTACTATGGTTTAGAGCCATATTTGGGGTTCTGGACTGTCCATAGAAATAAACTGTGTTATTAGTGAATTGTGTCGTAAAGGGACAATTTTACAATGAAATTATAGGAAAATGGTTATTTTCTTGTATTCCTTTGTAAAATTTCACGGTAAGAAAAATTGGGAGCCACAACCAGGACTTTAGTTAAGAGTGTGTAACGAAAATTTCATTTTCTTATTTCTCAACCAAAATTTATATTGTGGGTACTCAAAAGAACCATCTCAATGAGACGGTTCTTTTGAACACCCAAAACATATGTTTAACTGATGGGTATGAAAATATTTACATTTTTACGCTGATTTTTTTGTTTATCTAAACCTATGCACAACGTATGCCTGTGTTTTATCAAGGTGTGCTATAAGGGGGCTGCCCTGTATGGTGATTTCATAATCCATTTGTAAGCACAATGTGCACTTAATTTTTTGACCACCTCATTATGAAAATGACTTCTAATTATGAAAAGGACAGAGTATTAAAAGAAAAAAATGTTTTTTAAAAACTATGTTTCGAAAGCAGATAGGGTATCTGACTGAAATGTAGGTCACTTGACTCTTTCTTTGCTCTTAAAAAACTGTTTGGACCAGATCAGGACCAACATAATATCGGTCTTAATATGTATCTAGACTGTTTGACACTCTGATGGTGATGCTGACAGAATTTTTTTTGAAAGATTTAATTTTGAGAAAAGTCAGCAGACAACAACAAAAGCATGAAAAATTAATCAGCATGCAAAGAGTAAACTACACAAACATAGCAGATTTACCTGTATTTGCTTATTTCTACTTTATTCTTAACTATTGAGCATACAGGACAAATGCACAGCCGTAAACTATTTTAAAATCATGGTATCATTTCTATTTTTAGACATTGAAAAAATTCAAGAAAAATTTAAGTACTTTTGAAAATATTATGGAAAATGGAGCATTAGATCATGATATCATTTTCTATTTTTAGACAACATTGAAAAAATTCAAGAAAAAAATTAAGTACTTTTGAAAATATTATGGAAAATGTAGCATTTGCTCTTTGAGCAAATGCTCCATTTTCCATAGTATTTTCAAATACATGATATTTCAAAGGCTTCAAAAGGCGTTATTATTGAATGATGGGTAAAAATCTTTCAATAAATTTTGGTGTAAATATCACATCTACCAATGATCTACATGTACCAAATGTTCTGATTCTCAACCACTGGTAAGATGTGAAAAACAATTGCCCTAGGAAGAGAATCAAACACCGGCGAATGTCATGCAATAGCCTATGGAGTCCTACATTTTCGGTATAAATACAGGTCAGAAAGTTCACAGGATTGCAAGGAAATGGGTCTAACCCCCGTGGCCGCCTGGGGTTGTGATTTAACTGGACAACAACAATCTTTCGTTTTGTTAAATTTGCGTTTCCCGTAATGAAGGTGTACCAAAATCTGACAGGTCAAAAAGATCTGCACCCTAAGTCCTAACCTTAAAAATTAATTACAAGAAGGTTCAAATTGATGTCCGGGAGTAACTCAAATAGTTTTAACCCTTAAAGAGTCAAGAAAAAAATGCATCTGAAAATGTCGTCTGCTGAAGTAGTCGGCTGCAAATTATTGCCAACCAATACTGACAAATTAAGTATAGAAGCAAACAGCGTGGACCCTGAACAATAGCAGCAGTCTGATCTGGAACCTCACTGTTTGCCATAGAGCTTCTTAAACATTTCAGCAGACGAGAAAAGCAGACGACTTTTGTTGCGATTGGCGGATTAAGGGTTAAGTGACCTCTGTTGGAGGTCCATTTGAATGTTTACAGGGTGTAATTGTACCCTTATGCAGCTGTATCATTTATACAGTCCTTTCAATTGCATATATTCATGCAAGATGTGGTCACGATGAATTTTCTTCTTTGGCTTCGTCTGAATTACTGTTACAATCCAGTATCCTCTGTCAGAGGTCATTTTGAATGTTTGCAGGGGTAATTTATCAGGGCATTTTCTGCCCTTCTCTAGGGGCCGAATTTTGGCCCCATTCCCAATAGAAAGTAGCCACCTTTTCCTCAATACCATGTCTGTTTTCCCCAATTAAGAAAAGTAATATTTTTTTTTTTTTTTTTTTTTTTTTTTTTACATTTTTTTTAGAGATCATTACTACTTATGAGAAACAATGACCCATATCAGAATGATACTTGTGCTTAAGTGGTATGTTTGGCATTATACAATCTATACAATTAGAAGATATATTTTGCCACCCTTGTTATGTTCTATGTCCTTAATTTCTCCCAATTTTGCTGTTAAGTCGATCATTTTTTCCCTATTTTGGCCAGGGGCCTTTTCCAAAATTGCTGAAAAAGGCCTGTTTATTGTTATGTAGCTGTATCATTTATGTAACCCGTTTCCATTGCAGATATTTATGCAAGATGTGGTCACGATGAATTTCTGCTTTGGCTTTCGTTTGAACCACTGTGATGATCCTGTATCGATGAGCTATTATTTCAATGTACCTGACCGGAATGTGGCACTGAATGGGAAGCTTACACATAATGACACTTATGAAATGCCAGGTATGTTTTAGTCCACAAATATATTTTTTTAGTCAGCAAATATATTTTTTAGTCCGCAAATATTTTTTTTAGTCCACAAATATATTTTTTAGTCCACAAATATATTTTTTAGTCCACTAATATATTTTTAGTCCATAAATATTTCAATATACAACACAAAGTAAAACAACTGGTCTTTTCACGACACCCTTTGAAAGTAGTGTCAACAGAAAGTATGGTGTCGAGTTCAGCACAGAAAATGAGCGTAAAACTGTATTTAGTTTCTAATCCATCTGACAGTTAAAACAGGTTTTGTGTGCTCAAAAGAGCTGTCTAATTGAGATGGCTCTTTCTAGGACCCTCAACATATATTTTGGTTGAGAAATTAGAAATTCTAATAATTTTCAATTTAATATGCACGGGCTGGTATGTGCATAGAGTTAGGCCTGGTAAATTACTGTACCGTATTTGCTCCAAATGAGCGGCAACATAAGATTTCCAACAATGTTGTATGTGCGACCAGCAAAGCCTCAGATCAGCCTGCACATAGGCACAGTCTTTGCTAGTCGCTTGAATATTCTATGAGTGTTAAGCTACTGACTGAACATCATTTGGAGTTTCTAAGCTTATAAGGAAGCTGCACAGCCTAGTCTGAGTCTACACTTGTCAAAATGCCACATTGTCGGAAATCACATGTCATGGCTCAAATATTCAAACTGATCCAGCAAGAAGTGTAAACACAGATAAGATCCTCTGTTCTTGCCCTCCATCTGTCAAGTTGATAACATTTCCTACATCTTTAGCTCACCTGTCACATCTTTTTTTATCGGTCTTCGTCCCTGGCCCACCGTTGTCCCGTTAACAATTGACTTAAAAGACATCTCCTGCTAAACTACTGGTTGGATTTTGACCAAACTTGGCAGAAATGATCTTTATATGACCCTCTTTAATAATTGTTCAAATGGTTCTGGTCAGTTGCATATCTAGGTCACACAGGCTAAAAAACATTTTCAAGATGAAAACATTTAAAATCTTCTTGTCTGAAACCACAAGGCCTAGAGCCTTGATATTTGGTATGTAGCATCACCTTGTGGACCTCTTCCAAAATTGTTCAAATTATGCCCCTGGGGCCAAAAATGGACCTGCTGAGGGGTCACCGGTTTACATAGGCTTATATAGGGAAAACATAAAAAAATCTTCTTGTCTGAAACACAAGGCCTGAAGCCTTAACATGTGGTATGAAGCATCATCTGGTGGGCCTATACCACATTCATTCAAATTATGCCCCTGGGGCCCAAAATGGGACTGCCCCGGGAGTCACAAGTTTTGTATGGACTTATATAGGGAAAATATGAAAAATCTTCTTGTCTGAAACCACATGGCCTAGATCCTTGATATTTGTAATGTAGCCTCACCTCGTGGAACTCTACCAAGTTTGTTCAAATTATGCCCCTGGGGCCAAAAATGGGCCTGTCCTGGTGGTCACATGTTTTGTATATAGTCTTACATCTATAGGGAAAATATGAAAAAAATCTTCTTGTCTGAAACCACAGGACCTAGAGTAATAATATTTGGTATGAAGCATCATCTAGTAGACCTCTAACAAGTTTGTTCAAATAATGCCCATAGGGCCTAAAATGGGACCGCCCCGAGGGGTCACATATTTTGTATAGACATATATAGGGTAAATATGAAAAGATCTTGTCTGAAACCACAAGGCCTTATGCCTTGATATTTGGTATGTAGCATCACCTAGTGGACCTCTACCAAGTTTGTTCAAATTATGCCCCTGGGGCCAAAATGGGTTCGCCCCTTGGGTCACATATTTTACATACATGTAGGCTTACATAAGGGAAAACATAAATTCTTCTTGTCTGAAACCAAAAGGACTAAAGCCTTGATCTTAAGTATGTAGCATCACCTAGTAGACCACTATCATCTTTGTTCAAATTATGCCCTTGGGGCACAAATTGGACCTGCCACAGGGTTCACATGCTTTACAAAGGCTCATATAGGGAAAGTATGATAAAATCTTCTTGTAAGAAATCAAAACCTTGATATTTGGTATCTAGCATCACCTAGTGGACCACTACCAAGTTTGTTCAAATAATGCCCTTGGGGCCAAAGTTGGCCTCCCCAGGGGTCACATAAGCTTATATGCCTGGTGCACATAGTACAGGTGAGCAATTTAGGGCCACTACAATCCTCTTGTTTTATAAACCAATGGGCAAACTGTCAAAAAATTGTATTGAACATCCATAGGATGGGGGAAACCATAGATTGTAGTTTTACGTTTTGGTCTACCATAGACCACTAACATGAACATGATTGCCATCATGCTCATATTCAATGAGATGGTTCTTTTGAGCACCCAAGACATGTTTTAGTGGCTTAATTGGTAGAGCATTAGACTGGGGATTGGGGGTAGCTTAGTTTTAGTCTTAATGCTGGGGAGTCACTGTGTTGTGTCTTTGAGAAAGACACTTTATCCACTGATAAGTACTAGTTCAAGCCAAGAAGACCCATCCCGACATGACGGAAAATTGTTGACTGGGATTTAAAGAATCAAAACAAGCAAACAAACAAACAAACAAACATACAACATATGTTTAAACTGACATATAAGAAAATTATCAAAATTTTGTGCATTTAATAAATTTATAAAAAAGTTCCCTTGTCAGGACCTATGGATCCCCATTGCACGAAAACCCCCAACATATATTTTGGCTGAGAAAATCACATACTCCTATCTGGAGGTCTTGGCTAATATGGCTCTTGTAGTGAGAAAACCTGTTATTTGGGACCTTGACCTGGAAAGGCTCAATTCAGCCTGCAAAACTACAATCATGACTAATTAGAATGTATATATGTTGCATGTAAGAAGTAACTTCCATAGTTCTAGATAAGCCACATTTTTTAGCTTAAACATTTAAATATTTTCTTATCCATCAGTTTAATCAATGTATTTAGGGCACTCAAAAGAACCGTCTCATTTAGAAGGTTCTTTTGCGTAAGCACACAATATGTTTTCATTGAAAAATAAGACAAAATTTTTCTATAACACACTCTATGTTGAAGGTCTGACTTTCCAGTAAGTGAATTAGGGGATAACTGTATTCAAATTTTCATTTAGGGAGGTATATTGTCGGATATACGGTCGGAAATTTAGTTTTACGGCAACGTGTAAGCGGAGCCGTAAAATGTGATTTCCGAACGTATATCCGACGCTATACCTCCACAAATGAAAATTTTGAATATGGTTATCCCCATTCTAATGCACTATTAACATTTTCCCTTCAAAAGACTGTGAAAATGTATTTTTTGTGCCTGCTGCCAGCTGCATAAAACAGCTTGCCAGCTGTATATATTCACTTATCAACCAATGAAAAGCGACGTTACGTAATGACGTCGGGTTTCCGACAGTATATCGCAGGATATACTGTCGCAAATTTATGACGTTATCCAATCAGACGTCACGTTGCATTTTTAAGTGCATTAGAATAGCCATTTAACTTTGCTGGCAGCATTGCATGGATGCATTCACTCATTGGCTGGTCTGCACCTTTGTTGTTTGCATGCAACAAAATCAGGGTTTTCATAAACATACCCTTATGATTTAAATAGAGGATCTTACATGAGTGCTCATGTTTTATTGAATTTATTAAACGAGTTGGGGAAAAGAGATAAAATGCGAGACTTGCCTGGCATTTTATCTCTCTTTCGCAACGAGTTTAATAAATTCAATAATACAGGAGCACAAATGTTAGATTCTATTTATCATATGACATTAAGATTACTTTGAAATCTCATTTTGGCGTTAAAACGTTATAATTACGTCATTATGTACGCAACGTTGTTATGGACGTAATAACGTTTCCCGTAAATCGATAAACCACTAGTGGTTTACAGATTTTATTGCATGGCGTTATTTCACTCCCAGACGCGACGTCATATGATAAAAGTGAAAACTCTACACCTGAATTGTTCACCATTTATATACAAAATGATGCAAGCCGGTCAAGCAAATGAAATTGTATCTGAATGTTTAAAGACACAGTTATGCATAACAGTAAAAGTTTAACGGATGTTGTCACAAGGAAACACATGAAAGCCATTTTAATGTGACATAGACAGGGGTCAAATTTTTCAGATTGTGAATTTGAACAGAAATCTCACACAGTTTAGGCCTTCAGAAATCCACTACCAACCAGATCCGACTGAACAAAATTATAGTCATAGACATGTGACAACCAGAAATGTGAAGGACTTATCACAATTGTGTTTTGATTTTTTAGAAAACCAATCTTAAAAAGCGTGTGTTTTTTTATCAAATTGACCGAGCTTGAAATTTTAACACTGAAATCTCCATAGGAAAATCAATGTGTTGTTGCATCTTAGTCTGAGGACATTGCTAGTTGAGAAATAGTAGGAATTAAGTGCTGATAAGTTTACCTGATTTGGCAAAAGAAAGTTATCGAAAATCGTGATAAATCGAAGATTACCAAACATTTACTATTCCCTATTTGTTTTTGTCAAAGGGAGACAATTTACAAATTTTTACAAATTTGATAAATTCAAAATTAATTTCTGAGCTTGTTTCAAGTGATAAGTGAGTTTTCTTGTGTTTTAATGCAACACAAGTATGACCAATTCTGATATTGAGCATAACAATCTTTTTTGTGCATACGCAATTGCAAAATTCAGTGAATAAAGCTTAAAACACAAAAAGGAACATAACATACTTGTTGTCCAATATCTTCTCACAAAATATAAAATATTGTAGTGTAGTGTTTTCACTTTTGTTCAGTATATTTTCATTTTATTATTTTGTTACAGGTGGTAATTTTAAAGGAGTTGATTCCACAGTGTTTCTCACTATAGAAATGACCAGGAAAGATCCAAAACATATAGAATTTGGCGTGAGTATATTCCACAAAATTGACTATAAAATTTTATTTATTTCCTGATCTTCATAACTCTTTCCCTGGAAGTGGTGACTTTTGTCATCTGCTGATAACTTTTGTAAACAGTTTGGACCCAGATCAGGCCTGACAAAATGTCAGGCCTGATCAGGGTCCATACTGTTTGACACGCTGATGGTATTCCTGAAACAATTTTTATACCCTTGGCAATTTGAGTATACTGTTTTTATGTTGTGCGTCCGTGTGTGCCTCCATGTGTGTGTAACGTTTTGTTTCCTTAATATCTTGAAGAGTCATTGCTGGAATTTCATCAAACTTTGCAAACATATTTATATATACAGAACAAAAACAATTAACAAAAAAGTAAAGGCTAGGGGCCAATTATATCAGAGTTATTTCCCTTTGTATTCTAAATGGCTTTTTATAGAGGGGTTTATGCTTATGCTATTAAATTCCATACATGGGCCGATTAACTCCTACCACAGCTTTGAATGAAGCAACTTGATACTTTGCCTGTACAATGTAGACACATTGAACATATGCATAAAGGAGTTTGTTTCAAAAAAACTAAGAGAATTTTTCCCTAATAGGGCTTTTGTATATGCATAGATAGTGCTTTCATAGGCCGATCAACTAGTGATGGGCCATCGGTTTGAAATCACAATCGAATATCGGTTTAGATTTGGAAAGACTAAACCAACTAGCTATAGATAGTACAATCGATTCCCTATATCTTTTATGCTTAGCTACATTCAGTATATGTTTTTGTTTGTAGCATTTTATTTGTTATTTCTTATGTTGATTAAAATCAAGTTTGTGTTTCTATGGTACATAAGGAATGAAAATACCATCTGAACACTTTAAACACATGTTGACTGCGAGACTACATCTATAATAAATAACCATGAGCATCTTGATCCTGATCTCAGTTAAACATATTGGACTAGAGTCTAGAACACAACTCAATGTTAACTTCATCTCCTTTCTATGCTTTGAAGCCCAGCCCATAATAACATGTCGTCAAAGCACTTTACACATACCCCTGCTGGATTTAAGTCATCCGCTGTGCTCTGTTTTGGGCTAACTTTTTGCCAATATATATCTTAAAAAGATATGTTTCTTGCTGAACGCTGAACGGGACAAACGGTCTACGCCGTACGTACAACATTTCCGATAAATGCACCACCATTACGAAAATAGCCACTGTCATTTAACTAAAAGCTCAGGGCTTTTTTATCTGAATTGAATGGTTTTACTTGCTAAACAGTTTGATAATACCCTGTCACCCAAGGGATGAACTCAAACGGGAAGAAAAATAACTTTTTTGTTTGTATTCTTTCTGTTTGACATCGGTACGAATCCTCTTTTAATACTTGGGTGCAATAACTGGAACAGCAGACATTTTATGGCGGTAACCACAGACGCTCCATTTGGAACTTTTGTAGATTATCGTGTTGCTTTACAGATCACGTTTGACTTGGGAAAACTGCTTTATAAACACAGAGAAAACTGTGTTTTCTCACCGCAAAATGAATTGGTTTATATGGAGATCGTAACAGGCAGATTTAAGCACAGCCTGTAGACTAAGGTCAGAAACCAATTACAATCGATTGCATTATTTTACAATTGCTTATCACAATCGAATGCCCAAACCAACTGTCTTTTGACTATAGTCGATCATAGGCCAATCACTATGATCAACTCCTACCACAGATTTTGATGGAGCAATTTGGCACTTTGACTATACAATGTAGAAATACATTGAACATATGCAAGAAGGAGTTTGGTTAAAAAATGATAAATTGTGACAAAATGACAGCTATGAGAATTTAGACAATTTCCCAACTGTGGCTTTTGTATAGAAGATAGTGCCTTCATGGGCCTATCAACTCCTACCACAGCTTTTGATGGGGCAATTTGATATTTTGCCTATACAATGTATACACATTAAAAAATGCATGAAGGAGTTTGATTGATTTTTTTTTTGACAAAATGACAGCTATGAGAACTTAGACAATTTTCCGCTATTTTCACTTTTGTATATGCTTAGATAGTGCCTTCATGGGCCAATCAACTCCTACCACAGCTTTTGATTCAGCAATTTAATACTTTGTCTTCACAATGTAGACACATTGAACATGTTTGAAGGCATATTGAGCATGAAGGAGTTAAGTTTAAAAAAATGACAAAATGACAGCAATGAGAACTAGACAATTTTTCCCTAATATGGCTTTTGACAAAATGACAGCTATGAGAACTAGATATTTTTTCCCTAATATGGCTTTTGTATATGCTTAGTTAGTGCCTTCATGGGCCAATCAACTCCTACCACAGCTTTTAACTTCGGACGTAAAGCAACAAAACAAACAATTAAACAAAATAGGGGTATGTGCCGGTTAAAACATGACTGTAAATAACAAGCAACATACCTTTTTATGCAATAATCAATGTTCTTGCCAAAAAAGCTGACCTTCAGCCAATTTCTCATGTTCTTGCTGTTTTCTAGTGAGTTCCATAATTAAAGATTGATCTATATTTAACCCTTTTTTCCCAGACTTTCACAAAAATAGTCATCTGCTCTGTCATCTGCTTATGAACTGTCCTGCCAGTCAAGAGTGACAGTGATGTCAAGTTTGTTTTCTATTGTTAAGTGAAATATCAACTTGTACACTCCACTTGAGCTCACATAAATCGATAAATCACTTGTGGATAGGATTAATACACAAGTGATCTATCGATTCTAAGTCCTTGATAACGTTGTAAACAAAACATTACATCACTGTCACTCTTGGCTGGGAGGACAGTACTATTGTAGACTGAATGGCAAACAATATAGACCGTTATCAGAGTGCTCCCGTAGGAGCAGTCCGATCGGGGTTCAAAATGTTTGCTTCCATTGTAAATTGTCTGTAGTGCTTTTGGATTTATGCAGCAGATGCAATGAGCTGACTACATTTTCAGGACAAGAAATTTTGGCTAAGATAAGGATTAACAAATATTTTTTTTATGTTCTTAATTAGAGTTGACTATTGTAGCCAAAAATGACTATTGCGATAGTATTGACATTGCAGGAAGTACCATAGCGATACTATTAGTATTGTGGACTACCATTGCAATACCATTGTGATACTTTTGTCTGAAACTTTTATGCTTGTTTAAGGAGAAAATTAAGAATATGGTAGGACTTTTCTGCATGTACGGGTATCAATTTTTGTATGGAATCAAGAGAAAAATTTCAGAATAATGTCAAAGTCCACTTATATTGCTGAAATGCATGGGAGGTAGCAACATATACATCCTATTGCCATTTAACTTTTTGTTTCTAACGAAACAATTTTAAAGTGAAAATCCCTATGTCTGAAAACTATTGAAACCATTGCGATAGTGAAAAGACTATTGCCGATACTATTGGCATTGCCACTTTCCTATCGATGCAGTAACATTGCCTTAGTTACTATTGCCATATCATATATCGATTGTGCCATGTATTGTTATATCCTCATTTTTAATGAATTTTTACAGATCTCTGCAGAAGTAAGAGCGGAATTCAAACAGATGGTTCCCCTTTTTGATCCCAGCTTGGTGGTATTTCCGCCCACCTTGATAGATGTCGTGCCCTGCCCTGCAAACAAGACCAGCCAGACAACTGTACCTTTTAATGCCCCTACAGCCTGTGGGCTGCCTGCTAATTACACACCTGTAACATCACCACCTACAACACCACCCCAGCCACATGGTAATGGATCAGGTAAGAGTTAGCCTAGAGTTATAAAACAAGGACTCTGTGCCTTTAAGTACCCCTACTGCCTGTGGACTACCTGCTAATTACACACCTGTAACATCGCCACCTACAACACCACCCCAACCTCATGGCAATGGATCAGGTAAGCGTTTTAACACTACATTCATGGCTAGACTTCTAAAACAAGGCCACTGGGTCTTTTAATGCCCCTACAGCCTGTGGACTGCCTGCTAATTATACCCCCCGCAAACTTTGTTTGTGGTGGGTATACTGTTTTCATGTTGTGCGTCCGTGCATGCTTCCGTCCGTCCATCCTTATACCCCCGCAAACTTTGTTTGTGGTGGGTATACTGTTTTCACGTTGTCCATCTGTCTGTCTGTGCATCCGTGCTTGCTTCTGTCTGTCCGTCCGTCCGTAACTTTTTGTTTCCTTAATAATTCTAAGAGTCATTGCTGGATTTTCACCAAACCTTGCAAACATGTTCATATATGAAAGACAAATACTTTAGACTACAAAGTAAGGGCTAGGGGCCAAATCTATTAGAGTTATTTCCCTTTGTAGTTCTAAATGGCTTTTAATATCGGGTTTTATGCTTGTGCTATTATAGGCCATACACGGGCCAATCAACTCCTACCACAGCTTTTGATGGAACAATTTGATACTTTTCCTATACAATGTAGACATATTGAACATATGTATGAAGGAGTTTGGTTCAGAAAAAATAATTTTTGACAAAATGACAGCTGTGAGAACTTAGACAATTTTTTCCTAATAAGGTGTTTGTATATGCATAGATGGTGCCTTTATGGGCCGATCAACTCCTACCACAGCATTTGATGGAGCAATTTGATACTTTGCCTATACAATGTAGACACATTGAACATATGCATGAAGGAGTTTGGTTCAAAAAAAATAATTTTTGACAAAATGACATCTGTGAGAACTTAGACAATTTTTCCCTAATAAGGTGATTGTATATGCATAGATGGTGCCTTTATGGGCCGATCAACTCCTACCACAGCATTTGATGGAGCAATTTGATACTTTGCCTATACAATGTAGACACACTGAACATATGCATGAAGGAGTTTGGTTCAGAACAAATAATTTTTGACAAAATGACAGCTGTGAGAACTTAGACAATTTTTTCCTAATAAGGTGTTTGTATATGCATAGATGGTGCCTTTATGGGCCGATCAACTCCTACCACAGCTTTTGATGGAGCAATTTGATACTTTGCCTATACAATGTAGACACATTAAACATATGCATGAAGGAGTCTGGTTGTAAAAAAAAAATTGACGAAATGACAGCTATGAGAACTTCCACAATTATTCCCTTACATGGCTTTTGTATATGCATTGATAGTACCTTTATGGGCCAATCAACTCCTACCACAGCTTATGATTAAGCAATTTGATACTTTGTTGATACAATGAAGACACATTGAACATATGCATGAAGGAGTTTGTAATATTTGTTTGCACAGATTCTACTGAAATCTTCTTTTCAAAACTAAGGTTTGCTGGTTTGAACTATAACTTGCCAAGTTTTTTCACTGACTCTTACTGTGCGGGGGGTATCTAATAAGCATTGCTTATTGACTTTTTTCATTACACCTGTAACATCACCACCTACATCGTCACCCCAACCTCATGGCAATGGATCAGGTATTCGTTTAACATTACATTCATGGCCAAGAGTTACAAAAAAAGGGCACTGTGAATGTAAGTACCCCTACTGCCTGTAGACTGCCTGCTAATTAAACACCTGTACAATCACCACCTGCGTCACCTCACCAACCTCATGGCAATGGGTCAGGTAAGAGTTTAACATTACATTCATGGCCTAGAGTTATAAAACTAGGGCCCGGTGTCTTTTAGTACCCCTACGGCCTGTGGACTGCCTGCTAATTACACACCTGTAACATCACAACCAACATCACCACCCCATCCTCATGGCAATGGGTCAGGTAAGAGTTTTAACATCACATTAATGGCATTGAGTTATAAAACTAGATCTGTGACTTTAATGCCCCTACTGCCTGTGGACTGCCTTCTAATTACACACCTGCAACATCACCACCTACATCACCACCCCAACCTCATGGCAATGGATCAGGTAAGAGTTTTAACATTACATTCATGGCCTAGAGTTATAAAAGTAAGTAAGGTTGCAAAGATCAGGAATCGATACAATCAAGTACCACACCTGACCCAGGATACCAATGGGAAAGTGACAAACTCACAGAAGACACCACAAACGAGAGCCAAGAGGTCAGCCCTTTCCCAGCAGGTGACCACGAAGCACATATAAACAGACGCGCACAAAACATAGCAAACACAAGACAGAACAAAAACATAAAAGATCCACAAAAGAAGTACCGCCTTGGAACGGTCAGTAAAATATTTTACTGGAGGGCTTAAACCGGTTTAACGGCGCCAACCTCACCCTTAATTCAGATGTGGATCAAGACACATAGATATTTGGTTTGCATGAAAGACCCCTAACTTATCAATGCATCATCTCCTAAAACATATAAATCAAGATATAACAAGGAGATAAAGCAAGGATAAGGACTCAACAGTAAATTAAACTGAATACCGGAGCAAAAGAAATCCAACAGGTAAACCCCGGTGGGCCCGACAAACAGCCAAAGCATCAGGCCCCTACCATCTCATCAATAGATAAGTCTTTAAGTCGGAACCATCATAGAGTCTGAAGTCCGACCCACCGGCGTGCAATTAAAGAGGAAAGCAAAGTTGCCAACTGTGATTGGGTTGACTACCAAGCATGCAGTCTGTTGCAATACATTAATGTTATAGCCAATCTTTTTATAATGGGAAATTATTTTAATGAACTGCGCTGAAAAATTATTAGAGCCAACAATCTTCTTCAACTTATACACCAAGTCACCATAGAAATCAGGTTCCGAAAGTCCTTGGCGCAAGAGAGATTTAAGTCCAACTTGGAATTTAGAAATCAAATCAAAGTATCGTCTATAAAATTTTGAAAATGTTTTGCGAAGTTTATGATACCGATAGCCCCGTTTAAGAAGTTTCTGAGTTAACAATTTATTGCGAGTGTTGAAGTCAGTAACATAGCTAGATGCTCTAGCAAAACGAATGAGTTGAGAGATATAGACTCCATAGGATGTAGAACGAGGAACATCACCATCTAAAAATGGGAAATTGACAATTTCAAAATCAAAGTCGTCACGTTTATAGAAACAATACCATTAGAAATTGACAAATGCAAGTCTAAAAATGCGGCTTCGGTATCAGAGGCATTGGCTTTATTAAGTTGGAGCTCTGAAGGGTATATTTGACTAACCATATTTTCAAAATAAACATTATTAATATTTAAAATATCGTCCAAATATCTGGAAGTAGTGTTAAACGCATCAATAACATCAGCCTGCTTATCATCAGAAAGAGCCATCATAAAGTCCCTTTCATAACAAAACAGGAATAAATCTGCAACCAGGGGAGCACAATTAGTGCCCATAGGAATCCCAACTACTTGTCTATAGAGCTTGGTGCCAAATCGAATAAAAATGTTGTCCAACAAAAAAGGTCAGCGCATCACATACATTTTGACACGACCATGCATGATATTTTTTAGGTTTTTCTGAAGTAAAAAATGCATTTCTGTCACTACATGCAAGGTAAGGAGAGCCTTCTCTCTGGAAGGTTCTTTCAATAAGATCAATAAGTTTATCTTTAATTAAATTATGAGGTAAAGTAGTGTAAAGAGTAGAAAAATCATAAGTAGACAAACTGGTCGCATTGAAATCTCTAGCTTTAAGTTTATCTAAAATTTCATCTGAATTTTTAATCGACCAAAATAGGTTTTTACCGGATCTCTCATATACTTTTTCACAATATTTGATAACATGTTTTTTAACAGCTGTAAGACACGAGGTTAACAATTTAGAAAGTTCTGTTGTCGTACAAGAACTAGAATTTGCAATAAATCTTGCTTTATAGGGTTTTTTATGGAGTTTAGGTAACCAGTACAACGTAGGAACTTTGTCTTGATTTTCTTTAGCTTTGACACCAAAATGTAGGGCTGTATGACAACCATGCCCATCAACAATTACCCTTTCACTTAAAAAAGGCTGCAGTTTATAGGCATTAGTGTCAACAAGCTCACGTTTAAGAGTATTAATATAATACAATCGTCATACAACTACAACATTGTTAGCAGCTTTATCTGCTGGAACCAAAACATAGTTCATATGAAAATCCTGGATACCTCGTTTAAGATGACGAAAAGAAGTTTTAGGTTTAGGGGGCAAAAGATGTGTATTACGAGAGTAAAATGAAATACGAGTATCAATAATTTTAAAAATGTTAATCTTCCATTCCTTCAAAGCATCAGGTTCAACATTTTCCCGTTTGCACCATCGATTACTGAAGTCATTTAAAGAAGCAGCGATCTCTCTACGACATTTAGAGAAATCAATATTAGAGGGAAATCTATATTTAGGACCTTTAGAAATGATATTGCGAACTCTAGCGTCAGGAATGACATTTAGATTACCTGTAATAACATGCCCTGCAGAGGGATATAAATAATTTGAATTTTTACAATCTCAGGAGGCAGGAGTATTGGAATCTATATCGAAATCATTTACAATTTTATTAAAGTTAAATATCGTAGACCTTATTGGTTTGTTATATTTATAACAAATGATAGGAGTTTCAGAATTATTAAAGTAATTTGGAATAGATGAAATCACTGAATTATCCTTGAAGATACTATGTAAATCAATAAACTCAATACCTTTGTTAATGAATGGAATTTTGATAAAATGTCGTTTATGGTTGACCTCAGAATCGATATAAGGACTAAGGCAATGTTGAACATAACACCTTGTAAGGAGTGCTGCTTTATATAATTTATTTGCTCTATCATAAAGTTTATTAGCCTCTAACTCTAAATTGCGTAAAACTGAGATAGGCAAGGAACTTAAAAATGAAAATAAGCCATGTCGACCATGATTAGTTAAAGCCAAAGAAAGATCCTTTAGAGAAGTATTTAAGCGTTTTTCAGTACAAATTTTGCGCTTAATATTGCCATTTTTACGTTTACCATGAGATCTACTTTTAAGTTTTTTACATTCCAAAACAGAAAAAACATCAAAATCTGGCATTTTAGAAATGTTGCCTTCATGGTATATATTATCATTAAAGCCTAAAGGAAAAGGTGATTGCAAAAATTTAATCCATTTAAGTTCAGTTTCATGTCTCTTAATATTTTTTAATCTAGTTGATGAATTAGGATCATATATAATTTTTTCAACAGGCTGAATTACAATTTTACTAGGTGAATGACCATTATTTTTGAAATGGCGATAAAGAAATGTGTCAAATTTTTTAGGCTTTTTCATTTTACGAAAGTGCTCACGAAACCTAGTCTTGAGGGATCGGCCAGTTTGTCCAACATATTGCATTCCACAGTTAGTTTCAGTTCAAGTTATAACATAAATCAGATCCGATGAAGTTCAGTCCAAATCATTATTATTAATTATGGAGAATTTTCTTCCATTTACAGAAGATGTGATGGTAGTTTTAGTACATAAATGTGCGCAACAGACACACCTCTTGGCATTGCACTTAGAAACATTAGGATACATTCCGCGTCTTTTGAATGCATTAAATGGTTTAGTATACTTCCTGATAATAGGTGACCCAAGAGGAGATAACCTAATGGTAGGAAGCATATCCCGAAAATTGTTAACTGAACTAGGAATATGAAAAGAGGACGCCGAATGTAAACTAATGGGAGATAAATGTAATTTTGTTATTTTCGTTCTCATCATTAAAAGTTGTTTGGGTAAGTACCATCCCAAGACAAGCAATCAACACACCGGTTATTAAAATGACAAGCCAGTATAATATGAGTCCTTAAAAGCAAAGGAAGGTATAACAAATGCAAGCGATAATCCAAATGGCTAATACAAGTCCACAGGTATATAGAAAGCAGAAGTTATACAACGGGGTATGAAAATCGGTCATCTAGTGATCTTAAATGCGGTACAAGACATAGAGGATATCCAGGGACAGGAATAATGGAAGGAGATTGTACACACAATCCTGAGGATTGGAAAAATAAGAGCATTAAATGAAAGTGCGGGGAGACTTTTTAGGGCCGCCACGCAGCACAGACAAAACAACTCTGATAATCAAAGTAAGTAAGGTTGCAAAGATCAGGAATCGATACAATCAAGTACCACACCTGACCCAGGATACCAATGGGAAAGTGACAAACTCACAGAAGACACCACAAACGAGAGCCAAGAGGTCAGCCCTTTCCCAGCAGGTGACCACGAAGCACATATAAACAGACGCGCACAAAACATAGCAAACACAAGACAGAACAAAAACATAAAAGATCCACAAAAGAAGTACCGCCTTGGAACGGTCAGTAAAATATTTTACTGGAGGGCTTAAACCGGTTTAACGGCGCCAACCTCACCCTTAATTCAGATGTGGATCAAGACACATAGATATTTGGTTTGCATGAAAGACCCCTAACTTATCAATGCATCATCTCCTAAAACATATAAATCAAGATATAACAAGGAGATAAAGCAAGGATAAGGACTCGACAGTAAATTAAACTGAATACAGGAGCAAAAGAAATCCAACAGGTAAACCCCGGTGGGCCCGACAAACAGCCAAAGCATCAGGCCCCTACCATCTCATCAATAGATAAGTCTTTAAGTCGGAACCATCATAGAGTCTGAAGTCCGACCCACCGGCGTGCAATTAAAGAGGAAAGCAAAGTTGCCAACTGTGATTGGGTTGACTACCAAGCATGCAGTCTGTTGCAATACATTAATGTTATAGCCAATCTTTTTATAATGGGAAATTATTTTAATGAACTGCGCTGAAAAATTATTAGAGCCAACAATCTTCTTCAACTTATACACCAAGTCACCATAGAAATCAGGTTCCGAAAGTCCTTGGCGCAAGAGAGATTTAAGTCCAACTTGGAATTTAGAAATCAAATCAAAGTATCGTCTATAAAATTTTGAAAATGTTTTGCGAAGTTTATGATACCGATAGCCCTGTTTAAGAAGTTTCTGAGTTAACAATTTATTGCGAGTGTTGAAGTCAGTAACATAGCTAGATGCTCTAGCAAAACGAATGAGTTGAGAGATATAGACTCCATAGGATGTAGAACGAGGAACATCACCATCTAAAAATGGGAAATTGACAATTTCAAAATCAAAGTCGTCACGTTTATCATAAATTTTGGTAGAAACAATACCATTAGAAATTGACAAATGCAAGTCTAAAAATGCGGCTTCGGTATCAGAGGCATTGGCTTTATTAAGTTGGAGCTCTGAAGGGTATATTTGACTAACCATATTTTCAAAATAAACATTATTAATATTTAAAATATCGTCCAAATATCTGGAAGTAGTGTTAAACGCATCAATAACATCAGCCTGCTTATCATCAGAAAGAGCCATCATAAAGTCCCTTTCATAACAAAACAGGAATAAATCTGCAACCAGGGGAGCACAATTAGTGCCCATAGGAATCCCAACTACTTGTCTATAGAGCTTGGTGCCAAATCGAATAAAAATGTTGTCCAACAAAAAGGTCAGCGCATCACATACATTTTGACACGACCATGCATGATATTTTTAGGTTTTTCTGAAGTAAAAAATGCATTTCTGTCACTACATGCAAGGTAAGGAGAGCCTTCTCTCTGGAAGGTTCTTTCAATAAGATCAATAAGTTTATCTTTAATTAAATTATGAGGTAAAGTAGTGTAAAGAGTAGAAAAATCATAAGTAGACAAACTGGTCGCATTGAAATCTCTAGCTTTAAGTTTATCTAAAATTTCATCTGAATTTTTAATCGACCAAAATAGGTTTTTACCGGATCTCTCATATACTTTTTCACAATATTTGATAACATGTTTTTTAACAGCTGTAAGACACGAGGTTAACAATTTAGAAAGTTCTGTTGTCGTACAAGAACTAGAATTTGCAATAAATCTTGCTTTATAGGGTTTTTTATGGAGTTTAGGTAACCAGTACAACGTAGGAACTTTGTCTTGATTTTCTTTAGCTTTGACACCAAAATGTAAGGCTGTATGACAACCATGCCCATCAACAATTACCCTTTCACTTAAAAAAGGCTGCAGTTTATAGGCATTAGTGTCAACAAGCTCACGTTTAAGAGTATTAATATAATACAATCGTCATACAACTACAACATTGTTAGCAGCTTTATCTGCTGGAACCAAAACATAGTTCATATGAAAATCCTGGATACCTCGTTTAAGATGACGAAAAGAAGATATAGGTTTATGGGGCAAAAGATGTGTATTACGAGAGTAAAATGAAATACGAGTATCAATAATTTTAAAAATGTTAATCTTCCATTCCTTCAAAGCATCAGGTTCAACATTTTCCCGTTTGCACCATCGATTACTGAAGTCATTTAAAGAAGCAGCGATCTCTCTACGACATTTAGAGAAATCAATATTAGAGGGAAATCTATATTTAGGACCTTTAGAAATGATATTGCGAACTCTAGCGTCAGGAATGACATTTAGATTACCTGTAATAACATGCCCTGCAGAGGGATATAAATAATTTGAATTTTTACAATCTCAGGAGGCAGGAGTATTGGAATCTATATCGAAATCATTTACAATTTTATTAAAGTTAAATATCGTAGACCTTATTGGTTTGTTATATTTATAACAAATGATAGGAGTTTCAGAATTATTAAAGTAATTTGGAATAGATGAAATCACTGAATTATCCTTGAAGATACTATGTAAATCAATAAACTCAATACCTTTGTTAATGAATGGAATTTTGATAAAATGTCGTTTATGGTTGACCTCAGAATCGATATAAGGACTAAGGCAATGTTGAACATAACACCTTGTAAGGAGTGCTGCTTTATATAATTTATTTGCTCTATCATAAAGTTTATTAGCCTCTAACTCTAAATTGCGTAAAACTGAGATAGGCAAGGAACTTAAAAATGAAAATAAGCCATGTCGACCATGATTAGTTAAAGCCAAAGAAAGATCCTTTAGAGAAGTATTTAAGCGTTTTTCAGTACAAATTTTGCGCTTAATATTGCCATTTTTACGTTTACCATGAGATCTACTTTTAAGTTTTTTACATTCCAAAACAGAAAAAACATCAAAATCTGGCATTTTAGAAATGTTGCCTTCATGGTATATATTATCATTAAAGCCTAAAGGAAAAGGTGATTGCAAAAATTTAATCCATTTAAGTTCAGTTTCATGTCTCTTAATATTTTTTAATCTAGTTGATGAATTAGGATCATATATAATTTTTTCAACAGGCTGAATTACAATTTTACTAGGTGAATGACCATTATTTTTGAAATGGCGATAAAGAAATGTGTCAAATTTTTTAGGCTTTTTCATTTTACGAAAGTGCTCACGAAACCTAGTCTTGAGGGATCGGCCAGTTTGTCCAACATATTGCATTCCACAGTTAGTTTCAGTTCAAGTTATAACATAAATCAGATCCGATGAAGTTCAGTCCAAATCATTATTATTAATTATGGAGAATTTTCTTCCATTTACAGAAGATGTAATGGTAGTTTTAGTACATAAATGTGCGCAACAGACACACCTCTTGGCATTGCACTTAGAAACATTAGGATACATTCCGCGTCTTTTGAATGCATTAAATGGTTTAGTATACTTCCTGATAATAGGTGACCCAAGAGGAGATAACCTAATGGTAGGAAGCATATCCCGAAAATTGTTAACTGAACTAGGAATACGAACAGAGGACGCCGAATGTAAACTAATGGGAGATAAATGTAATTTTGTTATTTTCGTTCTCATCATTAAAAGTTGTTTGGGTAAGTACCATCCCAAGACAAGCAATCAACACACCGGTTATTAAAATGACAAGCCAGTATAATATGAGTCCTTAAAAGCAAAGGAAGGTATAACAAATGCAAGCGATAATCCAAATGGCTAATACAAGTCCACAGGTATATAGAAAGCAGAAGTTATACAACGGGGTATGAAAATCGGTCATCTAGTGATCTTAAATGTGGTACAAGACATAGAGGATATCCAGGGACAGGAATAATGGAAGGAGATTGTACACACAATCCTGAGGATTGGAAAAATAAGAGCATTAAATGAAAGTGCGGGGAGACTTTTTAGGGCCGCCACGCAGCACAGACAAAACAACTCTGATAATCAAAGTAAGTAAGGTTGCAAAGATCAGGAATCAATACAATCAAGTACCACACCTGACCCAGGATACCAATGGGAAAGTGACAAACTCACAGAAGACACCACAAACGAGAGCCAAGAGGTCAGCCCTTTCCCAGCAGGTGACCACGAAGCACATATAAACAGACGCGCACAAAACATAGCAAACACAAGACAGAACAAAAACATAAAAGATCCACAAAAGAAGTACCGCCTTGGAACGGTCAGTAAAATATTTTACTGGAGGGCTTAAACCGGTTTAACGGCGTCAACCTCACCCTTAATTCAGATGTGGATCAAGACACATAGATATTTGGTTTGCATGAAAGACCCCTAACTTATCAATGCATCATCTCCTAAAACATATAAATCAAGATATAACACGGAGATAAAGCAAGGATAAGGACTCAACAGTAAATTAAACTGAATACCGGAGCAAAAGAAATCCAACAGGTAAACCCCGGTGGGCCCGACATAAACTATTAATGCCCCTACAGCCTGTGGACTGCCTGCTAATTACACACCTGTAACATCACCACCTACATCACCTCCCCAACCTCATGGCAATGGATCAGGTTAGAGTTTTAACATTACATTCATGGCCTAGATTTACAAAACTAGGCCACTGTTCATTTTAGTACCCCTACGGCCTGTGGACTGCCTGCTAATTATACACCTGTAACATCACTACCAACAACACCAGCACCCAACCTCATGGCAATGGATCAGGTGAGAGTTTTAACATTACATTCATGGCCTAGAGTTATAAAATTAGGTTTCTGTGCCTTTTAATGCCCCTACTGCCTGTGGACTGCCTGCTAATTACACACCTGTAACATCACCACCTACATCACCGCCCCAACCATATGGCAATGGATCTGGTGAGAGTTTAAACATTGCATGCATATTAGTACCCCTACTGCCTGAGGACTACCTGCTAATTACACACCTGCAACATTGCACCTACATAAACCACTACCGCATGGCAATGGATCAGGTGAGAGTTTTAACATTACATTCATGGCCTAGAGTTATAAAAAGAGGCCTAAACAAGGCCACTGTGTCTTTTAATGCCCCTACAGCCTGTAGACTGCCTGCTAATTACACACCTGTAACATCACCACCTACTTCACCACCCCAGCCTCAAGGCAATGGATCAGGTGAGAGTTTTAATATTACATTCATGGCGACAAGTTACCAAGCAAGGGCACTGTGCCTTTAAGTACCCCTACTGCCTGAGGACTACTTGCTAATGACACACCTGTAACATCACCACCTACATCACCACACCAACCTCATGGCAATGGATCATGTAAGAGTTTTAACATTACATTCATGGCCTAGAGTTACAAAACAAGGCCTAGAGTTATAAGACATGGCCTAGAGTTATAAAGCAAGGACACTGTGCTTTTTAATGCCCCTACTGCCTGTGGACTACCTGCTTATTACACACCTGTCACATCACCACCTGCATCACCACCCTAACCTCATGGCAATAGTTTTAACATTATATTTATGGCCTAGAGTTACCAAACAATGGCACTGAGCATGTAAGTAGTCCTTCTGCCTAATTACACACCTGTAAATATCTCTGACTACATCACCACCCCAACCTCATGGAAATGGATCAGGTAAATGTTATACCATTACATTCTTGGCCTAGAGATACATAACAAGGGCATTGTGCCTTTCAGTACCCCTACTGCCCATGGACTGCCTGCTCATTACACACCTGTAACATTGCCACCTACATCACCACCCCAACTTCATGGCAATGGATCAGGTAAGAGTTTCAACATTACATTCATAGCATAGATTTACAAAACTAGGGCACTGTGCCTTTTAATGCCCCTACAGCCTGTTGACTGCCTGCTAATTACACACCTGTAACATCTTAACCTACTTCACCACCCCAACCTCATGGCAATGGATCAGGTAAGAGTTTTAACTTTCTTTATTAAACTAGACCACGGTGCCTTTTATTGGCCCTACAGCCTGTGGACTGCCTGCTAATTACACACCTGTTACATCACCACCCCATCCTCATGGCAAGGGATCAGGTGAGAGTTACAACATTACTTTCATTGCCTAGAGTTATTAAACTAGGCCACCATGCTTTTTAATGACCCTACGGCCTGTGGACTGCCTTCTAATTACACGCCTGTAACATCGCCACCTACATCATCACACCATCCTCATGGCAATGGGTCAGGTAAGAGTTTTAACATTACATTCATGGCCTAGAGTTATAAAACAATCCACTGTCACTGTGCCCTTAAATGCCCCTATGGCCTGTGCCTGTTAATTAAACACCTGTAACATCGCCACCTACATCACCACCCCAAACTCGTGGCAATAGATCAGGGAAGAGTTTTAACATTACATTCATTGCCTAGAGTTATAAAACAAGGCCTAGAGTTAACTCATAAAACTAGGCCAGTGTGTCTTTTAGTGCCCCTACGGCCTGTGGACTGCCTGTTAATTGCACACCTGTAACATCACCACCTACATCACCACCACAACCTCATGTCAATGGATCAGGTAAGGGTTTTAACATTACATTCATGGCCTAGAATTACCAAGCAAGGGTATTGTGCATTTTAGTACCCCTACTGCCTGTGGACTGAATGCTAATTACACACCTGTAACATCACTACCTACATCACCACCCTATCCTCATGGCAATGGATCAGGTAAGAGTTTAAACATCACATTCATGGCCTAGAGTTATAAGACTAGGCCACTATGCCTTTTAATACCCCTACGGCCTGTGGACTGCCTGCTAATTACACACCTGTAACATCGCCACCTATAACACCACCCCAACCTCATGGCAATGGATCAGGTGAGAGTTTTAACTGTAATACTGGGCCTAGAGCTACCAAGCAAGGGCACTGAGCCTTTTAATGCCCATACGGCCTGTGGACTGCCTGCTAATAACACACCTGTACGATCTCCACCTACATCACCACCCCAACCTCATGGCATTGGATCAGGTAAAATCAGGTAAAGGCTTTTACCTAAATTCAGGGTCTGTGCCTTATATCGCCTCACCAGGGGATCAGGTAAAACTCCTGAAGTTATGAAACTTTTTTGTGCTTAACTCTTTTTAATTTTTACCACCAAAAATTTGTCCTCACTCCCAAAAATAATGTCATTTTATTTTTATGCAGCCATTGTAATAGGTAGACAGTGTCTACCTATTACAATGGCTGCATATGCATAAAATGCACCTCAAAACAATTGTACCATGAAAGCAAGCCCTATGCACCCTGATCAGACTGTTCCAAAGTGAGCAGTCTGATCTGGGTCCACAATGTTTGCAAAGAAAGCTATGAAAGTAAATTAGCAGATGATTGAGCAGACAGCACTCATTATGAAAGGTGGAAAAACTCATTTTCTCTTTCAGCAACTTACCTCCAATCCTGTGAGCTAAGTATTGACGGTCAGTGCGGGGATAACGAAATGTGCGCAAGTGTCAGCGACTCTGGTTTGGCGAGAAATGGAGTGTGCAAGTGCCAGCCTCCGACATTGTTTGTCTTTTACAACCCTCTTACTAGGAAATGTGAGAAAATGTCCGTCACTAGCTTGCCAGTTACTGCAGGTAAAGCAATTAACACAAAAAGCTCCATCTATAATTTTCAGCAGACGACTATATCAAATTTTTCTGCTTTTTCAAAAATAACAAATAAGGTATGATATTCCGTGAGAATCATCTGGCAGATGATTCTGAAGCAATATTATACTTAATTTTTTCAAAAATTAGGCAAAATGTTGAAAAATTGTAGTCTGCTGCAGTCATGATTGGCGCTTTAAGGGTTAAAAAGGTGATTTCCATGGGTAAGTTTCAGGATTATTGCTAAATTCAGGACTATAAGGCCGATTTTCCAAAATAAGTCACTCAAAATACCTAACTGGGAAGATTAATTATTATAGTTCTCTGATTTATTTTCAGAATATTTAAAGGCAGTAGACATTTCAAACTTGAATTGATAATGATATGTAGACATATATATGCATGTTTTTTTAGAATTTTATTTTGGAAAGTTAAGGAATTTAAAACTTGGAACTTTCACCCATTTCGATATTTACTAGTGGGATAAAAATATCATAAATAATTGTTTTGTTTTCTAAATATTTGGTATAAATCAGGGTTCCCACAAGCTCTGGAAATCTTGGAATACCTAGAAAATCACTAAAAATATTCCATGCATGGAAAAATCAGGGAATTTAATCATGGAAAAATCATGGAATTTGTGCTTTCAAGTTTTAATTGTTTCAAAATGTATGCATGGTCTGTCTACAAGCATGCTGTTGTTGCTGCATTCTGCATTTATGCTCAGAGCGGTGAAGATGCTGCTAAAAGAGGAGGTTGGAGGCAGTGCATTAAATAGTCATGGAAATTACATTGCTGATCATGGAAAATCATGGAAATATCATGGAATTGTGTTTTTGAATTTCTGTGGGAAACCTGAAAAAGTCTAAATGCTCTCTTAAATACTTCTAAAACTTTGATAAGCATCACTATGAAGATTTCCATAGGGCTCAATGCACCGAGCCTACCCCTTTGGTACTTAATAGCCTTTGACTGTTTTTTTTTCTTAGATTTACTAAAATTGTAATTGAATATGCAGTTTGCTTAAGCTTTTTATGCAAATTATTCACTGGACGGTCCCATGGATGCCCAATGGATGTAAATTGGTTACTTTTTCATTATCGAAATTCAACCCAAATATTCAGGTTTATTTCTCCCTTATTTAAAATAAAATCAGAAAACATGAAATGTGTCTGAAACATTTTCAACCTTTCGATATTTGTTAGTAACTACAGTGGTAATGATTTTGACTCAATAATTAACATTTGAAAAACACGTACAATATTTTGAATTTTACGACCAATGGGCATTGATTTGCACAAAAGCTAGCTGTAGTCCACTGCATTTTTAACTACCCTGCATTTTTAATTACCACTATAACTTTCGTTGAATTTGAAAAAAAAAATGTCTAAAGTCATGCAGTGCCAAAGGGGTAGGCTCAGTTCATTGAGTCCTATGAAAATCTTTATAGTGATGCTTATCAAAGTTTGGGTAGTTTATTTCAATGCTTCACCATCATATGAGCCTTGTCGCGAGAAAACCTGTCTTCGGGGTTTCCATAAACAATGAGACACTAACCAGTCTGCTCAGCCACAGAGACTAGCTAGAAAATTGAAATTTCGCTGGTAGCAAGTTTAAATATGATGCTTTTCAAAAAGGGAATAACAAAGGCGCTGATCAGTCTGTGTGGATGCGCAGGCTGGTCTGCACCTTTGCTGTTCCCCAACCCCCAAAGACAGGTTTTCTCGCGGTCAGGCCCATATTATCAGGGTGGAGAAGCAGTTTTACACTTTAGTATGAAATCTTGTAGCTAGTTTTCTTCTGCTAACCCTTGAAATGTGTAATAATGTACATGCCCGGATCCAGAGGGGGGGGACAGGGGGGTCCAAACCCCCCTGGAAAATTACAAAAATATAGGATAGGGTTCCTTAGCAATGGTCAGTATCCCCTTAAAAATCACAAAGCGACCAAGCCAGCATTCAATTTAGGGCAATCATCTGCACCCCAGTGAAACGCCAATTAAATGGCGTTAGCTGGTGGCCAATGATGGCCCGCTAATAGTGGTATTTTGATTCTCCCCTCATCAAATTAAAAAAAAATAACGTCAAAGTTGGACCCCTCTGACAAAACTTTTTGGATTGGTGCATGATGTATTCATTTACTGAATTTGAAATTTTTTGTGAGAATTTGATTTTTGTGAATACTGTTGAAAGACGTATTTGTGAAATTAAAAATTCACAACTACGGCATGATTTACCTACACCAGTATAAGACAGAGTCATTTCACCATTTGCCAGGATTTATCTTTACGATACTTCCCATTGGCAAAGTTTTGTGAAAATTAAACCCTTGAAAAAATTACCGAATTTACAGTATTAGGGGATTCTCATAATAATCATTTTAAAAAGCGATTGTGAATCTTACCTCCCTGCTTTGAAAGGAGTCCTGCTCAAAGATACAACATTGTCTTGACGGTCACTGGATTAGATCTAAACCTTTGACCGGTGGTTCACAAGTCTGGAACTCTACCATCTGTGCTACAGAGCTCCCACTGTTTTGGTGGCTGTCCATGTGTTTCATGTATATTTCACCAATGGAGCTATGGGAGACATGATTTGTCACATTGATAAAACTTAACTTACAATAATAGTTAGATTTATAGGAAGAAAGGGAGCTTTGAGAGATCTGAGGCGTTAAAATTAGTAGATAAGAGATACTTCAAATTGTTATCGCCCCACTTTGAAAAAGGGGGGCTATACTGGATTTGGGTCACCTGTCATGTCGCCATCCGTCCCTCATAATTTCATTTCCACTCAATATCTTGAGAACAAATTGATAGAATTAAACATATTTTGTGTATATATTGGTATTGATAAGATCTAGGTTGGGATTGTTACACATTATTTTTCACGCATTTGTCGTAGAGTTATGGCCCTTGATTGATGTCAGAATTTCATTTCCGCTCAATATCTTAAGAACGAAATGACAGAATTTCACCAGATTATATAATGCTTTCTTATTTTATACTTAGCAGTGAAATCAATGCATATAAAAAACAAATAAAAGTGATATCAATCACTAGTGAAATGATATGATATCAATCACTAGTGATTGATATCAGCCTATATTTTCACTGTAGCGTTTTTTTGGATCACCTTTGACTTTTCCATTCACTTAATGTAGCTCACTTCGAAAGTTCAAACGCCTATAACTTTCTTATTTGTGAACAAAAACATCAAGTGTGGGTAGGCATTTTCTTAGTTAGAAAGTGAGGAACATTTTGGTACCAAAATCATTCAGATTTGCTGAAATTTTTCGATTTTGCATTTTCAACACCTCCCGCTTCAGTGACTGAGGCAATGAATGTAACCTATGCTACGCAACGTCATCAATAAATTATGACGTCGCTTATGAAGTCACTTGTTTCGCACTTTGACGCGAAATAAATTTCTTTTTATCTATAAGTCCTGATGACTATAGATCATGTAGATTGGTCCAGGTATTCTGTCACAAATACTCCTTTGCTTCTTTTACATTATTGTATTTCAATATGAAGCATGGTTAACAAATTGAGTAATTGTAAATTAACTAAAAAGTATAAAATAAAAAGAAAATTTACTTTTTTTTAGTAAATACCAAATAAATTTCATCTCGTGAGTTGAAAACATCGAAATTTTCATTCGTGCTGCGCACTCATGAAAATTCTGATGTTTTCAACACACTCGATAAAATATATTTGGTATTCACCTCAAAAAAGTAAATATCCTCTATATATTGACAAGATCTAATTTGGGATTGTTACACATCGTTTTTTGCACATTTGTACCAGAGTTATGGCCCTTGATTTACGCCCAAATTTTGTTTCTGCTCAATATCTTGAGAACAAATAGACAGATTTCACCCAAATTTTATATATGCATTCATATTGAAAAGATCTAGCTTTGTATTGTTATTTTCGCACATTTGTACCAGAGCTATGGCCCTTGATTTACGCCAAAATTTTGTTTCGGCTCAATATCTTGATTGCCAAATTGACAGAATTTCGCCAAATTTTATATATGCTTTCATATTGACTAGATCTAGCTTGGGGTTTTTTTGCATAATTTTTCACTCATTTGTGCCAGAGTTATGGCCCTTGATTTACATCAAAATTTCATTTCCGCTCAATATCTTGGTAATGAAAAGACAGAATTTCATTAAATTCTATATATGCATTCATATTGACAAGATCTAATTTGGAATTGTTACACATCATTTTTCACATGTTTGTACCTGAGTTATGGCCCATGATTTACCCCAGAATTTCGTTTCTGCTCAATATCTTGAGAACAAATTGACAGAATTTCACCAAATTTTATATATGGATTGATATTGTCAACCTCTCGGTTGGGATTGTTTGCTGTCTTTTTTGCTTATTTATAAAAGAATGGCAGTTGATTTATGTCAGTATTTGGTAGAGGTGGGAGGTATACCAGTTTACTGTGGTATCAATTTTCTTGGTATAATACCGTGGTACCATCAGCAAAACTGTGACCAAAATTATCATGTGGGAAGCACACACAGGGCTTTATCAGATTGGAATCAGACCATATTTGAAACAGAAAGAATATGGAGTACACACTGGCACTTGAGTCCCAAACCTCAATTAATGATTTGGAAGCACCATGGGCATATCAACGAAGCTCAAAATGCATGAAAACATCGAAAAAATAATTTTATAAAGACAGTGTTCGTTTCTATAAGTATAAATAGAGACTCTATTTATACTTATAGAAACGAACACTGTCTTTATAAAATTGATTTTTTCGATGTTTTCATGCATTTTGAGCTTCGTTGATATGCCGATGGTGCTTCCAACTTATTAATTGAGGTTTGGGACTCAAGTGCCTGAAAACATCGAAAAAATCAATTTTATAAAGACAGTGTTCGTTACTATAAGTATAAATAGAGACTCTATTTATACTTATAGAAACGAACACTGTCTTTATAAAATTGATTTTTTCGATGTTTTCATGCATTTTGAGCTTTGTTGATATGCCGATGGTGCTTCCAACTTATTAATTGAGGTTTGGGACTCAAGTGCCAGTGGGAGTACATGCTTATTAAAATATGAAATTACATAGAAACAAGAATGATATAATAATTAAGGAAACTGTTTCATAAAAATTAGAAAATATATGCAGCAGACAACTTAAGCAGACAGGTTCATCTTTTTTGCTGACACTTTAAGTACTACTGATGGTATATGGGGCTGTTTATTTCTTTCATTCTGAAGTTTGTTGTTATGCACTTTAAGATGGACAACAACACCACACTAGGAAAGATATGTGAAGAAGCATAATCATTATAATAAGAATTTGCATTTCATAGTAGACTGTTTGTTGAAGCAAAAATCATGGTCTGAACTGCTCCTGAATACAAGAAAGTGCATCTAGCTTTCAAAAATTTTCATTGGAAGCTTGCCTCCGGACCCACAAGCAGACTCATTGGTTTGCTGATTTGCTTTCCTCACATGACTCATGCGTTTACATGCAATTGTAGTATACCATGGTATATCTGAATACCGTGGTATACAGTGGAACATATATATCCATCTAGGTTGGGATTGCTACTTGTTATTTTTTGCCTTATTTGTAACAGAGTTATGGCCCTTGATTGATGTCAGAATTTTGCTCCTACTCAATGTATTTAGATTTTCCTGCTCAATATCTTTAGAACTTGGCCTTTATACTGCATGAAAAGTGCTGCAGTGGGGCTATAGTCAGATTCTCAGACAGTTCTATTTTTTCTTACTTTTGAACCAAAACATATGTTGTGGGTACTCAAAAGTACTGTCTTATTGAGACAGTTCTTTTGAGCACCCAGAACAAACCTTTAAACTGACAGATGAGAAAATAATCTCAATTTTGTACTAAAATGATTTGCTGTAATTTTGAGCCCTGATTTAATTTCAGCTTCCCCCACAACAGGACAGCCATCAGTGACAGAAGCGAGTACCAGCCAAAAACAAGGTCTCAGTGGTAAGAGATATATTTTAACAATATTACAGCTCCAAATCATTTTACTACTGTTTTCAGACAATCAACCATCTTACCTCTGTGCTAAGCCAACAAAAGCAAATTTTAATAATAAAAGAACAAATATGAGCCCTGATCATTTGTTAATAAAAGGTTGGTGAAGCAACTTGGTTGGGTTGAGAAAAAGCTTTACTATTATTTTATCAAAAGAAATCCCTGTACTATTTTAAATCAAGCATAGACTCCTTGAATGCGGAAAATTATGACAAAAATATAAGTAATGATTAATTAATTTTATGGATTTAATTGATGTGTATAAAAGTTTTTTTATATGCTAAATTTTAAAATTTAGTTCTCCACAGCATGTTCATTCCACATCTCTTTAGCTGTTGGTCCAATTTTGAAAATAACCTACACATACGCTCACCACATAGAGATAATGTTTAGAGTGAAGTTTTAAGACAGTTGCCCTGGTTCAAGGGTTCATATATTCTCTTAAATATATTTCAGCCCCTTAACTCCCCCCCCCCCCCCCCCCATTGGTGACTGTGGGCTGTCCCTTCTTAGTCGGTGATTCTTTGGTTGTATATATATTTGTTGTTCCATACAATCAGAACTGCCTCGGCCAATTTCTTAGAAGCAGACCTGGGATGTACATCAAGGGTCTACTTTGATAAGGTGATGCTAAAACGCTTGAAACCATGCAGACATAATAACAGGTATGATTGCAGCAAATCAAACAGTTACAACATTCCAAAATTTGCTATATGAATGAAGTTAAGTTTTTTGATACAATATCGCTATAATATTTTATTGTAAAAACATAAACTTCATTTATTCTATTCATTAAATGTTTCGTGTATTCAGAATAATTGATTAAATAGGGCTGAACCCACATGCTACAGTACTAATTTTCCTTAAGCCAGTTCCGGATAATAAAATGCAGCTTTGTCATACTTAGTACTACGCCTTACATACATCCGAGGCTGACTCTCGAATTGGGCTGAGATTTTCCGATTGGTTCCCATAGTGTGTAGGGGTTCTGTGTTTAAGTCTTTTTTGTGTTATTTTATAGCTTTTTGATTTTTAAATGCCACATTGTCATTTCAATCCACAACACATAGGCAAATAATATCATTGGCAAATATAGTCATTCTGTAATGCAGTGTTTTTCTCTGTAATATGCAAACAAATCAGGGGATATTTTAAGTAATTTTGACAGCAAGTAAGCTCCATGATTTGAACAGTGATTTGATTGTTAAACAATGGTTTCAAACAGCTAAAGTGCATAATAATATAATACTGACCCACTCTTCTAATGCAAAATGGAACTGAACCTTAAATATATCATAAATTATTTCCTCCATTGTAACCCAATTCTATCAAAAGTCAGAACACTCATTTGTAAATCTGAAAGCAGTATTTTTTCAGTCAATCACTAATTTTCAAATTATTACATAATTGAGTCAATGTCTGTCATACCCATTTCGACAAGACCTTGGTTTCTAATTAAAATTATACTCATTTAACCGGCGGCGTAGCACAGTCGGTAACGTGTCTCACTGTCTGGTTACAGATGTGAGTCTGATTGCAGATCCAGGGTCACGAGTTTGATCCCGGCCCGAGCCTATACTTTCGTGGAGATTGATCATGAAATAATTTCTACCGTCATTCTTCTCCCTTCTGCTGAATCATTCAAGAAGGTTTGTTGTCAGTTTCAAGCGAAGTTATGTGCATGAAGTACTGGTTAAACATTTGTTCAGGCATGCCCAGCAAAAAAAGGTGTGGTTGGGTGAACTGACTGTCCCGCCATGACCTTAGCTATTGACTTGGGACGTAAAGCAACAAAACAAACAAAACAAAATTTAACATTTTGCATTAGAAGTGTGGGCCAGTACATATGGAAGAATATAGTTAATTATATATTCATGTAATTTCAGTTGTTGTTGTCATAGCAATAATTGGTGTTGTTGCAGGGCTTCTTTCGATAGTGGTCATAACACATATTAGATTGTTACATACGTCAGAAAATGGAAAACAGCTGAATTTTATATTTATCTATCTATCCTAATTAAAAAATGTCTTGACTTTTTGCGTGCAAGGTAATTTTTCATGCTATGCATGTTATCTGCTGAGTTTTTCTAATTCTTTCATGAACACTTTCATGACATGACATTTTGTCGGTCCAGATCTGGATCCAAACTGTTTTCAAAGGTAACCACCAGACAACAAAAGTTGCCGCTATTAAAGAAATAGTTACATTTAACTATGTATTGAGACTACAAGAGTGGCCACTAGCAAGGAAAGAGTTAATTATGTATTTATTTAATTTCAGTTGTTGTTATAGCAGTTATTGGAGTTGTTGGAGGGCTTCTCTTGATAGTTGTCGTAGGAAGTATTGTTGTCTACATTGGGCGACGGAAGCGAGCTGCCATCTATAGAGATCAACATCAACTGCTGACCAGTGATGATGATGATGTCAACATGATCATATAATCCAACAGCTGTTAAAAATATTTACGTAAAGTTGTGTACAGCGAAATTATCATATTGAAGGTCTATAAATATGTTTCATGCTTCCAAATAATAGAGCATCAATTACAATTAATTTTCTTATTTCTCTTCAAAAACATATGTTGTGGGTACTCAAAAGAACCGTCTCAATGAGATGGTTCTTTTGAGCACCCAAAACATATGTTTTAACTGATGAATAAGAAAAATCACAATTTTTATGCTCAGAATATTTGCTAAACTGGCCTTTGAATCAGGAAAAGAGAGAATGAGTTTGGTCTTCATAGGCCTCCAGATAAGAGTGCGCGTTGGAAAACTATTTTCTTTATTTCTTATCCATAACATATGTTGTGGGTACTCAAAAGAACCGTCCCAATGAGATGGTTCTTTTGAGCATCCAAAACACATGTTTAGATTGATGGATAAGAAAAAATCACAATTTTTATGCTCAGAATATTTGCTTAACTGGACCTTTGAATAGGGAAAAGTGAGAGTGATTTTGAACTTCATTTTTAACCTTGGCCAAAATTTTATTTTTATAATGGCCATTCTAAGAGTGAAAAGGTACACTCACTGTTGACTGAAAACCCTGAAAAATTGTAGTGGAAAACAGTTTAGACCCTGATCCAGATGCCACATAAAGTGGCATTTGGGCAGGGTCTTCAGAGTTTTCATTGAAAGAGGGATAAGCTGAATGATGACAGTTTCCCCTAAAATTGAAAATAGAACTGTCCATTAGTTAAGGTATTTGAGACCCTTTTGGTAATAATGAGCTGTTGTAGCCAGATGCCACCCCAACCCAACATGTCCCCACTACAAACATTTTCATTTATGATATCAAGAGATTTTAATCTACTTGAATAGGGAGCGCAGTGGCTCAGTGGTAGAGTGCTTGACTCGAGACCGAAGGGCAGCGGGTTCGAGCCTCAGCGACATCATTGCCTTGTGGTCCTTGAGCAAGACACATTTATCCTAGCTTAGTACTGGTTCAACCCAGGAAGACCCGTCCCTGTTTAACTGAAAGATTGTTGATGGGAGGTAAAGAATCAAATCAAACAAAAATAATCTACTTGAAGAGCATGACTTGAAAATAATCAATTTGGAATCATGTAAAATTAAATCAAAATATCACTTTCTGACTATAATACACCCATAGGTATCCGCTATCCAGACATCTGACGTAAGTGTGTGTAGTACTAAATTTAATTTTCTTATTTCTCAATTGAAACATAGGTTGTGGGTACTCAAAAGAACTATCTTAATGAGATGGTTCTTTTGAATGCCCAAACCAAATGTTCAAACTGATGGATACTTGTGTAGGTTTACACTGTCTGCTGATCAGATACAGGATAAAAAAATATTTTTCTTATTTCTCAACCAAAACATATGTTGTGGGTGCTCAAAAGAACCGTCTCAATGAGACCGTTCTTTTGAGCACCCAAAACAAATGTTCAAACTGATGGATAAGAAAATATTCACAATTTTATGCTCAATTTTTTGGTTTATCTAAACCTATCATATGTGCTTATATTTACTTGTTTTATTTCTTATTTATACCTTTTTGAGAATCTCTATTGATCTATTTTTAGAACAGGCATTATTTTCCATTAACTACTGTCCTGCCAGCCAAGAGTGAGAGTGACATCATGTTTTGTTTACAAAGTTATCTGGGACTTATGATCGATAGATCACTTGTGTATTTATCCTATCCACAGGATAGGATAAATACACAAGTATTAATACACAAGTGACCTATGGATTCGCGTATGCTCAAGTGGAGGGTACAAGTTAATGTTTTACTTAACAATTGTAAACAAAACATACCGCACTGTCACTCTTGGTTGGCATGACAAAAGTTGTTATTATGCTATAATTAATTCTTTATGGCAATAGATAGATTAAGATTTCTGAGTTATGTTTTTTCTTCACTTTGGTGGGGGGGGGGCAGATATCTCCTGTAACATGTTTTACAGTGCCATATTGTTAGGGGTGAAACTTGTGTGTTCACAGTCAAATTATTTCATGTTTTTTTTTTTAATTTTTTTTTCAAATAAATTTAGTTTGCTTGGAAGTGTTTCACAAGCAGAAATCTAGGAAATACGCATATATTTGTATCTAAGATTTTGCTATTTTAAATGTAAAGGTATTATCCTTGATAAATCTATGACTAACATGGCCCTGAATAACTTACATATAATAGTGTTAATATTTTTTGTCTCATTTAACAGACATTTAATCTCAATGTAGTCATCTTTTCTGGTGATGTTTTCTGAACTCACAGGGATAATAATGAAATGAGTGTTCACCATTTTGTGAAACAAATACAGTAAAACCTGTGTAAAAAGGCTGCTCAAAAATAGACAAAACAAAGATCTTAATGACAAATGATAGCTTAATGAAGGTTGAAAGTATTGCAGAATACTTTTGACCTGCATTAAGTGATACTTGGTCTTGAAAACCAATTTTTGGTCTTTTTGAGAGTGGCCTTTTTACACAGGTTTTACTATATGAGTGTTAGTTTATTATTGACTCCATATTTAGCTGGCATCAAATATAAGATTCAAGATTTTCTCAAGATTTATATAAACTTAACGGAAAGGTCAAATTCTGAGATTACTAAGAAATATTCATAGATTCCTTTAGATAGCTAAAAAAAAGGCACAGGCTTCTACCAATGCAAGCTTTAGTGCAATATTAGCCTGTTATAAATGTAAATTATAGAAATTTTATCAATGCAAATTTTTACTTCTGTGAAAAAAAAAAAGTATTGTAGATTATTAATAGACGTCTTGTAGTTTTCAAATGTTGTTCTTTAAAATGAAATATGTCAAATCTTTAGGTTTTTGTTTCTATAAATTAAAATACTTAGTTTAGAACTTTGTAGGTTAAGGTACAAAATGAAAGATTATTATTGCATAAAAAGCCGTGTCGCAAGCTATTAACAGCCAAATTTTAACCGACAAAAAAACATGTATTAATCAGGCAATTCACGTGCTGTTGATGCACAGCTTTCGTACTTAACATATATGCATTCTAGGCCGTAACAAAAATTGACATCATCAACAGTAATGTGCATAAAAATGAACGTAATTTAGTGACGTTAGGATGACGTAAGTCTTTGTTCTTGAACAGGCTTTTTCAAAACCTATAAATCCTTTATGCTTTTGCGCGCCATTATAGCAGTGAGGTCACTGGTTATAGTAATACAAAAAAGGGTTTTTCGAAGCGTTTTTCCAAAGTTTTCAAGTGACAAAATGATTTTATGCAATAATAACGATCAAACGTGGTATTCTGATGCACTAACATCTGCTAGACCCCTCAGGGGGTCATTTAAACTCTCACCTTTCAGGCTCAGGTTTTAACACCACCCTCATTGTCCAGCAGATGTTAATGCATAGAAAAACATGTTTGATCCCTATATTGATAACTTAAGATTACTGAATGAGGCTGGTGATTCAAATACTAAATATATGACATGTTGGATTTGTTCTGAAATAAAAATTGATTTTTCAGGACTGGGTTCTACAAGCTACTTGTCAGACTAGCAATCAGGGAAGACCCTGATCAGACTGCTTCTTCAGAAGCAGTCAGATCTGAGTCTGCACTGTGTGCCTGTTTGACAGGTAAATAGTGTTCGAAATTTTGAACGGCCACTGTATGCTTACATGTAGGAAAGACTGAGTGAACTAGTTTATCATTGCTTTGCTGGACCCTTAACTCCATATGCTATTTTTAGTTCATGACATCATTTTCTATTTTTAGATAACATTGAATAAAAAAAACAAGAAAAAAATAAGTAAAGTTTTGAATACTTTTGAAAGTATCATGGAAAATGGAGCATTTGCTCCAAAGGAGCAAACATTTTAATTTCTATAACATTTTGGAAAATGGAGCATTTGCTCCAAATGAGCAAATGCTCCATTTTCTATAATATTTTCAAGTATGTTGTATTTCAAAGGCGTTAAAAGGTGTTATATGGAGTAAATGGTTAAACATCTCAAACTGCCCATTTTCAAATGTATTCAAAACTTAACGTAAATTTTTCTTGAATTTTTTTCAATGTTGTCTAAAAATAGAAAGTGATGTCATGATCTAAAAATAGCCTATGGAGTGAAGGGTTGATAAACTGTATCCCATGGTTTAATATGTAAATATTGCTTAAGCTGAATCTAATAATTTATTGATATTTGTATATTCTAGAATGTAGAATCTCACATTTATGTCTGTTTCTCGAAAAGTAAGGCGTATATTTTCAATGAGATTGTCTCTGAAGCTGTAACCCTTTACCTCATAGAGATGCCTTTTAGCACTTTTGTAAATAGAGCGGACCCACATCAGGCAGCTCATGTATGAGCTGCCTCATCAGGGTCTACTCTGTTTGCTTATCCAAATATGATTAGATTTGATCCTACACTAGTGGAGCTGACAAGTAATTTCTTTATTCTTTGTGCAAACATGAAAGTTTATTTACATAATTATACATAGTGGGTGGAGCTTAGCATGAATATTCATGAAGGAAAGGGTTAAATTACATCAATTTAGTTTCCAGAGAATGTGAAAATAAACCAGGCCCTGAGGTTATAAACTTTTTTTCATGCTCAACTTAACTGAGCATAAAATTTATCATGCTCATAAATGTTAAATTGCCAACAATTGTTGGCATTTTAATATTAATAACATGGTGAATATAACATCTGAGAGCTTGAAAGCTAGAAACATCTTTTTTTCAGCATTTTAGGTTTTATGAGCAATTGAATTTCCATGCTCAGTTAAGTTGAGCATGAAAAAGGTTTTATAACCTTGGGCCAGATTGGTTGATTGAATTGACTGGACTAGATTAATGTACAGTCTCTTCTGTGGCTGTATTTCTGTAAGTAATATTTATCTTGTAAAGATCCTTTATTTTGATATTTTAAGCCAATTGATGTGTTGCTATTTGACGTCATTGTCAATGACATCATGTGACATCTAATCATCATTTCTTCTTTTAGTTTGTATTACACTTGTTAAAGGCCAATTAGTCCATGGGTCCGGAAGGGTCACCATGCACCTCGCTAAGGGCTCTATGGGAGTGGTATATTATTGTTCATTGGACATCCCTGATTAAGAATCAAGATGTTAACACTCGATATCTTGGGTCCCACCTGCCATTTTGGATGCTTTCAAGATGGCTGCCATGAAAAAAAAAGACAAAATGCCTATATAGTGTAATATCAACCTCCTACCATCTGTTATGCTTACATTAATGAGCGGACCGGCTATCTTGAAACCATCCAAAATGGGGGATGGGACCCAAGATATCGAGTGTTATCATCTTGATTCTTAAACAGGGATGTCCAATTAACAATATAATATCACTCTCAGAGATCCCTTAGGGGGGGGGGGGGGGGGGTGCATGGTGACCCCTCTGAGCCCATGGACTAAATGTAGGCTGAAACATTGTGTGTATAAATATTCTTTTCCCTTTTGAAGTTGTTAATAATTTGTATATATTGTTAAACAGAATGCAGAATAATCAGTTTTTGGTAAAGCTGTTGCTTGTTTATATGCTGAATCTCATAGTGATATATCTCATCCTGTTTACCTGTTTGCTTACAAATGTTGTCTGCTGATAACCTTGAAAACAGCTTAGACCCAGATCTGGATCCTAACAGTTTGTCACTCTGATGGTATTTCGAAAAAGTAGATTTTGAAAAAAATCAGCAGGCAACAAAAAGCATGCAAAATTACCCAATAGGCATAGAGAGTAAATGATATCTGCCATTTGCAATAGTGGCCATGATTTGGCTTGGGAATAGCGGGGTTTCGGGATTTTTCAGTTTTACCATGCACTTTCAGGTATAAATTTAACACTATTTAAATCCTGCACACCATACACCTTCAGTCCACATTTGCCACACTCCTTGGGTTATCAAAGTGCAAGTTTTCATGGCTTTATAAAAAATGTATTCTGATTTTTAGAAAATATATTTAACTGCTGTTAGATACATATTTTATAAAAATTGGGACAATTTGAAAAAATTGTCCCTGTTATTATTGTGGTCAGCTAGGGAAAATGAACGCCTTATCACTAGAGATCCATTGTCTGTAAACTTACAACAGTAAAACCTGTGTAAAACGGCCACTCAAAATTAGACAAAACAAAGATCTTAATGACAAATGGTAGCTTAATGAAGGTCATAAGTCTTGCAGAATGCTCCCCTTGGAGCATTCTGCAATACTTTTGACTTGCATTAAACGATAATTGGTCTTGAAAAAAACAATTTGTGTTTTTTTGAGAGTGGCTGTTTTACACAGGTTTTACTGTACATCTATTGTAGTAACTGAATATCATGTAATATACATGTTGTGTGCCTTGTTTGAATCATGTCTGCTAATTATTGCAACTGTGGTATTAATTTTGTGTGTGCAATAAACCTTGTAAATTGTAGCCAGATTTATACTCAACAATTTTTTAAGTATTTTGCTGCCAGACTGAGAGACTTCTTCCGAAGGATTCAACTGAATACACAGTGTGTCAAACACTGTATTGTTGATTCAGCTAGATAAGAAAACTACAAAGCCATACCTGGGGATACATGTTCCCTTGTTCCCCTGAAATTAAATAGACTTCTTCCTCCAAATAAAAAAAAAGTTTTGTATGTTCCCTGGTCCCAGATATTGTCAGTTCCCCTATACCCACAAAATTTGGGCTTTGTTCCCTGGTTAATGCTCTTGTTCCCCTGCTCCACCAAACCCCTCGGAGGGCCCCACCTACCATTGCCATGTATGTATGTTGCTCTTAGCTAACACACATTGTTTAAAATCAGAATAAAAGGATCCAAGGTTATAAAACTTGTTTCATGCTCAACTCAACTAAGCATGAAATTTTATCTGCTCATAAATGTTAAAATGCCAACAAGTGTTGGCATTTTTACATTTATGAGCAGGATAAATGAAATACCTAAGTGTTTTAAGCCGGACTTTTTCTCAGTTTTTTGGTTTTATGCGGAGTATAAATTTCATGCTTAGTTGAGTTAAGCATGAAAAAAGTTCTATAACCTCAGAGCCTGTAATTTTCCTCTAGAAGTAAGTATGATGTAGTTGTAGCAAGAAAAACTATTTGCCATGTGTGTTAAATATGTTATATAGTTGAACCAGCTTGTGAAATAATGGTATTATCCCATATATACACGGCGTCAAAAGTTAAGCACCACCTATAATTTTCCTGAAACAATTTCAAACTATTTTGTTACAAAATCATGAGTTTTCGTGATATATCAAACCTTTAAAAACATGTGCACAAAATTAAGCACTGCTGATTCGCAGTCTTGTCTGTGCCTTCACTGTTACCAAATATGATAAATATCAAAATCTCATGAGCTGGCTCATATTCAAATATAGTTTATGTATTTAAACAGTTTTCATTTATGACAGTTCTCATTTTTTTGTATTATTTTGTATATATTTTTGTTTCACGCATGTTAATTGCTATATATTTCTAAACTTGCTTGTTAATTGCTATTTAAAATGTATACATTACCTAACTCAATTGGTCAATATCTGATAGATTATCGCATGATGTAGAATTCCTACATTAATGTATTATAATCAGTTGAAGCCAGGTCATCAGAATACACACAGATTTACATGCAGCATGCAGCATGCAGCATATAAATGCATTGTCAGGCTTCTTAACGGGCCCTACTATTTCCTATGCTTTTTATACCCCCCGCAAACTTTGTTTGTAGGGGGTATACTGTTTTCACGTTGTCCGTGCGTCCGTCCGTCCGTGCGTCCGTCCGTCCGTGCGTCCGTCCGTCCGTGCGTGCGTCCGTCCGTCCGTCCGTCCGTAACACTTTGTTTCCTTAATAACTCGAAGAGTCATTGCTGGATTTTCATCATACCTTGCAAACATGTTCATATATGCAAGACAAATACTTTAGACAAAAAAGTAAGGGCTAGGGGCCAATTCTATTAGAGTTATTTCCCTTTGTAGTTCTAAATGGCTTTTAATATAGTGCTTTTTCCTTAATAACTCGAAGAGTCATTGCTGGATTTTCATCAAACCTTGCAAACATGTTCATATATGCAAGACAAATACTTGAGATAAAAGTAAGGGCTAGGGGCCAATTCTATTAGAGTTATTTCCCTTTGTAGTTCTAAATGGCTTTTAATATAGTGCTTTGTGCTTATGCTATTATAGGCCATATACGGGCCAATCAACTCCTACCACAGCTTTCGATGGAACAATTTGATACTTTTCCTATACAATGTAGACACATTGAACATATGCATGAAGGAGTTTAGTTCAGAAATTATAATTTTTGACAAAATGACAGCTGTGAGAACTTAGACAATTTTTCCCTAATAAGGTGTTTGTATATGCATAGACAGTGCCTTTATGGGCCGATCAACTCCTACCACAGCTTTTTATGGAGCAATTTGATACTTTGCCTATACAATGTACACACATTTAACATATGCATGAAGAAGTTTGGTTTAGAAAAAATATTTTTTGACAAAATGACAGCTGTGAGAACTTAGACAATTCTCCCTAATAAGGCTTTTGTATATGCATAGATGGTGCCTTCATGGGCCGATCAACTCCTACCACAGCTTTTGATGGAACAATTTGAGACTTTACCTATACAATTTAAACACATTGAAAGTATGCATGAAGGAGTTTTGTTCAGAAAAAATAATTTTTGACGAAATGACAGCTGTGATAACTTAGACAATTTTTCCCATATTAGGCTTTTGTATATGCATAGATGGTGCCTTCATGGGCTGATCAACTCCTACTACAGCTTTTGATGGAACAATTTGATACTTTGCCAATACAATGCAGACACATTGAACATATGCATGAAGGAGTTTGGTTCACAAAAAATAATTTTGACAAAATGACAACTGTGAGAACTTACACAATTATTCCCTTATATGGCTTTTGTATATGCATGGATAGTGCCTTTATGGGCCGATCAACTCCTACTACAGCTTTTGATGGAGCAATTTGATACTTTGCGGATACAATGTAGACACATTGAACATATGCATGAAGGAGTTTATAATTTTTGTTTGCACAGATTCTACTGAAATCTTCTTATCAAAACTAAGGTCTTCTTGTTCGAACTATAACTTGCCAAGTTTTTTCACTGACTCTTACTGTGCGGGGGGTATCTAATAAGCATTGCTTATTGACTTTTTTCATTTGTGCTCCTATTCTTTCCTAGTTACTCGAAAATACCCTACTATCCCTACATTTTTACGTAGGAACTTACATTTACGCAATAAAATTACGGGAAAAAACATACTCGCTAGCTCAGATTTTGAAATTTAATTATAATACTTCTGTCAATGAGCAGACCCCTAAAAAGTACCTCAATTTGAAGTTTTCAACTGCCAAGTCATTCTGTTTTGGGGGTTTTGTTGTCTCCACCTGCTTGTTTGATATAAAATATATGAAAAGATCTTTTTCAAGTTGGTGAAGCATTGTTAGGAATATTCGAAAATCCAAACTTTCCATACTTTTATCAATTTTTCCATGCAATGGCTCTCATGTTTCTGACTGAAAATTCTTTGCTGTTTGCTGTCATATAGTGGTAAGCAATTAAACATCTGATCTGTCACTTGGTATTAAGCAGTTAAATTTACTTTTAACATGTTTATAATTGTGTTTGTAATATTAAAAATATAGGCTTTTTGGTGTCAACATTTGTCACTTCACCGCATGCATGTATTATGTTATATTGTTTTGTTAATAGTTTTGAGAAGTATTTGACTTCTGATATCTGTTGATCTGGCAATCAGTGTAGACATTGAAAGTAAAATGAGTTGAAAACCTGTGATGCTAGAAGAACTGACTTTGTTGCATGTTAACAATGAAGATGCAGACCAGCCAGTGCATTTGCTTAATATGAACACTCTACCTTGTCTCTGTAGCTAAGCAGGCGGGTTTGAACATGACCTGGACGGAAACCCCAAAGACAGGGACAAGGCCCATGTAAAGAATGTATTTTCTCGCACACCAGGATTTGATACCCGTGGGAAAGATTAAAAATGAACAGCCGCACGTAGGCCGCACGCTGGGCGCTGGTCAGTCCTTGAGGTCATTGTAATGTTAAAATGACGTCACCATGTCACATTAGGAGCTGCTGTGGTGTAGTAGATAAACCGCTTGCCTTGTAAACCAGGGGTCGCTGGTTCGATTCCCGTCTTCACCAGTCTATTGGATGAGACTTTAAGCAGTGGCTTCGTCTCCATATGACCTTAGCTGTTGGTGAGACTTTAAACACAAACACAACAACAACCACGTTGCATCTCTGCATATTCTGGATTTTTTAGAAGCCTTTTTCATGTTTTTCCAATATAAAACACGGTACTTTGTGGTGAGCAAGAAAATCCATTATTCGTGTGAGAATGGGATAGAAAAATCCGTCCATCACGATCGCTGTTTGTCATCACTCGGCAAGCCTCGTGATGCCAATCGTTGATCCTCGGGACAGGTTTTTCTATCCCATCCTCACACTCATGATGAATTCTTATATTACTATATACCTATGAATGATGCAGCTCTTAGCATGCGGTTTTCTGGGTAGCAAGTACAAGGTTCTGAAACAAACATGTGACTGATATCCGTACCAAAGGTGAGGTGATACTGATTCTAAAAAGAGTCCCATCCTAGAACACATGCTTATGTGAGAATAGAAACTGTCATATTAAGTTTTTGCGCAATTTTATAAAATACGCATCTAAATTAGGACCAAAAACGCATAAAATAACATACTATTACAAAAGTAACTTGATCTGGTATTTGTATCACATCTTTTGGATAATTTCATATCTTCAGATAAACTTGACGCTCTGCATCTCACGAGATCATGATAGGAGCTCATTCACTCAATGTGATGCAGTCCTCCAGATCAAGTTACTATTAAAATAATGTATTTATTATTCAGATTTATCTTAGGGATTTTATTTCACAGTCGATGTTGAACCTGGTATATCATCAAACTTGAGTTTAGCTCAAAAGATTTAAGGATAAGATTTCAGTCAACATCCTTGAAAATAATGATTTTTGTCAGCTCGTTGGATTTTTTTAATTATCCAGGGCTTTTTCCAGCAATTTTGGGAAAAGGCCCCTGGCCAAAATTGGGAAAAAATGATTGACTTAACATCAATTGAGAGAAATTAACGACATTGAACATAACAAGGGTGGCAAAATATATCCCCAAAATCAAATTATTTTAGATTGTATTATGCCAAGCATACCACTTCAGCTCAAGTGTATAAGTATCATTCTGATATGGGTCATTGTTTCTCATAAGTAGTAGTGGTCTTTTTAATTTTCTTAATTTGGAAAAACAGTCATCTTACTTGGAAGACATGTGGCTATTTTCGATTGGGAATGGGGCCGAAATTCGGCCCCTGGAGAAGGGCAGAAAATCCCGTTATCTTACTCTTTTAACCCTTTGTGACTCATAAATAAGCTGTGACATGAGATTTCCAACAATGTGGTATGTGCGACCAGCAAAGCCTCAGATCAGCCTGCGTGTATGCGCCTCTGCTAGTCGCTTGAATACTCTTTGACTGTTAAGCTTCTGTCCGAACATCAATTGGAGTTTCTAAGCTTATAAGGAGGCTGCACCAGATTGCCTAAGTCTACACTTGTCTAAATGCCACATTGTTGGAAATCACATGTAGCGGCTAAAATGTAAACAAGTTCTTTGGCACAAACAGTAAAGACCCAGATGGAAATGCCATATTATGTGGCATTTCATCAGGGTCTACACTATATTGTAAGACAAATACGATCTCTAGTGAAAAGATATATGAGCCGCAACATGTGATTTCCAACAATGTGGCATTTTGACAATTCTAGATCCAGACGAGCCTGTGCAGCCTCCTTATAAGCCTAAAAAATCCAAATGCTGTTCGGTCAGTAGCTTAACAGTCATTAAATATTCAAGCGACTAGCAAAGACTCTGATCAGGCTGCACATGTGCGCAGACTGATCTCAGGCTTTGCTGGTGGCACATACCACATTGTTGGAAATCTCATGTCATGGCTTTTATTTGGAAATTGGAACCTGTGATCTATTGATATATACTAGGGTATTGTAAGAACAATCTGTAACAGTAAAACCTGTGTAAAACAGTCGCTCTCAAAAAGACCAAAAAACGGTTTTCAACACCTATTATTCTTTAATGCAGGTCAAAAGTATTGCAGAATAAAAGCGAGCATTCTGCAATACTTTCGACCTTCATTAAGCTACCAGCTGTCATTAAGATCTTTGTTTTTTTTATCTATTTTTGAGTGGCCGTTTTACACGGGTTTTGCTGTAGCACATTAAGGGTTAAACATGCTTACCTGGCTACACAGTTGGGCTAGAGGCCTCCATTATAACCTGAGCCTTCATCCTTATCTCTACTGAAACTCCCCATTTGTGCATCTTTGGCCCAATTTAAGAATAAAACAAAAAAGTCTTTAAAACTTTTGTAACACAGGAAGATTTCCATGTCTAGTTTAAAACGTGTTAATTATAGGAGTGATTGCTAGATCAATATGAATATTATGTTGGCTTGTCACTAGAAAACTTGATTTCATTGCATGTGAGCAGCTAAGGTGAAGACCAGTCTGTATGTCCATCCCTTTGTTACTGTAAATTCCGAAACCTTCGCGAGGGTTGTATTTTCAAGAAACTATGCAGCAGCTGCAAAGTTTTGTAAAAATAAAACCCTCGCAAAATCACTCTGTCATTTACTGTTGTAGGTAGATCATGACCTAGTTGCAAATTTTTAATATGGCAAATATGTCTTTAACGCTATTCGCAAAAAATAAAATTCTCACAAAATTTTCTGAATTTACAGTTTTCACATTTGGGAAAGTATTTTACATGTAGTTAAACTTGCTACATGTGACCTATCCATACTTTACTAGTCTTTGTAGCTGAGCGGGGTAGATTGATCCTCACCTGGTGCTGAGGTTATCAAACTTATTTCATGCTCAACTGAGCATGAAATTTATCATGCTTATAAATGTTAAAATGTCAACAATTGTTGACATTTTAATGTATATTAGCATGATAAATACAATATCTGAGAGTTTGAAAGCAAGAAAAGTCTTCATTTTTCAGCATTTTAGTGTTTATGAGCAGTTGAAATTTTATGCTCTTTTAAGTAAAGCATGTAAAAAGTTTTATATCCTAGGGGCCTGGTCACAAATCCTGAAGACAGGGTTACTCGTGAAAAGGCCTATGTTGTCTCTTTTGTGAATTTATCATCTTTATTGTGGAGAACTATTGGTTTGAAGTCTCAAGTTTAAGTATTGTCTTAAGGTAGCACATTCATTAAGAATAAAGCACTCAACAGTTAAACACTTTGAATATTGGAAATCACTGATGGGTACTTTGGCAAACAGTGCAGACCCAGATGAAATGAAGCATAATGCTGCATTTCATCTGGCTCTGCACTCGTTGCTATTTATGAACTGAAGTATAATTATAATTCAGATATTCTAACCTCTGACCCCTTGGTGTGTAAAATGAACCATCCCAGTATCATTGTATCAAACCAGGTGGAAGAGTTCATTAGTATACAAAGGGTTAATTAATTCGGAATCAAGAAGTTGAAAATTTCTCTTATATTGTATGAGCTGATGATTGAGGCTTGATTTTGCTACTGTAGGACAACCTTAACCCTTATCATGCTGAATATTTGTATGTACGACACTCCTCCACAGTGTTTTATCCTGTTAACTTGCAGCATTTCATTTGTTATCATGTATTTACAAGCAAAGCGTCAAACAGTGTGGATCCTGATCAGCTGGCTTCTGAAGAAGCCAGCTGATCTGGATCTACATTTTTTTCAAAAGAGGATATACCAGGGTTCAGCAGGACAAGGGTTAAGTTTTATCAAACCAATAGTTTATTCTAAAATCATTGTTTTATGTATGAACAAATTTTTGAGTCAGATGGATCATTTGAAAAATCCATGTTTTATTATTACATTATGTTTTACGTTTATTTCACTCCCATCAAGAACACCAGTGAACTGTGTACCTCTCAATTCCTGTGCTCAAAAACAAGAGGGCCACAAACACCCAGGATAATGGATTGCTCACCTGAGATTTAGCGATGCTGAGAAATGTTAATAGAACATTTGTGTGAAATTATTTTAAATTTAAACCAGTAGTTATGGTTACGATGTTGTTAAAGATTTGTGTCTTCCAATGTTTGTCAAAGAAGACTATGGAATGGGTTCTTTCCAAGTCCATCCAATTATGGATATATTGTTTTTAGTTCGGATTTTGTTGGCCTCTGCGTAGCTTCTTTTCCATGCGTTATCTTCTGAACCAGGTGATGGATTCCGACCAAACTTGCATAGATACATTGTTGGGAGGGGGAACAAGTTGATTAGATTTTGGTGACCTTGACCTTATTCTCACAGTGGCACTTTGAAATGTCTGAAATATGGTCTGTGCGTTATCTTCTGAACCATTGGATATACTTTGACCAAACTTGCGTAGTTACAGTGTTGGGAAGAGTACATAAGATTTTGCTAACCTTGACCTATTTCAAGGTCACATCGGCACTTTGAAATGTTCCAACTAGGGTTTTTGTGTGTTATCTTCAGGGCTCGAAAATTGTACTCGTCCGCTCGTATTTACGAGTGCCTCAGGCTGCAGGGCAAGTGAATATTTTGATATTTCTACTGAAAATTAACTTTTCCCCATGTATGCCAATACATTTTGTGATGCAGGGCAAGTGCCTATTTGCAGATATTTTGAGGCCTGATCTTCTGAACCATTGGATGGATTTTGACCAAACTTGCTTAGATACATTGTAGGGAGGTGGGGAAGAGTACATCAGATTTCGGTGACATTGATTTAATTTTCAAGGTCACACCCACACTTTGAAATGTCCAAAATAGGGTTTATGTGTGTTATCTTCTGTACCAGTGGATGGATTTTAACCAAACTTGCTTAGATATATTATTGGGAGTAGGGGAAGAGTTGATTTGTTTGTTTTGTTTGATTTGATTCTTTACATCCCATCAACAATCTTTCAGTTATAAAGGGACGGGTCTTCCTGGGTTGAACCAGTACTAAGCAAGGCTAAATGTGTCTTGCTCAGGGACTACAATGCAATGATGACACTTAGGCTCTTACCCGCGGCCTCTCGGTTGGGGAACGAGTTGATGAGATATTAGTGACCGTGACATTATTTTCAAGGTCATATCCGCACCTTGAAATGTACAAAATAGGGTTTCCATGCGCTATATTTTGGACCAGTGGATGGATTTTGACCAAACTTGCATAAATACATTGTTGAAAGGTCTGGAATAGTTGATTGGATTTTGGTGACCTCATCATCCTATAAAGACTATAAATCAGCCATTTTCACACTCTATCTTCGGAACAGGTGGTTCAATTTAGCCAAACTTGCATAGATATATTGTTAGGGGAGGGTTAAGAGTTGATGAGATTTTGGTGACCTTGACCGTATTTTAAAGGCCTTTGAAATGTCAAATTTTGACCAAAATAGGGTTTTTGTACAATATATCTTGAGTTAGACATCTAGTCCAACTGTAGAGGCTTTTGCGCATATGATAAATCACATGTATTTGCCCATTTCATGGGCGGATCCTGAGGGGGGACAGGGGTCAGGACAATCACAAAAAAATAGTTTTTTTAGCAATACTGGGCCGGATCCCCTGGAAAATCACAAAGCTACCAAGCCAGCATTCCATGACTGGCCATCATCGGCCTGCCAGCGAAACGCCATTTTTACACTGAAAATGGCCCCGCTTTTTGGGGTATTTGGATCCTCTCCCCCATATCAACTAAATAAAAACAATGCAAATAAAAAAAGTTTAACGTTTTCACAGTTGAGTTGGACCCACTTACAAATTTTCTGGATCCGCACATGCATTTGCAGTAATGATACCCATTACAAAACCGACAGAGTGGCATAAGCACTCCGTGAGGAGTCCTCTTAGCTTGATTATTTATTTATTATTTTATTTATTTATTTATACATTATTTAATGAGGATAAAACACATTTAGCTAAGATAATGTGGGTTCTCAGCTACCTATAGGATACATTAGACTAATATTTTGTCCAATGCAAAGATTTAAATGTTTCAGTTTTATACGCCCTTCCACTGTAAGTTGCCTTTTTACACCAAATGCACAGCTCAGGCTTGGGCCCATGATAGGTTTGGACCCAAACTCATTGTCCTTTTTGCATCCATCTGCTGAATCTGGACGACTGAGCAGTGCTTTTCTGTAGTCTGAGTTCAGAAGCTTGGCACTCTTCTATGTGCATGCTGATCATTTCATAAATGACTGTGCTTATGGTAGTATAGGTTTTGTCATTTAAGATATATCATGTGAATGTAATTTTATGTTTATATGTTGCGTTTGTTACTGGGGGCCACATGTCTTCAGAATCAAAGTTTGCTTGACTAACATTCCATTATGTTGGTTTTGTCATGAGGCGGCTGGATTATTTCATGAGAACAATGCCATTTTTTATGGAGTAGGGGACATTGAAACATGGAGACGGATGAATATGGCGACGTTTTTTTCAGTATCGGCGGGGAGGGGGCAGGAAATCGGGATAAAGGAGCAAGTACTAGTACTACATGTATCTAGGAGAACCTCAATACCATATCTGTAGTTGAGGGGGCTCAGTGGTAGAGTGCTTGACTGGTAGAGTGCTTGACTCGCGACCGAAGGTCCGCGGGTTCGAGCCTCACCGGCGTCACTGCGTTGTGGTCCTTGAGCAAGACACGTTTATCCTAGCTTAGTACTGGTTCAACCCAGGAAGACCCGCCCCTATATAACTGAAAGATTGTTGATGGGACGTAAAGAATCAAATCAAACAAAGATGAACATGGCGACGTTTTTTCAGTATCGGCGGGGAGGGGACAGGAGATTGGGACAAGGTAACAAGTACTAGTACTGCACTATCTGGGAGAACCTCAATACCATATCTGTAGTTGAGATAAAAATAAAAAAAATATATGTAAACTTGGATTTTAAGTATAATGAAATTCACTAAAATTGTGAAAAAGTATTAATATATATGTCCTGGACAGTGAGAGTATTTGTTAACCAACAGGTTTAACCAAAAGAGTGAGTACAGGTTTATCCTGGTGCTTTCAGTCGGAACAGGTCTAGACTGTAAGGTTTTGTCAGAATAATAAACGTATGTAAATGATCCCAGTCAAGAGATGAGGGACCTTGTTGTGCCGTTTAACTGACATATGCAGTTTTCCACTGAGGAGGGCTCCGATGCTACGACGAGGCTGCGCAATATCGCAAGAGCGTACACTAATCGCTTGTTCGATACTTACAATTTTCGTTTCGCTTACTGAGTATCCAACTATTAAAGGATAAGTCACATGACTGAATAGTCAATGAAAAACATGGTGGACCCTGAATAGTCTGATCTGGTTCCATATAGTTAACTCAGGGGCGGATCCAGGATTTCTGGAAAGGGGGTTCAGATGTTTAAAGGAGGGGTGGGGGTTCGCTTTGCTGATTTTGTCTCAATTTTCTTAAATATCCCATGAAAATGAAATAATTTGGTCTCAATGAGACCAAATTATTTTATTTTCATGGCATATTTAAAAACTGGGGGCGAGGGGTGGGGCTCGAGCTGATCCCCTGATCACCCTCTGGATCAGCAGCTGAAACTACTTAAGCAGAGAGCATTCGACAAATATTGTGAATGGTGGGCAAGGGGTTAAATTATAATTGCTGTATATTAAATAGGTATAACTGCATATTAAATAATAATAATGGCAGTGAACCGTGCTATTTCAAACCTACTAACCTATTTACTAGAAGACATTAAACGCACTGCATCTTTTTTTTCTCCTCGCAAATGGTCAAATAAACCTTTGATATTCATCGCCGAAACAGTCGCACATCGTTAAATTTGACAGCAGCATATTGGGAAAACTATTCTCCCCCCCCCACCCCTCCCCCCGAAATGCGAAAATGATCGTTAGTCGAGCTTCTTTCGAATTACACAATCATGGACCAAAGGCATTTCCACAACGTCAGAAATCCCATAGAGTATTTTCACGTTTGCAAGAAAATTTACTTGGCTACAGCCAACCAACACCAACATATTATTATGCTTTTGGTGTCATTTGAAAGTTTAACGAATAAGGTTTTCTGTATATTTCCATTGCATTTTATTCATGCAAATACCCTTAGCCTCTTCCAACAAAACCTAAAGGAAAAAACATTGAAACTTTGAAAGATTTTATGGATAGACTAGAGAAATAAGAGTGAGTGTGGTATGTTCGGATCCTTCAGGGGTGAGTGTACAATCGTCAAAGAAGCCCAGGACTCGTATCTTTTAGACAGGAATCAAAAATCAAGTGTGATGGCTTGCAGATGAATCGGCGCCCTTCAAAATTGGCTACCCTGTCTAAAAACGGCTACTCTTTCAATACCTTAAATTAATTTAACAATCATGAATCTTCAGGACACGCTCAAAATAAATAAGCCTTTGATATTCAATAAATTTAGTCTCCGACTGACATCCTCAGTGTTTGAGGAATGAAGGATTTAATCAGGGTGATGCGTTTTCAAAGTCCTCTAGTATAGAAACGGTAAAACTCAATACATGTATTTGGAACATGGTCAGAATTGCAAAGAAGTTTGCAGAAATACCCGTCCATCAAAACAGTTTTAACGAATATGACGGGACTTTTTCCCCTTTATATTGGTACTTATAAGAACTCTTCTACTTGTAATTCAAATCAACTACAATTAGTCGCAAGATGATCAGAGTAGGGGGGAGGGGGGGGGGGGTCGCAAAAAGTTCTATGTCATCGCCTCTCAAGGCTAAAGTTCATACTTTGGATTCAAACTAAAGTTTGTGCATCCCCAACGATATAGATTTATGTCTGCTTATATTCAAATAAGACGAAGTTTGCTACAGCACGATGTAGTCGGCTTCCAAACAGGTAGAATTTTGTGCATTCCCAACGCTATGAATTCATGTTTGCTTATATTCAAACAAGACGAAGTTTGCTACAGCACGATGTAGTCAGCTTCCAAACAGGTAGATTTTTGTGCATCCCCAATGATATAGATTCATGTGTGCTTATATTCAAATAAGACGAATTTTGCTACAGCACGATGTAGCCAGCTTCCAAACAGGTAGAATTTTGTGCATTCCCAATGGTATAGATTCATGTGTGCTAATATTCAAATAAGACGAATTTTGCTACAGCACGATGTAGCCAGCTTCCAAACAGGTAGAAGTTTGTGCATCCCCAATGATATAGATTCATGTGTGGTCATCTTCAAATAAGACGAAGTTTGCTACCGCACGATGTAGTCAGCTTCCAAACAGGTAGAATTTTGTGCATTCCCAATGATATAGATTCATGTGTGCTTATATTCAAATAAGACGAATTTTGCTACAGCACGATGTAGCCAGCTTCCAAACAGGTAGAAGTTTGTGCATCCCCAATGATATAGATTCATGTGTGCTTATATTCAAATAAGACGAAGTTTGCTACAGCACGATGTAGTCAGCTTCCAAACAGGTAGAATTTAGTGCATCCCCAACGCTATGGATTCACGTTTGCTTATATTCAAATAAGACGAAGTTTGCTACAGCACGATGTAGTCAGCTTTCAAACAGGTAGAATTTTGTGCTTCCAACGCTATGGATTCATTTGTGCTTATCTTCAAATAAAACGTATGTTAGCTACAGCATGATGTAGTCAGCTTCTAAACAGGTTGAAGTTTGAGCATGCCCAATGATATAAATTTGTGTGTGCTTATCTTCAAATAAGACGAAGTTTGCTACAGCACGATGTAGTCAGCTTTCAAACAGGTAGAATTTTGTGCTTCCAACGCTATGGATTCATTTGTGCTTATCTTCAAATAAGACGAAGTTTGCTACAGCACGATGTAGTCAGCTTCCAAACATATAGAAATTTGAGCATCCCCAATGATACAGATTCATTTGTGCTTATCTTCAAATAAGACGAATTTTGCTACAGCACATTGTAGTCAGCTTCCAAACAGGTAGAAGTTTGTGCATCCCCAATGATACAGATTCATTTGTGCTTATCTTCAAATAAGACGAAGTTTGCTACATATATACAGCACGATGTAGTCAGCTTCCAAACATATAGAAATTTGAGCATCCCCAATGATACAGATTCATTTGTGCTTATCTTCAAATAAGACGAAGTTTGCTTCATATATACAGCACGATGTAGTCAGCTTCCAAACATATAGAAATTTGAGCATCCCCAATGATACAGATTCATTTGTGCTTATCTTCAAATAAGACGAAGTTTGCTACATATATACAGCACGATGTAGTCAGCTTCCAAACATATAGAAATTTGAGCATCCCCAATGATACAGATTCATTTGTGCTTATCTTCAAATAAGACGAAGTTTGCTACATATATACAGCACGATGTAGTCAGCTTCCAAACATATAGAAATTTGAGCATCCCCAATGTTACAGATTCATTTGTGCTTATCTTCAAATAAGATGAAGTTTGCTACATATATACAGCACGATGTAGTCAGCTTCCAAACATATAGAAATTTGAGCATCCCCAATGATACAGATTCATTTGTGCTTATCTTCAAATAAGACGAAGTTTGCTACATATATACAGCACGATGTAGTCAGCTTCCAAACATATAGAAATTTGAGCATCCCCAATGTTATGGATTATCATATGGGCCTCGTCACGAGAAAACCTGTCTTCGGGGTTTGAGACCTGATTATGTTCAAACCAACGACCCAGCTACATAGACAAGCTAGAATCTTTTAAATTTTGCAAGTCATAAGGTCAGCTCTTGCTCTTTCCAGACAGCGACTAACAAAGGCGCTGACTGCGCGGATCCACAGGCTGGTCTGCGACATTGTTAATTGCATGCAACAAAATCAGGGATTTCATTGGGATCCCAGTGGCTAAGTGGTAGAGTGCTTGGCACGAGACCAGGTGGCCGCGGGTTCGAGCCTCACCTGCGTCACTGTGTTGTGTCCTTGAGCAAGACACATTTACCCTTGCTTAGTACTGGTTCAACCCAGGAAGACACTTTTCCGACATAACTGGAAAAAGTGTTGACTGGGACGTAAAGAATCAAATCAAACAATGTGGCCCACTTCATATTGGGGTAACTTCGTACCTAGCTGCGTTTACATACTTGCGCGACTCCATATCTCTAAGAGTTGCAAGGGCAGTCTGCCCATCTACTACAGGCAGACGACTACCTATTTCAGATAAAAGATCAGGCATTAACTCTTCGCCTGCTAGAGTCGTCTGCTGATCAACTTTGCAAACAGTCTGGACCCAAATCAGGTCCGACAGAATGTCGGACCTGATATGGATCCAAACTGTTTGACACTCTTATGGTAGTATTGAAAGAATTTTTTGAAAAAGTTAATTTTGAAAATAATCAGCAGACGACGATTAATTTTACACAGCATTCAAAGAGCTAATATGTACAAAGTGTACAGCTTATTGATAAAGATCAAAACTGATATTAAACCTGCTTCTTGTCAAAATGACAATTTACCTTATCAAGTGGGTCTGATGAAAACGGCCCTTATGTCTATTCCAGATTCGAATTTGCAACATGCGTTCGTCACAGGGTCACATGTATACAGGTATCTGATTAAAGCGTTGCTTTGACTGGAAAAAAACATGAACATTGATGTAGAATAATGGAAATGTCACCCACGCCCCCACCCGCTGGAGGCTTCTTTGATTTTTTATCGTCTGCAGATACCCTATGCTCACAGTTTGGACCCAGCTCAGGCCCGTCAAAACGTCGACCCTGATCTGGTTCTTAACTGTTTGACCTTCTGATTCATGCTATTTCCTGAAATATTTTTTATATAGACGACAAAAACATGCAAAATTACCCAGTAGGCGAAGGGTTAAAAGAAAAATACGCAGACAATAATTAGGGCTAGTTGCTTGTTTTCTTCTATACTCGTTCCATATGAGCGGTGCAGACTGCCAGACTCTCTATATGCCAAGTGCAGGGGGCCGCACTACGCCGACATTGTAACTGACTGCAAGACTGCACCAAATGCGCAGATGGGCCAGATCATTAGCTGCTTGCACATGTAGCAAGTCGGATTTGACATAGTATCCAATGCCGTTTTCTCCCCTCGCTATGCAGCGCGCGAAATTAAAATTCGCCCCAGAGGCAGTCGACTAAGGCCAGAGGCGACTATTTTACCAACTCGTATCCGGAAACAGAACAAAAATCTTCGTGAAATAAAACACTGCAAAAGCTCATCTAACGCGCGTTTACTCGACCATATAACTTTACGTCAGTTTTGATGCGAAGTCTCTTAATAAACGCAGTAAAAAATCAGACTTAATATGAAACTGTGCTATATATAGGTCCCGTACCGGGCTGTCTTGCGCAATCGGGCCTGGCATTCGCTGCAAAGGAGTTATACCAAAGGAACTGGGACAATTACAACAGTGGAAACAGTAATAAGTCTTTGAGTTTGCTGTGCACACTGAAATTGTGAAGTGATATAAAGACTAATTGAAAGGATTTTATTTCAACAAGACTCATAAAATTATGATACATGTATATATTGTGACAAGCACATAAAAGGATAAGCTATAGCGTTGTGTCATTTACTTGTAATTTTTGAAGCTTTTTTTGAAAACTTGCATCTCTTCAATTGAAGCCAAGTATGATAAAACTATAGAAAAACCTTACTATGTTTATTGATAAAAAGTCGATTTTATAATTTTGGGGCATAAGCTAGTGTTATTTGTTTTGATATTAGATTGACCAGAAAATCGAGATTTTATCTTGTAAAGCATCGACCAAACTGGCTGGTATCTTGTCTATCGGGTCATCTTGGTGTCCTTCTAATACTGTTACTATCTTTTGGAGGACTTAAAGGACGAGAACTTATCCAGAGAAAACTGATAAAACTGACAAATTAAACAAACTGAAATAAGACAACATTGCAGAGCAGGGTCAGAAACGGGTTAAACATAACATAAACTTAACCACTGGAGTATTCGGATACTGTGATTGCAGAAAAATTGAAAACTTGGAGAGTGTAGAAATTGAAAACTTGGAGAGTTGATTTTTAGTACTTGTTCAAAATGCATCTTTTAAATGACGTCGTGACGTTGATTCCTGCTGCGGGTGATGTGGCGTTACAACAGAGCAATACGTCGCCGACAAGCGTCACTTCACCGACGGTAGCGTGCATGCCACCGGGAACTTTTGGTGGCTACACATATGGGGCTCTACCTGGCGCTGCTAACCTAAGCTGCTTGCAGGCGTCACTTAGCGGCATGATGCTGAATGTTGTACCTGGGTCATTAAATGGTTATAGCTTAGGCTGCGTGCCGCCAACAAATACCCTCACAATGCCGACAAATGGATATGTATACAGCGTGCCGACGACGCCGGTAAGCGGGCTAACAGCGCCAAGTGTTCAATCCTCTTGCTGCCAACCTAGCACGCCGGCGAGCAGTGCCGTCACCAGCGCGTCAAGACTAGCGTCACTAGCGAATGCCTATGGAGTCCCCCAGACCACCACGACGTCGTCGGAGAGTTCCAGTACCAGCGATGGTTCCAGCCCGGCACCACTATCTCCAGCTCAGACGTGAGTAATTAACTTACTTTTACTTATATACAGTCAGACGTAAGTTAAGCATCGCCTCAATAGTTTCCTTGAAAAACGAAGGAAGCTTTGCAGTCATGAATTTTTCTTGTTTTATTTATTAGTGATAAATTAATGACAATGATTAGATTATCATTAAGGTAAACAACTAGGCATGGTAAATGCATACTTACCCCTAAAACTGTCCCTATTCTCTACCCCATTGTGGTGCTTTCAAAACGCTTAGACATGTAAAGTGTTAGTGTCAGATTGTTACAATATCAAAGACAAGTTCTGTCTGAAAATGTCAGATTCATATCTCTAAAAGAATATAAGTTATGGATGTGTAAAGAATGGCATGTTATATAGTGATAATGCAAACTTACAAACACGCGATTAACTATACTGACATGTAACCTAGAGTTCGACAGCATCAGTTTGGCACTATTTTGAAAAATAGATCTTGATTATTTCTGCGTTTATTTGAATTCAAAGTAAGCACTTTTGGGTTAAGCTGTGACACTTTTTAAGGGTATACTCGAAAAAGGGGGTTGGTGTATACAGGACAACGTAGAAAAGACTAGGGTAACAAATGTTACAAACTGGTTCGTTCTTCAGAAGAGATTTGTACACAAACAACGTCTCTGAAATAATGCTTGGGTGATGCTTAAACTATGTCTGACTGTATGTTTATATCAGCATGTCCTTATTTCTCAACCAAAACACGTGTTGTGGGTACCCAAAAGAACCGTATCATTCCGTCTCAATGAGACGGTTATTTGAGCACCCAAAACACATGTTTAAACTTTTGGATAATAAAATAATCGCAATTTTACGCACGCAAAAAAGTTGCTTATCTACTAGACATATGTCAACTCTCACGAGTGCCACCTTTATAGTCTGGTGAAAACTATACTACAATAAAACCTGTCTTAAGCGGCCACTCAAAAAGAATACTATAAATTGGCGATAAAATTGGCTTTTATGACCGATTACAGCTTAATGCAGGTCAAAAGTATTGCAGAATGCTCCAAGAGAGCATTCTGCAATCCTTTCGACCTTCATTAAGCTATTATTAATCTTAAAGATTTTTGTTTTGTCAATTTTTGACTGGTCGCTTGAGACAGGTTTTATTTACACTATATGTTTTCATCTTTGTCAAGAATCTAACCAAACATTCAGTATCACAAGACGTCCACTCTAAGGCTGCGTGTAGCTTGTAAACCCAATGCTTAACGATCATGTATGAGCCGTGTCATGAGATTTCCAACAATGTGGTATGTGCGACCAGCAAAGGCTCAGACCAGCCTGCGCATACGCGCAGACTGATCAGAGCCTTTGCTGGTCGCTTAGATATTCTATGACTGTTAAACTACTGAACGAACATTATTTGGAGTTTCTAAGTTTAAATGGAGGCTGCACAGGCTCGTCTGAGTCTACACTTGTCAAAATGCCACTTTGTTGGAAATCACATGTCGCGGCTCATATGTATATGTATATGCAATATGTCTCTGTTAGAAAGTGGCGCGAACTTTAAATTTGTATAAAAGACATTCACATTGCACCTTGAATAAGCAAAAACATATGTGACAAAAAGATTGCATCTTGAATATAGGTAAAGCATATGTGACAAAAAGATTGCATCTTGGATATAGAAAAAGCATATGTGACAAAAAGATTGCATCTTGAATATAGTAAAAGCATAAGTGACCCAACGATTGCACCTTGAATATAGTAAAAGTATATGTGACAAAAAGATTGCATCTTGAATATGGTAAAAAAGCATACGTGACCCAAATATTGCATCTTGGATATAGTAAAATCATAAATATTTCAAAGATTGCATTTCGAATAGAGTAAAAGCATAAATGAGCCACAACATGCGATTTCCAACAATGTGGTATGTGAGACCAGCAAAGGCTCTGACCAGCCTGCGCATACGCGCAGTCTGATCAGAGCCTTTGCTAGTCACTTGAATACTATATTGCTGTTAAGTTACTGACCGAACAGCATTTGGAGTTTGTAAGCTTAAAAGGAGGCTGCACAGGCTCGTCTGAGTCTACACATGTCAAAATGCCACTTTGTTGGAAATCACATGTCGCGGCTCAATTTATGTATATGCAATATGTCCCTATTAGAAAGTGGCGCGAACTTTAAATTCTTATAAAAGACCAACATATTGCATCTTGAATTTATCAAATTCATAGATGACCTAAAGCTTGCATCTTGAATATAGGTAAAGCATATGTGACAAAAAGATTGCATCTTGAATATAGGTAAAGCATATGTGTCCCAAATATACCATCTTGAATATAGTAAAATCATAAGTGACCCAACGATTGCATCGTGTATATCGTAAAAGCAAACGTGACCCAAATATTGCATCTTGAATAAAGATGACCAACATAACATAAACGACCCAAAGATTGCATTTCGAATAGAGTAAAAGCATAAATGACATCAGGATTGCATCTTGAAAAGAGTAAAAATATAAGTGTCCCAAAGATTGCATCTTGAATATAGTACAAGCATAAGTGATCCAAAGATTGCTTAAAAGCATAGGTGGCCCAAACATCTCAAATATAGCAAAACATTAGTGACCAAAAGATTGCATATTGATTGAAAACAACAAAATCTTAAGTGACTCAAAGATTGCATCTTGAACATAGTAAAAGCATACGTGAACAGAAGATTACACCTTGAATATAGTTAAATCGTTTGTGACCCAAAGCTTGCATCTGGAATATTAGTATACTAATTTTGTTTGTTTGTTTGATTTGATTCTTTTCGTCCCATCAACAATCCTTTAGTTAAACAGTGACTGGTCTTCCTGGGTTGAACAAGTACTAAGCCAGGATAAATGTGTCTTGCTCAAGGACCACAACGCAGTGACGCCTGTGAGGCTCGAACCCGCGGCCCCTCGGTCTCGAGTCAAGCACTCTACCACTGAGCCACTGCGCTCCCAAGTATACTAAGTGACAAAAAGATGGCACCTTGAATATGGCAAACACTTAAGTGACCATAAGATTGCATCTTGAAATTAGTAAAAACATTAGTGACGGAATTCTTGCACCTTGAATTACGCTTAAATCACAAGTGACCAAAACATTGGATATTGAATATTGTAAAAGAATTAGCGACCAAAATATTGTACCTTGAATATAGTTGAATCATATTTGATGCTCTGTGGGTGGGGTATCTTGGGGGTAATTTTGGTACGGGTGTGCCAGCCTGTTTTTTTGAAACCTACCCCCATCATATACCTGATCTTCGAAAAAATACCTATGCATATACTTGAATGAAAAAATGTTTACATGTTCATATACTGTTATTTGATTTATATCTACCCTCTTTGCTGTCTGTAAACAAAGTTTAAAAAATAAATATTACAATCTTGGTTTCTGAGCTGTATATCTGAGCAAAAATATGAGTATTTTCAAACAGGGATGTCAGAAAACGGGACCATTCACATAACAATGATGAAAAACTGGGCCAGTCATATACTGTTTCATAGAAAAAGGGGGCGTATCGTATACCTGGCAGCGCTGAAAAAGGGGGCTATTCGGCATGCACATTCGTACTATGCCATATATAGGTATTTACCCCCCCCCCCCCCACCGCAGAGTGTTATACCCAAAGATTGCATATTTGATATAGTTAAAGTATTTTGACGAAAATAGTGCATGTTCAATATAGTTACATTTTATGTGACCCAAATATTGCACCTTGAATATAATAAACAATAGGGTAAACCTGATGCGCTTTGCATTGGTAAAGCAGCAGATTTATCAGCATAGAGTCCTTTTTTCTCAAGAAAACATTTGTTTAGGCGTTCTTTAGAAGCGTCTCTCAAGACGCTTCTAAAGAACAATTAAACAAATGTATTGTATATATGTTCTATTATGAATTTAAAAGGATTGTACAAACTTCAAGCTTAAAGGGCTTGTTGTATTGTACTTTAAATGTTGTGATCACATTGGAATAAATAGTGTTTAAAATAAAGGTTTTTGTAATTGCAGCAAAAACAAAATCTAGATCAACATGTACCTCTGCAAAATCTGATCATATAATTCGATGTATGCTGAATGGAAGTCAAGACCAAGGTTTCTTTCAAGCATACAGCGAAGATTGGCCAGACTAGGCGGGTGAAAATAGGTGTCTAAGTCAACGTACGGCGCATTGGTCGCTTTTATGTGTCTGTCAAGAAGTGGCCCTGATTAACTTACTATCGAGTCAACCAGGAGTGACAGTGACGAAATATTTTGTTTACAATTGTTAAGTAAAACATTAACTTGCGACCTCCACGTGAGCTAACGCGAATCGATAGATCACTCGTGTATTAATCCTATCCGCAGGATAGGATTAATACACGAGTTCTCTATCGCTTATATGTCTATGATAAACATGGCGTCATTGTCGCTCTTGGCTGGCAGGACAGTAGAGATGCAGGCTTTGCCATTTGCATAGGTCGTGTTGCTGTCGTACTTTCTAGAGGCACTGGTCAAACTGCGTGCATGCACAGGCTGATATGTGCCTTTGTTGTTTGCATGCAACAAAGTCAGGTTTTCTCTCGTCGAGACCCATTATAACGAAAGCAATAAGATGTTGCCGAAGGGATGTTGTTGAGCGATTATAATTATCTGTCCGTGTGTGTGTCTGTACGTAATCACTGGAGAGGCAATCGTCCGAGACAATGAAACTCATATTGTTATCTTATACCTTCTTATACCGTTATCTTACTATAAATAATCTCACAAGTGTACACCTTGCATCTGTGTTATACCAAAACATCCATTTTTACTTGCAATGGCTCCCTACGAACTGCAGAATAGCGAGGAGTTGATATGCAGGATCCCTGTTTAAGTCCCGTCTTGGGATGCCTTGCTAAAATCGAATTGCCCACAGTGTATATTTTTATACTAGAAGGGAGATTCTTTTTATTTAAATTAACACTGGTCATGAGATATTCTTTCTATGTAAATCACATAGTAAACGCTGTAAGAAAGATATTCTTTCTCTGTAAATATACACTGCGAGAGAAATATTCTTCCTAAGTCAATTTGTTTGTTTGTTTGATTTAATTCTTTACGTCCCATCAACAATCTTTCAGTTATGTAGGGACGAGTCTTCCTGGGTTGAACCAGTACTAAGCTAGGACAAATGCTCAAGGATCACAGCGCAGTGACGCAGATGAGGCTCGAACCCGCGGCCCCTCGGTCTCGAGTCAAGCACTCTACCACTGAGCCACTGCGCTGGCCTTTTTAAGTCAATATGCATTGTAAGAGAGACATTTTTTCTATGTAAATATATGCTGAAAAGGGAATATTCTTTCTATGTAAAAGTACACTGGATGGGAAATGTTCTTCTATGTAAATATACACAGTAAGGGAGATATTCTTGTAAATATACACTGTAAGGGAGATATTCTTTCTATGTAAATGTACACTGTAAGAGAGATATTCTTTCTATGTAAATATACACTGTAAGGGAGATATTCTTTCTATAAAAATATACACTGTAAAAGAGGTATTCTTCTATGTAAATATACACATTAAAAGAGATATTCTTCTATGAAAATATACACTGTAATAGAGATATTCTTCTATGCAAATATACACTGTAAGAGAGATATTATCTATATGTAAATATACACTGTAAGAGAGATATTCTTCTATGAAAAGATACACTGTAAGGGAGGTATTCTTCTATGTAAATATACACATTAAAAGAGATATTCTTCCATGACAATTTACACTGTAAGGGAGATATTCTATCTATGTAAATATACACTGTAAGAGAGATATTCTTTATATGTAAATTTACCCTGTAAGGGAGGTATCCTTCTATGCAATTATACGCATTAAAAGAGATATTCTTCTATGAAAATATACACTGTAAGGGAGATATTCTTTCTATGTAAATATACACTGTAATGGAGATATTCTTCTATGAAAATATAAACTGTAAGAGAGGTATTATTTATATGTAAATATACACTGTAAGAGAGATATTCTTCTATGAAAAATACACAGTGAGGGAGGGGTTCTTCTATGTAAATTTACACATTAAAAGAGATATTCTTCGATGAAAATATACATTGTAAGAGAGATATTATTTCTATGTAAATATACACTATAAGAGGGATATTCTTTCTATGTAAATATAAAATGTCAGGGAGGTATTCTTCTCTGTAAGTATACACACTAAAAGAGATATTCATCTAAGAAAATATACACTGTAAGGGAGATATTTTTTCTATGTAAATATACATTGTAATGGAGATATTATTCTATGAAAATATACACTGTAAGAGAGATATTCTTTCTATGTAAATATACACTATAAGAGAGATATTCTTTCTTTGCAATATACACTGTAAGGAAGATAATCTTCTACGTAGATATACACTGTAAAAGAGATATTCTTTCAATGTAAATATGCACCGTAAGAGATATTCTTTCTATTTAAATATACACTGTAAGAGAGATATTCATTCAATGTAAAAATCCACTGTTAGAGCGATATTCTTTCTATGTACATGTAAATATACATTGAAAATGAGATATTCTTTCTATGCAAATATACACTGTAAGGAAGATTTTATTCTATGTAAATATACACTGTAAGGGGGATATTTTTTCTTTGCTATATATTTTTAAAGTTATGTTCTTTATATGTAAATATACAATGTAGGGAAGATATTTTTTATGTAAATATACACTGTAAGGGGGATATTATTTCTATGCAATTCATTCTTTTAAGTGATATTCTTTATATGTAGCTCTGGATTTCCACTAATTGCAAATGTATGTAAAGTAAGTAAGGGTGCAAAGATCAGGAATCGATACAATCAAGTACCACACCTGACCCAGGATACCAATGGGAAACTGACAAACTCACAGTTACACACCACAAACGAGAGCCAAGAGGTCAGTCCTTTCCCAGCAGGTGACCACGATATGTCCGATTTTACATAATGTCCTTAGTAACTTGACTTTACCCTTGTAGTGGTATATCTAGTCTATATATCAGGGAAAATCAACACCAATTTTGTCTACGATAGTCAAAATTTAAAACCTGAATTAAAACCGGTTGTTAGGGTAAAGTCGGGTAAATACGGACAACATGTAAATTCGGACATACGTTTGCAAACAGTGGAAATCCAGATGAGACGGCTCATTATGAGCCGTCTCATCTGGATTTTCACTGTTTGCTTATTTAATTTATTTTTTATTCCAATAATCAAAATATGAAACAAACAAGATCGCTGTCCGAATTCTGCTGTCTGTCCGAATATACCCGACTTTATCCTAGTGGTATATCTAGTCTATATATCAGGGAAAATCAACACCAATTTTGTCTACGATAGTCAAAATTTAAAACCTGATTTAAAACCGGTTGTTATCATCGTATCCATAAGACTTTAGATGATGTATGGTTTTGTAGATACGATCTCTTTACGTATTAACAACAATTGTATAGTCGGGGAACCAAAGTCGCGTATCGTGCAAAAACACACATTTTTTGCACCCGAAAGGTATACGGCTGAAATTTTTTATACTGATAGTCAAAATAGTGCTTGATATGAAACCACTGTATAGCAATGCGACCAGAATTGCATTTCGCTGAAAAATGCATTTTTTGTATGCCACATTGGTCATGTTAAGCAATCTTTCATAGCATAGAAATTGTGATGTTTCCTTTACCAATAAGTTAAAGAGTGTGCGTTTGGTCTTCAAAAGAACCGTCTCATTTAATAGGTCCATTTAAGTACCCACAACATATGTTTTGGTTGAGAAATAACAAAAATAATTTTCCATTACGCATTCTTATCTGGAGGATGGGTATGAGAAGCCGTTTGACTGTTCGATTATACAATAATACACTGTCAAATGCATTTTAAAGTATGGGAAGTCATTTGTGCACCAACATAATCTTGTTAGGGATATTTTTTTCTTTACAAATACTATGCGGCTACATTTTTGCATCTCAGGCGGGGACAGACATGTTTTTCATGGTGATATGATAATAATTATACGATTTTTTCATATTTATTTTACCACTGTTAAATGAAATTTATGTTTACAGTAGATAAAAATCCAATTGGTCCCGACAATGACCATCTGTTTCAAAGCTGTTGTAAATATGGAAGATAAACATCCTTTAACCCTTGATAAATTGCATTTATGTGTAAATCTGCTCTAAAGTTGTCCATAGTATTTAACTACGTACCAGCTGACACGGATTAAATTACTTAGTATCAAATTATCGTAGTTTCATATTTTTACTTTTCAGCTACCTTTTCTAGTTTGCCATAGAAAATAAAATAAATTGTCTTAAATTATGTCCCAAACGTCTGTCTAACTGTATGCAGTGTTTAAACACATTTTATTTAAAATTTATTTATTTATGTGAAAAATATGCAATTCAAACCCCTTCAGCGGGAGGACAAAAGTGAATAAGTAAGCACACAATTTTTTACGAGATATGCTTCCAAGCGATATATAAATAATTATCAAATACATTTTTGGGCAGTAAATGCAGTTTTAATGAGATTTAAAGCAAAGAAATCTATAAATTTAATTTCAAAATGCGGGTGCCCTAATCTACATGCTTTAAAAATCAATAATCAGTATTCTTAGATGACCACCACTGCTTCTGAGGTCTACGACGATGTTGTTTTATTATATAAACTCAATATTTTTCAATCCTGAACTTTTTTGATAAAAATATATAACATTTTGAAAAATAATATTTTGACATGTTCTTGCTGGGCTTCCGTAGAAAGTTGATTGCTCTGACGTTATGCAAGTCGATCGAGTCTGCTATACAGTGGTTTCAGATACACCATAGAATTACCTTTGCAACCATACAAAATCCAGCTGTATACCTTTCGGGTGCAAGGGTTAGCATTTTTTCTACCTTGGTTCCCCGACTAGTATGAGTTTTTTTTTCTCAATTATTAAAAGACTATATATCCGTAAATATATCTGTCCTTAAAATTTTGTAAATCATTCTATTAAAACGATTTCGTCAGTTAAAAAGGTGGTCAACATTACTTTTGTGTTTTAGTGTGTGCGTGAATGTGTGTGTGTGTGGGGGGTCGTGACGTAGTAGTATGTGCCTTTGAAAATATGGATGGATGGATGGGCAACTTGAAAGTATGAGCTGTCCGACGTTCTTTCTACCCGCGCACACTCCCAGGGGAAGGGGGGCGGGGGTACTCCGATATTATCATACATACGAAGATTCGGGTCATTTTTTTTTTTTTTTGGGGGGGGGGGGGTCAAAATTTTGAATTTCAATATTTTTGGGGGTTTTCAGAAAAATAAATATTTTTTGGGGTATGAAGATTTTGTAGATATTTTTTGGGGGTCCCCACAAAATTGGGCTATATTTAGGGGTTATTTCTATGCATTTGAGGGTTTTTTCTTAAGGTCATTGTACAGAATGGGGATATTTGTTTTGATTACTAAAATTATACCACATCCTGTGTCATGCGAATGATAATTTACAATTATATTTCGAGCGTTAGAAATGATATTTTTTATCTGTATATATGTGTACTTTCATTAGTTTGATTTATTCTCATCATAGTTAAAGTAGCTCAAGTTCAACCACAATTTACCATTATCTCTGAAAATATTCATTTGTGGAATATTTACATTTTCAATGTAAGCCTTTAATGAATCTTTAGATTTTTGCAACCGTTCATATACTTCAACTAAACCATTAACACACCCTATACCCGGGATGCAACATTATTTTTTACAGCGCAGATTAGATGCAAGCACACGCGTCGCGTGAGAAAATGAATTGTCGCAAGTTGACGTTATTTTTACTTTTACAGACAATTATACAAGGAGTTGCGAGTTAAGACTTTGCAGAGAAACACAGTGTACCTACCTCTATATTTCGCCATATGTTGTAGTTAAAAGAAAACATCCCTTTGCAACAGAAAAAAATATGTTTTTTCATGGGAATATTCCACCAAAGACATGAAAATTGATTACACTTGCTAATTGCTTGAGTACTGTTTGTCCGATTGTCCTTTTCAAAAGTTAAGGGTATACTTGAATTATTCTTTGTTACGTATCAGCAGGAGAAAATAGTAAAATCAAGCCAGCTTTTACAAAATGTGGCGCTAAACACACAAACAGGGTAGTTCGATTTGGATACTGTTACCAACGATGAGTGAAATGCCTGGATGCAAGCAAATACGAAGAGTGATACAAGTTCCAGCAAAGAGTATGACCAAAGAAGATATAGCTTACTTCGGAGACTTTTTGCATATTGAAAATGCCAAGTTCTACGGACTCCAGAAGTTTCAAAATCTGGTTAGAATGATCGTAAATTAAACTTCGCATTTTAGAATAGTTTTGCTAATACATGTATCTGCCGCGAAAATGTGGTATATTGACAAGTATAGACTCAGACGAGCCTGTGCAGCATACTTTGAACGTCATAACGTCGTCACAACGTCATATCCGTACGTTCACACTTTAACTACAACATATAGCGAAATATAGAGGTAGGTATACTTTGTTTCTCTGCAAACTTTTGACGCGCAACTCCTTGTATAATTGTCTGTAAAAGTAAAAATAACGTCAAATTGCGGCAATCCATTTTCTTAGGCGACGCATGTGCTTGCATCTAATCTGCGCTGTAAAATAATGTTGCATCCCGGGCATAGGGTGTGGTTAATACGATTACATAATAATACAAAACTGTTATATTTGTGATAAAATGCAAATATATGTAATAGATTCAATTTTTGGAATGTTCATGAAATCATGAATACTTCGGGTCTCTTGCAAAGTTCACGTGAAGCCCTTGGCTTCACTTACTTTGTTAGAGACCCGATGTAGACATGATTCCATGAACATTCCAAAAATCGAATTTATTTCTTAATTAAGCATTTCAGTTCTGTTGGAGATGCTCCGACTTCATATCAGCCTATTTGATAAAGATCTTAAGTCACATAACGTAAATTGTAGACATACTGTTAAACAGCTTGTTGTGTCTTAAGTTGCAAGCGAGAACATGCATGTAATTAACACGATTAAGACACTATCCTACGCTTGTCGCACTATTTAATTCTACATATGACATATCTTGCAGAAACTAACAGTGTCATTGTAAAAAAGCCCTTAAATTTATACTGGTAGCTAATGCTCAGATCTACCTCTGTGTCTCTATACATATATAAAGTTTATATTTAATTCTCTTTTGACCAGCGCACGCACATAAAAAGTTCGCATCACATAAGCGAGTAATGAAGTGCCAGACGAGACTGCGCATATACGCAGTCTCGACAAGGCCTTCGCTGTTTGCACACACAAAATATTGAACTTGATGAAGTTTCAAACACAAAACCAGATATCTGACCAAACTGGATAGCTTTCACTCATGATAAAAGAAGGCTCCGAGGACACCATCTTATGCCCTGGGTTTTCGTTATGCTTCACCAAATTCCTTCATGATTCACACAAGCTGACCAGAGCATATGTAAAACACATGCACATCACTGGTTACCTTTTCTCTACCCACTGGTTCCCTTTTCGCTGCTGACTGCTCATATATTTAATTGTTTACGTCAGGTTATGACAAGTTTTGAAGATTTATACCTAACCTTGTCACTGAGAGTTTCCGCTATATAACACTGAGCAATCTCTCTTGTAGCATGTAAGACAGTATCGCTAGACTGTATGATTAAAAATTACAAGACTTAACTAATGAGGACAGTCATAAAAAAACCTACCTCACCTTGTGACCGTTTCTCAACAGAAACACGAACGTCACCATTTGATGTGCATACAATATATCGACTTGGTTTGACGTAAGCTGAGAGTATATGCAGGTTATGCAGGTTTAACAACCTACGTCATAGCATGGATGTTGCAAACACGTAGTAATTTACAAGGTAAAATTTTCCCTTCGTAAAATAATACAAATTTGTGTCTGTCAAAACTAAGCAGCGCATGTGGTGCCTAACATCGATATCACTTGAACATAATATATAATGGTCATGCCCAGAAATGCCGTTGCCTTTATAATCATTCACCCACAAATATCGATGCGGGTGACTGCTAAAATTATCCTCGTGTCTCCCGCTTCGATACTTGTGGGTGAATGATTACAAAGGCAACGACATTTATGGGCGTGATCATTAATTGTTCTGTCCAAGTGGGATGTTAGGCACCGCATGCACTGCTTAGTTTTGACATACACTTATTTGAATAATTTTACGAAGGGAAAAACTATCCCTGTAAATCAAAGATGGCGCCATACTGCGTGTTTGCAACATCCATGCTATGACGTAGGTTGTTACCCCTGGTTATTGACACAATATGGCTTGTTGTCCAGTTTGTGCTCTGAACATACCTGCACCATGTGCACTGTTAATCAAGTATGGTACCATGAGTGGATTTTCCATTAGACTCAAAATAGATATTTTACATGAGTTGCTCATGTTTTATTGATTTTATTATACAAAATGTGGAAAAGAGATAAAATGTGAGGCTTGTCGAGCATTTTATCGCTTTTTCGCAACGAGATTAATAAATTTGCAGCCAAGGCATTCATTTAATTATTGGTGATTTTCCCCTTCGTGGCCGTGTAACTCTTAGAATGATCTCAGTTGTGATATTACCATTGTTTAACATAATACTCAACTTTAAGACGAATTCTATCATGAGTGATTTTGCCATTATTAGCTTTATAAGCAACCAGTGACATCAATGGCAGTATCTTGCATGTTGCCACTGACAGTCATAGAGCTCCCAACTCGAGCTTAATAGTTTCGCTACCAATCAGCAGCTTGGTATATTACATTAGATCTGCCAACAATATCGATATCGACAGTGGTACAATTGGTGATTTTGCAATTGGTGGCATTGGCAACCAGCAAAATGCCACTGTTATAACTTATTTTCATATAAAAATGATTGACATAAATCAGACAAATGCTATCATCCATGCTTTTGTCATGCATGCCTTTAGTTAAGAGTGCAAACCAAAAAATGATTTTCTTATTTCTCAACCAAAATATATGTTGTTGGTACTCAAAAGAACCGTCTCAATAAGACGGTTCTTTTGAGCACCCAAAACATATGTAAAATCGGATGGGTATGAAAACGTTTACAATTTTACTCTCAGAATTTTTGTTTATCTATATCTGAGTAAGTAAGTGCGCAAAGATCAGGAATCGGCCTGTGGTCATTGACTCATGTCTTTGATCATGGCAATTCCGAGTCATATTTCTTGTTTTACTGGTTTGCAAGAATGTTTTAACTTGATCTGACTGGTCATTGTTTCTTTATTGACATCATGGTACGAGCCTTTGTACATGATTCGATAGATTCAGTGATACAAGTAGGAAGAAACATGAAAACGATGTGTTGAAACAATTGTAACATGTCAGTTAACGAGCGGAGTTTACAAGAAACGTCATACCTCAAGGCAGACAGATATAAGGAGGCAATATTTACACAAGCAAGAAAACAGGAGCATCGCTGGTCAACAGTTGAAAAACATCAGCAAAGCAAACAACAGCAACATCATCAGCAAAATCAATAACGTTAATTATAACAGCAACAGAAGCAACCAAATAATGATCATGAAATTAAAATAAAAATAGCCAGTGCATGAGATTTCCAACAATGTGGTATGTGCGACTAGCAAAGCCTCAGATCAGCCTGCGCATACGCGCAGTCTGATGGGAGCCTTTGCTAGTCGCTTGAGTATTCTATGATTGTTAAGCTACTGACTGAACACCATTTGGAGTTTCTAAGCTTAAAAGGAGGCTGCAGAGGCTCGTCCGAGTCTACACTTGTCAAAATGTCAAAGTGTTGGAAATCTCATGTCGCGGCTGATATTATAATGACACAAATAAGCGAGTTTGAAGTGCTCCTGGAAAGGATCTGTGGTTGTCGGATTGACTGGAACCAATGATTAGTCGAGCTTGTGGTAACAATACAACGTCTTTTGTATCCCATGAATGCTGACTGATTAAAATAAACTTGTCATTGACTTTTTTTTAATTCTTTGATAATCTCCTGGCAGAAATCTCTTCATCTGGTAATCGGGGTTGTCTTGATCCAAATAAGAAATAAGGTCGAGGTTGGCGCCGTCAAACATGTTTAAGCCCTCCAGTATTTTGCACTGTCCGGTCCAATGGGGTGCTTCTTTTGTGGATCCTTTTTGTTATTTGTGTTTAATGTCTGTTATGCTATACTGTCTGTTCATTGCAGCCTTGTAGCCGTGTGGTCACCTGCTGGGAAAGGGCTGACATCTTGGCTCTCTTGTATGTGATGCTTTTTTGTTTTTGTCACTAACCCATATGATCTTCTGGGTCACGTGTGGTATTTGATTGTATCAATCTCTGATCTTTGCCTTCTTCCTTACTTTATACACCACATCGAGATGTCCTTGATCCTGTTTATACTATTTTGACTGCCATCTTGAAAAAGTGTCACCATTAACATCCTCTTTTTCCAGAGATTATATTTATGTCTCTATCATGTCTCCACGTTGTCATTTGATCCCTTATAGACATGTTGATACGAACAGTTTGAGTCTATCTTTGTATAACAAATTTTAGAATTCTAGCATGATTTCCATTGTCTATAAAATGTATCAATGTCTTTCTTTAAATATGGAGTCCATGGTTGTTTGCTGTAATACATGTGGTAACAAACATGTCTTGTACAGATGTGTAAATACTGAATGACAATACGTGTATTATAAAAAAGATTATCTTTCTTAATACTATTGTCACACACATGAGGTGCTTTCTTGACTGCCCCGAGCACACAGTAAATGCAGTTTAAGGCCCAAATAAGCAATGTATATAAACACTTAGATCACTTTTCAGAAACATCATTTCTGATCATATAATTGTATCTTTGATTATCGTTTCCTCTCCCCAGTCTATAGTACATGAGTTTTTAGAACTTATTGTATATATTCACTACATAATGTTCAGACATAAAATAGGTCAATGCGCATGTATTTTAAGAGTTACCTTTCGCATGTGCGATAAGAACCAAAATCTCACGAACTGTGGAGCCTAATATATGTAACACATATACATAGCCTAACTATCATTATCTTTCTGTAGCATTCTTTATTTTACTATAATGGTTATTAAAAAGCGTTGTATCATCTGCAAAAAGCTATGCATAATAATACGCCTAATTTCTGGGATTTTCTTTTACATATAAAATAAACAGTGGATCCCATGTCAGAGCCCTGGATGACTCTTCTCGTGCTTCTCTTGTGAAAACATAGATATTGCAGAAATATTCTGGAATGTTACTCAGAAAATCTGCAATTCATTTTGCAAAATGAATTGCAGATTTTCTGAGTAACATTCTAGATGTTTTCTGTCTCCAAATCCACATCTAGATACATACAACTAATCGTGTATGCTTCATATATCAAACACCTTTCTATAATGCAAAAAAAATAATTTTAATTTATTACCATTGTAAAATAAAAGAACTCTGATAGGTTTGGTAAGCAATGCTTTTTACTGACAATAATTTATCAACTTTCTTTTTAATATCAAACGCAACAGTTTTTAACATTTGAACTGCCCAAAAATTTGCCATTTTCGCAAAAAAAATGAAATGAAATGAGGTTTCAATTGAAAAAAGAGATTTCGGTAGATCCAGGGCTTAGCATTATTGAGATGATTAAGAAAAAGAACAAAAAATGGGTTCACTGAAAATACACGCAAAGCGAGAATTACACCGTTGATTATAAGGAAACCTTAATTCACTATAATGGCTTTCTTCGGGTCGCGCAATTTTTAACTATTGTCTTGAATACCTCCCTTGTAATGCTTACACATAGGTATAATTCCTTCTTGGTTGATAAGACTACCTTTCTAGATTATTGGGAGTAATATCAGTATTGCTATAACACTATGTTAGCTAATAGCTTTGATTGTCTTCAATTGTATCTTTAATATTCTAGAATGGTCTATATAAATTCATTGAGTTTTGTCAGTTTTAACTAGCATTTACTCACAGTACTTATATACAATTATAGACTTATGTTGAGGTGGACATGGAGTGTTATTGAACAGTAAACATCATATTGACCGACGCGGAGCGGAGGTCAATGTGATTAAGTTTACTGTTCAATAACACTCCATGTCTACCGAAACATAGGTCAACAATTGTTTTATTATAAAATAAATGTATGATATGTATTTCCTGCCATTTTATACCATTAAAACCAATGACGTTACCATAACACGGATGGATCATGCGAAATTCCTTGACGTTCTGACGTCACTTCCCATAAGCCATGCAATATTACCTCGTGCCGAGTGCTTTGCAACGTCGCGTCCAGCAAACCATGCAATATGTAGTTTTATTGACTCGAGTCGAGATATGCATCTAGGCCAATCAGAAGATGTTTATTTATAGATTATATAATAATATAAGTTATTAACCTCAAAAACAAAACTGTTAGTCCATTTGTATTTTCTGTATGTTTTGCATTGTGCTTATCTATGACGTTGGAGAACACTCTATATAGGCTTAAATCAGGCGAATGGGACTTGCTAAAATATAGAGAAAACACATGTCTAGACATTTTTCGTCTTATTTGTTGGCATTGCATAAACTATACGTATATGCTATACTTTGGGTTAGTCACGTTAAAGATACAAACAGCTTAATTTTATGAACGTCCCAGTACTATTCTAAGTCTATGTCAAAATTTGCATTATAAACTGTCAGCGCATTTATCGTACTTTAACGTCAAAATTAGCATTAAGATATGTTAATTATATGAATTTGTTAATGGTATATAACTTGCATGGCGAGTGTATCATTTTACTTAATTCGCCATATAATGCAAAGATTCGACATATCAAGTTTTAAAATATCACTTATGAAAAACTTATCTCTCTATTAAGTTCATTGACACCATAGAAATAATATTACCATGGATACAACAATTAATTTCGTTACAGTAGTTGTCTCCTTCCAAAAAAAGTGATACATTGGAAAATAGTGAAAACTCAGATGAAATGTTGTTGGATTTGACATCTCATTAGGGCCCACATTGTTTGCTACAAAAAAAACATATTCAAAGACAAAAAGTAAAAAAAAAGAAAAAAAGAAAATAAAGAGCACACACACATCCAGAAACAGAAATGTGATGTCATAAAAAATGTAATCTGTATCCCCTTTAACCCTTTACCTCATACAGACTCCTTTTAACGCTTTTGGAAACAGAGCAGACCCAGATCAAGCAGCTGTTGTAAGAGCTGCCTGGTCAAGGACTACTTTGTATGATCAGATATGCTGGGAAAGGGCTGACCTCTTGGCTCTCGTTTGTGATGTCTAATTGTGAAGGTGTCACTCTCCCATTGATATCCTGGGTCAGGTGTGGTGCTTGATTGTACCGTTTCCTGATCTTTGCCCCCTTTTCTTACTATGATCCTACACTAGTGGGCCGTACAAGTAACTTCTGTATTTACAAACGTGAAAGTTTGTTTATATAATTATTTATATTGGGTGGAGCTTAGTATGAATATCCATGAAGGAAAGGGTTAAATTTATGCAACCTGAATATATCGCTTCTTGAAGAATAGCAAATAAATTTGTTGGTAACAAGGGTGTAACAAAGAATAGTTGCCAATATAAATATCTGTCCTCAGTAAAAGAGACGCAATATTGAAAAATTCAAAATCGCAGGGAGGGTGGGGACCTATAAGAGCACGTGCGTTCATATTATGTCGGTAGGACTAAATATGCTGATGCGACAGACAAGGCCAAAAATAAACGTTTTTTTATCAAAGCGGCAAGGAGCTAATATTTAACTCATTTTAGCCGCAATGTGCAAAAAGGTTTTTTCAGTTTTATACGAACTCATCAAGTCTGCTTAGTGCTTCCTATAGAGACACATTTAAACCATTATGGGAAAAGCTGGAGAAAAACTTCATTAGGGAATTGCGACAAGACTGTATTTTAACCAATCCCTCAGCTACAAAGAATATCAAAGATGGGGCTCGAAAAAAATATACATTAAGAAATAGACAGGACAGGTTAACCTCTAACAGTATATAAATCATTATGGAATAATATATATCTGAAACTAAATGTCCTTTAACATCAAATTAATAATTTCCCTTAATATTATATAGTTAACTCTTGACCTGTTAATTTAGCCTATTGATAACCGTAAGACCATCTCAGGCCTGACAATATGTCGGACCTGGTCTCGATCCGAACACTTTGATTCCTGAGGGTTTTTTTTTTCTTCAAACTGTTATGTTGAAGAAAACAAAAATAGCATTCGTAAAGCATGTTAAATTACCCAGTATGCAAAGAGTTACCTACTGCAGGAAAGAGAAAAAATAAATGTCGTATTAATTCTGATACCTATCCCGCATCACTGTGAAGATTCCAATTACATTAAAACCTGTCCTAAGCAGCCACTCAAAAAGAATACGAAAATTTGGTTTTCAAGTTCGATTATCGCTTAATGCAGGTCAAAAGTATTGCAGAATGCTCTCTTGGAGCATTCTGCAATACCTTCGACCTTCATTAAGCTAACATTGAAGACCTTTGTTTTGTCTAGTTTTGAGTGGCCGCTTAAGAAAGGTTTTACTTAAACACCTTAAGAAATAAGGAACTTTACACTGTAAAAACGATTGTGACTTTACACCGAATCAAAATTTGGTTAGATGTTCGATATTCAACATTCAACATTCAAATTTTGAATGTCGAATATCGAATATCAAACTCAATCCAACATTCAATTCGAATGTTGAATATCGAATATCAAACTAAATCCAACATTCAAATCGAATGTCGAATATCGAATATCAAACTCAATCTCACATTCAAATTTTGAATGTCGAATATCGAATATCAAACTAAATCCAACATTCAAATCGAATGTCGAATATCGAATATCAAACTCAATCCAACATTCAAATCGAATGTTGAATATCGAATATCAAACTAAATCCAACATTCAAATCGAATGTCGAATATCGAATATCAAACTCAATCTCACATTCAAATTTTGAATGTCGAATATCGAATATCAAACTAAATCCAACATTCAAATCGAATGTCGAATATCAAATATCAAACTCAATCCAACATTCAAATCGAATGTTGAATATCGAATATCAAACTAAATCCAACATTCAAATCGAATGTCGAATATCGAATATCAAACTCAATCTCACATTCAAATTTTGAATGTCGAATATCGAATATCAAACTAAATCCAACATTCAAATCGAATGTCGAATATCGAATATCAAACTCAATCCAACATTCAAATTGAAATTTTGAATATCGAATATCAAACTAAATCCAACATTCAAATCGAATGTCGAATATCGAATATCAAACTCAATCTCACATTCAAATTTTGAATGTCGAATATCGAATATCAAACTAAATCCAACATTCAAATCGAATGTCGAATATCGAATATCAAACTCAATCCAACATTCAAATCGAATGTCGAATATCGAATATCAAACTTAATCTCACATTCAAATTTTGAATGTCGAATATCGAATATCAAACTAAATCCAACGTTCAAATCGAATGTCGAATATCAAATATCAAACTCAATCCAACATTCAAATCGAATGTTGAATATCGAATATCAAACTAAATCCAACATTCAAATCGAATGTCGAATATCGAATATCAAACTCAATCTCACATTCAAATTTTGAATGTCGAATATCGAATATCAAACTAAATCTAACATTCAAATCGAATGTCGAATATCGAATATCAAACTCAATCCAATATTCAAATCGAATTTTGAATATCGAATATCAAACTAAATCCAACATTCAAATCGAATGTCGAATATCGAATATCAAACTCAATCTCACATTCAAATTTTGAATGTCGAATATCGAATATCAAACTAAATCCAACATTCAAATCGAATGTCGAATATCGAATATCAAACTCAATCCAACATTCAAATCGAATGTTGAATATCGAATATCAAACTAAATCAAACATTCAAATCGAATGTCGAATATCGAATATCAAACTCAATCTCACATTCAAATCGAATGTCGAATATCGAATATCAAACTAAATCCAACATTCAAATCGAATGTCGAATATCGAATATCAAACTCAAACTCACATTCAAATTTTGAATGTCGAATATCGAATATCAAACTCAATCTCACATTCAAATCGAATGTTGAATATCGAATATAAAACTAAATCCAACATTCAAATCAAATGTCGAATATCGAATATCAAACTAAATCCAACATTCAAATTGAATGTCGAATATCGAATATCAAACTCAATCTCACATTCAAATTTTGAATGTCGAATATCGAATATCAAACTAAATCCAACATTCAAATCGAATGTCGAATATCGAATATCAAACTCAATCCAACATTCAAATCGAATGTTGAATACCGAATATCAAACTAAATCCAACATTCAAATCGAATGTCGAATATCGAATATCAAACTCAATCTCACATTCAAATTTTGAATGTCGAATATCGAATATCAAACTAAATCCAACATTCAAATCGAATGTCGAATATCGAATATCAAACTCAATCCAACATTCAAATCGAATGTTGAATATCGAATATCAAACTAAATCCAACATTCAAATCGAATGTCGAATATCGAATATCAAACTCAATCTCACATTCAAATTTTGAATGTCGAATATCGAATATCAAACTAAATCCAACATTCAAATCGAATGTCGAATATCAAATATCAAACTCAATCCAACATTCAAATCGAATGTTGAATATCGAATATCAAACTAAATCCAGCATTCAAATCGAATGTCGAATATCGAATATCAAACTCAATCTCACATTCAAATTTTGAATGTCGAATATCGAATATCAAACTAAATCCAACATTCAAATCGAATGTCGAATATCGAATATCAAACTCAATCCAACATTCAAATCGAATTTTGAATATCGAATATCAAACTCAATCCAACATTCAAATCGAATGTCGAATATCGAATATCAAACTAAATCTCACATTCAAATTTTGAATGTCGAACATCGAATATCAAACTAAATCCAACGTTCAAATCGAATGTCGAATATCAAATATCAAACTCAATCCAACATTCAAATCGAATGTTGAATATCGAATATCAAACTAAATCCAACATTCAAATCGAATGTCGAATATCGAATATCAAACTCAATCTCACATTCAAATTTTGAATGTCGAATATCGAATATCAAACTAAATCTAACATTCAAATCGAATGTCGAATATCGAATATCAAACTCAATCCAACATTCAAATCGAATTTTGAATATCGAATATCAAACTAAATCCAACATTCAAATCGAATGTCGAATATCGAATATCAAACTCAATCTCACATTCAAATTTTGAATGTCGAATATCGAATATCAAACTAAATCCAACATTCAAATCGAATGTCGAATATCGAATATCAAACTCAATCCAACATTCAAATCGAATGTTGAATATCGAATATCAAACTAAATCCAACATTCAAATCGAATGTCGAATATCGAATATCAAACTCAATCTCACATTCAAATCGAATGTCGAATATCGAATATCAAACTAAATCCAACATTCAAATCGAATGTCGAATATCGAATATCAAACTCAATCTCACATTCAAATTTTGAATGTCGAATATCGAATATCAAACTCAATCTCACATTCAAATCGAATGTCGAATATCGAATATAAAACTAAATCCAACATTCAAATCAAATGTCGAATATCGAATATCAAACTAAATCCAACATTCAAATCGAATGTCGAATATCGAATATCAAACTCAATCTCACATTCAAATTTTGAATGTCGAATATCGAATATCAAACTAAATCCAACATTCAAATCGAATGTCGAATATCGAATATCAAACTCAATCCAACATTCAAATCGAATGTTGAATACCGAATATCAAACTAAATCCAACATTCAAATCGAATGTCGAATATCGAATATCAAACTCAATCTCACATTCAAATTTTGAATGTCGAATATCGAATATCAAACTAAATCCAACATTCAAATCGAATGTCGAATATCGAATATCAAACTCAATCCAACATTCAAATCGAATGTTGAATTTCGAATATCAAACTAAATCCAACATTCAAATCGAATGTCGAATATCGAATATCAAACTCAATCTCACATTCAAATTTTGAATGTCGAATATTGAATATCAAACTAAATCCAACATTCAAATCGAATGTCGAATATCGAATGTCAAACTCAATCCAACATTCAAATCGAATTTTGAATATCGAATATCAAACTAAATCCAACATTCAAATCGAATGTCAAATATCGAATATCAAACTCAATCTCACATTCAAATTTTGAATGTCGAATATCGAATATCAAACTAAATCCAACATTCAAATCGAATGTCGAATATCAAATATCAAACTCAATCCAACATTCAAATCGAATGTTGAATATCGAATATCAAACTAAATCCAACATTCAAATCGAATGTCGAATATCGAATATCAAACTCAATCTCACATTCAACTTTTGAATGTCGAATATCGAATATCAAACTAATTCCAACATTCAAATCGAATGTCAAATATCGAATATCAAACTAATTCCAACATTCAAATCGAATGTCAAATATCGAATATCAAACTAAATCCAACATTCAAATCGAATGTCGAATATTGAATATCAAACTCAATCTCACATTCAAATTTTGAATGTCGAATATCGAATATAAAACTAAATCCAACATTCAAATCGAATGTCGAATATCGAATATCAAACTCAATCCAACATTCAAATCGAATGTTGAATATCGAATATCAAACTAAATCCAACATTCAAATCGAATGTCGAATAGCGAATATCAAACTCAATCTCACATTCAAATTTTGAATGTCGAATATTGAATATCAAACTAAATCCAACATTCAAATCGAATGTCGAATATCGAATATCAAACTCAATCCACATTCAAATCGAATGTTGAATATCGAATATCAAAGTAAATCCAAGATTCAAATCGAATGTCGAATATCGAATATCAAACTCAATCTCACATTCAAATTTTGAATGTCGAATATCGAAAATCAAACTAAATCCAACATTCAAATCGAATGTCGAATATCGAATATCAAACTCAATCCAACATTCAAATCGAATGTTGAATATCGAATATCAAACTAAATCCAACATTCAAATCGAATGTCGAATATCGAATATCAAACTCAATCTCACATTCAAATTTTGAATGTCTAATATCGAATATCAAACTAAATCCAACATTCAAATCGAATGTCGAATATCGAATATCAAACTCAATCCAACATTCAAATCGAATGTTGAATATCGAATATCAAACTAAATCCAACATTCAAATCGAATGTCGAATATCGAATATCAAACTCAATCTCACATTCAAATTTTGAATGTCGAATATCGAATATCAAACTAAATCCAACATTCAAATCGAATGTCGAATATCGAATATCAAACTCAATCCAACATTCAAATCGAATGTTGAATATCGAATATCAAACTAAATCCAACATTCAAATTGAATGTCGAATATCGAATATCAAACTCAATCTCACATTCAAATTTTGAATGTCGAATATCGAATATCAAACTAAATCCAACATTCAAATCGAATGTCGAATATCGAATATCAAACTCAATCCAACATTCAAATCGAATTTTGAATATCGAATATCAAACTAGATCTCACATTCAAATCGAATGTCAAATATCGAATATCAAACTCAATCTCACATTCAAATTTTGAATGTCGAATATCGAATATAAAACTAAATCAAACATTCAAATCGAATGTCGAATATCGAATATCAAACTCAATCCAACATTCAAATCGAATGTCGAATATCGAATATCAAACTTAATCTCACATTCAAATTTTGAATGTCGAATATCGAATATCAAACTAAATCCAACGTTCAAATCGAATGTCGAATATCAAATATCAAACTCAATCCAACATTCAAATCGAATGTTGAATATCGAATATCAAACTAAATCCAACATTCAAATCGAATGTCGAATATCGAATATCAAACTCAATCTCACATTCAAATTTTGAATGTCGAATATCGAATATCAAACTAAATCTAACATTCAAATCGAATGTCGAATATCGAATATCAAACTCAATCCAACATTCAAATCGAATTTTGAATATCGAATATCAAACTAAATCCAACATTCAAATCGAATGTCGAATATCGAATATCAAACTCAATCTCACATTCAAATTTTGAATGTCGAATATCGAATATCAAACTAAAACCAACATTCAAATCGAATGTCGAATATCGAATATCAAACTAAATCCAACATTCAAATCGAATGTTGAATATCGAATATCAAACTAAATCCAACATTCAAATCGAATGTCGAATATCGAATATCAAACTCAATCTCACATTCAAATCGAATGTCGAATATCGAATATCAAACTAAATCCAACATTCAAATCGAATGTCGAATATCGAATATCAAACTCAATCTCACATTCAAATTTTGAATGTCGAATATCGAATATCAAACTCAATCTCACATTCAAATCGAATGTTGAATATCGAATATAAAACTAAATCCAACATTCAAATCAAATGTCGAATATCGAATATCAAACTAAATCCAACATTCAAATTGAATGTCGAATATCGAATATCAAACTCAATCTCACATTCAAATTTTGAATGTCGAATATCGAATATCAAACTAAATCCAACATTCAAATCGAATGTCGAATATCGAATATCAAACTCAATCCAACATTCAAATCGAATGTTGAATACCGAATATCAAACTAAATCCAACATTCAAATCGAATGTCGAATATCGAATATCAAACTCAATCTCACATTCAAATTTTGAATGTCGAATATCGAATATCAAACTAAATCCAACATTCAAATCGAATGTCGAATATCGAATATCAAACTCAATCCAACATTCAAATCGAATGTTGAATATCGAATATCAAACTAAATCCAACATTCAAATCGAATGTCGAATATCGAATATCAAACTCAATCTCACATTCAAATTTTGAATGTCGAATATCGAATATCAAACTAAATCCAACATTCAAATCGAATGTCGAATATCAAATATCAAACTCAATCCAACATTCAAATCGAATGTTGAATATCGAATATCAAACTAAATCCAACATTCAAATCGAATGTCGAATATCGAATATCAAACTCAATCTCACATTCAAATTTTGAATGTCGAATATCGAATATCAAACTAAATCCAACATTCAAATCGAATGTCGAATATCGAATATCAAACTCAATCCAACATTCAAATCGAATTTTGAATATCGAATATCAAACTAAATCCAACATTCAAATCGAATGTCGAATATCGAATATCAAACTCAATCTCACATTCAAATTTTGAATGTCGAATATCGAATATCAAACTAAATCCAACATTCAAATCGAATGTCGAATATCGAATATCAAACTCAATCCAACATTCAAATCGAATGTTGAATATCGAATATCAAACTAAATCCAACATTCAAATCGAATGTCGAATAGCGAATATCAAACTCAATCTCACATTCAAATTTTGAATGTCGAATATTGAATATCAAACTAAATCCAACATTCAAATCGAATGTCGAATATCGAATATCAAACTCAATCCACATTCAAATCGAATGTTGAATATCGAATATCAAACTAAATCCAACATTCAAATCGAATGTCGAATATCGAATATCAAACTCAATCTCACATTCAAATTTTGAATGTCGAATATCGAATATCAAACTAAATCCAACATTCAAATCGAATGTCGAATATCGAATATCAAACTCAATCCAACATTCAAATCGAATGTTGAATATCGAATATCAAACTAAATCCAACATTCAAATCGAATGTCGAATATCGAATATCAAACTCAATCTCACATTCAAATTTTGAATGTCTAATATCGAATATCAAACTAAATCCAACATTCAAATCGAATGTCGAATATCGAATATCAAACTCAATCCAACATTCAAATCGAATGTTGAATATCGAATATCAAACTAAATCCAACATTCAAATCGAATGTCGAATATCGAATATCAAACTCAATCTCACATTCAAATTTTGAATGTCGAATATCGAATATCAAACTAAATCCAACATTCAAATCGAATGTCGAATATCGAATATCAAACTCAATCCAACATTCAAATCGAATGTTGAATATCGAATATCAAACTAAATCCAACATTCAAATTGAATGTCGAATATCGAATATCAAACTCAATCTCACATTCAAATTTTGAATGTCGAATATCGAATATCAAACTAAATCCAACATTCAAATCGAATGTCGAATATCGAATATCAAACTCAATCCAACATTCAAATCGAATTTTGAATATCGAATATCAAACTAGATCTCACATTCAAATCGAATGTCAAATATCGAATATCAAACTCAATCTCACATTCAAATTTTGAATGTCGAATATCGAATATCAAACTAAATCCAACATTCAAATCGAATGTCGAATATCAAATATCAAACTCAATCCAACATTCAAATCGAATGTTGAATATCGAATATCAAACTAAATCCAACATTCAAATCGAATGTCGAATATCGAATATCAAACTCAATCTCACATTCAAATTTTGAATGTCGAATATCGAATATCAAACTAAATCCAACATTCAAATCGAATGTCAAATATCGAATATCAAACTAAATCCAACATTCAAATCGAATGTCGAATATTGAATATCAAACTCAATCTCACGTTCAAATTTTGAATGTCGAATATCGAATATAAAACTAAATCCAACATTCAAATCGAATGTCGAATATCGAATATCAAACTCAATCCAACATTCAAATTGAATGTTGAATATCGAATATCAAACTAAATCCAACATTCAAATCGAATGTCGAATAGCGAATATCAAACTCGATCTCACATTCAAATTTTGAATGTCGAATATCGAATATCAAACTAAATCCAACATTCAAATCGAATATCGAATATCAAACTCAATCCACATTCAAATCGAATGTTGAATATCGAATATCAAACTAAATCCAACATTCAAATCGAATGTCGAATATCGAATATCAAACTCAATCTCACATTCAAATTTTGAATGTCGAATATCGAATATCAAACTAAATCCAACATTCAAATCGAATGTCGAATATCGAATATCAAACTCAATCCAACATTCAAATCGAATGTTGAATATCGAATATCAAACTAAATCCAACATTCAAATCGAATGTCGAATATCGAATATCAAACTCAATCTCACATTCAAATTTTGAATGTCGAATATCGAATATCAAACTAAATCCAACATTCAAATCGAATGTCGAATATCGAATATCAAACTCAATCTCACATTCAAATTTTGAATGTCGAATATCGAATATCAAACTGAATCCAACATTCAAATCGAATGTCGAATATCGAATATCAAACTGAATCCAACATTCAAATCGAATGTCGAATATCGAATATCAAACTGAATCCAACATTCAAATTGAATGTCGAATATCGAATATCAAACTAAATCCAACATTCAAATCGAATGTCGAATATCGAATATCAAACTCAATCTCACATTCAAATTTGAATGTCGAATATCGAAAATCAAACTAAATCAAACATTCAAATCGAATGTCGAATATCGAATATCAAACTCAATCTCACATTCAAATTTGAATGTCGAATATCGAAAATCAAACTAAATCAAACATTCAAATCGAATATCGAATATCAAACTAAATTTCACGTTTAAAACGAATGTCGAATATCAAATATCAAACTAAATCTCACATTCTAAAATATTTTGAATGTCGAATGTCGAATATCAAACTTAATCCAACGTTCAAATCGAACGTCGAATATCGAATGTCAAATTATTTGAATCTTAAATATTAAACTGAATCCAACAGTTAAATTTTGAATGTCGAATATCGAATATCAAACTCAATCCAACTTTTGATTTTTTTTATATCGAACCTCGAATATATCAAACTGAATCAAACATTTAGATCTTAAATCTCAAATAGAAATATCTCGAGTATTAATTATCAAACTCCATCCTACATCCAAATTTTGAATAGACTGCTACATTGTGCCTTTTGTAAAACATTGTCCCTCAATGCGTCAGGGATGGTGATTTACGTTGTTTTCTCTCTGGATTATAGGGCACACTTTAAAAGTCAGGCTTTAATCGGTGGGTTGGTGCATGATGCTTATCTGTAGCTGGGCCCAACGTGGCTCAAGTTGAGGTTTTCTTTAGCTCTCTGACTATCTGTGAGTCGTGAGCCATTTTCTTTGTTTCATCATAGTGTGTTAATTTGATTAAAGTGTTTCTCTATGATGATACAGTGCAATAGTAAGAGGGCTTCCATGCGAGCCGATTATTTATTGTTCTTCAACAACAGCAGAATTTAGGGCGAAGATTTGGTACCCGGTGGCTTAGGCTGCTGTCCGTTCTAAGGCGGTGGTTCTGTTGTTGTTGATTCGTTGTTGATTGATACTCCCATTGTGGGATTCTGTAATTGTTCTATGTTTTGTTGCACGTTACATTATGTCCATTCTGGTTTTGCAATCATCTTGATGGGGAAGAGAGAGCTTGTTGATTTGCTTGGTTTGTCTTCCTGGTGTCTCGTGATTGTTGTGTGGCTCTTCCTCGCGGTGCCATGGGTTTGTCTGCAGTTTGTGATTGTGGTATTTCCTGATCATACTCACTTACTATTTTTCAAGACATCCTCAGTATTCTGAAACTTATCTCTTCGATTCGCAAGTCATGTTGCTAGAATTGATTACTTACGTCCCAGTGAACAAGTTTTCAGTAATGTCGGGACGATGATCAATATCTGACCAAAGTGTAAAGAAAAGTTTTTGGGTAAAGGAGAAATGGAGCGGACAGTAAATTCAAGGATTAATCACATGACCTTCATTTGTGGCCTTGACATTGAATCTTTGCAACTGAGCCATAGGTTCTGCACACCATCTCCCAGAGATGAACATTTGACCAAAGTTTAATGCAAATCTTTCAAAGTGTTCAAGTGATATGGAGCGGACATAAAATTCAAGGCTAAATCCAATGACCTTTAGCTGTCATACCTTCAGTACACCGTCTCACTGTGTTGAATGTTAATGAAAATCTTTTTTTCAAGCGGTATGGAGCGGAAAAGAAAGTGCTACGTTCGGACAGACGGACGGACGGACTGACGGACAGGCAAAGGGCATTCCTATAATCCACTCTCAGCTTTGCGGCGGGGGATTAATGACCATAGATTTGGAGTTGTGATCTCTGGGCCTGCAGACAAACACTTTGTCAACGGAACGGGTCGGCTTACTTTGCAAACTGATTTAGACTATTATGGAACCAGTGTCGTTGTTCCCCTTAATTAAATTGGATTGTTCGTCTTTACCCCCACAACCCTCTATAATTTCTTATATCCACTGTTCCCCATATTCTTCTTTATTCCCATGTCCCCCTAAAAATAAATTTAGCATTTGTTTCCTTGTTTCGTTAATTCGCTCCCCCCCCCCCCCCCCGTTTCTCCAAACCCCTGGGGTGGTATCATAATGTTAAATTGTTTTTTATATGTACAGCATGCGAAACGTCGCAGCGCTGATTTTAAAAAAAATCACAAAACAGATCAAAAGTGAAACTCGATTAATGAGCCACGACATGAGAAAACCAACAATGTCGCCGTACGCTACGAGAGGACTCAGATCTAATCAGCCTAGTTTTCACATGAAGAAATGTTGGGACCTTAGTTACTCACTGAGCGCATAGCAAAGACTCTGATCAGACTGGGCGGATACTATTTCTGATCAGGCGCACACTTATTTTGTTGGTTCGTCATGTCATGGATAATTTTAATGTGTTTGTTTATTCAATCACAGGAAGAAAAAGACGTTGCAACTGTAGAATTGAAGAAAATCATATATATTACATTTAAAGGTGTGGGGGATGGGGGTGGAGGTAATTCTGAACGCAAATAAATCTTGGTATTGAATAACTTATTTGCAGGCTGCACACTCCAAATTTATATCAAACACAAAAATCAAACCACCTGTGTGTCCAGGTTGGGCTATTAGGGGCTTAAAATGGCTATGCTGTGGGGCCCGGTAACCAGTATTGGAGATACTCTAGTGAGTTATATGCAAAGTTCAGGTGCGTATCCTCGAAATATTCAAGCATGCAGGATACAGTGAAGCCCATAGGGAGGTAGGCATGGGTGTTCGGCCTACTAGGTATACCCCCGTTGGCTTGGGCTTTAAGGGCATAGATGCATAGAATGCCTATAGAAATTGCGATGTACTATGTAGTTTGGCTATATGATGGATATACTGTAACGAGTTATATGCAAAGTTCAAGGAGTTTAGAGCATACATGAGGTAGTGAAGCCCATGGGATGATATGCCTTTGTGTCCTTCCTACTAGGTGTACCTCCGCTGGGTTGGGCTTTAGGGGCTTAGAAATGGCGATGTACATGTATTGAGGCTGCGCGACTGAACTGTGCATATAGCCCTCTTAAGCATGTTGAGTATCCGCGTAGAATGATATACACAGGCCTAACTCCCTAATGGGTTCACAACCTCCTGTATGCTCGAAATTTCAGACGATGCGCACCTGAACCTTGCATATAACTCTATAGTATCTGCATCCAACCAGGCCCCACTACATCGCCATTTCTAAGCCCTTTAAGCCAACTCCCAACGGGGGCACCAATAGTAGGCAGCAGCCAGGACACCCAGACTAAACTCCCCATGGACTTAACTACGAATTATCCGAGGCTGCGCACCTGAACTTTGCATATAACTCTATAGTATCCCCATAACTGGTTAACAGGTCCCACTACATTGTCATTTCTAAGCCCTTAAAGCGCAAATCCAATGGGGTACACCTAGTAGGCAGTAGGCAGGACACCCAGACCTACCTCCCCATGGTCTTCACTCGAAATTCCCGAAGCTGCGCATCGGAACGTTGCATATAACTCTCTATAACATCCCTATTACTGGCTACTGGACCACTTCACGGTGACAGAGAGTATCGAACTAGCAACCTCTAACAATTTGAAAACGCGTCACCTTCATACCAAGTTAAAGTCATTTTCCAACATCGCCCAGCCTCAACACAAATAAGCAGTACGTTGTTGTTCATTTTTGTATGCCGTCGCTAAAAACAGTGATTATGAGTGAGGCGTTTACAGTTTACCAACAAGACAATTCACCGACACGTTTTTGAAGACATGTCACTGAGAGAATTGAAGACAGTTCACCGACACTTTTTAAGACAATTCACCGACACATGTGCTTTATATGTAACTGACCTATGGCTGGAAAATAACTGTTAATTTTGAGGAATTATGGATCATTTGTGATTTGAAGTAAAAACAAAAGTAGATACATTTGGTAGAGAACAATGGCAATTGCTGCCAGTATACACTGAACCGAAGTTCTAAGTAGCCACTTTTCAATTTCTTTTTATCTGACTAAGAAGTTAAGCGGTGTTTTGGGAGAGTTTTCTATCACTTCACGATTTTTGGGTTCAAAAATGCAAAAATCAATTTTTTGAAGAAAATAAGCGTTTTGAGTGCAGTTTTTTATCAAATTCAAGTACAGGTAATTGCAAACCTACCTAGTCGACTTGAAAAAACACCAAGACGTCGCGTCAGATGTTGGTGTTAATTTTAAAAACGTAGGGGTCCTCTCTATTGAAAGTTCTCTATTTCACTTATTCCATTATACATTTTTACAAACTAAACATCAAAGAAAAGGTTATTAATTATATTTTACATTGATGAAAAACGAAAGACAAATTAAGATACAAAGAAAAAGTTATCGCTAACATGTTCCGTATAAATTGCCGATTTTTTGCATGTAGAGATGTAACAGAAATCGTTTGGCGGAGTGTTTCTATATCCAAAAGTTTTAACTAATAATGCCTGAAATCTTGTAATTTTCCCCGCATAGCTACTTTTTGTGCTTATCCTCACGACGACATGCGCGAAATCGGCGTTAATCGGCAAACTAACCAGAAATAGCCAACCAAGCAAAGAAACGGAACGTGTAGAGATTTAAAGAAAACGTTGAAAACATGGGTTCTGTGTATTTATGTTGATGTATTACTTTTTAGTGCCTGGTGTTTTTGAAATTTGAAGTATATCACAAAAATGCGTTTTCAAAATAGAATTAAAATTTGGATTTATTCTTGAATTTTTCCATATTAAGAGCAAAAAATTGTTATTTTGCTATGTCTAGCAAAAATGTCACACTCACGCAAATGGCGTCTTCGGACATATGAGACATTAATTCAATACTAAATGAAAAGATGTTTCTTCAAAGGTATTTCTCTCTAAATAAGATATGTAAATGCGTTTTTCATATATTTTATGCTGTTTTTAAATTGAAAGAAATTGTTAAATATTGAATAAAATATCGCTAAAATGCTTTGTCTAGCAAAAATGTCACAGACGCCGTTTTTTTTACTTTGCTATTCGCGTCGTAAAAACGTTAACATTTTAGCGGTATGATATGCGTAAATGCCAAAAACTTAATCGCGCATTTTCTTAAAACTTATATTTTGATGCATCAGCATAGTCTTGTAGGACACTGTCTTATATAAAGTAGTATAAAATAGGTCACTGGCCAGAATTAATTCGAGAAATCTGAATATTCAGTGACCTTTATCCCTGTTTTCAGGAAGATTCAGGAAATATATCACAGGAGCTTGAAATTCGATCCTTATTCACATCTATAGCCCCTAAACCGAAAGCTCATAATGTCATTATGTAAAGATGACATTTAAGCTTTTGGCATTGAGGCATATACATGTAATGTAAGGACCAAACTTCAAGCTCCTGTGTATATATACAGCCACAGGACATACCCACTTTCCACCCAGTGACGTTGTCGCTTAAATCGATGTTTTTCCAGATGTTTTGCAAAAAATTATTGTCCAAAAACTATAGAAGCTACAATTTTGAAAAAGTACCAAATGAAAGCAAATTGATTTACGCAATAAACATTTTTATTGTAGCTTCTCGGTTTCTGTTGTTTTCGTATGGTAGTAATTTAAAAGCAAACACAAATTAAAATGACAGTTTTCGGTGACGTTACATGTAACGTTAGCGTCTACGGGAATAGTGATGTTTTAAAATTTACATTCACTTTAAAATGCGTTCTACTGAGAACCAAAAGTGTAATTATTTTAATCATTTATTGTATATTGCTGCTCTCTTTTTGCTCTTCATCCATGTAAGTTTTATAAAATTTAACCCATTAAGTTTGTCATGGTATTTTTTACAAAATTCTAGAAAAGTCTTGTTTCAAGCGGCGACGTCGCAAAGTGGCAAACAACTCCATGTCCCGAGACTGTACATCATATTGCTAGGAATTAGTAATAGTCAACTTATTGGAAGCCATACGATGAAAAGGGTGTGTCTGAAACTCAAACGTGACGTGCCCGAATCTCAAATAAATTAATTTCTTTGTTGTTTTCATTCATTTGTGTCTACATGTTTGTTTGGGCCAACACTAACTCTTGGCGATATGTTGGTCATTATCGCATATACGCAAAAGCCTCGTGAAAATGCGGATGCTGACATACATGTATCAAGCGGTGATAGAGGTCTCAATTCTACAGCTATTTATCATCTACATTCATACTTTACTCTGACGAGCCTGTACCATTACACAGACATTCCCGATTCGCAAGTCCTAGTTGCCGGACAAGGCGATAAGTACCAAACGCTTACGTATTGGCTAATTTTAATATAAAACATGCAAAGGTGTGTGCATCGAAGATATCTTTAAGACCTATAATCACCCTGTCTGTCCGTCCGTCTGTCCATTGAAGTCTACTGCAACGAGAATAGATTCATCTAGTTAATAAGCACCGACCGACCAATCGCACTTACTACTGAAAAAAATTGTGCTTACCTGGGTATACCCTACTTATCGTTATTCTACTCGGGAACATGTATTAATAAAACCTTTAAAAATTTAAATATATATAAACCAAAACAAACTTTTCATCTGATCATTTTACAACTGGGCATGTGTGCTTAGAAATATTAACGCAAGGAAGATCGCCTCTCTTATCTGTGAAAATCTCATTGTTTGACGTGTTAATTTTGTTTGTTTGATTTGATTCTTTACGTCCACTCAACAATCTTTCAGTTATTTGAAGTGTTAAACAACTTTTGACGTTACACAAATTAACACCAACATCTGACGCGACGTCCAAACACTTGACATTTTGCTTATGACAGATTTTTTATGAATTTTTAAAAATTGATAATTTTCCGAATTTTCCGAAATTTTCGGAAATAATCAGCTGCACATACTAAAATCATTGTATGTGTTGTATTTTATGTTAATATGCTTGACAAAACACCATGCAACTTGATAAGCCCATTTTCTAACGATATTTTTTACTAATTTGGTATCCACCTCTGATTTTAACGTGAATCTTTATAGGTCATTTAAATGGCATTTTCTTAAGATTTCTTTTGATTTTTTTAGCAGAACAGTGACGCCAATTCAAAATAAAGAATCCCTGAAAATTGCACTGCTATGCCGCAGATAATAAAGCGTACAGAGCAATTCAAAGTGAGTACGCAAACTGCATGGTTAAGCTAAAAATCCTTTGATTAAGTTGTTGACCGTGGCTGTCTTTATGTTAACGTAGAAGAGAAATGGAGTGTTCAATTGTCAAAAAAACTTTTGATTCTTTTCATCTTATATCACAGCTGTTATAAACATCTTCAAACTAATTAAAATATAAATGGATAACGTATCTGATGAAGGGTTTACATCACATTAAAAAGTGTGACTTTTTGAAATGATGGTACCTTTACTCGGACCTCGACTGTGCAAGGTCTACCAGTCATTTTGAAATGACATAATTCGCAGAGTCTCGACAAAGCCTTGGACCTTTTTATAGAATTTAAATTTTGTGAGAGCGATTTTTACTTTCTGAACGGGAGCAAAAATTGTATGGTGGCTACTTATAATTTCGGTTCAGTGTAGAAGATAGATAGAACTATTTCTTCCCACTAATGTACATTTATGTTTCTGCTGTGCCGCATCAGTGGGATCATGGACTTTGCAATTATTGTTGGTTAACAAGGCGATTGTTGTTTGCTTGATTAACAAATAATAGGCAGATCTTTTGATGTTGCATGAAGCTAAACTATTGTTGTTTTCTTTTCAACTAGGACCAATCCAGTATATTCAGATAATGTAATGATCTCTCTATATGCATTAGGCATATATATGTCTAATAAAAAGATCAAAGTGCCACAGAAATCATTCAACTCCAATAATTTTATATTAGTCATGTGTTTAATAGTATCCCAAATGATAGTAAAACATGTGACATTCATTATAAATACAATATAAAATTTGTCGGTGAACTGTCTTCAAATGTGTGTCTGTGAACTGTCTTTAATTCTGTCGGTGAACTGTCTTCAAATGTGTGTCTGTGAACTGTCTTGTCGGTGAACTGTCTTCAAAAGTGTGTCTGTAAACTGTCTTGTCGGTGAACTGTCTTGATTCATTTTAGTTGACGTCAGTATATATCGTATCTGGAAACAAATTTATTATAAAAAATCTAAAATAAAGGTTGACCAAAGAGACAAAATATGGTGTATACATCTGTTTGTCAGAAGCTTTTGGATCAGCATTATGGCGAGAACAGTCTCTGCAAAACTTTGTGGCCAGATGTGGGCTTGAACTCATAACCTACCCCAAACTTACGTAAGAAACTCCCCTCCGATTGGGCTCAAACCAAACAAACGTTTGCGGAAATTTCTCCAGACATTATTACATATACCTTCTTTACGTGTACATGTAGGTTTAATATACCATTTGAGTATTTTTCTACTTATCACATGACTAATACGCAGGCTCACCAGAGCCTTCTATGCGTGTACAAATACACACAATCCAGTAAACATCTGTAAACGTGCCACCTTCGGCCCGCTAGCGAAACGCCATACAAATGGCGCTTTGCTAGTGGGACGATGGTGGCCCGATCCAATGGCGTTTCGCTAGCGGGTCGAGGGTGGCCCGGCATTGAATGCTGGCTGAGAAGTAGATGAGAATTCAGATTCCGATTGTATTTTCTGGATTTACTTACATATATATCTTCCATTAAAACGTTTCTGGCCACCATTATGGGCTACATGCACTACTTTGCAAATGGAGACACTTTACCATCTGGTTATCTAGACATTGTTAGCTGCGACAACAGTGGAGACTCTCAAATACTGTGACATGTCGGCAAGAAAATTGTGTCTCCTTACGTACATCTATTAATGAATAAGAATTTCCTCTCTCAGATGTTAAAAAGTAGGCCTGGTGGCATTAATAACGCATAGATTACATTTGCCTGAGCACCGTACGATTTATTTGTCCACGACTTTCCGTACGATTTTCCAGGCACCGTAGAAGGCAACGGGCTACAGATGTACCATGACCTCTGAGTAATGACCTTTGGACCATTATATTTCAAAAAGGTTGATGCGTAACGCGTAAAATGAGCAAGTTGTGCGTCAAAATATTATAGTAAATGTAAGTAAACGCCTAAAACCACTATTATACAGTCTCGCCTCAAAGCTTTTTGCTCTATAGGGCATACGCATTTATATTGTATGTACGTCGGTAAAGTAAGCAGCGATATTGCTGCAGCGAAAAACGGTAAAGTTGGCAGAAATTTTGCTGCAGCAAAAAACGGTCAAGTAAGCAGCAACAGTAAAAAACGGTAAAGTTGGCAGCAATTTTATTGCAGCAAAAAACGGTAAAGTTGGCAGCAATTTTACAGCAGAAAAAAAAACGGTCAAGTTAGCACAAAATTTGCTGCTGGCACAAAAATTTCTGCTAGCAAAAAAATTGCTGCTGGCAAAAAATTTTCTGCTAGCACAAAATTTGCTGCTGGCACAAAAATCTCTGGTAGCAAAAAATTTGCTGCTGGCACAAAAATTGCCGCTGGCACAAAAATTCCTGCTAGCACAAAATTTGCTGCTGTCACAAAAATTTCTTCTAGCAAAAAAATTGCTGCCATAAAAAAAATACTGCTGACACAAAAATTCATGCTAGCACAAACTTTGCTGCTGGCACAAAAAATTCTGTTAGCAAAGAAAATGCTGCCAGCACAAAATTGCTGCTGGCACAAAAATTTCTGCAAGCCAAAAAATGCTGCCAGCACAAAATTTGCTGCTGGCACAAAAAATCCTGCTAGCACAAAATTTGCTGCCAGCACAAAATTTGCTGCTCGCACAAAAATTCCTGCCATCACAAAATTTGCTGCCAGCACTAAAATTTCTGCTGGCACATAATTTGCTGCAGGCACAAATGAGCCGTGACATGAGATTTCCAACAATGTGGTATGTGCGACCAGCAAAGGCTCAGACCATCCTGCGCATACGCGCAAACAGATCAGAGCCTTTGCTTGTCGCTTAATTATTATATGAGTGTTAAGCTACTGATCAAACTTAATTTGGTGTTTCAAAGCTTAACAGGAGGCTGCACAGGTTCGTTTGAGTTTACACTTGTCAAAATGGCACATTGTTGGAAATCACATGTCATGGTTCAAATATTCCTGAATACCAGACCGCGTAGGCAGTCGGTAACGTGTCTGGCTACAGATGCGTGTCTGACTGCAGATCCTGGTGTCCCGAGTTTGATCGCAGCCCGGTCTTATACTTTCATTGAGATTGATCATGAAATGATTTCTACGGTCATATTCCTCCCTTCAGCTGAATCATTCAAAAAAGAAGTTGTCAGTTATAAGCGAAAGTATGCGCTCGAAGTACTGGTTTGATTTGATTCATTTCGTCCCATCAACAATCTTTCAGTTATATAGGGACGGGTCTTCCTGGGTTAAACCAGTACTAAGCTAGGATTAATGCGTTTTGCTTAAGGGCACAATGCAATGCCGCCGGTGAGGCTCGAACCTGCGGCCCCTCGGTCTCGAATCAAGCACTCTCGCTCCGATGACGAAGTAATAGTTACCCGCTTCTTCAAGATTCCCCAGGATAGATGTGATTTGGTGAGTGGCCGATTCGCTATGGCCATAGTTGTTGACTTGGGGACGTAAAGCAGCAAAATAAACAAAACACAAGTATTCTTGCTAGCACAAAATTGCTGCCAGCATAAAATTTGCTGCTGGCACAAAAATTCCTGCTAGCACAAAATTTGCTACCAGCAAAAAATTGCTGCTGGCACGAAAATTCCTGCTACCACAAATATTTCTGCTGGCACAAAAATTTCTGCTAGCACAAAATTTGCTGCTGGCACAAAAAATTTTGCTAGCAAAAGAATTGCTGCTGGCACAAAAATTTCTGCTAGCACAAAATTTGCTACTGGCACAAAAATTTCTGCTAGCACAAAATTTGCTGCTTGCACAAAAATTCCTTCTACCACAAAATTTGCTCCCAGCACAAAATGTGCTGCTGGCACAAAAAATCATGCAGTCACAAATGAGCCGTGACATGAGATTTCCAACAATGTGGTATGTGCGACCAGCAAAGGCTCAGTCCAGCCTGCGCATACGCGCAGACTGATCAGAGCCTTTGCTTGTCGCTTAATTATTATATGAGTGTTAAGCTACTGATCAAACTTAATTTGGTGTTTCAAAGCTTAACAGGAGGCTGCACAGGTTCGTTTGAGTCTACACTTGTCAAAATGGCACATTGTTGGAAATCACATGTCATGGTTCAAATATTCCTGAATACCGGGCCGCGTAGGCAGTCGGTAACGTGTCTGGCTACAGATGCGTGTCTGACTGCAGATCCTGGTGTCCCGAGTTTGATCGCAGTCCGGTCTCATACTTTTATTGAGATTGATCATGAAATAAATTCTACGGTCATATTCCTCCCTTCAGCTGAATCATTCAAACGAATTAGTTATCAGTTATTAGCGAAAGTATGCGCTTGAAGTACTGGTTTGATTTGATTCATTACGTCCCATCAACAATCTTTCAGTTATATAGGGACAAGTCTTCCTAGGTTGAACCAGTACTAAGCTAAGATTAATGAGTCTTTAAGGGCACAATGCAATGCCGCCGGTGAGGCTCGAACCCGCGGCCCCTCGGTCTCGAGTCAAGCACTCTCGCTCCGATGATGAAGTACTGGTTACCCGCTTCTTCAAAATTCCCCAGGAGATATGTGATTAGGTGAGCTGACCGTCTCGCCATGGCCATAGTTGTTGACTTGGGGACGTAAAGCAGCAAAACAAACAAAACACAAATATTCCTGCTAGCACAAAAATTGCTGCCAGCACAAAAATGGCTGTTGGCACAAAAATTCCTGCTAGCACAAGATCTGCTGCAGGCACTAAAATTATTTCTGGCATAGTTGTTGACTTGGGGACGTAAAGCAGCAAAACAAACAAAACACAAATATTCCTGCTAGCACAAAAATTGCTGCCAGCACAAAAATGGCTGCTGGCACAAAAATTCCTGCTAGCACAAGATCTGCTGCAGGCACTAAAATTATTTCTGGCACAAAAGTTGCTGAAGGCACAAATCTTCCTGTCGGGCCGCGTAGGCAGTCGGTAACGTGTCTGGCTACAGGTGCGTGTCTCACCACGAAAGTATGGGACCGGACCGGGATCGATCCCTGGATTTGAAGACAGACACGCATCTGCAGCCAGACGCGTCGCCGACTGCGCTACGCGGCCCAGCTCATCTAAAAACAGAAGTTAGAAATGAAAAATCTGTGGATTATCTACAGAGAGTAGTAAAAATCTGGGACTTTGGCCGATAAACTCCAATTCAGTCAGCCCAGCTACAGGGAGTTTTAAGGAATACCACTGGGGGTTTGATCCGTTAAGCCACGAACCAACCAGATCAGTTATAGAGAGTGGCAAGAAATAAAAATTCTGGAGTTTTGACCTGGTTAACCTCAAACCAGCCTGCTCAGCTACAGAGAGTAGCAAGAAATCAAAATAATATCTTGTCCGTACGAGATAAAACAAAATCAGAAAAAAATCAAATAAAATGACCTTTTCCGGCCCGCAATGTAATGGGGCGGCACACGTTTTTTGGTACTAGATCGCATCGTATTGTATTATTCCAACAAGCATGCACGGCAACATAGTTGGACTACAGGTTTAAAAAAAATTCTGACTTTTTATCATTGTATATATGTTGTGTGTGTGCAAATAGCGAAGACTCTGGCAAAACTGCGAGGATGTGCAGCCTTGTCTGAAAATGTTGACCGATTGTAAGGCGGTCACATTGTTAAGTTGCGGTCACGATGGGGTTGTCGCAGGAATCTGTGTGATTTTACAGACACTGCACATGCTTCACGCGGCGACCTTTCGGTAGCTGCGCGGGGTCTCTACGATTTCTTAAGAGCCTACAATCAATTTTGGGCCCAAAATACCATCTAAAATCATACATTATCCGCCCGATCAGCGTGCTGTATCTGTGTGGTACAAATGTACTTGTACCCGTATGGCAATCATGCGATGGGTCAAACTACATGTCTAGTCAACGACCAACGGCCTCGCAATTTCTCAAAATTTGTCATAGTCAGGAGTTGATTGTAGATGCTACAGCACCCGTGAATGAGTACATTAACTGACTGAATGTGAGATTCAGTTTGATATTCGATATTCGACATTCGATTTGAATGTTGGATTTAGTTTTATATTCGATATTCGACATTCAAAATTTGAATGTTGGATTAAGTTTGATATTCGATATTCGACATTCGATTTGAATGTTGGATTTAGTTCGATATTCGATATTCGACATTCGATTTGAATGTTAGATTCAGTTTGATATTCGATATTCGACATTCGATTTGAATGTTGGATCTAGTTTGATATTCGATATTCAACATTCGATTTGAATGTTGGATTGAGTTTGATATTCGATATTCGACATTCGATTTGAATGTTGGATTTAGTTTGATATTCGATATTCGACATTCAAAATTTGAATGTGAGATTGAGTTTGATATTCGATATTCGACATTCAAAATTTGAATGTTGGATTTAGTTTGATATTCGATATTCAACATTCGATTTGAATGTTGGATTGAGTTTGATATTCGATATTCGACATTCGATTTGAATGTTGGATTTAGTTTGATATTCGATATTCGACATTCAAAATTTGAATGTGAGATTGAGTTTGATATTCGATATGCGACATTCGATTTGAATGTTGGATTTAGTTTGATATTCGATATTCAACATTCGATTTGAATGTTGGATTGAGTTTGATATTCGATATTCGACATTCGATTTGAATGTTGGATTTAGTTTGATATTCAATATTCGACATTCAAAATTTGAATGTGAGATTGAGTTTGATATTCGATATTCGACATTCGATTTGAATGTTGGATTTAGTTTGATATTCGATATTCAACATTCGATTTGAATGATGGATTGAGTTTGATATTCGATATTCGACATTCGATTTGAATGTTGGATTTAGTTTGATATTCGATATTCGACATTCAAAATTTGAATGTGAGATTGAGTTTGATATTCGATATTCGACATTCGATTTGAATGTTGGATTTAGTTTGATATTCGATATTCAACATTCGATTTGAATGTTGGATTGAGTTTGATATTCGATATTCGACATTCGATTTGAATGTTGGATTTAGTTTGATATTCGATATTCGACATTCAAAATTTGAATGTGAGATTGAGTTTGATATTCGATATTCGACATTCGATTTGAATGTTGGATTCAGTTTGATATTCGAAATTCAACATTCGATTTGAATGTTGGATTGAGTTTGATATTCGATATTCGACATTCGATTTGAATGTGGATTTAGTTTGATATTCGATATTCGACATTCAAAATTTGAATGTGAGATTGAGTTTGATATTCGATATTCGATTTGAATGTTGGATTTAGTTTGATATTCGATATTCAACATTCGATTTGAATGTTGGATTGAGTTTGATATTCGATATTTGACATTCGATTTGAATGTTGGATTTAGTTTGATATTCGATATTCGACATTCAAAATTTGAATGTGAGATTGAGTTTGATATTCGATATTCGACATTCGATTTGAATGTTGGATTTAGTTTGATATTCGATATTCAACATTCGATTTGAATGTTGGATTGAGTTTGATATTCGATATTCGACATTCGATTTGAATGTTGGATTTAGTTTGATATTCGATATTCGACATTCAAAATTTGAATGTGAGATTGAGTTTGATATTCGATATTCGACATTCGATTTGAATGTTGGATTTAGTTTGATATTCGATATTCAACATTCGATTTGAATGTTGGATTGAGTTTGATATTCGATATTCGACATTCGATTTGAATGTTGGATTTAGTTTGATATTCGATATTCGACATTCAAAATTTGAATGTGAGATTGAGTTTGATATTCGATATTCGACATTCGATTTGAATGTTGGATTTAGTTTGATATTCGATATTCAAAATTCGATTTGAATGTTGGATTGAGTTTGATATTCGATATTCGACATTCGATTTGAATGTTGGATTTAGTTTGATATTCGATATTCGACATTCAAAATTTGAATGTGAGATTGAGTTTGATATTCGATATTCGACATTCGATTTGAATGTTGGATTTAGTTTGATATTCGATATTCAACATTCGATTTGAATGTTGGATTGAGTTTGATATTCGATATTCGCCATTCGATTTGAATGTTGGATTTAGTTTGATATTCGATATTCGACATTCAAAATTTGAATGTGAGATTGAGTTTGATATTCGATATTCGACATTCGATTTGAATGTTGGATTTAGTTTGATATTCGATATTCAACATTCGATTTGAATGTTGGATTGAGTTTGATATTCGATATTCGACATTCGATTTGAATGTTGGATTTAGTTTGATATTCGATATTCGACATTAAAATTTGAATGTGAGATTGAGTTTGATATTCGATATTCGACATTCGATTTGAATGTTGGATTTAGTTTGATATTCGATATTCAACATTCGATTTGAATGTTGGATTGAGTTTGATATTCGATATTCGACATTCGATTTGAATGTTGGATTTAGTTTGATATTCGATATTCGACATTCAAAATTTGAATGTGAGATTGAGTTTGATATTCGATATTCGACATTCGATTTGAATGTTGGATTTAGTTTGATATTCGATATTCAACATTCGATTTGAATGTTGGATTGAGTTTGATATTCGATATTCGACATTCGATTTGAATGTTGGATTTAGTTTGATATTCGATATTCGACATTCAAAATTTGAATGTTGAATGTTGAATATCGAACATCTAACCAAATTTTGATTGCTGCTGAACTGCCACAGATCTTGACTTACCATTCAGCTTACGAGGGGCGTTCATGTAATTGTGGCACAGGAGTTCTGCAAGGCACATAATAAGACATACTCATAATTCGTTTATTTCAACTGGTTGGTGTGTTCTCCTTAACTGAAATTCAGTTTCTAGTCTTAATATCCTGGCTCTGAAGCAGATAAGTATTCTTTTTTGGGCCCACCCTGTAGCCACTGAAAAATTACACTGTGCAGAACACCCTGAGGCTCATATCGACGTCTGTCTATTTTATGCTTCTGAGATTGGATTTCAGTGAAGTAAACAGGAAAAAGTCACATTGACTCGAGTCTGGCATCGAGGTTATAAAACTTTGAGTTCATTCTCAGACTCAAAATGAAGCGCAACGATTGGCTGCATTCGGACACGTGTCCGCATGCAGCCAATCATTGCGCTTTATTTTAAGTCTGATACTGTACTCAAGTTTTATAACCGCGAGGCCTGGTGAATAAGGCGAATTAGCGAGCGGTACCACAGTTTCTGTTTCTAGTAAATTCCTGAACCAGTTTACACTTGTGGGCACCGGCATTGTCACGAATAAGGCACAATCCCCTGAGTTCGGTTGCACGTTTGCTTTTCTCATGTTTTTTTCTCCATTTTTGAAAGCACTTTGTTCTTATAGATCTTACGTGTAACTTTTTGAGCTTTGGCACTTAAACTTGAACAATAGGCCAATCAGAATTCAAAAATAAGGAATATGCACTTTTCCGCGTTTTTTTTTTGTTCTTTTACGAGGACTTGCCTAGCTTGGTTTTTCCACAGCCACTGCTTATTATTGACGCGTACCTTGGGCTTAGTTTTATATATCCAGATTCCATAAATTTCAAATAGGTCTGATAATTAAGATTTGGCCCATCTCTGCCATTTTGAAGTCTTAAATATACATTTTTACTCCAATGCATGCTAGACGACATTTTTCATGTGACCCTTGGCTCATGCCCCATGGTTTGGACTTAGAGGTGGGGATGGGGTGTCCGTCTGTCACGATATCTGTCACGCTATCTCCTCCAAGACAGCTGGTAAGAGTTTAACCTCCAAGACAGCTGGTAAGAGTTTAACCTCCCAAGACAGCTGGTAAGAGTTTAACCAAAATTGGTATATAACCTTCCTATACCCAGAGGGAGTGCATGAGCGTTTTGGCCCTACTATACCCTCTGGGGCTCTGGGGAGCGGTCAAATGTAAAATATATCAGAAATATCATATATTTTTACAATTGACTTGGTATTCTTACTCAGGAATGAAAACTATAAAGCATACTAGACGACTTTTTCATGTGATCCTTGGCTCATGCCCCATGGGTTGGACCTAGAGGAGAGATGGGGTGTTAGGGGCGTCCGTCTTGCTATCTCTTCTTAGACGGCTGGTCAGAATTCAACCAAATTTGTTATATAGCTTCCCTATACACAGAGAGAATGCAAGAGCATAGTCATTTTTGGGGAGGGGTCAAATAGTCAAATAAAAATGAAGAATATAAAGCACACTAGACGGCATTTTTCATGTGACCCTTGGCTCGTGCCCAATGGGTTGGACTTAAAGCTTGGGAAGGGGGTGTTGGGTTAAAACTCTTTCGAGAAAATAGTCATGTGCCATATTAAATCCAAGGAATTGAACAGTTCATTAAAATACACATGTATTTCTGTATGGTGGGAGAGCCTGGGGATGTGCGATGGTGATCCATAGAATTTGCTCTAGTCGGGCTTAAAACAGCAAACTCCAGGCGGAAGGGATTGTCTGTGAAAAGTAATTAAGCCCCGGCCCCTCTATCCCATTAGCAGCGGTTGATGGTCGCTCTAAAGCTGCGATTCTGTTGCTGTTGTTGTTGTTGTTGTTGTTGTTGTTGTTGCTCCAGCTGAGTGTGGGTGATGTGTTTGATCCTGGTTTTGTGATATACAGTAAAACCTGTCTGAAGCAGCAACTCAAACCTAGACAAACCAAACATCTTAAAGACAAGTGGTAGGTTAATGCGGGTCAAAAGTATTGCAGAATGCGCCAGTGAAGCGAAAGGTCGCTTAATGCAGGTCAAAAGTATTGCATAATGCTCCAGTGGAGCATTCTGCAATATTTTTGACCTACATTAAGTGATTATGGATTTTGAAAACATATTTTGGGGTCTTTTTGAGACACTGCTTAAGACAAGTTTTGCTATAGTTCTTTGTTTCCTTTCTAGTTTTGAGATCATCTCATTGAGGATTGAGAGGTAGTTGCTTTATTTAACCTTTTACCTCATAGAGGCGCCTTTTAACGCTTGCAAACAGAGCAGAACCAGATCAGGCAGCTCATGTCAGAGCTGCCTGATCAGGATCTACTCTGTTTGCTTATAGATATATGATGTGTCTGATCCTACATAAGTGGACCCGACAAGCATTTCTTTGTTCTATGTACCAACCTGAAAGTTATTAATATAATTATTCATAGTGGGTGGAGCCTAGCATGAATATTCATGAAGGAGCGGGTTAAATGCATGCTTGCTTTCATGTGTGTTTCTTTGTCTGTATATCTAATGTCTCTTCCCCAGATACCATGGGTTGGCCTGCGCCCTATGATTGTAGCATTTACCTGGTCATACTCATTTGCTTTTTGATGTCAATATTGTAAGGATATGTTTCCGTCATGTAAACCGGACGAGAATGAATGACGCCATAACCCATTGCAAATGCAACTGGACACTTTTATTTATTATATGAATAAAAAACATTTTGTGGCATTTATTGATATGTTTAGTTCAGCTAACCACTCAAAAATGCAAAAACTTAACACAAAACACTGAATATCATTTAATCTTAGAACTTCTAGAGTTTCAAACAAGAGAAAACAACAGCCAAGCGATCATGAGATTCTGATTAACTTCAGCTGTCAAAAAATTAACTCTTTCGTCTTTCCTTATTGCACTCATCAAGCTCTTGTCTCTCCTCGTTGATAAGCTCCCCATAACACAAATCCATTCGGAACTCAGCTCATCTACGAACTTGGCATAGGAGTTTCCGAATGTGGTTGACGTGATTGAGTGTGGCTTTGAATTGGCGTGTCTCTCTAAGCACGAGCATGTGTGTGTTCTTGTATGCACGCTTTTTCAAAACATTATGCCTTATTTAGGTCGTCACTATTTTACATAAATACAACAGAAATTCAAGTTATTAATGACTGTATAAATCAGAAGCAAGCTCCTAAAGTTTCAACAAGTTTTGTCGCACAATAACCTGATACACAAGTTATTTTTCAACTTAAAATTTAATTATGATAGTCATATATTGGGAAGAGGCGCTTAACACAGTCTAATCATATGTTTTTTTAAGAATGCAACAAGATGCAAAGTTATTCCCTTTATGAAAAGAAGAGAAGTGAGTATAGAGATTTATTATTATCCCTTCATCGTAAATATCTTCCTGTTTGGTCAGATTTGCTAGTACTTACACTTTATGGCGTCGTCAATTTCACTTAAACAGGTAAAAAATCTCTTTATCAAGAAAGATAAATCGGGAGCTAGCCAGAATTACAGCGCAAGGGAGGCAACTAGACACTTAGAAAAAAACATTGATGTTTGATTTTGTTTGATTTCATTCTGTACACCCAGTCAACACTATTTCAGTCGTGTCTGGACGGGTCTTTCTGGATTGTACCAGTACTAAGCAGAGGATAATGTGTCTTGCTCAAGGAAACACAATGCAGTGCCTCCGGTGAGGTGATCTGAGGTGTTTGTCTAACGAAGCCATCTGATCATGATTCACACTGTTTTCAACCCACTCTGCTTGAAAAGAAGAACGCACAACTCGAATGTTGCATGTTAACAGAATAAAAATGGGGATGAGTGTAGTATATAAAATTATTCAGCATGGCATGGGTTAACTGCTCAAACCTCAAGAAAGATAAACCTTGGTAGCAAAACCAAAGTAAGTAACGGGAAACAACTCAGATTTTTATGTAGTGACTGTAGTGAAAACTGTTAAGAGCTTGTGCATGCTCGCAGTTTCGACGGATTCTTCGCTGCTCGCACACACACATTATAGAAATCGAAGCAGATAAAGGTTTCGACAAAAAGAAAAAAAAAGATTTAAAAAGGGTAGATTGATCACGGTCATTTCACGACCGATTCAAGAAGGGCCTATGTCAGTTACAAGCTAAAGTATATGCACTTGGTGCTGGTTGACCGCTTAGGCTAAGCTTGTCCAGGAAAAAGTGTGGTTAAGTTAACTGACCGTCTCGTCATGACCTTAGCTTGGACTGGGACGTAAAACCACAAACCAAACCAGCGACCCTTCTACAGACATGTACACTTTTCAGTGAAAGAATAACAATGGCAAGGTTTTCTATCAACGGAGCACATGTAATGGTCTAAGCATCCTTTTATTACAGTGTTGCATATGTTTAATATGAAGTAGCAGGGAAATCGTAGATAGGAACGGGAGTTCACATAGAAAAAATATGCAACTGAACAGCCTGTCCATGATTACATTATATAACAGACGCGAAATCTAGACGACATGCAGCATGTCTACCTGTTGGTGAATGATTATCTCCAATTTGAAGCAGAACAATTTCTTAGACTGAATACCTCAAAGTTATGTTCTATTTTGTTCTGTATGGTCAGAGGAGCGCAGAGGCTCAGTAGTAGAGTGCTCGACTTGAGATGGTGGGGTGAGGGGTCCCTGGTTCGAGCCTTACCAGAGGCGTTGTGTTGCAATAAAGAGCAAAACACTTTTTTTTGCAAAGTATACCCAAGAAATAGTCCCTACATTGCTGAAAAATTGTTGACTTGGACGTAAAGATTCATCTCAAACAAAACAACTATGTATGGTCAAAGCTCGCCCAGTGGGGAAACTTTGGCATGCCTATTAAACCATTAAGGCACACACATGAGCCAACCCATCACAATTTACACTATAGTACTGCTGTTTCCAAGTGTTACGGAGATATTTTCGTGCCTCGAGATATTTTTGACTGGTTGTGAATTTTATCCAACAATTTTACCGAAAACTCAAATATGTTAAAAAGGGTATCCTTTAGAAGCAAAGACTGCATCAAAGAACTGAAACTAGAGTGTGCATATTACCTGGGCCAGACTAGCTAGTTTCTGCCATTTAGGCTTCATCAGTGACCCTCTAATAGTTTCAAAGTTCCACAATGAAACCCATGATCCCAAAGGACAAGAAAATAAAATCTACACTATAGTGAAGGGCAGGGAGACGTTCTACCGCCGCCACACAGTCCCAGTAACCAGCTGTAGTGAAGTCAAATATGTTCTTAAAAGGGTATCCTTGGTATGGTCGACATATCCTTGAAGAAATTGCTTTTGTCCATTTTTGCATGCTGCATATAGAATTAAATCGAAGACATAAAAATTAAAAAGTTTACTTCGAATTATCAGCAGTTCGAACCATTGGTGGTAGACATAATAGTACAAAACCCCCAAAATGATTATTATTAGTTTTTCCCTGTCAAACATATGTTTTGATTGCGTAAAAGAAACGTCTTCCTTTACGCACACAAAACATGTTTTGTTATTGTAAATTAATTAAAAGTTCATAAATAGGCCATTTTCTTTGAATCTATTGTGTCTGTAATTTAACTCGAATAAGCGAGATTTCGAAAAATCGGAGTTCGGATTATGGAGGTTTCGCTTAAACTGGTACCAATCTCTAATGTAATTTTTAGTAAAACTGATATTCTCTCAAGATACCATTTATAAACTTTACTTGTAGTAGCATTAGATTTGACTACCAGAGACATATACTAGGCCAAACAAGACTGTAACGCCGCATATAAAGATTAAAAATATTGTGCGTTAAATGAGAGTACCAAAATTCATCTGCTATCTATGTTTCGCTACTATTCCTGCCACACATTATTCTCATTGTTGCATCCAAACCAGTGTACTGGCTATCGATTTACTTTCAGATTTTTCACGTGCACATTCATTTTATTTCAGTTTAAACATTTAATAACTACTGAAATCACTAGTCTAATATCCAATTTGCTTGAAAATATTTTAAAACTTTAAAATTAAAAGTGACACATTGCTTATTACGATTCCAAAACGAACACATGTTGAACGCGAATGGTGATAAGAATGTTACAGGCTAACGTGACGCCATTGGTGACAGTGCAACAATTTCGATACCATGCAAGGATGATTGAACGTCTTAGGAAACGTTTCTGACAAATTGGAACAATGTCAGACCGTGCGCATTCATGACGCCATCGCCTAATGACGCGATGTCGAGATCGATTAAAACGTAGGTTTAAACTGCTGAATCCGTTTTGTCCGGTTACAATGATAGCTAGCACAGCCCCAGGAACTCATAATCTAAGAATCAGCGCTCAAATTGTGACAAATCGTTTGCTAGAGATTGGTGAAAGACCCCCATATACAATGTAGGTTTTATATGCGGCGTTTCATTTTTTGCCTAGTATATAATTTTTATAAGATGATTTTTCATAGCTAATGTAATTTTATGCATTTAGTGGACTGATGCCAGTCTAAGGGTTCACTGTAAATGCCCTTTTTGATGATCTGGAATAGTTTAATATAGCTTCTTTGTATTTGTATTTTAAATGGGATCTCGTTCTTAAAACTCTTCTTTGTAATTAGGAACTATTGAACACAGTTATCGCCAGAACCAACGCCCCATTCATTAACAATTTGAATATGTTGAATTAACTGCACATTCAGATCACAAAATAAATCAAATGGCTAATTTGTTGAAACCGATTTCTAAAAGAACCGAAAGGCCGAACATTTTCACCTGTTTTCTTTAAGTTATACTTTTTTTACATTTCGCTGAACCTAACGATGTACAAATGGATTGCTTTACTGTCCTACCAGCCAAGAGTGTCAGTGATTTCATGATTTGATTACACAGTTATCAGGGACTTGTAAACGATAGATCACTTGTGTATTAATCCTATTCTGATTCACGTTAGCGTCAAGTGAAGTGTACACGTCAGTATTTTACTTTGCAACTGTTAACAAAGTATTGTGTCACTATCACTCTTGGTTGGCAGAATAGTAGCTTGTAAGGGGTTTCTTTGCTGGCTTTGTCAAACCTCCAAGTCCATGTTTTAAAATAAAAAAAAGTAGAAAAATAAAACAATACAATGTTTATTAGAGACCTGCATTGTGGCGAAAATAGCAGATGTAGATGGGTAAGTTTTAATATGCCCTCTAGGCATGTAGATGGGTAAGTTTCAATATGCCCTCTAGGCATTATGTGCACTCCTCGTTCAATAGACTTCGATAGACGAATACGGTTGTATGAACTCTACATACATGTACAGCTAAAATGTCTGCTTGGGGAATGATTTTTTTTTTTTTTTTTTTTTTTTTTTTTTTTTTTTTTTTTTTTGGGGGGGGGGGGGTGGGGGGGACAAATAAGATTTCGAAATGAGAGGTTTCTGCAAATGCAAAATTAAAACATAAAATTGATCTGCAGTATGCGAAGGTTCTAAGCTTTGTTTTCAATAAATATCATTGTTTTATTTAATCTTATGTAGCCACCGTTTCGGGTACTATTTCAACAGCTGCAAGAGTGCGTAATGAAAATTTAATTTCTTATTTCTCAACCAAAACATATGTTGTGGGTACTCAAAAGAACCGTCTTAATGAGACGGTTCTTTTGAGCACCCAAAACATGTGTTAAAACTGATGGGTAAGAAAATATTCACAATTTTACATCGAGCATTTTTGTTTATCTAAACCTGTGAGCTGCACATGGCTAGTCAGCGACTTCGATTCTTCGATCTAGCACCTCGTCAGCATGCACCGACATAGCACCTTTGCATCATAAATTTGATCCGACGCAAGCAATGATCCCCAAAACAGTAAAAATGGTTCATATAAGGTCAGACTAACATTCATACATATAAGTTTAAACAAGAAAAATATGGATCCAAAAGAAAAGGGAGCATATATCAAAGACTGCCATGGAAGACACGTATCAGCCTGTGCAACTCGGTTGCACAGGATGATCTGGGTCATCCTTGTTTGATAAAATAGCAATTCGATGTTGACCTATAAACTACCGATTCATGCGCGGATCCAGAAAGTTTTTTCAGAGGGGGTCCAACTTTGAGAACGTTTTTTTTTGTTTTTCTTTTTAGTTGATGTGTGGATCCAATTACCACTAAAACTGGCCATCATCGCCCCGCCAGCGAAACGCCATTTAAATGGCGTTTCGCTGGCGGGCCAATGATGGCCCAATATTGAATGCTGGCTTGGTAGCTTCGTGATTTTCATGGGATCCGGACCAGTATTGCTAAGAAACCCTTTATTTTTGTGATTTTTCAGGGGGGGGGGGTCTGACCTCCTGTCCCCCTTTGGATCCGCACATGCGATAATAGAAGGTCCATCACTGCTTTTTTATTACTATTTTGTGAAACAATGCAATAAATGCCAATTTCACCCGTGAGAGATCAAATTTCTTTATCAATATCATGTCGATAACCCTAGTTTATATCGGTACGTTGTCAATATTTGTTTAATCAGAAGACACTCATAAGATTTGGTAAATAGTCCCCTAAAAGATATTTGATTTTCACCAGCCTATTGTGAATGAAGTGTTTTCAAAGACAGACGGACAAAGATGTACAGATAGAATAAAGAGAGAACAAACACAGGCTTCTTACATTTAAGACGAAATCGCTTGTCATGTTCAATCACAACCGCTTCAGCAAAAATAAATACAGTAAAAACTCAATAATTCGAACTCCGCTTGTTCGAAATACTCGATAATTCGAATATAAAGTTGGGGCACTCTGGATTCAGAGAATATTAATGATTTTGATAACTGTCTATAAAGCAATATGTCAGAGAAACTTCTCATGGATTGTTTATGCACTTAAAACATGTTTGGTAGAAAAAAGCCCTGATTATAATCATTTTTGGAAGCTATATATTTTAAGTCTACCTCCCCATAATTCAAATTCCTGATGATTCGAAGTAAAACCTCTAGTTACAAGGACTTTGAATGTACGAGAATCGACTGTACATTTCGTCGTTTTTGTTAAAATGTTAACATATTAAACGACTAAATGCCTTCTTTTTCGGTTTTAAGCCGAGTTTGAGTATGTGCAGTCAATATACTGATTAATGATTCTATTTACGGCATCACATACGCTCGTAGGTGTTTGTAAATATAAAAAAAAACATGATGTAAATTTCATAAGTTGTGTTAAAAAGCATGCGGACATAGTGACTTTAAAAATATGTATATTTTGTATATTTTGTATTTTGTCTGTTTTTCTAGCACTTTCACAAAAGCTTAACGTGAAAATGCATACTTTTTTCAAATGCATTTATTCTATAGCTTACAATACGTAGAAGTAATCCCTCATTAAATGTTTTTTAATGCTCTTCAATTAGCCTGTTATTTATTACTTTCACTTACCCCATGGAGTCTGGCCATTTCTCAGGCCAATGAGCTCTACACAAGAAAACTGGAAGAACTGGCACCTTCTTACATACTACTAGAGTAGAATTATAAATCCTTGATAACGGCAAATATTTACAATGTTTCAGAGTAATATTTTAAACAGTGTGTACATTGATGAGAATATTTTGATACCTGGCAGGAGTTAAATAATTATTTCTAAAATTTATCTCTTAAAGCACAAATTATTACTATAGCAGACAACATATTTGTGACGACTTTCTTCATTTTGGGTACAAAAAGACAGAACAAAATCTAATGAAACTTATTGAAAAACAAAATACGTTTCTTTTGATAGTCGTAACATTCTTATTTGCATTGATCTGACTATTGATTGTAATTTAAACGGAAAATCCATTATCCAATATTGAAATGAAGAAATTTGTGGAACCCACTGAAAGGTGTTGCTTGAATCATTTAGCTGACCTGCATATATATAGAGGTTAATGTGTCTCTGTTTAATACTAATCGCTGTAAGATGGCTGCTCCCAGATGTTAAGATAAAGCCAATAAACGCTGCTGTAATTGACTTAGCAGACGAATAAATGGTATGTGATAATTAAATCAGTACATACTGAACTATTTGTTTTTTGATTAAAGTAAAATGTTCAAATTCATGAACTTACATATTAAGAATCCACTATGTATGCATTTTTGTTCTTGTAAAAACTATTACAAGTTTATTGTATCAAATCAGAAGGAAGCATCCAATAGTACAAAAGTGTTAAACATAGGGTTCACGGATGGAAGAATAAGTGGCTTATTGTCATAACTCATTCATATCTGGAAGATTACTTTTTATTTAAAGTCCTTTTTGACTTATTCGTTCATACCTTTAGATAAATACACATTAATGCACCGTTGACAGTTGTGATTGAATCTATGCTGACTGCATGCATGAAGAATTAAATTGTACCCAACCATGACAGTTTTATTTCAATTTCTGAGTATTTTACAGAACACTTATGCAAATAAAAAGACAAGATGTAGTCATGCGAAGGGACGTCTTCCAGGATCAATTATAGAGTTCGTTTTAAATTGCGAGTTAGAAACTTTCCTTTTACTGTTCAGCGGGTTCCTAATAAAGTATCCAAAAGTAGGCAAAATGTGTAGTCATACTATGTTAATGTAACTTTCAATGAATGCTATATTAAAATAATTTGACAGTGTGGCTATGGAGTATAGTATGATTACATGTACAACAACGGTATATGATAACCACGTTAGTGTGGCCATGCAAAATAAGTCTACCATTCAATTCTATATTAAACTTAATATAACAGTGTGCATATCGAATCCAATATGAAAGTTTGGCCACGTTATACAGTACAACGAAAATGACAGTATGACTATGTAATATGAGTTCAACGAACAATGCTATATTGAAATACATATAAAAGTGTGACCATGTTATACGAGTACAATATTTAGTGCTTATTTGAAACAAATATGAGAGTATGGCTATGTAATATGAGTCCATATTCAACACTACAAGTATTTTAAGATGCTCATGAGACTATGGCCATGCGATATAAATAGAATATTTAATGCTTCCCCTTATATCGAAATGATTATGTCCATGTCACCATAAAAAGATTATTCGTGACATTGTACAGTGCATTGTGTGAATGCACAATAGTGACTATTTAGATTATTCGAGCAGGTAAAAGGGATGAGCAATCGTGAAATAATAGCATGAGGTATTTATGATATGTCTATAAGATCTTGACGAAGCTATGAAAATTTGCCCAAGGACATCAGGACTGATTTGGAGTATGCCTGAGAGAATGTCAGGATGATTATTTTAGAATGGGTGCCAAAATCATGAAAGATGTTCAGAGCGAACCAAAGAGTCGAATGGCAAATGACGAATGACATGTTTTATAGAAAGGTGCCCAAGAGCTTGAAAGCTGTCGGCACAAAATCTTAGAGATCAATGTAGAGACTTTTTATTTGAGTATGCAAAAGAGCTTGTGAGTAACTGCAATCAAAAAGTAAACATCAGGAAAAAAGGCCTTGAAAAGTATATGGAAATATGTCCAAGAGACTGGTAAACTTGATATCAAAAGACGCAAACCTGGTATCCATAAATCAGTTTCAAGCTAATTCACCATTCAAACTAACGTGTATGACGTTATTATCGATATTCGCGTCTGTTCAATGTCATTGACGACGTCATTCAAAAACTTCGACGTCATCATGACCTGATAAAGGAAAATGTGGTGAGATAGCCAACGTTTATTAGGTCAACATACAATAACGCAGTTAATACGAGAGGAAGCTGATTAATCTTTAAGAGATGCCTTAGAGTTTTGGAGCAATCCATATTGAACAGCATTGCGAGATCCAAGAGATTGTACAAATCTGAAAGAGAGACATGACATGATGCCTTAGAAAGATGTCTTAGATATTGTAAGTTGTTATGAAGCAATCATTAAAACACCATGGCGATTTTTATAGAAATATGCTCAATGAGATCGTGCGAGGTGATATGATCAAAATTGAGATATGGAACATGGCAATTTTCTAAGACAGATGCCATAGCGTTTATGGGCTGTTTGGGACAATCCTTAAAAACAGCATGACGATTTTATACAACGATGATGAAGAGGTGTTGTGATCAAATCTCAGAGAGGGGCATGACAGATTTCCAAGAAAGATGCCTTAGAGTTTATTAACTGTTTGGAACAAACCTTAAAGAACAACATGCCAATTTATTGAAAGATTGTGAAGGGATTTCACGAGGTAATATGATCAAATCTGAGAGAGGGGCATAGCGAATTTCTAAGAAAGATGTCGTAGAGTTTGTGAGATGTTTGGAACAATGCTCAAAGAACAGCATGACATTTAGCTAGAAAGATGGCGAAAAGATTTGCGCTAGGAAATATCTGAGAAAGGGCATGGCAGATTTCTGAGAGTTTGTGAGCTGTTTAGAGCAATCATTACAGAATACATGTCGATTTTATGGAATCATGATCCAAGGGGTTGCGAGTGTGATGTTCACATCTGAGAGAGGGTCCTGGCTAATTTCCTAGAAACTGTTTGAAAAAAACCCCTTAAGTACAGCATGACGATTATAGAAAGATGCTTCAAGAGATTTCGAAACTGTGATGTGATCAACTTTGAGATAACTAATTTGCTTATTTTAGGGAAGAACGGTATAGAAATCGCAATCAAGTAATTCCGTAAAAGACGAATACAAATGCGGCCTGTATTTTAAGGATATCACCATCAGCATATTGAACATCCTAATGTAAGAGAACATGATTATGGAACTATATAATGCTTGACTATCGCTATTTGCACGTCTATTTGTGTCACGTCTCGCACTGCCATGTAGATATGCCAACGTCATATGTTATTACAAGCCGTCTTAAAAGGATAATGTTCCGAAATCCCTTTGCTACTGGGATGATCAAGTATGCGGGCACCAAGCAACATATCCAAATTACTAGCCAGGTTTTATTTGTTTTCTTGCCTACCCGGATGTAAAATTTAAGGTCAGTTGATAAATTGACATTTTTACAAGGGAGACCATTTCCCAAGTTGTTGCAGGCTTTTCGTATATGACCAGTTCCTCTTAAAAAGGTGTTGATTTTTTCAGGAGCACAATAATCGTCCTATCATCAAGAGGATGGAATGAAAAATAGGAGACACTTCTTATAAGTTTACAAAAAGGGGAGGCAATCATTAAACTTTCTTCTTAAAGGCTACCAATTGTCCTTAAACGAGCACCAGTTATAGATCTTTTGTCTTATATGAAAATTTAAAGTGGAACGATTTACTGCGTCTTGTATTTACAAGTTTGTCCCAATCATAAATTCAGAGCCACTCTTCAGCGCTATGTTTAAATAGGGATATCGTATTCTGAACATGTTCGCCAGTTATTCGGAAGGCAGCGTGCGTATATATTACATGTAGATAGATGAATAAAATGGAACGATGATACTGGTGCACGGGGAAAGGAGTATCAGTGTCAACAAGTAGGGGCTTCAATATCTGGAGTCAGATTGGGAAAAGGGATATTAACGAACAAACAACTGATCTGAACATTGATGATAAATTCGGAAATCACACGTCGCTGCATTTTGCATTGTTTTGGAGTTTAATGGTGACGTTTAACGTGCTTTGCATCCATTTCGCTTTCTCTTGCAAAACTATAACCGTCGGGGTTTTGTTTCTTTAAGAATGTTACTACATTGCACATGATATGGCCTGTCCAAGTGATAAAACACTTATCGCATATTATGCGTTGAGTCAATCTTCAAATGATCATGCATAGCTAACCAATGAGGCTAGAGGTGTAATTTTTGGACTGATCCCTCCTCTCATTGTATATTTACGTGTGCGAGCAGCGAATGCTCTGGTGCGATTGTGCAAAGGCACAGGCTTGTCAGAGCATACACTGGTCTCCAATGCGATACGTACCAAAAACTCATGTAAAACAGCCGTTTCAAAAACTGCTGGACCGTTTCAAAAGTCAACAAAAGATGGGTTTTAATGATCATGTCACATTTAGATGGTTGAAATAGTAGAAGCTTGCTAATGTTACATGGACCCGCATCGGTGTCTGTGTTTTGACAAAATGAATCTCCTAAGTTCATGACCGATGAAATTAATATTCAGATATTAAATTGTGGCCATATTTTGACAGCCAGTAGATAGAAATCAACAGTATATCAGAGAAATTAACTTCTGTACCGAACTGTTAAATTTTGTTCAATACTGTTAAGATCGTCCTTACTTTCTTAAAAAATAATATAAAGCAGTAAAATCTCCTAGGCTCTTTATTTACTTAAGAAAGAGATCAGCTCCAGCAGTGAATTGTTGTTTAATAATTCACTGTTTGGAGGTCAGTTGTAAAGAAGATCAAATCACGAGCGCGTAGCGCGAGTGATTTATCTTCGCACAACTGACCGACAAACAGTGAATTATTACTCAACAATTCACGCACTGGAGCTGATCTATTTCGATTCTAACACACAATAAACGGCGAAAACACATTCGAAATCTTCAGCTACCACCAACTTTCCGCCATTGCACTGAAGAACTCCCGCCAATACTTAGACTACGTCGCATACGTTTACATGTAATTGTAACGTCTTTCGAGCGTAAAAACGACGTTACACCGTCTAACGCCATGAATGACGTCATTTTCCAGTGACGTCAGCTATTACATACTTAAAAAGTGAATTATTGTCCGATATATCACAGTTTGTTACCGTTGGCTCTATAGGCGAGATGTGTTAGAATTGTCAATATCTGTATAGCCCAAGATAATTATTTAAATCTTGAAGTTTAAATTACCAAACCATGTTACTTGATGAATATTACTCATACGATAACGCGATCTGATCGGCGTCTATATATGCCTACTGCATTGCAATACTATTTCATCGTTTTGGATACAATAGGCATAAATAACTTTTAAAACATGCACACCAAACATCTATGTGTCTTGATCCACATCTGAACTTAGGGTGAGGTTGGCGCCGTAAAACCTGTTTAACGGCGGCCCTGCAGTAAAATATTTTACTGACCGTTCCAAGGCGGTACTTCTTATGTGGATTTATGTCTTGTTTGTCATGCTGTCGCGTCTGTTCATTGCTGCCTTGTGGTCACCTGCTGGGAAAGGACTGACCTCTTAGCTCTTGTTTGTGATGTTTAATTGTGTTTTTGTCACTTTTCCATGTGGTATCCTGGGTCAGGTGTGGTACTTGATTGTATCGATTCCTGATCTTTGCCACCTTTCTTTCTTTTGGAAACGTCAATTAAAAGAAAACGATCAGAAGAAGATTGCAATCTCATTTTTTCCCTTACCATCGATAACAGTGAAGCGCGTTTGACTGCTGTCCAAAAATCAACAACGTGAACAGACCAGAAACATGCAAGTCGTGTGTCTGTATATTACTGAAACCAAAAATCAAACGGATAGTGATTTTAAAAATAGTTAACTCACTTTAGATAAGCGTTAAGAGTTATGACTTCAAATAAAATTTAATTGATAGTAGCTAATCGGACAGTATATACGTGAAAAATCAGTAAACTTACTGATAAAATATTGAAAAATGATAATCGTAACCTGTACTTATTCATTCGCCACTAAAAGTGGTACTCAAAAAACATAATTTAATCAATTATTACACATATTCGAAAAGAGTCAGAATTTCTATATGCAATGGGAAAAAAGTATGGTACAGATTTTTATCAAAATATAGTGAAGAGTTCGAATCAAAAAGACAGAATGGGAGCAACGGAGTGGAAATATTTAGTATTTACACAGGAGAAATTTCATGTTTTATTTCGCGATATTTGAGATATCTTAAACAGCAATAATAGGTCTACTTTAAAGATTTTCTTACTGTTTAGTTTAAAAACCATCACGGATAAACACATTTTCGGAGATTATGAAAACACACATGTTTATTTGGGTTGAAAGATACAGTTAAATTGGATTTTCGCGGATAGTTATGTATGAGATAAAACGTCGAACCGTAGATTGGCGTCGATGACCATGAGTCACGTGACGAGAAAGCCTATACTTGGTGTCTGCGATCTGGTAATGTTTCAAACTCGCGTGCTCAGCTACAGTGACTGGTTAGAAGCTTTCATTATTTACTTGCTAGTGTCGTCTGCTGATGCCGTTTGCAAACAGTCTGGACACAGACCAGGCCCGACAAAAAGTCGGGCCTGGTCTGGATCCAAACTGTTTGACACTCTGGTGGCATTCTTGAAAGAATTTTGTAAAAAGTTAATTTTGAAAAAATAAAATCAGCAGATGAAAAAAGAAATCCTGAAAAAAATTCACAGCATGCCATGAGCTATAATCAAAAAATGAATTTCGCCCGAAGATATGTTTATAACCTAAGCCGTGAGTGAATTACCATTGGCGTTGATCAGACTGCGTTGATGCGTAGGTCAATTTACGCCTATTTTATTAAAGAACTTAAACTCAGTGTTTTTTTCTCATAACGTAGCAAAGTAATGGAAACACATTTCATTGACGTCGTGACGTCATTTGTTAAAAACTATTTTGTTCTCTTGGAAATTCAGGAATGGCTAATCTGTTGTTTGCGTTCGTTGAACAAAATGGACCAATATTGCACTCGGACAGCCTAGACGGACTAAGCGCGTCGATATATCAAGTGACGTTGGGGGCACATTTTCGACATTTTAAGGATGTTACATGTATGTGCGTATCAAATGCCATCAATTTATTTGTCATGTCATGTTATGCCCATAGAAGGTCCACTACGAAAATAAAGCATATTCAAGGCCTTTCTACTACAAAACTAATATAACGCCTCTCTTATAATGCAGCCCGTCGCTGTAGCGGCACGTTTGACGTTACGAAATAGCACCATGGGCTCGCAAAATGACGTCAGTCCGCCGTAGATCAGTAGAAACGTGTCTAATATTTTCGCTGTATCAACATATACTGTTAATGACCATGCATATTCTAAAACAATAATGAAGCTTCTAATTTGAATGTGAGCATGCGCACGAAAACGACCCTTTTGGATTACACGGGCAACAAAGGGAATGATCAGCCCTGGGCGAATTGCAAATTCGCCCAGGGCTGATCATGCCCTTTGTTGTCCGAATCGATTCTACAGTATCATAAAGCAGTTTGATCGGAAAACACAAATTAGAAAATATATATACAGAAGAACTTCAATGGCTCGAACTCTGATGGCTCATTCACCTGGGCTGGCTAGAATTGTCATCATGGTCCCAACAGGTAATTTCATGCCAAATCTACCCTGGTTGGCTGGAAATACCCTTGGCTAGAACTATTTTTCATGGTCCCAAGCCTGTTCGAGCCATTGAAGTTCTACTGTATATTAGCAGATGCATGATACGTGGTGCGCATGAAGGGCATTTTCTCTAGGGCAGGCTTACATCTATACTGGCTCATCTCAAGGTTTATCAAACGGTGATAAGTCGATGTTGGTCTACTGCCACCGAAAATATTACCACTTCGTAATCTCTCAAAGGGCGCCTGACAACGAAGACTCGGGACACAGAAATTAAAGCTCATCTTTCTTAGTGTAACGGATACCACAAGATCCACTAATATGACTTGAATCGGAAGATACTCTCCCATTTTGCTCTCGGGTTTCGGTATTTCAAACAAAGGGTCTCCAATATCAGAATATCGGTACCTATAGTATCGGATTTCTTACGAATGTGAGGAAAAGTGCTGTGCAATTTGACTAGCGGTTCACTTGATATCAACAGTCCCGCTGTGACAGAACTGAAATCTGGAATATTTTCGGTGAAGCATAGTACCAACTTTGATTGATATTTGACGATAGCTGCGAGGACAGTGTATACTCCAAACTGGAAGTCATGCGTATTCCAACGGCGCCTATGGCGTTGACGTTACCGCCGGTGCAGACATTGACGTCACCAATGACTTCGCAGTTGACGTCGGAAACGCCTCTTTTGTTCTATACGTTTACCCAACCACCACCTCCAAGCCCTGCGCTGACCGCAGGCATGGCTCAAGGACTGAGTGCCGGTATGGCCCAAGGACTTACCTCTAGTATGAACCAAGGACTAACTTCTAGCATGACCCAAGGACTTACATCAAATATGACACAGGGACTTACTTCTAGTATGAATCAAGGACTCAGTTCTGTTGTTAACCCTATGGTGAGCCCTGGGGTAAGTCCGGCGGCTAGTCAGGGCGTGGGTTCTGTGAGCCCACCGTCGGCTGTCGTGCCCGACATTATGCAGCTGATCAACTATGGAGATAAGGATCTTGGTCTTCTGCTGTCTCAAAGGTAACTTTTCTACTTTTTAATTTCGGAAACTTTTCCGTATAGAATCGGCAATTCCCGTAAACATTTCCGTACACAGTCGGCAAATTCCGTAATCTAATGGCACTGCTCATAACTTTCCAGAGTTCTTCAAAAACACATTAGTTTAGGTGCTCATTGGGAAGCGTCTTGAGACGCTTCCAATGACTACCTTAACTAATGCTTCTCGTAGAAATAATTGCGAGGGCCGATTGATGACTCCTTCAATACAAGACTCACAACTTTTCAATCAACCCTCGTATAAATTGACAAACAAGCTGTTATGTTTTATCAATGCTTACACTATACCACAGGCTATCCCTATTTTTACTATATTAAAGATATAACCATGAAGACATTTTGTACGGAGATGTTTCTGAGATAAATGCTCTATAGAGAAATGCTCTATAGTTTGTGAAAAGAATCAAACGCCCGTAGGTTTTTGTTTCGTAGCAAGCGTACCTGATACCAAAAATCAAAATAAGTCGACCTCAGTGTGATTAAATGCCTTGCAAAAAAAATTCACAAACTGACAAGTTTGTTATTCCGACTGCTTAAGGTTCTGGTTACGTAATTGAGGTAGTTTTGATGGCGTCGAAATTCAAATGCTGTAGCTTTGATGGGTGGGTATTTAAGTGCAGCTGTAATAATGCACCGATGCCAGTCAAAGTAGACATTTTTTAAAATTCTGTTTCATCCCAGACTAGGCAGTTAATATGTCCTCTTATACTTTTATGACACGTGATATTGGAGACTATCAAAGTCTTTGATTCGAATTAATTACCGCTTGATCGACGTTGATTTAAGCAGCTCTTTCCTCGCTTGTTGCGACGCATTTCCTCTGATTATATAGCATTTGCTTACAATTTGAACCCCGATCAGACCCGTCAAAACGTCGGACTAGATGATCTTCGCAAGTCAATAGTACTATGTCCATTTCGTTACATACTTTTGTAACGAATTGGACTCAGTACCCTTTTGGCTTGCGAAGATGGGGTAGGTCTGGATCCAAACTTTTTGACACTGGAGATACATCTGATTCTTATTCTTTTCTTTCTAAAAACATGAAATATTACCCAGCATGCAGCGAATTATGTACGATAGTTTCTCGAGTGCTTTGGCTTACTTTGACAATTCATGAATTTACACGATCTTCTCTTTGACTTTTTATTCTGTTTTTGACAGTCAATCTTTTTCAGCAAATATTTGCAAAATATGACATGCGTATTGATCAAACTTCTTAATGAGTCTGAGGTCACTAATTTAGTTCACGTGGGCTACATTGTCGCACAGGAAGTCCGCTAGCACGAACTAACCTGTCGCCTTTCGCTCGGTGCACACTGGGATTGAGCCGCCATTTTTATTAAAAATATATTATGCGACCACTGCTTGCATGACTCGGGGCTTTGCATCCAAAAAATATTAACTAAAAGAGAAATGATAAACTGTCAAAAAAATAATTTTTGCTATTTTTAACAACAAATTCTGCCATTACAGCAGTGCGAGAATTGAACGAGACTAGCCAAATATCGCTAATTACCCATGATGCAAAGGGCGAAATGCAAGAGATCTAGATGAGGTATCGTCAGGTCTCGCGAGAATGACGTGGGCTATCTTTTTAATTTAGCTATGACTTGCTGATATACAGCGACTTTAATCACCTTTATTGTATGTGCTTCTTTTGTCGTCTGCTGATAACCTTTGCAAACAGTTTGGACCCAGATCAGGCCCGACAAAATGTCGGGCCTGATCGGGAACCAAACTGTTTGACACCCTGATGGTATTCCTGAAAGAATTTTTCGAAAAGAATGATTTTGAAAAATGTCAGCAGACGACAAAAAAAAAATTATCCAGCATGCAAAGACTTTAATCACCTTTATTGTATGGGCACATTTTTATTATCTTTCAAGTGGAGCTTCAGTCAATGTTGAATGTTCACTTTAAATTTCTTATAACTTGTTATGAACTTTGTGTCTGAGATTTCATCTATTTTTGTCATTTTCATGGGTCCAAATTATTTAACTTTTTTATCCGTAAAATTGTGATTAATTTTTAAGTCGTCAGTTTAAGCATGTGTTTTGGGTGCTCAAAAGAACCGTCCCATCGAAACGGTTCTTTTGAGCACCCACAACATACGTATTGGTTAAGGAATAAGAAAGTCATTTTTTTTAACATTGGCGGCTTAATTTTCTGACATGCTTTATCGCGAAGTAAATCGAGGAACGCATTGGCTCAGTGGTAGTGTTGGGCTTGAGATCGAGGGGTTACTAGTTCGAGACTCACATGAGGCACTGTGCTGTGTAACTCAGCTAGACACTTTATTCTCTGCTAAGTACTGGTTCAACACAGGAATACACGAAATGGAAATCGCCCTACATAATTAAAAAAATGCTGACTGGGACGTAAAGCGCATCAACTCAAAATAAACATGAAGTTAACCCAGTGCCTGCTCAGGCACAACGCTTGGGCCCGCCAGGGTCAACATGATAGCTTCCGTATCGTGTGAAAACGCAAATAATGGCCCAAATGATGGTTGTTGAAATCAGAGCTTATTGCACCTGCCTTAACTCTTTGCCTGCTAGAGACGACTCTTGTCGTCTACTACAGTTTGGAACCTGATACATAAGTCCTGATCTAGATCCAGACTGGTTGACTTTCTGATGGTATTCTTTAAAGATATTTGGAAACTTTTATTTTGAAAATCAACATACGACAAAAAACACAGCAAGCAATTTCGTGGAAACTTTGTAGGTCTGTTTTATTGGGCCTATTCCGATTGAACTCAAAATTTTTATGGTATATGCGGTATCAACCATTCCAAAGTATGAAAAAGGGTTTAAGATTTATCAAAGATTAATTCCCTTACTTTTTAATGTTTGATGATATTCGGGGGTTTAAAATAATGTGTCCATCCATCCATCCATCGACCCATCCGTCACCCGTCCACCCATCCATCCATCCGTCCGTCTTTCTATACGAGTATGTGTATATTAATTTTAGCTTTGTCATTTTTAATTGACACATAAAATGTAATTTTATTTTCATTCAACAAGTTAAGAGAAATTAGTGGATGCATGCAACCCGAACCGAAGCTACATCTAGACCCCCTCGTTGAAAAGTTCGTTAGCTTAACAAAAACTAATAAGAAAAGATTCTTTAAAAACTTGCTATAAACAATCGTACTATAATTGTCTCAGGTTTACTCGAAAACATTTTTACGTAGGCTCGTGGCCAGGCGGAATCTTTGACTTTTATTTTGCTTTCATTTTGCTTTCGGTTCTGTTTTCATGCGAGAATTTAGATTAGCTTATCAGCAATTTTAATGTGTCTTCTACTGATTTGAATGGCAAGCAAAACTCAGCAAGTATATCAATTAAATAGGTATCTATCCCGTATTTGCATCTAATGCTCAGATCCTTCGCTGCTCATACACGAAGAATGAAAGTACGTCAGGGGATTTTCTGCCCATCTCTAGGGGCCGAATTTTGGCCCCATTCCCAATCGAAAACAGCCACCTTTTTTCCCAATACCATGTCTGATTTTCCCAATTAAGAAAAGTAAAAAAAAAATACTTTTATTAATTAGTGATAACTACTACTTATGAGAAACAATGACCCATATCAGAATGATATTTAAACGCTTGTGCTTAAATGGTATGCTTGACATAATACAATCTTAAATTACTTGATTTTGAGGATATATTTTGCTACCCTTGTTATGTTCTATGTCGTTAATTTCTTCCAATTTTGGTGTTAAATGCTGGAAAAAGCCCACTATATAACTCAGACTTCTAGCCTGTCCCTCTGGAGAGCTGCGCATGCACAGTAAGAGTGACTTTACGTGCATGCGATATGCAACACTGTCTTATATTATGGTTGTGGTCACTTTAGTTTAAGAGCCTGGCCTTATGACTCAAATGTTGTTCCTTGGGCTGTTCAACCTCATAAATCACAAACTTACGGGGATCAATTTTACCTGTTAAAGTAAGCATGGACAGGTAAGTTGACAATACTCTGAACGACTCAGCCACGAAATGAAAATGTGATAGTCTTTAATTTTAAGTCAATGTCAGCCATGTCCTTCAAAAACATACCTAAATCAACTTGTGTCAGCATGAGTATTGGTGCACTTTAAATATTTTTAACTTTCATGAGTAGACTCAAAGCCAAGTCTGTGTAAGTTTTCATTATTTCGGCAGGGATCAAGGTTTCCAGATTATCTATAGACCCCTCGCCCAATTTAGTGGTGTACGTTAAAATGTTTTACGCAATCGCAACATTGTACCAATTCAGTATATAAAAGCGGACCACTCAATTTCTGCAACTGCATACTCTGCCATTGGGCCGAAAGTGGCCACCGATAACGTATGCTGGCTGATAGATGGCGTTACAATAGTTATAGTGGTTCTTGTAATGTCTATGACGTTTCTCAGATCGGCCTCCGCTAACTTGACCAAAATTTTATGACATTTTGCTGTTTTGCTTACTAGGAACAGGCTTGAGCATGGCATGTAAGCATGCAATCTCATGCAATCTGATAAGTACCGATGTTTGCGAATGTCTGATTCCTCCCGCGACATGTAAACGACGTTATTGGACCCACTAAGATGAGTTGACTGGCTTTGCTTTGCTGTGCATATATTTTAAAAGGTTATTTTTCTTTGATCCTCTTTACTATTTAAAGTCTTTGCCTTTTTAACAGACTGTTTAATTTTTGTGTTGATACTTTGGGTATCTGTTGTCAGAGAAATGGATACAGATACATGTAGATGAAAACGAGCCAGTCACGTTAAAAGGGTTCGTTACCCATACGCATGAAGAATGTCCTAAAACGTGGGTGCACATCTATCCAGGGGCGGTGTGGGGGTGCAGCATGTCTGGTAATAATCTTTGCCTATGTGATAAGTCCCTAAGTATCATGAGTCGTTCGAACAAGCATACAAAATCAGCCTGACATTTGTACTTATACGCTTACCCATGTTTATACATTCATATGAACATATTCCAAAAACATGTACAAAAGGTGTACGTATATAACTTATGAGGATTGATCTCGAATGCCCCTAAAAGATGGCCACTGCACCTCGCCGAGCATTTTTTATCAGCGCCGCCATACTGTTAATTGCAGCGTCTTCAGCATTTGTAGGTCAAAAAGAATAAAATGTAAGTGAGTATGACCAGGAAATATAACAATCACACACTGCAGATAAAACCACATCACCGTGAGGAAGAGACTCAGAATACTAACAGTCAAATGACACCAAAGGCAATATAAGTTAAACATCCAACTCTCTTTTCCCCAGCGATCAAGATCATTGCAAAAGAAGCTTTTAGTTTTAGTGATCAGATACTGGTGAATGTTGACCTCAAATAATACTATATGCTATGTAAAAAAGTTTTCATCTTGCTAGTAATAGTGTCTTATGACATGTATGCATAGTGTACAATGTAATACGCATCTTTTGACATTTTTACTACGTCTCAGTATTTTCATATAACTTCATTTGATCATAACTTAAATAAACAATAAATTATTCTATCATAAACATCGCTTAACTGAGCGTGATATGAAGGCTTTAGCTTGAAATTATTAAATCTTTACTTTTAAAGTGGTATATAAAAATTCTCACATACTACATTAACTGCACAAGGGTAGATACAAAAATTAGCGTATTTTGGAAAAAATAGAAATAAACATATGAGTATACCAAAAAATGCCTCAAATCACAAACTACAGACCATCCCATGGTACCGAAATGAAAAGACACAATTCACACAGAAAGCCACACAAAAAAAGCAAATAATTAAAGTAAAGCAATCAGCTCTCTCTCTCTCTCTCTCTCTCTCTCTCTCTCTCTCTCTCTCATCATACACGAGTATAACAAGACTGGAAAGGAGACTGAAGCAGGACCAAACACAAACCACTAAACACACTGCAAGCAACAAGTAAACAATAAACGACAAACGATGAACCAAAAAACAACAGAATCCTCATTTAAGAATAGACAACAGCCTAGGGAAAGGGGTGGGGACACTCAATTTATCGTAAGTCTAAATATTTGCTTGCACTGGATGCTGCTGTTGTTAGTCATAATTGTTTTCTAGTATGCTAGTATGGAGGATTCCTAACTTTTGCCCTTAATCACCACTGAGAAACAATACAATCAAACGAAACAAAGAAATTGATTCTTAACTCACAGGTAAAGGGCTCATAACTCAATTATAAGCCTTATTATATTCATGCTACAATACATTAGTTAATTATTGTTGACCCATAATACAATACAGAGCCTAGAAGGGTAAACACGGTTGTGATACCTCATCTTGAGGGATAGTGTCTGAAGGCTACAGCAGAAGCTTATCAGCTAACTGGTTTATCCATGAGGGTCTGGATGGGGGGTCTGGTATTCACTATTCATTAAAAATTTAGCCCATTATTCATCTCATTAAAATTTTGGGTTATTCATTAAAATAAGACCAATTATTCATTAACAGTTAAAAAGGTGGCAAAGAAATATGATTATGCACTATTCATTAATTTTTTCTTCAATTCATTAAAAAAAATAGGATTATTAATTATTTTTTAGGTCCTCAATAATCACTATTCATTTTTTTTGGCTCCTTATTCACTATTCATTATAAAAAAGGGCCATTATTCACTAATCATTATACCCCATCTAGACCCTTATCCATAAGACTGTGCAGTTTGTCATTTATAATACTTTTAATCCATTTAGGTTCAATATGCGCTTTAACTAGAACAGAAACTAATTACCTTGGGCGTTGTATACAGCGTTAGGCGTCGTGGTTAATTATGAGAAAAGCAGGAAAAGATGCAGTTTTTACAAACGATTGGTACACTACACATAACAGTATGTACATGAACGATTCGAATCAGTGTTGTGGACTTCATCTGTAGTGTTGAAGCATATATTGCAACCAATGCTATTTTGATGGGGTTCATCATATTTTGCAAAGTTTATATTCATTTTTGAAGTCAAAACCATAGACTGAGGGTATTGGCGAGAGCTTCACGGTCAAGCTTCTAGCATGTATCCACTATTTAAGATTTGACAACACAATACATTTCTGAAAATGTAATATGCACCCTACTTAAATGTGTACAATTACATGAAGTGTACAAAATATGAAACCTGTAATTTTTTGCACAGGCACATATTTTGTACATTACCAGCAATTAATACAAAAATAGATATACCACATGTATTTTAAAAACAGTATATTCTTGAACATGGTGTATGCTTATTCATTGTATCAAGATTTCTCTTGTACAACTGTAAAGAAGGGATTTGTCTTGTAAACCAGGGGTCGCAGGTTCAATTTGATTCCCTGCTTCTCCCAGTCTGTCGGATGAGATTTTAAGCCGTAGCCCCGTCTTCTGTGACGCTTTAAAACCAGAACCACTGCCAGTTGAGCCTTCGGGTGTTCCTGGACTTAGAACCACAAAAACCATAAACTCACCCAGCCAGAACTGGTACAGGCAAGGAACACAGCCACAAACAATTGTAAAGAAAGGAAATTATATCTGGTAAGGGTATATGAGATAGAATTAATTCACATGGATAAAAACAACGGAAATTCTGATCTGGTGTGCGAGAATATTATTTCTTTTATCTAAGTTATCTTACCCATTATCTTATACATTGGTTGTATTGGAAGTGCAAACATGGTCGTCAAATGACGTAAATCTTAGGTCAAAATGACGTAATCATGTCATATTGTATCTCATTATATTCAGGACCTTCTGAAAACGCGTTTTTAAAATATAAAAAAATCTCTTGTGACCGCTGTTTGCCATCACTCATCGACCCAAACAGTGATCTTCGAGATGTATTTTTCAATCCCTCCTTCACTCTCATGATAGATTCCTAATGTATTCACTGAAAGCTATATTTTTTAGTTGATGATGGGAGAGAGGATCCAAATAACACTAAAAATGAGCCATCGTCAGCCCGCCAGCCACACGCCATTGAAATGGCGTTTTGCTAGGGGGCCAATGGCGGCCAAATATTGAATGCTTGCTTGGCAGCTTTGTGATTTTACAGGGGATCTGGACCAGTATTGCTAAGAAACATTATATATTTTGTGATTTTTCAGGGGGGATGCCCACTGTCCGCCCCCCCCCCCCCTTTGGATTTTTTGCATGTATTCACCTTGCATATTTTTTAAAAAGTAAGTGTGTCTGTATCTGCTGTATATTTTAACACTCTTAAATTGTCAGGTTATATACTGAAACCTATTCAACCTTTTCACTGGTGTTGACAACTTGACAGGTTGATAGTTCAGGAAAGGGATTTCTATCTTGCATTTTAATACTTGCAATTAAAACGGTCATGAATTGTCATGGTCTAGAAGCTAGGTTCAGTATGTATGTATCATAGTACAATCTTCATGCTTTCCCAGCTATCTACCAGAATGGAACCCCAAAATAGCTAATTTATACAGTAAAGCACTCAGTAACATGGTTAGCTATTATTTACTATGCAAAATATATACCAAATTCTTCTTTTTTTCTTCTTTTTCTGCATTTATTTTATCAGTAAGCATTTTTTTTAAATTACATTAAAGAATGAGTTTTTTAAACATACAGTATAATGCAACAACAGTGACCGTTCTCCAAATCGCGTTAACGCGGAAGTGGTCAGGAACCAAAACTCACTGTCTTTGAATGTGATTAAAATGCAAATACATTTATATTATGCGGTTTTTTGCATGGTACATTGAAACATCAGTATGCAAATTGTGCTTGTTGCACCTATTGATGGAATAAAAGCTGTAATTACCCCCTCGTTTACAAATGGAATTTCCCATTGAATTTGATACAGTTGAGTTAGGATGGTTATGTATGTATTGAAGGGTCACAAGTTACACTTTCTGAAAAAAATATTACATTTCTTTTTCTAAAGATCAATTTTGTCTGATCAAACAGTGTAGACCCTGATGAAATGCCGCATAATGGTTTCTGATCGTCAAAGGGAATAGCATAACATTTTCTTGGCTGGAAAGCATTATTATGAAATAGATGACGAATAGACTTTTCAATAAACCCCTATACTACTTACCTATTGACACGATGATTGTACCATGGCTAATTGCCTACCCTGATTTGTTGGGTTCCAGCACTGGCTACAGGTTAACGGAATCTGTTTTGCTTATTATTGGCAAGCTGGAATCCAGCTGACAAGACCATGACTGTCGTGGGTTCCAGCACTGACGTTAACGGAATCTGCTTAGCTTCTAATGGCAAGCTGGAATCCAGCTGACAAGGCCATGGCTGTCACGAATGATTCTCTTAATTTCAACCTTGAGTTTGACTTTCTTAATGTCCTGCACTATTACATTTAAACTTCTCGTAAATTCTAGTTTGTAACTGAAGTCATATGCAATTAAGGATATCATATATTATAGCCACTGCAAGCAAACATCTTAAATCTTAAACAGGAAAAAATCATATTTTAAGAAATTGTTTCCCAAGTTTCAAAATTCGCCAGATATAGGATAATGATTTTGGTTCCCGTGCTGTCTTAATGTCTCTTTCGCGAGCCTTATTAATTTGTGACCATGCTGATTTGAGTCCTTTCAGAGTTTACCCTTGTACCATTTACCATAAATTCCTCGCAGGTGGGTCTAATCAAAAGTGCATGAAGCGTATAGATTGTGAATAGTGTGAACCTTGATCAGACCAGTCTTTCAGGTTATATCCAATGGTGAATGTGGTTGCATTGCAAAAACAACAACAAAATGTATCTTTATGGCTGAAAATGTAGTATATCAAATGCCTGATACTGGATACATTTATAAATATTTATATAAAAATGTCATTTACGAGATTTTGGCGATCATATGACGGCTCATCTTCCGTATACTCTATCATTTCATTTCCGATCCGTTTGGCTTCTTCTTTGTCCGTGCTAGTTGCTAGGCCAATATTAGGGGCCAAAGTCGGGGCCAATGTGCACGTACTGGTAGTTTCTATAACGGTATTTAATACTTTCCCTGAAATTGAGAAGACAAAACAAAGTAAATTTTATCTGTCTGAAGTTTCATGTCAAGGAACGATGATACGGGCTTCGTCGCGAGAAACCCTGACTTTTGTTGCCTGCGAAGAACAAAGGCGCATCACATTCACGTGAAAATTAAGTTAAAGACATTTGCAAATAACACATGCGCAGATCAGCCTGCGCATGCGCGCAGTCTGATCAGCGCCTGTGTTATTCATTTTTTAACGTAAAGGCTAAGCTTGTAGCTAGTAAGTATTTAGCTAGTATCAGTTTTCACTTGACGAGGGCCATTTACAGTATTTGGAACGTCATGAGAAACTTAAACCAGTCTGCTGAGCTAAAGCGACTGGTCAGAGTCTCGGAGATATAGATGAAGCTAAGATGCTATTATTACATAATTGAGCCGCGACATGTGATTTCCAACAATGTGGCATTTTGACAAGTGTAGACTCAGACAAGCATATGCAGCCTCCTTTTAAGCTTAGAAACTCAAAATGATGTTCGATCAGTAGCTTAATACTCATAGAATAGTCAAGCAACTAGCAAAGGCTCTGATCAGACTGCGCGTATGCGCAGGCTGGTCGCACATACCACATTGTTGGAAATCTCATGTCGCGGCTCAATTATGTTTTGAGACATCTAACGACAGTAGTTCATTTGTTCTCATAACTTTATTCAGCGTTTCTGATGACGTCATGGCCACCGTTTCTGATTACTTAAGGGTCTTCTTCCCCTGGCAGGCATTAAGTAAATGAGGTGTCAAAACTGCAACCATAATGAAATATGCTTTGCTTGCAACAAAAACACATCATATGTAATGGTTAAACACTTAATTTAAAGTAAAATGTAGAGCCCAATGACAATGATTTTGATTGAGATTGGCATCAAAGAAAGATGCATATTAGAAGCAATGTATACAATAACTCTTCTCAGTATCACATGGCTCTTTTTCAAACAAGTGTAGCAATTATAGACAACCCAGTATTTAACCAAGTGTAGCTGACGGTAGCCTACTGGTATTTTGACTTCTATGGACTTATTTGATAGACTCGTGAGCTCGAACCCACGTCAGGCCATATGCTCTCGTAAACTGATAATTCTTGCACACCAGTACGAAGTTTCCGCTGTATTTACTCATTTGTGCAAATCATGCGCGGATCCAGAAAGTTTTGTCCACATTTGATAACTTTTTTTTCATTTTCAGTTAATTAGGGGTTAGAAATCTACCGCTATGAATGGGCCATCATCGGCCCGCCAGCGAACCGCCATTTAAATGGCGTTTTGCTGGCGTGCCGATGATGCCCAAACATTGAATGCTGGCTTGGTAGCTTTGTGATTTTTCAGGGGATCCGGACCAGTATTGCTAAGAAACCCTATATTTTTGTGATTTTTCAGGGGAGGGGATCCGGACCCCCTGTCCCCCCTCTAGACCCGCCCATGCAAATTCTATCTCACATACTATAAACCGCGAACCATCCTGTTGCAAGAACAGTTGCACGTCAGAAGACAAGTGACGTCTGTGACATCATGATGTTATGTTGCATCTCAGCGTATTCAGGAACGTTGTGACTCCTTTATTGAAATATACAAGATCGATATCTTATTGTCAGCAAGAAAAAATAATCAAAATTGTGTGATAGAAAAAAACATCACTCATGATGCCAAAGGGCGATATTCGGGACTGTTTTTTGAATATCTCTCTGCTTGAATTGCATATTAGAAAAGTCAGGTACTGAATACACTGAAGCATTTGTTGATCGATGTGGAGAAGCCTGTTCCTCTGAGAACAGTGCGCTAGCAAAACGGACTGAAAAATGTTGTAAACGACCGTAACATGATAAAGTAAGAAAGAGGACAAGGTTCATGAATCGATGCAATCAAGCAACACACCTGACCCAGGATACCACTGGGAAAGTGACAACATCACAATTAGACATCACAGGTCAGCCCTTTCCCAGCAGGTGACCACAAGGCATCAACAAACAGACGTGCGTGAAAGCATAACAAAACAAGACAGAAATAACATAAATGATCCACAAAGAAGCACCGCCTTGGAACGGTCAGTAAAAATATTTTACAGGATCGGAGGGCTTAAACCCACGTTACCCGTAGAAGGTTCGGATGACATGTTAAATATCTGCGTTGTATCAGCAAAATGAGGGTTTACAAGTGAATATCTTAACATGCATACACAGCTACTAATACCTGATTAGGCTAGACATGATCTGAAGATTGGTTATAGCTTAATCAACTGCAATAAAGACGAGGACTCTGGCGATTCTGAAGCCTCGCTTCTCACCTAATAGTATGCGAAAAGTACAAAAATCCCAGGAGCTGGTGCATATCACGATCAAGTTCATAGGCCATGGTCATTAAAACAGGCCAATTATTCACTGTATCATCGCAAATTTATTGAGGGCTTTAACCAGTGCATGGATTTGATGACGATCTTTATGCATGACATGCATCAAATGGCCCGAGCCAGCTTGTAAGAAATAGGTACATATCAATCAGTCGTTAAGCCATTCTTTAAGCATGCTGGCACTGCGTGTCTGTGTCTGTTGGGATCTCTGTCTAGTTTTTCATCTTTTAAAACATTTATCAACTTCACATTATTGTGTGTGCGAGCAGCAAATCTCTCGTAATTAATGGGCTCATCTGCGCATGTGCGCATCTGCTGGTCGCCTTTGCGATAATTACAGTTTTCATATACGAGCCACGACATGTGATTTCCAACAATGTGGTATTTTGACAAGGGCAGACTCAGGCGAGCTTGTGAAGCATCCTTTTAAGCTTAGAAACTCCAAATGATGTTTGGACAGTAATACTTAATATTCATAGGCTATTCAAGCGACTAGCAAATGCTCTGATCAGACTGCGCGTATGTGCAGGCTGGTCTGAACCTTTGCTGGCCGCACATACCACATTGTTGGAAATCTCATGTCACGGCTCAAATTTTATGTAGTATTGTGCGTTTCTTTTTGATTTTGAATTAACTATCGTGGGTATTATTTTATACATAGATACTCTCTATATTGCAGTGTCTGATATAGTTCATGGGCTAGAAGATTTCATTCGTTTGTATGGTAAAGCAAATTCTTAGAAAGCACATGCACTCAGAGAGGCATACAGACAGACAGACTGGCAGAGAGAGAGAGAGAGAGAGAGAGAGAGAGAGAGAGAGAGAGAGAGAGAGAGAGAGAGTAAAGGGACAGTGGAGCAGATAGATAGAGTGATAGAATTGCAGGCAGAAGTACAGTAGAGAGAGAGAGAGAGAGAGAGAGAGAGAGAGAGAAAGAGAAGAGAGAGAGGAGAATGAGTGAGATTGGGGTTCAGACAAAAAAGCGGTAGGCATGTGTGTGTGTGTGTGTGTGTGTGTGTGTGTGTGTGTGTGTGTGTGTGTGTGTGTGTGTGTGTGTGTGATAGAGAGAGAGAGAGAGTAAAGGGAGAGTTGTGTTAATAGATATATAGAGTGATAGACATGCAGACAGAGGTACAGGAGAGAGAGAGAGAGAGAGAGAGAGAGAGAGAGAGAGAGAGATTGAGGTTCAGACAGACCAGCGGAAGATGAGAGAGAAAAAAAGATACAACAGAGACAGACAGACAGACAAAATTAGAGAAAGAGAGAGAGAGAGAGCATTTCGTTAGATGTAGAAAGCGTAGATATGCTAATAAATAAGAGAGAGAGAGAGAGAGAGAGAGAGAGAGAGAGAGAGAGAGAGAGAGAGAGAGAGGGAGGGAGAGAGAAAACCAAAGAGAGAGAGAATTTCAGTAGACAATAAATTCAACTCGTTTGACCTGAAGAGCTCATAAAAATTGTTCAACTGATAACCGACTGCAAACATTGTAAAAATCCGCTAGTCAATTGCGATCGAACAAATCAACCATTTTCCTGCTTAAGCTTTTAATATGCCAAGATAATCTCCTTTATCATTCTATCAGTGTGGGAAATAGGTGACTTTGATTCTGTACAAATGCTGTAAACAGTGCTGGTCCAAATCAGACGGGTTCTTTAGAACCCGTCTGATCTGGACCAGAACCGTTTACAAAAAGGTTAAGAAAAATTGCCTAAAAAGAGAAAGTCCTTAAGTAAACATCAAAATCGATTAAGCATACTTCGTGTGTTTTATTTACATCAATTCATTCAAATAAAACTTTAATACCCCCAAAATCCACATTGACAATCATGAGACTGTCTTCCTGAATAGATGTTTAAAGTGTCAGATGTGTAAATTTATTTTTGTAAATCGTTTTTCTAGAAGAAATAAGGACTCCTATGTACTGTATGGCTACTTAGATACATTTGATATGTTTAGTTTGAAGGACCCCTTCTTGTACTACTCGACAAAGCAGTGCAAACATTTCTCTGATTGTGGTATTTGTTTTTGTAGACAACTGTCAAAGTTTAACGTTATATTGTCTATTAGTGTTTGTCTAAGAAACACATTGGATGTTTTTCCTGTATCAATCTTTGATCTGCCACAAATATATCTATGATTGCAAATTTTGATTTGTACTAACTTATTCTTGTTTCGTTGAGTAAACATTCACGAAAACCTGAAAATTATTGTCCCTTGCAAAAATAGACCCAAACTATTTTACTGAACAGTCCACTGGTGTATCCTATTCGAACTATCTATTAGTATAGCTGATTCAAACAATTTATTTAAAATATGTAGCTGTTTTGAACAAACTATTTAATAATGTATTCGAACGAACTATGTATTAATGCAGCTGTTTCGAAATAGTTATTAATGCAACTGATTCGAACGATCTATTTATCAATAAAGGTTATTCGAAAGAACTGTTTATTAATGTAGCTGATTTGAAAGAACTATTAATTAATGTAGCTGATCGAACGAATGATGTAATTATGTAGCTGATTCGAACTATTTTAATGTAACTGATTCGAACCATTTATTAATTTACTGATTCGAACCACTTATTAATGAAGCTGATTCGAAACAGCTATTAATTGCAACTAACCGTGCTGCCCAAGTGAATAGCCAGACTACATATCAAACCAACACTTTTAAGCAGAACTGAAAGCATTGTCAAGGAAACATATATAGCCCACAAACAATGAGACTTATAAAACACAACACAACGGTATAAAAGTTTTGACAATAGTCCAATAGAAAATGTAGTAAACCAATGATGAAAATGAATCCCAATTTTCAAAAAACAAACAAAAAGAAAACATTTTTTTGAAGATTGTGATTTCCATTCAGTCAACACACATCCACAAGCTATATGGTGACATTCGCCTTCAGTTTAATGGTAATAGTATATGTAATAGCTAATTTGTTTTATTGACAAAAATTACATAATTGTGCACCATAACAAATTTCCCAATTTAGGGGTTTTCCCAATCTGAAATGCCTTAAGGCCCCTTCCCAAAATTGCAAATAAAAATCCCTGACTGCATAATAAAAACAAGGAGCAAACACAAACCCCCACAAACATATGAGCAACAATAAACAATGAATAAACAACAACAGAGCCACTGCCTTAGAATGGGCAGCAGTCGAAGTTACTGTGGGTGGTGGCGGGTGTCTTAATTGTATTTTACTTGTGCCAAATCGTCACCCTAGATTCTGCTGTGTTAAACACAAAAATTGTTTAGCTCGCCAACTTAAGCAATGCATCATCACAGGGATACAATCTAGTCAAATCAACCCACTATGATGAAACAAAAACATGACTGGCAGATAGCCAGAGCTAAAGAAAAGCTCAAGTTACGCAACAGTGGGAGAATCAGACATCAACCCACCGATAAAAGTTTTAGTTCAGGATCATCATCGAATCTGAGGCCTGGCCCGCCGTTGCGCAATTAAAGAGCTATAAACCGTGATTGGGTATACAACCAGGCACGAAGACTGTCGCATGGTATCCATGTAATATCCCACATTTTGTTATTTTCAGACCAAATATTGACTGGCAGATACCAGAATTGCAAAGCTTAATGTTTGCAATGTACACTTTAACATATTTCTTCTCAATGATAGGTTATTCAATGCTGTCTATTCATCTAACGCGTGTCATTCAGAGATCAAAGTCTTATTCTTATTGAATGGCAACAATTCATCTACTCACTATAAGGACCAACACATAAGATTTTGGCACGTATAGAATATGCGCAAAAGCCTCAAATAAACGCATCTACAGACGTATCCGGCGGGTAGAGGTCTAAATTTTGGTTGAGTCCATACTTTGTGTATACGAGCAGCCAAGGCTCTAGCGAGTCTGTGCACATGCACAGACTCGCTAGAGTCTTCGCTGCTCGTCACTGCAATAAGTTCCCAAATCCCACGTGATTGTACAATTAAATATAATTGATACATTGACGTTTCAACTAAGGACACACTACTTTTTTCTTAAAGAATCGTTTTTCAAAGAGTTCCAATATGTGGTACTTTGTATTTTTAAATATTTACAGTTCTGATCGAATAGAATGCATTTCATTAAAAATATAAACCACTCCCTTTTAACAGAATATAAAGGAAGAAGAAATAGCATGGCTCTACTATGATTTATTCTATAAAAATATCATAACATCGAGACATTATTTTCTAAAGGTGTTTTACAATAATGCGTCAAAGTTCTTCCTTTGAATATATCATACAATTATCACCCTCAATACACACTACAGTTAGCATGTGCCATTTTTTCTTTTAATATCCTGTAATTATTACGTCATTTATGTAAAAGTTCAATACATAGCAAACTGATGTATTGTATAAAAGTTGATAATAAAACTGCATGATTACTGCAATCAGAGGAATGAGAACTACCAAAATCACACACTGCAAACCAACCCATGGCACTGCGAGGAAGAGCCACGCACCAATCACGAGACACCAGGAAGACAAACTAAGCAAATCAACCGGCTCTCTCTTCTCTATCAAGATGATTGCAAAACAAAAATAAGGTCACAAAGCAATGCACAACAAAACATGGAACAAACATAAAGCCACACAATGGGAACAACAATCAACAACTAATTAAAGCTGCATACTCTGTAACTATGAACATTTTTCGGGAAAAAAAATCGTTTTAAATCATTTGTAAAAGTAGAATAAAGTTATGTTGTCACAATAAATCAAATTTCTACAGCTTAAAACTGCATGGAAAAGTGAATTATCTTATAAAAACAGGTGTTTTTTCTCTTGTTTGTAATTATTTGCGTCCCTTCAATAATTCTAGACAGTTAATTTTAACACAAATGCTGTTGTCTTTGCACTAATAATTTGTTAATTATTACGAAAAAGGTAAAATGTATACCTGAATTTTAGTATTTTTACTGTGTTCTTGAAAAATAGAAACATTTTTTTCTAAAATGAAAAGATCAAAAGTTACAGACTATGCAGCTTTAAAACACTAAAATTGTTAGGCTCCCATGGAGTTTTCCTAGCTATTGCAATGTATCATCACAGAGAAACAGTTTAATCAAATTAACACACTATTATGAAACAAAGAAAAGGGCTCAGGACTCACAGATAGTCAGAGCTAAAGAAAACCTCAAATTGAGCCACGGTAGGCCCAGTCGAAGACACGCATAAAACCCTGGTTTATTATTATCAATGAATCGGTTCTTTCTAGTTTAGCAGTCATCTCGCTGGTGAATAGAAAGCTGACTGCATTGCTTAATGTAACAAATGTAATGATGTACAACTACAAAATGTTTTTGTTCCATGTATTTCAGAATGGAGTTGGTATGGCACGGGGAATTCAACCGTCTGTTTGCTCAGTATTTACCGCATATGTGGTGCCTTGAACCAACCTTCGCCCCGCCCTCTGACAGGTGGAGAACATTTAAAGACAGCGCCAAAGTTAGATTTTCATGTCAGGTAAGAATAAACGTGTTCTGCGGTGTCTGATCTGGGTCTGCACTGTTTACATAAGCCCCACAAAAAGGACGCCACCAGGCTTATATGGGATTAAGGTCGATGCACTACTAGGCAAGTCCACATGCAAACTGAAATTACAGAACCTTACAGAGGTCAAAATAACGTTACGTAGCGCCGAACAACTAAAATATGCACACCGGTGCGCACCTATGGTGGTTGGTAACACAAGCTGAATGCATTATCACTAATATACGGTACCCATGGATGGTACTATAAGAACAAATATTAATTCTTAAAGTTCTTAAAAGAATTCGAAGCAGACGACATTATTAACCAGTATTGTTTTTAAGAAACCATATACGTCTGGATATTTTATGTTTAATGGTATTTTACCACCAAAAATGTAGAGGCTGAGCCCAAGCTTCGTGGTATAATGTCATTTTTCTTTCGTCGCTACCGTATAGTAGCAAGCCAACCAGCCTACATTTTGACTTTCGGCCATTGAGACTGTCGTCTGATACATATCCCTGTAATCTGTTTGTTTGTTCGCTTGTTTGTGCTGATGCGTTACGTCCAAGTTAACATTTTTCAGTAATGTCAGGACGTTTTCCTACCCAGTACTAAAGCAAATTGCTTGGGGATACAACTAGTGTCTCTGGCGAGTCTCGAAATAGCGACCATTCGATCCAAAGTCTAACAATCTATCAATTGAGCCACTGACCTCCTCACAATATTTTGTCATCTACGCCAAAGTGCAATTATACGCAAACACGAAGTCGCAACACGAATCAACAATGTGCGCAGATGCATAAAGTAGTTTGCAGTATCGATTACGTTTCGACATAATTATCATGACAATCGGAAACTTTCGAGAGGGTTATATTTTCGCGAAACATCGCATATGCGAAGTTTCGTGAAAATAAAATTCTCGCGAAATGGCGAAATCACTCTGTCCTTACGGATAAAGGTAAATCATGCCCAAGTCGCGAATTTTTAATGTCGTAAATATGTTTTTAACGTTATTCGCGAAAATAAAATTCTCGCAAAAATTTCCGAATCATGATTTGGGCCAGCACGTTAGAATGAGAGCTGAGCTGATCAGCAAATTGTTAGACAAGCCTGCGCATCCACCCATCATGCCAGACATGGCTGCTCGTTTGCAAAGAGTTTTAGGGAAGATGAAGACATAATTGAGCCGCGGCATGTGATTTCCAACAATGTGGCATTTGACAAGTGTACATTCAGACGAGGCTATGCAGCCTCCCTTTGAGCTAAGAAACTCAAAAGGATGTTCGGGCAATAATGTCAGTTTCATAGAATATTCAAGCGACTAGCACATGCTCTAATCAGACTGCGCGTATGCGCAGGCTGGTCTGAGCATTTGCTGGTCGCACAAGCCACATTGTTGGAAATCTCATGCGGCGGCTCATATCACGCCCACCAAATAAGTGCGCTTGCACGTTTATAAAAAAAAAAAAAAAAAAACTCGATTTTTTATGTTTTTCACATTGATTTTCGGCGATAACTTTTTTATTATTGATTTTAGTAAACTGTGTTCGCGATGAAAGTTGTAAAGAAAAATTAGCGCCAACTTCTCCAAGCGGATCCAACGTCATAGATGCTGCAATTAACTCTGCGCATAGACGCAATCTTTGATCATTTTAAGAAAAGCCCAAATAAACTAAGTCAAATATGTCAGTCAAAAAGTTACATTGCACCGCCCCGATTCAATAAGAAAGGCGACGGATGGCTTGTTCAAATATATTGGAAATCGCGCCTGATTCGCCCGTGCGTTAAGCTAGTTGGGTCATCTCGAAACTGTCTATTTAGGAGCACGTGCATATGAGAAAAATGGCTCGTCATGCGATATAACGGCGTCTGTACCTACAAATGATCATGTACATAGTAGATTCTGAATATGCACGGTACATTCTGAGCTTACACACGGCAGGATTATTCTATAAACAACCGTTGACTAATTGTATATACACCCCATGTGAATATTCTTTTGAGACGAACCCTTTCTGTCACGCCTCTACGAAATTTACCTGTCAATAAAAGACTTAGACAATTTGGCTGAATTCAATTTATTGCAAAATCTTCATCTATGTACACAAAAATTTGTTTGTGGCACAAACTTCGGATCACTTGGAGAAATCGGCGCTAATTTTTCTCTACAACTTTCATCGCGAACACAGTTTGTTAAAATTAATTATAAAAAAGGTTATCGCCAAAAATCAATGTGAAAAACATAAAAAATCGAGTTTAGAATAGCTTCAAGAATATCATTTAATAAGCTCGGAGGACGCTGAAACTGAGCAGTATTATCTTAAGATATGTCTCAATTATTGTTGGGTAGGCCGTAATTTTCACCAACACTTCACACAGAAACTTAGAGAGTACCGGTTTTTAACGTAAATAACCAGTTTCTCTGTTGTCTACATAATAGATTCATACAAGCGTACGAGACATACGAACGCAGTTTAATTTCAATTCTTAAAGCAAGACAGCGCATTAGTTATGACCCGAAGATGAAAATGAGGATAAATACATGAATTTTTATGAGTCTGGTGACGAATAAAATCTCTTGATTAGTAAAGATCATGGGCGGATCCAGAGGGGGCACAGGGGGTCCGGACCCCCCTTGAAAATCTGAAAAATAGGGTTTCTTTGCAATACTGGTCCGGATCCCCTGAAAAATCACAAAGCTAACAAGCCAGCATTCAAAGCTTTCGATGGTGGGCCGATGATGGCTCACTTTTAGTAGTATTTGGTCATCTAAAAAAAAAATGGTTGTCGGAGTTCGACCCCCTCTGGCAAAACGTTCTGGATCCACGCATGAAGATTACTCCGCTAGTGATCATATTAAACTATTTGTATGCTGGGTAATTTTGCAGGCTTTTTTTTGTCTTCTGTGGATTTTGTTTAGAAATTTAATTTTTTCAGAAGCATGGTTCATGAGTACCAACACAGTGTTATCGGGTCTGGTCTGGCGGGTTACCTGGGTCCAAATTGTATGCAAAAGATATTTAAAAAAAATGTCAAAAGCCGTCGCGAGCAGGCGCAACTTAATACAGTGAGAACTTGATACAGTGTTTATAATGATAGAAAGTACCACGTTGACAATACCATGGGGCAATAATGTTATAGTAAGCGACTGCAAGTAGTACGTAAACTTTTAATATCATAACGATGACTTACGCTCCGCAAACACAGTGTCGTGCGAGTCGACGAATGCGAACCATTGTACAAGAGAAAGAATTTCGAAAGTAAAAGAAATGTTATTAAAAAAGTCTTGAAAAAGTTAACATTGTCATTGTAGTTTTCATATTACTTATGTTTGCGCAGATCAGACTATATATGTATGTACAGGGTGTTCTTTGTTCTGATGTTTTTGATGTTCGCACATAGTATGCATATTTTAATAGCGTTCTTAAGCGTCGTGGACAACGATAGACCTCAGGATGGGAGATAAGGGCAGGTAATTGAGAATGTCATAGGTAAGAAATTGGATTGACGTCCAAACCTTAAAGTAAGTAAGGGTGCAAAGACCAGTAATCGATACGCTCAAGTACCACACCTGACCCAGAATACCAATGGAAAAGTGACAAAGTCACAGTTGGACACCACAAACGAGAGCCAAAGGGTCAGCCCTTTCCCAGCAAGTCGCCACTGAAATTTAAAAGAAAACTGTCATTCGCAAAATGTACATCAAATGGTGAATTCATATTTAAAAAAGTATGATTCAGTATGAATGTCGTGCGCGGATCCAGAAAGTTTTCTCAGAGGGGGTCCAAATTAGATAACTTTTTTTAAGTTGATGAGAGGATAGATAATCCAAATACCACTATAAATGGGCCATCATCGGGCCGCCAGCGAAACGTCATTTAAATGGCGTTTCGATGGCGGGCCGATGATAACCCAGCATTGAATGTTGGCTTGGTAGATTTGTTGTTTTTCAGGGGATCCGGACCAGTATTGATAAGAACCCCTATATTTTGTCATTTTTCAGTGGGGGGTGGATCAGGGACCCCCTGTCTTCCCTCTGGATCTGCCCATGAATTCACATCAAAATGTTGCACGTGTTGCTGATGCGATACAGTACGGAAGTCTCGTGTACATGTACTGACCCAAATACAAAATGTATTCTTGGAAAATTCAGAAAAGTTATTCTTGATTTTTCAAGGATAAACGAAAGGTTCACTTCATCGTGGTAAATTTAAGAAAGGGGAGAAGATCGAAATCCAATACATAAAACATGAGGTGAGGAAAACTGAGCTGAATATTTATGGAAAGCGATACTTTTTTTCTTAAACTTGATATTTGTTGACATGGCGACACGCTGGGTCTTCCACTATGTCTTATCATCTTCACTCACTATATAATGATTCTGGTGGCCTTGTCTTTGTGAACCCCTGATCTAATTGCATGCGAACAATAAAGGCGTAAGCCATCTTGCGCAACCCCTAAGTCCATTCAGCGCTTTCCTTATTCAATCGCTAGAAAGTCATTTCGGTATACGTATCGCGCCAGCGAGCAGCGAAGGCTCAGGCGAGTCTCCGCATGTGCGTATACTGAACATAGCGTGGAAATATCGCACCAGCGAGCAGCGAATGATCTAGCGAGCATGCGCATACGCACAGACTCACCATAGCCTTTTCTGCTCACATACACGAAGTATGAATATAGATGATAGCTCAGACCAACATCTAGACCCATAGCTTCGCTGGTTACCTCTATACCTCAGCATGGGCGTTTATTAGTGGTACCCATCCATGTGGACTTTTGTGTACTGCTCAATATGGATAGATACACAGCGTTTCATAGAATAATGCTTGAGTTATGGCCCTTTAGAACCACAATTTTGGCCAATCATATGGTTGGATGCACCGCGTTTCACAAACACACTTTTCAATGTTAAAGTAAAGAACGGCCACTCAAAAATAAAGAAAACAAAGATCTTAATGACAAATGGTAGCTTAATGAAAGTCAAAGTATTGTAGAATGCTCCCGTTGGAGCATTCTGCAATGCTTTTGACCTGAATTAAGTTATAATTGGTCTTGAAAGCTAATTATTGATCTTTTTGAGAGAGGCCTTTTTTACACAGGTTTTACTGTATATTTTCTTTGTCAGGATTGTGGCCACGGATGGACGTCAATGAAAGGTCGTGTTGTGTTCTGGTTTGAACTAAACTTCGCCACCAATACAGGAATGGTTATGTTTAAACTATACGGTCAGCAGTGCCAAAGATGTAAAACTGGCAAATTTGAACACGCCATGTGGTACCCTGAAGAAGTTGTAAAGGTATAGTATTTAATTTGGCATATTTTGCTTATTTTTTATGCTTTACGTCCCAGTCATGTTGGACGTCACCAACTTTATTTACAGGGGGGTAGCATTTGTAAGTTTTAGGGGAAGGAAGTCCAGTCCCCCGGCCTCCCTCTCGATTCACCCATGATAAAGTATCATGCTCAATGATCCGATGAGTCTCAAACCAGCGATCCTCTGCTCCTCTGACATTTATAAGCGCACTGAGCGCATAACTTCTTTTCTTTTCAAAATGATCTTTTGAGAACAATTAAACTGCGCTGACCTTTACAGGATATACAACCATAGATGCAGACAAGGAATACATTAGAGTATGGAAATACATGTAGTTGTCCAATAAAACCGTACTAGTATGTATAAAACGGCTCTTATTAATGCCCATTTCACATCTTATAGAAAAACATATAGAAATGAGCATTTTCCTGAAGCTTATGAATTCTGAGTTTACTTTGACTAAAACAAGTTCTTCGGTCTATAGCTATGATTTTAGTTATTGACAGCATAAATATATTACTTCTTATTTATGCTTAATACATTTGGTAATCACTTGTTTAAAGTTATACGTAACGTATATTACAGAGTTGGACATATATATAAGAGTTTTGATAATCTTAGTGGCATATGGTACATACGAGTATAATATAACATGTGTACTGCTGCTTTACTGAATTTATTAAACGAGTTGGATAAAGTGATAAAATGCTCGCGCAGCCTTGATTTTTTCTATCTCATTCCACAACTCATTTAATAAATTCAATAGTACATGAATTGACTTTGTAATTTGATAATAATTTATTTCAGGTTATAGGTAACATATATAACAAAGTTGGCCAGATATATTACAGTTTATTTTTTTTGTTTACAATGATAAGTAAAATCTAACATTAATTTTTGTGTTCCTGTATTGTTGAATCTATTTTTAACTCATTGCGAAAAAGTGATAAAATCTCGGCAGTTGAGCATTTAATCACTTTTTTGCAGCAGGATTAATAAATTCAATGATACTTGAACACTTGTGTATCCTTATTTTTTTTTAATTTGTTTCAGGTTATAGGTAACGTATATAACAGAGTTGGACAGATATATTACGGTTTTGTAAGACCACCACTTAGAATAGACAGACGTAGTGGAAAACCAAGAAATCAACATAACGCGGAGTTGTGCCAAGCCTGCAAAGAGGGTCTCTGCAAGGAAGAGTGGACATTTTCGTGACGTAACAGCACGTGATTAAGAGGCCATACATACTATCACAATATAAATCAAAACTTCCGATGGAGGCTGCTTACTGATGGAGCAGAAGTTGGAGTCTAGTAGTGCTACTTGATGCCTTGGTTTTTATTAGAATAGAGAAATCCCATAATGCCGTGGGTACGCTTTATTCTTATGAACAATAAGGCATCGCTAAAATATGCTATGACGACTTAGCGAGACTTTAAGCTTGATGCAATAGTAGTTTGGCGAGGTTTATGAATCGGCTAGGTGATCACATAGTTTCAAAATGTAAGCTTTCTGAGCACAGGATCAAAATATACGCTAAGACACCAGTTACGATTGAAGCTGTATTCAAATGTTGTTTTTCCTATGCTAAATTATACCCCTGTCCACTAAGACTCAGTCTGGGTGGAGTATACTGTTTTCATGTTGTCTGTCTATTCGTCCATCTGTTTTCATACATTCATCTTTCTATCAATTTGGCCATCGGTTACATTTAGTTATTCCCTTATATCTTCAAAAGATATTACTGCAGCTGTCAATTTGATATCGTTAAAGAGTACCCCATGAGAACAACGCAGTGTTTACATTATTTTCATAATTTGGAACTTTGTGACTTGAAGTTCATGTATAAGAAAACAGTTTCACTTAAGCTTGTTATAGGATGTAATACAGGGTGTATTTCTATTATTTCATATTATCATTTAATTCTGTTCCAGTGTGCACAAAACTTGCTGATAGCGTTTTATATCTACGTTGGCCCTACGTTGATTTGATGTAGATTATGTTCTGTGGTCAGTATAATTTCGAGTTTTGCTTATATTAGCAAATCTTAAAGCGTAAAACTATGAACATTTTATTATTTCCTAGGAACGAAAACATATCATTGAGACAGTTCATATACCACCCAAACCATGGGTTTGTGTTTAGAGAAAACACAATAAATACAGAACTCTTCTTATTTAGAGGCTTGCTAACCCCCTTAAAATGATTGTAAAATTTTGACTATACATTTTTGCCAGAGCAGGTTTTTGAATTCAGATTTCTAAACAAAAACGTATCGTGGCAGTATAAATCTAAATAATTCCTACTGCGTACAAATGGCATATGATTGATCAAAATAATAAAAAAAAATATTGAACGTAACTCTGGTATTTTTGCTTGACTGCAATAAATACGACAGTATATTTAAAAAAATATCATTTCAGCTGTTGTTGTTACTTCTGTCTTGGTATTTAATACAGCAAACATAAGTGTTTTCTTCTGTCTTAGTTTAAAGCTTCAGTAAAATCTGTCTTAAGCAGCCACACAAAAGAATACAAAAATTGTTTTTCAAGACGGAGAATCGCTTAATGCAGTTCAGAAGTATTGCAGAATGCCCCAAGGGAGCATTCTGCAATACTTTTGTCCTGCATTAAGCTACCATCTGTCTTTTAGACCTTTGTTTTATTTATTCAGTTTTGAGTGGTCGCTTAAGACAGGTTTTACTGTATCATCCCATTTTGAATTGTAGTTAATAAAACTGCTGTTTATGATTCTGCATTTATCGTTAATGTATTTTTAAAACGCAAAATCATTGTGCTATTGAGTATTTGTAAATGCTTTATTATTACGCATGGTCAGATCTAGCAGGTATTTCAAATATATATGTTATTAATATAAGTCTCATGTTGTCTTATGGATACGCCAGGGTTATACTGCTTTCGTAGGTAACGATCATGTTTTCATGAACATACCTAACCATAACAATCAGTAGAGGAGATCGAAAGAATATACCAGTGTAGGATAACTTAATTAGGGATATCCAGTAGACACTTTGAGCACAATCTGTATATAGTATTCTAAATTATCACCATATATATCTGCAGATCTGGCCATAAGTAAACAATTTATGTCCATTTTTGTTGTTTATATTTTGCTCATCTGACAGTTTGCCTAGCAAAACGTTTGGTATAACACAATACCATGAGTGTCTTGTCTACAACAAATGCTCTAATAAGAGTATGCCATACTTTATACTTCCCTGGATGAATACCTGACTGCTCTTAAAACGGAAACTCTTTGATAGGGTTTGTTTTTGTCAATGCTATATGGTTGTGTGAACGTCGGACATGTATACTGCTGGACTTAAAAACGCAACACTTGGATAGCATGAAAAGAATGCAAAATGTTCATTTTGATTTTTATTCAAAGGTGTTTAGTTTTTCGTAACATATGACAAGCTTGTCCAATTAAAATTAATTTAAAGCATAAGAAATTTAAACGTTTTGAGACAGGAGTCAACTGCTTCATGTGACAAAATGTTATCAGTGAAAGATTCCCTACATCTTTAAATCAATAAACACAAGCAGCATCAAATGTGTATCGTGTATTCTGTTAGTCATCGAGGAATCATTCTCACATTGATTGGCAGGTCTGAAATACAGCTTGTTTGCTTATTTTACGTGGCTCTGTTGGTATCCTTACATTCGATGACTTTGAATTCTCGTTACTTAAGAAATGTTTCAGTGACTAAATCTGTTGAAAACAGTAACTTCATTGAGCTTAGTTGTACAATTAAAACTAAAGTGTTGGCTAAAGAAGTCAACTCATGTTTACATCTTTGAAACAAAGGAAGCATACATTCAACTGTCTTTTGAAAGGTATTTCGAGAAGTTAGTGTTGCGTTTCTTAAGTCGTTCAGTGTAATTTACTATGATCAAAACTGTTGTGATTACGACAAAGACAATGAAATGGACGTAGTCCTCACAACTTGACACAAATACACTACACTCATTAAGGTTTCACATGTTGTCAACCACGTTACAGTATTCAAATATATATTTTTTCATAACACTGAGGACCCTTTCAATTTTGAAAAAAGCGAGTTCTTCATTTGACGCCACAGACTAAAATACAGATTACTGCTTTAAAGCAACACACCCCTAAAAGGTTATGGATAGCTGATTTTTAGAAGCTTCAACTTTAATGTGTTACCTAAGAATTAAGAATTGTTAAGACTATTTGGTATATTCAACCACTGAAGCAGATGTTAGGATCGTGGCGAAAGTGGGATTATAATTTTTATATGAAAATAGTCTATGAAACTGAGTATTTACTTTTCCAACTTTAGAGGTCTTTATTCTATTGACCATTAATGATAAACTGTTTAGTATTTCAGTATTCGTTTTTTGTCATATTTGCAGAAAATTTTCTGTCGAATTCCTTAAACAAAGCATACTTTATAATGAACTATATATTTTATAAGTAAATCTGGCATTTGTTTTCATGCGTAAACGTTCGTTTTGTGTGGCAATGTGATCATCATCGAATGATTTTATATATTTTATATATTTACTGTCTAATAATTTTAATGTGCCATGTCTGTGTATATTTTTTAGATTTATATAGTTTAGTTACAATATTTAAGAAAGTTTGTGATATGTATGGTTGTGAGTTACAATTGTTTGAGTTATTTTTTGTGCAAGTGTTTTGCTAATGATTTTTATCAACACCCATGTGACAAATGCTCTGCAAATATATGAGCGTAATTAAGACCAGCCTATTTTAACACAGGTTTTATCAGCGCCATTATTATCAGCACATGTCTAACTAAAATGCTTAATAGAGTCCAATGTGTTGGACATGCACTCAATTTATCCTGCTACATAAGTTCATACACAACCTTGATTTGATTCACAGAAATACAAATGACTATCAGAATAAACCCTACAATACCATTCAATGCTGCAATATTACAACCCCAGAATTCTAAGACTATAAATTACAATTTATGACGCTGAAAGCAATAAGTAACCAAGTTTTACACATATAAAACAGCTTAGCTGATTAAAAATAATTCCTTGTGAAAATGGTAATAATATACATTTCATACATGAATAAATTTAATTCAATTAAGAAATCATTTGTCCCTAAACCTGATACGCCTTACAATAGCATGTCATAAAAAGACCACGCATTTTTGCATACCTATTAAAGACCTTACAAAATCATTGAATAGTATTTAAAAAAAGAAAAAGAGTTTGACCCCCTCCCATGAAGCATACGTCATTGTAGCTGGTAAATGAATTTCACCTCTGCAAATACTACAGTCTGATTAAGATCTTAGGGCATATCAAACGATCACATTATCTGATCACATACTTAAATGCAAATAATATCAAAATCAGACGTTCAGTAAGAAAGTTATGGCAGTTCAAAATACAACTAAGCTCTTTAAGCCAATGGAAGCCACCATATTGAATAATTTGACAGTTTCCTCTACATTTTAAAAGTCTAAAAATCCCAAATATCATTACAATGTCTGCTTTTATTTTACAAAATCATCCATTTGTAACACAAAAATAAATAAAAATGCAAACAAAGTTAAAATGTTAACCAGGCATTCAGTTAATTAATCTGTTTGTGTATATTTGATAAGGGCTTTGTAATGCCACAAAGCGTAAATGGCTGCCTTTCCTCCCTTACTTTAATATTGCAAACTGTCTTATTTTTCATTTGATTTTGATCTAGTTTGTAGAAAATCCCATGGCTTGATTAGGACTTGCAATTTAGATTCACTTGATTTTAACGTTATACTCCACTCTAAATATACGTTAAGCACGTCAGAGCTTATATGCATGCACAGATCGAATGGTTAGAAACATCAGGATGTTTATTGCCTGTAGTAAGCGATATAATAGATAATCTTATACATTCCTTGAACGAAGTATGCAAAATCAAAAAATGTGCCTTAATTATACATATTTTCTTCTTTTTATAAATATGAATGAAAACAGTTTTTTCCAGATTATATACTGTTTTATATAGTTTGCAAGTACATTGTATATATTATATATTTACTGTTCAAAATATTTTTGTGAGTATGTATGTTATATAAATTATGTTCCTTGTTGTATATATTTTTAAAAATCTATTTTATATGTTTCATAGTTATTTTGTCAATTTGTTTTGCATTTAATGCCCAACTGTATATATATCAATACCCCTTTTTTGAAGTGATGCGTAAAATACAATAATAAGAAAGCCCCTTTAACCCTTTGTATATGGGAAACCCCTAAACGGGTACTTTTACAAACAGTGTAGACCCGGATGAAATGCTGCATGATGCGGCGTTACATCAGGGTATACACTGTTGATTAAGGTATAAAAAAACGATCTTCAGACAAAAAAAACACAATTTTTTTAAATGATAACCTGACACCCCTAGATATATAATCAAAGGACTATTCCAAGTTCATTGTATCAAACCAGAAGGAAGAATCAATTAGTATTCAAAGGGTTAAAGTAAAATAATTATTTTCTTATCACATACAGTAAAGTCTGAAATATAGTTTACACATAAGTGCACCTAGTGAGCGCACTGAAGATTCACAACACTTCTTAGGAATAATAGAAAACTGTGCACCGCAAGTGCACGTCAAGTGCAAGGATGGTGTAAATTTTAGTTCTTACTCCACTGTAGTGTAAACGTGTTTTGTGCACGTAAAATAACTGTGTCATTGAGGCGGTTCTGTTGAGTATCTTCAACATGTTCTAGTTGAAAAAATAAGTAAATATTCTTTTGTTATGAACTCTAATCTGGAGGCCTGGTATGCCCTTTATTTAGATGTTTATTGTAGGCTCATCCATTTTGCACATTAACAGTTGTTCTTTTGAACAAATAATAATAACTCTAGATTGACAATAAAGCTATAGTTTTGTTTGCATCAAGATCTTCCTTAGGTGTCCACTCTTGTTTATGATATTGAATTATGTGCAAACTTGAGGTCATTTGTGTAAAGAATGGTGTCCGTTATGATTGTTAAACAAGATATTCCATACATATACATCATACACGATTGGTAAAAATAGACAATGACATACATACATATCATTTAAGTTTGGTTTGAATAGTAAAATACCATACATGCATATCATACAATAGATTGAACTGAGAATAAAATTTAGATTTAGATGTTTCAAAGGTTATACAATTTCATAAGTAATATACCTCATGCCCTTTAGAAATATTATTTTTGCAAACAGCACAAAATCTGGTATATATATTGGAATAAATGTATGTGTGGTACAAGCTTTTAAATGGACATGTCTCCCACGCTTGAGGTGTACATGAAATAATGTGCTTAATTTGCAAGCAAAATACATGGTACAAAAGTAGTCATCTTGTTACCAAAAAAGAGCATAACAACGACTTACATTACAAAATTCTTAATATTGTTGGCCTATGTATTGGTAATGTCATAATGTTTACACTTTAAACATTGTTGTAAGAAAATACATCCGAAAATGGTGTATAAATGTAATACATCTAGTAATTTGATCCACCCTGCCATATCAAATTTGGTATATATTTCCTTATTGACGAATCACGCAAGATGACAGGCGTCAAGTGTGATCGGATGATGTGGGCTTATCACTGAGACGTGATACAGCAGTTTTTAATGACTACTATACACTAAAGATATAGATTAAGCATTGAGTAAGATATACACTTACTCTGTAGCCAAACTAGTTAGCAACATGTGTTAACAAAGGGGGTTAATAAATAAAGAGTTTGTACCACTATAACAACCAATCCTTCTGGGTAAACTGAAATATATTGATGAAACAATTCAAATTGTGGGGTATGTTTCCTGTCAAAATGAAATTATGGCATTTACTGGTCATTCCCATTTATTGTTAGAGAAGTAAATGATAAGTATTATATTTCTATATTGTAATATCTTATTTTTATTAATGTTAATATACAATAACTGACTTAAACGAAATGCACAGTTCAGAAGATGGCTAATAACTTTTGCTTTATTCAAATTCCACCAAATGTCTTTCAAATATTTGGGATCATAAACTTATAAAAATCCCAGTCCATGAATGAACCACCTTAGAATTTGACACATACATTCCTCAATAATATTGTTGTGCACATACAAATATATACTGATATATAAAATTAAGTAAAAACAAGACGATTGTTTTTACGTTAATATACTGAACCAAACTTCTAACGCAAAATCAAACTAAACCTTAAATATTACAAATATTGTTTCATCCATTGTACGCAATTTTATCAAAAATTAAAACACTTATTTATGAAAATGAAAGTAGAACTTCATCAGTCAATTATTCCATTTTAATCATAACCTGATTGGGTGAATGTCTACCGTAACCCCTGAACGGTACAATGATTTAGGCAATACCTCGTATATTAATTGAGCCAGTGCATGAGATTTCCAAAAATGTGATATGTGCGTCCAGCAAAGTCTCAGATCAGCCTGCCCATACGGGCAGTCTGATCAGAGTCTTTGCTAGTCGCTTGTGTATTTTATGATTATTAAGCTACTGACCGAACACCATTTGGAGTTTCTAAGCTTAAAAGGAGGCTCGTCAGAGTCTACTCATGTCAAAATGCCACATTGTTGAAAATCATATGCACTGGCTCAATTATAGTTACATTCCTGAAATATTTTGCGTTGGAAGTGTGGGTCAGTAAATATGTGTTATTCCTATTTCTTTATTGTATATATAATTATTTAAGTTTCTTGCCTGCATGTGTCTTATTTGTATACTGTAGATTTGGAAATTTTCTCGAGGATTTTTGGTAATAATGAAAACATTTGCGAAATGACATAATCACTTGGCCATTTACTGATGGAGATAAATCATGCCATAGTCGCGAATTTAACGTGGCAAGTAATTTTTAAACGCTTTTCTCGAAAATAAAATTCTCGCGAAGATTTTGGAATGAACAGTAAGTGATATACGATCTATCCCAAATACAAATGGTATGTACAGTACAGTCAGGACTAAAGTTACACATGTTGTGCACATTATGTGAACCTGAGATGCACAATATAAAATTGGTGCAACACTATCAATGGCGTAACCAGAACGCTAATAACGTTACGCACATCAAAGGGAGACTACTGGATCAAGCAGTGATTCTCTACAATTGTGTCCATTTTCATAATGGGAACTTCTCTTAAAGAAAAGAATTTGCTCCCATAGGGAGCGAATTCTTTCCTTTAAGAGCAGTTCCTTATGGCATGGAAAATCAATTTTGTCACATGAGGTGACCTCTCTTGAATTTTACTATTTTTATAACGCACGTGCTAAACAGGTGCACTAATGTGTAACCTTTTAGTCCAAGTTTGACTGTATAGCGTAGGTGAGCAGTGGAGACTCAGACCAGCCTTCAATGCCTGCACACAAAGTGTACGAAAGTAGTTGAAAGTTCAGGTGAAGATAATCAGCATGTTACCTCAGTGACTGGCTGGGCATGCATATTTTGGCCAGAAAATGATATTTGGTACCTATCACATACGTGCAAACGCCTCCAATAAAGGCCCATAATGACATAACTAGAGTAGCTGGTCTAGTAGAGGTTTATATTTTGATCTGGGTCTTCATCTACATCGATAACTGTGTGTATGCACGCAACAGAAGGCTGATTTAAAGGGTCGCCTAAAGCCTATATAATACATCATACCGTTACCTTATGGGGCATGTGTATATATTTCGATGTTAAATGAGTTGCATTGCAAGAAAGGCATCTTAACATATTTTCAAATTTGAATATGCCCAAATCAACCTGCATTGCCAAACAATGAGTAAAGAAAAATACTAATATAGGAATCAAATAGATATTTACAGGCATTACCGTCTGCCAGGTTCCTAGGTAACCGTTGAAAATAAGATTGAATACTACTCATTTAAAAGGAAAACACACAATCCTATACCAGTTTATGCAAAAGCTTGGTCTGGTTTTGGCCTTTTTTTCCTAAAAAATGTTAAGGTGCCTTTTTGTGTGATGATGCTCATGTTTGTGTGCATGTAAAAGTACTGTTAGCATTTTGCATTTCACACTTAAATATTTGTTAAAACCTTTGTTTTCACAATGTGCCTATAGACCATTAAAATCGCTTTTCCTCTCATAATATTGTCTTCACTTCAATTACACTACCTGACCTAAGTAATGCACCAGTCATTGTATGCACCGCCCCCTTGGGGTCGGGGATACCAGGAACATAGCGGGGCTTAACCGCAGTGCCATGGATGTGCCAGGGTTTTAATTTCCAACTTAAATACCATATGCTTGTTAAAGTAAGAAATAGTGCAAAGATCAGGAATTAATACAATCAAGTACCACAGCTGACCCAGGATACCAATGGGAAAGTGACAAACTCACAGTTAGACACCACAAACCAGAGCCAAGAGGTCAGCTCTTTCCCAGCAGGTAACCATAAGGCACATATAAACAGACGCTCACAAAGGCATAGCAAACACAAGACAAAAAAACCATTAAAGATCCCCCTTGAACTATAACTAAGGGAACGATCAGCCTGTGCATCTGCACCAGCTTTTTTGTCGTTGCAGATAGTATATGTAATGCTCTTGCTTGCCAAATCCTAATTTTGAAGACATAAACTGATCTCTGTAGCTGAGTATGCCTGTTTGAATTGTTGTGGGATTTCTAAAACCCAAAGACAGGTTTACTAGTGGCTCATGATATGGCATTGAGTACATAATGCAATTTTGTTTGGTGTGTCTATTTACCTGCACTTTACACATTTGTATGTTATTTAATTTTCAAATGTGTACATACATGTAGAAAGCCACATAAGCCACTCCAAAATACTTTTTATTTGGAACAGCTCTCATTTGTTGTGTTCTGGTGTTCAAGAATATAGCGCGTTAACAGTTGCATTATTTTGTGCTAAAGGCTCCTTAGTGAAAGTTCTGAAACTACTGGGCTAACTGAAGCCAAACATGTGGCACCACCATGGGATAGGAGAAAAGATGGAAATCTTATCCAAAGGATATAGGTAATTTGTTGTTATTCATTATTGTCAACCCCGGGTAGGGGACACTTAGCATTTTACCACAAATTTGGCCCCGCAGTGCAGGGTTTTGAAAATTGAAAGGTTAAAAGCCCCAAGGGGGCGCGGGATACAAATGACTGGCGCATAAATAGCTTGTCGGTATGCCAGTGACTATGACTTTGTGGATTTTCTAATAAATAGTTTTAATTCTGAACATAGGTTTGGTACACTGGGACAGGTGTTGTACTTGATTGTATCGATTCCTGATCCTTGCTGTCTTTCTTACTTTGGAGGAGAAGATATGGAAAGCTTCTCGTAAAAGGGAAATAAGTGACAACTAAGCTCTCTACGTCCATTTTTATTGAATGATAAATTTCGCTTGACATATTTAACGAAGGTCTCCTAGTGAGCATTACCACACTGGATAGGTGGCAATCGAAAACGCTCTTAACAATCGACAAACATATATCAAATAGTTAGAAACAGTTTTAGATTGCCATTTGTTGCCAGCCTGGCGACAAATGGCAATCAAAAACACTGTTTCTAGCGATTTTGATCCGTGTTCATCCGTGTTGTTAAAAGCGTTTTCGATTGACACCTACCTGGTATGATTTCTACCAAATTGCTTTGCATTCTGTATCTTTTCATTGGTATTTATTCTGTAGTTTATAAAAAGAATAATGTAAATGTATACATCTGTCATGGAGACACCTGACAAGTCAGCCGCCAGTGGCTTTAGCTGCTGGCTGTACTAAGGCAGTGATTCTGTTGTTATTGATTCATTGTTTGTTGCTGTTCCCATTGTTTGTAGGGGTTCTGTGTTTGATCCTTGTTTTGTTATGCAGTACTTAGTGTCCTCTCGAGTTTTTAAATGTTCTGGATGGAGAATAGGATGAATGTTGCTTTACATTAATTTGCTTCCTGATGTATTGTGACTGTTAGGGTTCTAGGAGATGATGCATTGATAAGTTAGGGGTCTTTCATGCAAACCAAATATATATGTGTCTTAATCCACAACTGAATTAAGGGTGAGGTTATCGTTGTGAAACCGGTTTAAGCCCCCCAGTAAAATATTTAACTGACCGTTCCAAGGCGGTACTTCTTTTGTGGATCTTTTTATGCCTTTGTGCGCGTCTGTTTATTTGTGCCTTGTGGTCAACTGCTGGGAAAGGGCTGACCCCTTGGCTCTCGTCTGTGGTGTCTAACTGTGAGTTTGTCACATTCCCATTGGTATACTGGGTCAGGTGTGGTGCTTGATTGTATCGATTCCAGATTTTTTCCCTCTTTCATACTTCTTTTGCCCTTCCTCATGGTACCGTGGGTTGGTCTGCAGTATGTGGTTGTGGCATTTCCTGATCAAACTCACTTACTTTTTGTGTATGCATAAGGTCAAGGTTGACCTTTGGCCTTTCAGCTAAGGTGGCTAATGTTCGAACGCTACCACTTTTTCTCATGAACTGGAACACCAATTGGGGTCAAATGTCATACAGAGTATCCATTAGATGAGACAATATGGGCCCCGTCACGAGAAAACCTGTCTTCGCGGATTCCGACAAAGCGAGTTTCAAACCAGTCTCCTCCGCTGCAGAGACTAGCTAGAATATTAAAATTTCACCTGTAGCAAGTTTACATATGGTACTTTCCAAAAAGCAGATAATAAAGGCGCTGATCAAACTGCGCGGATGCGCAGGCTGGTCTGCACCTTTGTTATTGTGCGCTAAGACAAGTTTTCTAGCATCGAGGACCATATATAAATGACTATGTGGTTTAGGTCACTTGACAAAAATAACTGCCATGCCCATATTTATATAAGGTAAAACTATTCACAAATATTCTTATTTGGAACCAAAGTGCATTGGTATGTAGCATTAGGGATGTGAGCTCTACAAATGTCTACAAATGAGCCGTGACATTAGATTTCCAACAATGTGGCATTTTGACATGAGTAGACTCAGACGAGCCTGTGCAACCTCCTGTTAAGCATAGAAACTCCAAACGATGTTCAGGCAGTAGCTTAATATTCAGATATTATTCTAGCGACCAGCAAAGGCTCTGATCAGACTGCGCGTATGCGCAGGCTGGTCTAAGCATTTGCTTGTCGCACATACCACATTGTTGGAAATCTCGTGTAGTGGCTCAAATGTGTTCAATGTAGCCACTCAATGTGTTATCGGAACTGATGCCATGTCAATATTAAATCATTAAAGCACATGCTAAGTCTGGAAATAAACAAGCAGGAGCATTGAATTGTTAAGCTACAGAATTCTATTTCATGGGTGATTTTTGTACATGGCACTAATATACTTAAAACCAAAAGTAACTTTACAGTTTTATCTATTGAATATATCTTTACTGTTTTTTTTTTATTTTAACCAAAGAAAATATTGCAAACGACTCCTGGCACTTGCCCTAACATAATGTATGAAAAATGACCTAAGCAAATTAATATTCTTTCGTGTTATCTGTGCTTTCATTAAAAACACAAAATCCGCTTTTTTCCTTACAAAATCCTAGGAAATACTTAGGATTTGAATATGTTTTCTAAAGGGTCATTGCTTGCCCATAGCATGCCTTTCAGACTGGGTCTTATACATTTAAAATTGTCCAACCTCAAAACTACAGTAAACACATCAAATGTAATGCGTTTTGGAAAAGTTAATTTTGTCCCCGTGCATGTTTTATTGGGGCCTTGTGGTTGCATCTATGACTACAAACCCGTAAAATTCAACTGTCTTAAATAAGTGATCGAACTTTAATATGAATTAAACACATTTAATATATCACTCACCAATACCCAAAAAATGCATATGTATTAACAGTGTTAAGTTACTTTTGGTTTTAAGTATAGTATGCAAGTATACATTATTTCACTAAAATCCGCATGTCGAAATAGGAAGTAACAGCTAGGAGACTTAACGGGAAGCGAAACAAGAACGATTGATATATTTTATATATATTTATTTTATTTATTCATTATGCTTTGCGCAACAGTAACTTGTTTTTACTTGCGTTTGCGAAATGATTTAGAATGCTGGATGATTAAATTTATTACTAGGATAAAGTATATACTTAAGAAAACACCGGTCATTCAAATATATTTGGTGTACGTCAGAAGAACATCTACTTTGGGGACATTGACAAGGTAATACAGTACAAACTCATGATTTGACATCCAATTATTCAAAGTTCCCACCAACACCCAGGTGAACCGCATGTCTAGATCTCGGAGGGTGTTGGCTATCGGAGGTAAACAAAGATTTTTGGGTTGGACATGGTCTGTTTTGAGACGATTTTATTTCATTTAGAGTCGTTTTGAGGGATAAGAACAACATATAGGTCGATAGTTTACAGAATGATGATAACTCTGAAAACATTACATGTTTGGGAACTTAATCTGTTCGAGTTTAAATTGCATTTGAATTCGGAAATGCAGTAATTTGGACGAATATTTCGAATTCATCAATTAATATTCATATCTGTTATTTTATTTTTACTTTATTCACAGCCACCGCTGGAATGTATAACCTCTCTTTGGAATGAATCAGTCAAATACAATTCAAAAATACATGTAAAACATTTATTTATTTGCAATTTCATGACGGTGGTATCATGTTTATGGGTAGCTTTCCGTTCGGAGGTATGTTGGGTAGCTGTCGGAGGGAAGGCATGTGCATGTTAACATTGATTACGGAGAAGGACAAATTAATTATGCTCATCAAATAAGCTCTCGCATACGGAAACAAAAGTGTAACACTCAAACACTTTCAAAAACAAGTGGTTCGATTGGCGGGGAACATATCAAAGGAGAAACAAGCTTAAATAAACCAATTTGTTAGAGTTTTTGTTCAACACTGAATGGGTGTTTTTGTGCATTAGTTTGCTTTGTTTTAGCCTACCATATCTATTTAGTCCTTTGCATCACATTAAAGTAACAGTGCAGTAACATAACATGCCAAAACATTATACTAAGAAATTGACACATACCTTTTTGTGAAGGTGACGGATCAAGTAGCAATGCAATTAGTATACCAGATGTTTAGACGAGCACCTGTACGGTCTAATCAGTCTTCACTAGATGCATAAATTTAACTCTCTCTCTCTACTCTCTCTTCTCTACTCGCACTCCTTCTATTCTCTCTTTTTCTCTACTCTCTCTTCTCAACTCGCACTCCTCTACACTCTCTTCTCTATTCGCACTCATTCTCTACTCTCTCTTCTCTACTCGCACTCCTTCTCTACTCGCACTCCTTCTCTACTCTCGCTCTTCTCTACTCACACTCCTTCTCTATTCCCTCTTCTCTACTCGCACTCCTTCTCTACTCTCTCTTTCTCAATTCTCTCTTCTCTACTCGCACTCCTTCTCTACTCTCACTTTCTCTACTCGCACTCCTTCTCTACTCACACTCCTTCTCTACTCGCACTCCTTCTCTCTACTCGCACTCCTTCTCTACTCTATCTTCTCTACTCGCACCCCTTCTCCACTCTTTCTTCTCTACTCACACTCCTTCTCTACTCGCACTTCTCCTCTGATCGCACTCCTTCTCTACTCTCTCCTCTCTACTCGCACTCTTTCTCCACTCTTTCTTCTCTACTCACACTCCTTCTCTACTCGCACTTCTCCTCTGATCGCACTCCTTCTCTACTCTCTCCTCTCTACTCGCAATCCTTCTCTACTCTCTCTTTCTCTACTCTCTCTTCTCTACTCGCATCCCTTCTCTACTCTCTCTTTCTCTACTCACACTCCATCTCTACTCTCTCTTTCTAAACTCTCTCATCCCTATTCGCACTCCTTCTCTACTCTCTCTTCTCTACTCGCACTCCTTCTCTACTTTCTCCTCTCAATTCTCTACTCGCACTCCTTCTCTAATCTCTATTTCTCTACTCACACTCCTTCTCTACTCTCTCTTACTCTACTCATCCGTCTTCTCTACTCCCTCTTCTCTACTCGCACTCCTTCTTTTCTCGCACCCCTTCTCTACTCGCACTCCTTCTTTACTCGCACTCCTTTTCTACTTTCTCTACGCTCTCTTCTCTACTCACACTCCTTCACTACTCGCACTCTTTTTCTACTCTCTCTTTTCTACATGCACTCCCACTACTCTCTCTTTTCTACTCGCACTCTTACTCTACTCGCAATCCTTCTCTACTCGCACTCTTTCTCCCCCCTCTCTTCTCTACTCGCACTCCTTCTCTACTTTCTCCTCTCAATTCTCTACTCGCACTCCTTCTCTAATCTCTATTTCTCTACTCACACTCCTTCTCTACTCTCTCTTACTCTACTCGCCCGTCTTCTCTACTCCCTCTTCTCTACTCGCACTCCTTCTCTACTCGCACTCCTTCTCTACTCGCACTCCTTCTCTACTTTCTCTACGCTCTCTTCTCTACTCACACTCTTCACTACTCTCTCTTTCTCTACTCGCACTCATTCTCTACTCTCTCTTTCTCTTCTAGCATACATCTCTTCTCTCTCTTCTCTAATCGCACTACTTCTCTAATTTTTCTTTCTCTACTCGCACTCCTCCTCTACTCTATCTTTTTCTACTCTCTTCTCTACTCGCGCTTCTTCTCTAGTCTCTCTTTCCCTACTCTCTCTTCTTTACTCGCAGCACTCATTCTCTACTCTCTTTTTCTCTACTCTCTTTTTTCTACTCTCTCTTTTTTTTACTTAGCTTGCACTCGTTCTCTACACTCTCTTCTCTACTCGCATTCCTTCTCTACTATCTCTCTCTCTACTCTCTCTTCTCAACTCGCACTCCTTCTCTACTCGCACTCCTTCTATTGTCTCTCTTGTCTACTCGCGCTCCTTCTCTACTTGCACTCTTTCTCCACTCTTTCTTCTCTACTCGTACTCCTTCTCTACTCGCACTCCTTCTCTACTCACACTCCTCCTCTACAAACACTCCTTCTCTACTCGCATTCTTCTACTCGCACTCCTTCTCTACTCGCTCTCCTTCTCTAATCGCACTCCATCTACTTTCACTCCCACTACTCACACCCCCTCAACTCGCACTCCCTATACTCGCACTCCCCCTACTCGCTCTTTCTCTACTATCTCTTCCTCTACTGGCTTTTTCTCTATTCTCTCTCTCTCTCTCTCTCTCTCTCTCTCTCTCTCTCTCTCTCTCTCTCTCTCTCTCTCTCTCTCTCTCTCTCTACTCGCACTCTCTCTACTCGCACTACCTCTACTCTCGTTTTTCCTCTACTCTCTCTTTCTCTACTATCTCTCTGTCTCTCTCTCTCTCTCTGTCTCTCTCTCTCTCTGTCCCTGTCTGTCTGTCTGTCTGTCCGTCTGTCTCTCTCCCTCTCTCTACTCACTCTACTCTCTCTCCAATGTATTTGGTAATTAACTTAAAATATCATGAGCAGTACGGGAATATAATGAAATGAGTGTTCGACTCCCATGTTCAGTCCTCCTCTGTCAAATTCCAAGTATGTCATCCGATGGTAAAGAACTGTAATAACGTGCTATTAGCAGGAAAGTGTAATAAGGCCCGGTAAATGTGAAAACTTTTAACGCTAAATGTAATAAGGCCCCGTAAATGTGAAAACGTTTAACCGTAAACGTGAAAACAAATATACCTAGTTGCGACGGTAAATGTGAAACCTTTTTTATATACACATAAACAGTGATTATCATAAGCAACTATAAATTGCGAAGACTGGCATATAAGGTGCTTTTTTCTCAATGCTTCAGCGGATCATTTGTGTCGAACCGATTGAGGGAACAAGATTGTCAGAGAACAGGGAAATAAATAAAACATGAAATATGGAAACAAGTCAATATTTAAGATGAACAAGGGAACAGATACTTCCTGGGACAGCCTCTATTATACCGATTACGCAGGTTACGCACTTGCGTAATAAAAATACTTACATTCAAGGGAGGTCACTTGATTATTAGCCATACAATAATAAACTGCTCTTAAAGGAAAAAAATCGCTCCCTCTGGGAGCAAATTCTTTCCTTAAAGAGAAGTTCCCATTTGAAAAGGGATGCAATTGACGAGAATCATTGCTTGATCCAGTAGTCTCCCTTTGATGTCCATAACTTTTCAGCGTTCTGGCTACGCCGTTGAGCGGAGGACAAGTGTATTGATGCCACCATCAATTTCGTGTTCGCAAAGGGGCTCTTACATGGTATGGGAAATTAACATGGGAGTCTGCCCACGCTTAGAATTTGATAAGATTATGTTATTTAATTGTCTGGGGTATGGCTTTTATATACTGAGGGAAAAAAGTTAAGCAATATACTTTGGGGATTAACAGTTTAGAAGAAATAGGACTCTTAATCTCAAAGTGTCAAAAATATATGTTGACAAACGTTCACGAGTACGATGACATTACCAGATTGACATTTCACATAATGTAAAGTCTGATTTTATTCCCTTTTGCTAAAACAGCTTATCTGGCAAAAGTGCGAATAGATTCCGACTAAAAGTTTCATTGAAACTTGCATAATTATAGATAATAAAACAAACATCACAACTATAAAACTACTAAACTTAATCTGTTTAAAATATATTGTACCCAAACTCTAAATGAGTAACAGCTAGTTCACAATCCGATTGCCCATCTCTTTCTGAAAAGGACGTCACCCAGGTACAATTATGAACTAAAGATAATTTAAAGCCTGCAGAAAGATCTAATTAAACATTCGATTTTACAGAAATGGGAAGCTACATGTATCTGCTTTTATAAGTGCACATATATAACATGTTACAAATATATGTTGTTTTATGCATATGGATATCGCTAGAAACAGTGTTTTTGATTGTCATTTGTCGCCAGTCGGGCGACAAATGACAATCGAAAAATCGGGCGACAAATGGCAATCGAAAACCCTGTTTCGAACGATTTTTGATCTACGTTCGTCGATAGTATTAACTTTTTCGATTGCCGGTTATCCGGTGTGAAACATTTAAACATATCTTAAAGATATACAATTCATCTTTATTGCTTCTTACAGAATGACAAATGAGCCGCAACATGTGATTTCCAACAATGTGGCATTTTGACATGAATAGACTCAGACGAGCCTGTGTAGCCTTCTTTTAAGCTTAGAAACTCCAAATTATGTTCGTCCAGTAGCTTAATATTCATATAATATTCAAGCGACAAGTAAAGGCTCTGATCAGTCTGCGCTAGACTTGCCCAAGTCCCTACATTTCAGAATTGATTTTAGATGAACCTCCTGCTTATTGTTTAATAAAGTAAATATCGACTTCAAAATGTAGGTAATTTCATTCAGTTTTCGAAGATTGTATTAAAGACATGAAGTTTATGAAGAAAAAAATAATATAAAGAAGAAGAAAAATTAACAGACTTTGGAAAGTCTAAGTCTGCGCGTATGCGCAGGGTGGTCTGAGCATTTGCTGGTCGCACATACCGCATTGTTGGAAATCTCATGTCGCGGCTCAAATAATATTGCTTTAAAAGATGCCATCGTGGGGGCTTGGGCTGCTGTTACCGGGATATGAGGACCTGGGCCCGAAATTACACTGCCTCCTAAAAGTTAAGGAAGACTTACTGAGCTACTTACTTACTTAAGTATTGATTTATCAGGATGCGAAAAATAACGTTTAAAACTGATTAAAATCAAAATAGTTTCATTTTTTTCTCTAGATCACAATTTTATCTTTGACCACAAGTATTGCACCTATCTAGGCAATTTATTTAGCATGTTGAAATATCAATACTTAACTTAAGTCTTCCTTAACTTTAAGGAGGCTTTGTAATTCCGGGCCCTGTACTACTATGTAAAGTTTAAAAACGTTAAAAGATAAAATAACAGAACGGATTACCACCGAAACTGCAATATCTTCAATATTTTACGGATATTTGTTATATGGATTATTTTGACCACCTATACAAATATGCTGTGAAAATCCAGATAAGTTTACATGTATACTAATACTTTTAAGAATGAAGTGACAACAGACCAAAACGGTAAATTGCTTTTAAATACGTGTGGTATTTTATTTTACTGTCGCAATGGCGAAAAGAGTATAGCGATAAAACGTATGCAAACTGTACAGGATTCAGTATTACGTTTTTTTTTTATCTTATTCTTAACATCCAAGTAAACCATTTTTCAGCTATGTCGGCGCATTCAACTAAGATTAAGATGCGCGGATCCAGAGATGGGTGGTAGAGGGTCCTGGCCCCCTCCCTGGAAAGTCGGAAACCTTTAGGGCTCTTTAGCAATACTGGTCCAGATCCCCTGGACAATTTAAAGCTACTAAGCCAGCATTCCATATTGGGTAATTATCGCCCCGCCAGCGTTATGCTGTTGCGCTGATGATGGTCCGCTTATAGTCGTATTTTGATTCCTCACTCCCTTCATCTAAAAGAAATGTGTCTGTTGAGTTAGACTTCCTCTGACAAAACATTCTGGATCCGCGCATGATTAAGTGATGATAACATCACATTAGCTTGCCCATTCGGGAACATTTGGTATTTTTGTATAAGTATGTGCATTTTCTCACTAAAATTTTACAAAATCGAAGAAAGCGTATCAGTGCAAAGCTAGATGTCGGTACAAGAAATGGGCACACCCTATGTCACATATGAAAATAAATAAATAAAGAGGGTGGGCGGGGCGCAGTAATGTGAACCTGCATTTAGTAACCCTGTTGGCGCATTTTGTTAATACACTGCGTTGCCAGGTAAGAAAATGGGTATAGATCTGGCACTTATTCTTACCTTCCTTCAGGGACCATCCCCTCGCCACCCCCACCCCACCAACCTTGCTATCATATTCCCTTCCTATTTCAAGCATACTGATTTCACCTTAAATGTATCAGTGCAGAATTAAAACACGTTTTCCCTGACCGACTAGACCAGGGTTCATACAGACAAGATTGTGTAAAATTCAAGGACTTTTCAAGGACTCCTAAAAGACTTTTCTACTGTCTTCAAGGACTGAAAACTTAAGAAAAATACTTACACATTTACACGTTAAAATTCTACGCCGGTAATGCTAGAGTCCATTACTAAAGATATTAGTTCAAGAAAATTAGAATAAAACTGAGGTGTCTTTATTTGGTGCAGCATATGCTGCACCAAATAAAGGCACCACAATTTGATACTATTTTAGGTCTCCAAAACACTGTTGAATCCTCCTGTAATTGATAGAATTCAAGGACTTTTCAAGGTCTTTGACTGTTTTTCAAGTACTTTTCAAGGCAAATTTAATTTTCAAGGATTTTTCAAGACACTCCTGTATATTCAAGTACTTTTCAAGCCTGTGCGAAGCCTGTAGACAAAACATGCATGCCCCTGACTGAAGATGAGCGCTTTTCACAACACTTAACAGCTGCAAAACCTCTCAATTTGTCTTCTGAATTTCGTTCCCTGGTAGTCTTCCATTTGTAGCATTTTTTGCAACTTGGCACGCTTAAACTATATCAGATTCAGGCACTTAGTGTGTGGCAGTATGTATCAATCTCCGAAATCAAAACCACTGTCACTCCGATAGCAAGCATGCCAGCCGTCAAGTAACCTCTGCACATTTTGCTAACCATCAAAATGATATGACCTTAAGCAAATTTCAAATATTGATATTTAAATAGCATTTTGGGGGCATGACTCTTTTATATCATGCAGGAAAATGATATAGAATTGTGGCGGTACATGCAATTTGTGGCAAAGGTTGGTGTAATTCCAGCTATGATCAAAAGAATAGCTTTTTTTCATTGAAAATATTGCAATTGCCATTTGAAAAGTCGCCCTGGGTACTACGGACATATATCAAAAGCATTTAACACATTCCGAGTCCTTATCATTCAATAAAGAAGCAACCTGTTTGCTGCTTTCGTCTCCAAGAAACTCTCTATAAGAAATAAAAATGAATAAATACAGACCCTGTCCATCCTTATTCTGTTTGTTTACCTCCGGTAGCCAACACCCTCCGAGATCTACACATGCGGTTTACCTGGGTGACCAAGTCGTTTTAATTGACATAAACTGGATTCAGACAACAGCGCGTATTTAATAATTATTTTGTAATTTGCTACCAAAACAATATGCGCTGTGTGCTTAAGCATCCTATCTATCACAATATGTGGGTATGTTCTGTGTGCTTAAAAGAAACATATGCTCTTGGTGCTTAAAAGAAACACCTCAGAGAGGCGTTTCTTTTAAACACCAAGTACACAAGTTTAAATAGGAAATACTGCAAAAACATTTTTTCTGGGTATAAATCGTTCAATGACTAACCTCCTGTAATTCAAAATATTAATGATTCGAAGTAAAACTTTAGTCTGAATGCTTCGGATGAACACGTTAGGGCTAAAGCAAAACCACAAAGATAAGGAAAAAGACTGAACATTTGTATATATACATGTAGAAGCACAAATAGGCATTGACGTAGGTGACTGCATCTTTTAACCGTATATTTGTGAATACGCTGGCGATATAGGTGGTCACTTAATTTATTGATATTGGAATGATATCGATATGGACGATTAGGAAAGGTCAGAAAGAAAAAAAAATGTTTCTCTGCCGTTTCCTACATACACATCTTTTAAATCCCTATCCAAATTATGTTATAGCTTCAGAATGATTATTTTTACTTTTCGTGTCCACCTATTGGGCCAAATATACCCAGAAAAAGAAATGAAGGATATTAAAATTATTTTGACTATATTACATTTGAGAAAATAATTTCCAGACAAAGTATTTTTGTATCTAATATAAATACCAATATGCGATTCCGAAAAAATGAAAAAAAAATGGGCCATTGATTACGCACTAGTTAGTATCACGCTAAATGTAACATCCTCTTTGCCAAAAGTTCACAAGCAATAAATTTTGCTTTTACATTTTTTGCTTGAAGCTTGAGCTGATCATTGCTTATATTCTAATTCCGACAACAGACAAGTTTTACACCCATTTATCAGTGATTGCACCTTATAACTCGATAATGTCGTCTACAAAAATGCGCAGATATGGTATATCCAAGCCAATATGACAACAGAAAACGACTATAAAATTACATGTCATACTTTTGACTGAGAGCCAGCAAAGATTTTGGAGCCATTCGTTAAAGAATACAAACGGTGAAAATGGGGTTTCATCATTTTTTTAATATTTGTGCCTTTCATTATAGAGAGTTAAAACATTTGGAACTTACTGTACTTAAATAATTAAAGCGTGGTTTGAATTAAACATCCAGTTATACTGCAGATATCTGGAACTATTGAATGCATGTATATTGTATTGAATGCTAGAGATAGAAAGAATCTAAAAGTCCTTCAATTGTTTTTCTGAGTATACGTCATGCATTTGACTTCAAAGGCGGACATGAAGTGTAAAAACAAAATCCACATTCTTAGGCTTTTAAATGTTTTGCGTATGAACGTTCATATAATGTCTTCATCTCTAAAAATAAAAGGTGTCCCGTTTCCTACATACCCAAATTGTTTTATAGAATCAACAAGTTTTGTGTCAACCCATCGGGAATAATACATCGTACATTTTGCTTAAAAGACTGACATGAAAAGTAAAAACAAAATTCTCATTCACTGTCTATAAAATATTTGGGTTAGAAGTTTATCTTGCAACAACGCAACTCGCAATTAAGCAATATACTCCCATGAAAGATCTCAAGATAAGCTGTCAGAAGCATAAACTAGACAGACTATTATTGTCATACAGGTGCATGGCAAACTACATGAAAACATGCTTATTTCTTCGAAAAAATGAAAGTGGTTGAGAATTTGTTTAAAAAAAAGCTTAAGGTGAAAAACTCATTCATTGAAAAGACATATGTTGTAGGTACACATAGGGATTGCATCACAGAGGCAATTCCAATGTGAACCTACAACATTATGTTACTGGAAATAAGGAAGAAACTATTTGGAAATCTACATTTTCCAAGTATGTCCATTGTCTTTACCTCTTTTAAACATCCCAAACTGCCAATCAGCATTAAAATTCCTGTCACTCTCCTGCAATTTGTTTACATTTGCACGACAGTTCGAGTTCATGAACTTCCTCTTTGCTAACCTGCTAGTTGCGTGGCTGTATGTCTTCATCTCAAACGTATACGTAATTCCCGTATTTCCCTGACAATAATTGGCCGTGTAATATCAAACCAAGTTTGTTTCTGATAAGTCTTCGCTATGCACTCGCTCCATGCGCGGATCCAGAGGGGGGCAGGGGTTTTGGACCCCCTCCTGAAAAATCGCAAAATATAGGGTTTCTTAGCAATATTGGTCCGGATCATCTGTAAAACAACAAAGCTTACAAGCCAGCATTCAGTGTTGGGCCACCATCGGCCCGCCAGCGAAACGCCATTTAAATGGCGTTTCGCTGGCGGGCCTATGATGGGTACACACCACTAAATATAGACAAAGCTTGGCCCCGCCTTTTGTGGGGAGAGCATTAGGCTAACATTTTAAGATGGATGACGTCATCTGTCAATCATGCATGTTCATTATTTTGTAGTATAAAAACAGACCAACCAATGTCAGTTACTAATAGGCATATTTAATTTTGAAATGATTTTATTATAGGGAGATAGGGTTGGTTTCATTAACTGACCCCCAAGGTAGAAAATATGCCAAATTTTCAGGTACGAATTGGTGGTTGTCAGACTGCATCCAATTTGGCAGCCCCCTGACCAGGGAAACATATGATTGTTTTTATATGAAATTGATCGAATAAAATGGCTGTTTAGAATAAGACAGGTTTGTTAAGCTTTGTATGTACAGTTTTTTAATAAGGTGGCGAAATGTTAACATTGTCGTCTATGGAAATTTAATAGTGAAGTGCAACCTGATGGCCCGCTTATAGTGGTATTTAGATCCTCTCTCCTCTAATCAACTAAATAAAACAACAAAAAACGTTGGAACCCCTCTGAAAAAACTTTCTGGATACGCGCATGCGCTCAAAATACTTTGCAGTAGGAGGTGGTAAACCATGTACATGTATTTAAAGCATTGCCAAAGTTCTATATCATAACAACAATGGTGCTCGGTGGTTATAATGTACGGGGCACTCAACCTGATCTGTAGTTTGTTGTTCACATATGGGATCTCATCATGCAGCTCAATAATTGTCAAATACCAATTTAAAAAAAGTGGCTAGTTCAGCTTTATGCTCAAGTAACACGTTTTACTAATGGACTTTCCTTCAACGACCCATCTGTCCGCCTGGAAGTTGAATCCGCTCGATAAGTCTTCATTTCTAGCGTGGAATGGTTCGTAGTTGAATGCTGTGATAAAGAGAGGGACCTCGTGGCAAGATCAGAATCATGGCGGCCCAGGTAGCTTGATGAGACGCTTGGTCTTCGTATGATCTCCTTTTGTATTCCACAGATTCTCAAGCACCTGAAGAGAATGATCAAACAGGGATCGAAGCTTCTCAGTAATCCAGATCGAAATTTACGGTTCATGATCGTGTACACCCAAAAGTTGGCATGAAAACTTAAGACAAGAAGAAGTTCATATGCGCAGTGGAAAGCGCGATTTGTTTCTAGTGACATAAGCTTCTTGCCCTGGTGCATAAGCGACACGGAAGTAAGAAGGAATATTCCGTAGGGTATTTCCGGTACCAGGAACACTACAACAACGATTACGACAATGATTGAGATTCTTCGGCTTTGTGCTGCCCGTTGTTGTAATTTCTTTTGACTGGATATCAAGTGCGACTCGTGCATTTTAGCTTCGGCGTGCCTGAGAGTTATCACCATCAGTGACGTCAGAACAAGAAGCAATACACATGGAATACAATGCATGATCAGAAATGTAAACCAAAGGTACGCACAGTCACCTGTACATGGTGTTTTGAGAACCCATGCACACCGGAAGTTAGCTGCCTTTGCGTTGGTGAGGTGGTAGATATGCAGAACTGGTGAAAGAACAGCTACAGCAATAATCATCAGAATTGTTCTGAGTGTTGTGAAGAGAGACTGGGCTCTAAAGGGCCACGACACGGATATATATCTCTGTAGGCCGAGACACACCGTAAGCCAGATTGACATCGTGTGAAATGCCTTAGACAAAAACAGCTTGCTAACCATAAACGCCTCACACCAATTTCGTGTGAGTTTCAGATGCTTGTTTTCGTAATGATTATACGCATATATATAAGTTGGCAGCGTCACAAGCCCTGTTAACGAATCCGATGCTGCAATTGCCATCAAGATAGCATTTGTAGCATTGCGCATGCTCCTTCGCCTGAGCACCATCATGACCAAGACGTTTGCCAAAGTTGTGATTATCACTAGAATTTCCCATAAGAATAGATACACTGGCCTTTCAAACTCGTAAAAGTCATAGTAGAAAAATTCTTCGTTTAAATAGTCAACGGAGAAGTTGTAGTTGGTGTAGTAATTCTCGTAGCTGTAAAATGTATAGTAACCGTCGTCATAGATACTGCCGTTACCATAGTGATAGTCATGGTCATATGCGCCATACACGTCAGCTTCCGACATATTTTCTCTTTGTGTTGTAATCCTATCTATGCAAATGTTTGTATCGTGGTTGTGTCTACACCATTGTACCGTGGTTGTGTCTACAATGTTGTACCGTGGTTGTGCCTACAAAATTGTACCGTGGTTGTGCCTACAATATTGTACCGTGGTTGTGTCTACAATGTTGTACCGTGGTTGTGTCTACACTATTGTACCGTGGTTGTGTCTACAATGTTGTACCGTGGTTGTGTCTACACTATTGTACCGTGGTTGTGCCTACAATATTGTACCGTGGTTGTGCCTACAATATTGTACCGTGGTAGTGTCTACAATATTGTGCCGTGGTCGTGTCTACAATAGTGTACCGTGGTTCTGTCTAAAATATTGTACCGTGGTTCTGTCTAAAATATTGTACCGTGGTTCTGTCTAAAATATTGTACCATGGTTCTGTCTAAAATATTGTTTTCCATGTAGGACTTCCTGGAAAGAGAAAACACATTTTTCTTTAACTTAGGCCAAATAAAAAATATATGTGTTTAGAGTAAGTCGACCCTACCTAAATTAACTGGTGAAAGCTAGACTTTTTCCAGGTTTTCTGGAGAAAAAATATAATTTTAGGCATTTTGAAAGGCGGAATGGCTGGTTAGACCATACATAGCTTGTCCTTATTTGAAAACCAACTACGAAACACCCAGATGGGCTTACCGGTGTTTAACTGTTGGATTCCTCAGAGCCCTCATTGCTCCACAATCCAAGATAAGTACACATATCTCATGCATTGGCTCATTAGACCATACGTAGCTTGTCCTTATTTGAAAGCCAACTACAAAACACCCAAATGGGTTTACTGGGATATCTGTTGGATATCTTTTTTCTTCAGTATTCAGTTTTATATAGGATAAAGTCGGGTAACTTCGGACATCAGGTAAACTCGGACATACGTTTGCAAACAGTGGAAATCCAGATGAGACCGCTCCATCAGGGTTTTCACTGTTTGCTTAGTTGATTTATTTTTTCATTCCAGTAATTAAAATATGAAGCAAAGAATGTCGTTGTCCGAATTTACATGATGCCCGACGTTACCTGACTTTACCCTACTGTTAAGTCATCATCTTTGTTTATCTTTTTTATATCTTGATTTATATGAACTAGGAGCTGATTCATGGATAGGTTAGGGATATTTCATGCAAACTAAACATCTATGTGTCCTGATCATAGTAAGCCCTCCAGTAATTTTCTTACTGGCCGTTCCAGGGCGGTGTTTATTTTGTGGATCTTTTATGTTATTTGTTTTTGTCTTTTCCATGCTGTCATGTCTATTTCTTGCAGCCTTGTTGTCACCTGTTGGGAAAGGGCTGACCTTTTAACTTTCTTGTATGTGATGTCTTCTTGTGTTTTTGCCACTTTCTCATTCGTTGTTCTGGTTCAGGTGTGGTACTTGATTGTATCGATTCCTGATATTTGCCTTCTTCCTTACTTTGTTCGTAGCTGCATGGAGGATGAAAACATCAAAACTAGAGTCTTCTAAATTGATGCGTGTAAAGGCCTCTCGCTTAGAGAGAACAGAAACAAAATAACAAGTAGACACAAAAAGGTCATACCTTTCTCGTGGTTAACTGTCCGCCATCTTTATAATTATCTGCCTATACGACAGGGTCGGGATAGTTTGTGTATAAATATGCATTTACTCTGCAACACGTGATTGCAGCGACATATCTTAAGTTTTGTCGAATTAAGTTGAATTTGAATAGTTTAATCTTTAACCCTTAAAGCGCCAATCACGACAGCAGCAGACGACATATTTTGGGACATCTTATAAATTATTTTCAAAAATAGAATAAGGTATGATCTTTTATGATAATCGCCTGCCAGAAGATGATTCTCATGAAAGATCATGCCTTATTTGCTATTTTTGAAAAATTAGTAAAAAATTGAAATTTTCGTCTGCTGCAAATTATAGGTGTTGCTTTATTAGATAACTACTTCTTCATCCTTTTGCATGCTGCGTAAGATTTATGCTTAAGTTGTCGTCTCATGATTTTTTTTTTTCAAAATTGATTTTTCCAAATTCTTTCAGAAAAATACAAATAGTGTGTATATGTAATCATGATCGACGTTCTGTCGGTCCTGATCTGGGTCCAAACTTTTTTTGCAAAGGCAGGCTTTCAAGTGGGCCCTACTTTTCCTATTTTTCCTACTTTTCCCTACTTTTTGGATCTGCTCCTTCTTTTCCCTACTTTTTCATGAAAATGCCCTACTATCCCTACTTTTTCACTCTAAAATGTCATTTACGCGTAAAAATCCAGAAATTTTTCCTCGCTCGCTCAGATTTTATAAATTAATGTCTATGTTCATTCAGGGGGCACGTCACTTAACATCTAAAATTTTAACTGTTTAACCTAAAAGTCTCTCTGTTTGGCTAGTACTGTTGTCACAGGTATTATCCTGCTCATTTTATCTGAAATTACTTATTTCAAAAAACTCGTAATGAGTTTTATATTTGGAAAAGCCCTACTATCCCTACTTTTTTACACGGATAATCCCTACATTTTCACTACTTTTTCCAAATTTTTATCCCTACTTTTTCCCTACTTTTCTGTTGATGGGCACTTGAAAGCCTGCAAAGGTTAACAGCAGACGGCAAGTCGTGGCTAGCAAGGAAAGAGATATTTTACATATTAACTTCGAAAACGAGTATGATAAAAACTTGCAAAACAGTGAAATGTTTTAATATCAGTAAACTGTTACACTTCTGTTAAAATAGTAAGCGAATATGATCAGGAAATACCTTTATTTTAAACTGCAGACAAGCCCGTGGTATCGTGAGGAAGAGCCACACAACAATCGCGAGACACCAGGAAGACAAACAAAGCAAAGCAATCAGCTCTCTTCCCCATCGAGATGATTGCAAAGCTAGAATGGACACAAAGTAACGCACAACAAAACATAGAGCAATTACAGAATCCCACAATGGTAGTAATAACCAACAACAAATCAACAACAACAGAGCCACCACCTTAGAACGGACCGCAGCCAAAGCCACTGTGGGGTGGGAGATAAGTGCATTTTGCTGGTACCAAATCTTCGCCCTTGATTCTGCTGTTGTTGAAGCACAAAAATGTTAAGCTCGCATGGAGGATTCCTAACTATTCACATGTATTATCATAGAGAAACAATATAAACAAATTAACGCACTATGATGAAACAGAGAAAATGGCTCACGACTCACAGATAGTCAGAGCTAAAGCAAACCTCTAGTTGAGCCACGGTGGGCCCAGCTTGAGCCAAGAATCAGGCACCAACCAACCGATTAAAGCTTTACGTCAGAGCCGTCATAGAGTCTGAGGCCTGACCAATCGTCGTGCAGTTAAAGAGGAAACCATAGCTATAAATCGTGATTGGGTTTACAACCAGGCATGTTGGTTTTCAAATTATATATAAAAAAACCTTTGACAAATCGGTTTTCCAATTATCTTTTAAACTGTTACACTTGTAACACATTTTCAGTTATATTCAAATTGTATTACAAACGTTACATTTTTTCGATTATATTTGAATTGTTACACTTTCGGCAAATTGATTTTGCAATTATATAAGATCTGTTACACTTTTGGTATCGTCGCATAAGGGGAGACAATAAAAACTTTAACCACTTTGTTCTGATGGATTATCCATCTTGTGTGAAAATAACCATTGGTCGTTTAGATATTAAGCGGTCACGGGTTCCGTTTTTCAAATAATGATGTATTTCTGTTCCTGAAGATTGTTTTAAGCGAGCAAGCAGTGCAGAACACGATGAAATGCAGCGTTAAGTGGTATTTCATATGGGTTTGCACTGCTTCCTTTATATATAATAAAGTGGTTTTTTTTTGTCAATTAGTTTCACGCGTCTTGTTTTCTAGTTTTGCAATCAGGAAGAGAATGCTGGTTGTTTTACTTAAATTCTTTATTTTAAGTGTGTGTGCGTGTGTTTTGTGTCTCTTCTCCATCCCAACTGTGCCATTGGTTGGCCTGTGCTTTATGAATTTGGCATAGACTGTTCATATTCATTTTCTTTGCATTTTGTATGTACAGTACAGTAAAAGCGGCCACTCAAAATGAAGACCAAAAATTGTTTTTCAAGACCAATTATCGCTTAATTCAGGTCCAAAATGTTGCCAAATGCTCCAAGGGGAGCATTCTGCAATACTTTCGACCTTCATTAAGCTATTATTTGCTACAAAGACATTTGTTTTATCTATTTTTGAGTGGCCGCTTAAGAGAGGTTTTGCTGTAACTCACCTTTTGTATAAATTCAATATCAAACACCAAACATTTGGTCTGATCTCAGAATATACAGCTAGGTCGCATATGCATTTAAGTTCCATGTAGCGTCAATAACGATCTGATACATTGTTAATAATCACCCCATCCACTTGTTAATCGTAACCAACAATATGTACAACCAACGACTCCGATAACTTTTACGGTTAACATAAAATTATGTCTTGATGTATCACATCAAAATACAAATGATGAGCATTTCAATCAAGTGCTCTTTCCTATTAGCTACTTCCATCAATTGTAACAAAAAATGTAAAAAGGGCCCTTAGAATAGTATACAAAGAACAATGGTCCAAAATCAAAAATTAAGAGTGTTTGTGAATTAAGTAGCTGACTGAAAATGGGCAACTTCAGGCCAATATATTACTGTTGTTCTTCAAAAGCAAAGACAATTATTGACTCATATGAACTATATAGTAGAGAACTAATATCCTCTCTACATCAAACCAGCAATAACTTTTGTCCAGTAATGAGAAACAACGGAGCCTCACGGTTTCAAACCTTAACATAAAATCATTTAGAGCCAATTTCAGCAGACATCAGAAACGTAGACTTGTAGCAAAGAAATCAACGTCGACACGACGGTTCGCTGTAAAATAACCGGCGGAACTCTACTAGACAACAACAACAACAACGATGGCAGAATTTGTTCAAACTTGGATCATAATGTTATAATAGTATATTTTCTTAGTTTATACTTTGAGGCACTGCTGCTAGTTCCTGATACTAGATCAAAAATATAAGGTGGTGTTAGTTCGTTTGTCGTTTCAACTGTTGTCCTGTTGAACCCGGACTTAGAAACATTTTTATGACCTCTAAGTTATAAGAATTGGCGCATGGAAATGCATTTAAGCTCCTCCCTCTGTAGCTTAGGCTGCTGTCCATTCAAAGGCGGCGGTTCTGTTGTTGTAGATTTATTGTTTTATGTACCTCTTATTGTTTGTTGGGGTTCTGTGTTTGTCTTTGTTTTGGTAGCATTACTTTTTATGTCCTTTCTCGTTTTGCAATCATCTTGACGAGGAAGAGAGAGCTGGATGCTTTGCTTTTGTTGTCTTTCTGATGTCTTGTTACTTTAAATGTCCTGTGGCTCTTCTTCACGGTGCCTTAGGTTGGTCTACATATGTGAGTGTGGTATTTCCTGACAATACTCAGTTTGTTTGTTTGATTGTTTGTTTTTGTTTGTTTGTTGTTGTTTTTTTGTTTTGTTTTTGCTTAAAAATTGACAACAAAAACTGTTGATGCAGAACAGATAGCTTCTGATGAAGCCATCTGATTGGGATCTACAATGTTTTCCGTTCAGATTGAAAGTATATGCTTGCATGCTATATTGATAAAATTTGGATCTGCGGAGTGTTGTACATAAATATGTTCAGTATGATATTGGTAAAAGAACAGGATAATTTCATTTCTGTTTCTGCGATTTATAAGGGTTGCCAAATGGTCTCAACATGTAGATTCATGTGCGGATCAATAAAGTTCTCTCAGAGGTGGTCCTACTTTGACTACGTTTTTTTTATAATAGGAAGGAGGATCCAAATACCACTATAAGCGGGCGATCATCGACCCGCCAGCGAAACGCCATTTAAATGGAGTTTCGCTGGCGGGCCATTGGTGGCCCAACATTAAATGCTGGCTTGGTAGCTTTGTGGTTTTACAGGGGATCAGGGCCATTATTGCTAAGAAACCCTATATTTTGTGACCCCCTGTCCCCCCTCTTGATCCGCACATGAGATTTTCCAAGTTTTTAGCGCCTGTACCTACTCGTGTTGCTTCGTGTTGTATTTATCTAATTCTTGTTTTGTATCGAGTGCAATTAGCCTATCCCAGATGACAGCTGACCCCTAGGTTCTAAAACTTTTATTTCAACTGCTCATAACAATTTAATTGCTGAAAACTCAAGATTTTAAGTGCTTTAAAACTCTCAGATGTTGTATTTTTTCCTGCTTATAAATGTTAAAGTGTCACCTATTTGTGGCATTTTAACATTAATGAGCAGGGTAAATTTCATTCTCAATTGAGTTAAGCTGAAAAATGTTTTATAATCTCTGGGCCTGAGTATTCCAGAAATTATCTGATGAAAATCAGTGGATATAATTTCAAGAAGTTTCTGTCAGTTTCAATTTAAATTTTTGCATAAAATTTGTACAGTACGTCCCCATGCTTTGTCTTTTATGAAATGCAAATGTTTTTGCCATGAACAGTCAGCTGTGTTAAGATATCACCAAGGATCGTCTGGATGGAGTTTTCAATCCAACTGTCACTCAATAATCATTATGGATCATTATAAGGGAGCGCAGTGGCTCCATGGTAGAGTGCTTGACTCGAGACCGAGGGGCCGCGGGTTCGAGCCTCACCGGCGTCACTGCGTTGTGGTCCTTGAGCAAGACACATTTATCCTAGCTTAGTACTGGTTCAACCCAGGAAGACCCGTCCCTGTTTAACTGAAAATTTGTTGATGGGACGTAAAGAATCAATTCAAAAAAAATATGGATCATTATAAAAAGAAGTGTAGTATTGTAAAATATTGCCTAGTTCAAATGCAAATTTCAAAAAATATATTTTCACATGTGAAATATTAAATATGACCTCTTCTCACTGTTGAAATTAGATAACATCTGCATCCTCAATTAACTTGCTTGCGTCCACTTAAGATTTTCAAATGTCTACATGTATCTTTAACTATATCTTTAAACTTTCTTTTGAGTGCACAAACACACACAAAAGACATGCGCGGATCCAGAAAGTTTTGTCAGAGAGGGTCCAACCCCGATAACGTTTTTTTTTCCTTCTTTTTAGTTTGAGGAGGGGAGGAAGGATCCAAATACCACTATCAGCGGGCCATCATCGGCCCGCCAGCGAAACGCCAATTAAATGGCATTCCACTAGCGTGCCGATGATGTCCCAACATTTCAAATGCTGGCTTGGTAGCTTTGTTATTTTAAGGTGATCCGGACCAGTTTTGCTAAGAAACCCTATATTTTGTGTGATTTCCAGTTAGTTGGGGGGTTCGGATCCCTGTTCCCCCTCCCCTCTGGATCCGCATATGAAAGATGTATTCATCTGCTTAATTGGATCATACGCAACATGTCGTTAATAAAATGTTCGGGCTTTCCTGATGTTTTGTGACTGTTAATGTTTTGTGGCTCTTCTTCACGATTCCGTGGGTTGGGCTGCGGTGTTTGATTGATAATGTTCATTTACTTTTTGTGTATCAGAATGAAGATGTCAGTTTTTACTTGTTGGTATACTGAAGTATCTGAAAATTACCACAAAAACGTCATGAGAAATCCTGTTGACGACAAACATATATGTAGACAATAAAATACAAGAAAATTTGACGCAGGCACATGTCCTAGCCTACCCATACTACCAAAAAACAAATATTTAATTGACTTATCAGAATTAAGAGTGAGGTTGGCGCCGTGAAACCGGTTTAAGCCCTCCAGTAAAATATTTTTTATTGACCGTTCCAAGGCGGTACTTCTTTTGTGGATCATTTGTGTATTTTGTGTTTTGTGTTTCTCATGCTTTCGCGTCTGTTCATTGCTGCCTTGTGGTCACCTGCTGGGAAAGGGCTGACCTCTTGGCTCTTGTTGGTGATGTTAATTGTATTTTTGTTACTTTCCCATGTGGTATCCTGGGTCAGGTGTGGCACTTGATTGTATCGTTTGCTATTCCTTGCCGTCTTTCTTACATTACTTATATAAAGCCATTATTTTGCCAATATTTCTATCATAAAATAACATATTCATTACGTCTACTGCATATATCAAATGCTCTCCAGAAAACTCTTATCATGCAGGCAAAAATATGCACCCTGCTCAGATTGCTCCTATAGGGGCAATCTGGTCTGGGTCCATATTGTTTGCAATATAGGCTACATAAGTGACAGCAAACGGCATTCCTCGTGAATGGCGGGAAAATGGTTAAAGGCAGGATTCTATGAACTGACAGGGGAGTGGCTATCTATTTTAAGCAGTAAGTTGGCGGAGCTTAGCGACTGTCAGATCAGATTAGACCAATGACCTAATGTAGCTGATAAGCAGCATGTCACTGAGCTGATAAGAGCTGTCAATCATTTAACAGGTAAATATATACAGCCAATCAAAATATAGAGACATCAGCTACCGGAGCTGCAGTTGAGTTTGACTCATTTTGGAGTCAAAATTTCAATTTCTTTGGTATCTCTGTAGAAGGCTGGTTAGAGTCATACCTGATTGCAAACTATTTTTCGAAGTTCATTGGGTTTCTGGAGATAAGCCATGTGCGATAAAGAAAGTTTCGTTAGGGGGGTGGACAAAGTTTTACGACTTATTTTACAGAGGGGGAAAAGCGGACAAGTTTTCTAAGAAGACCTATACCCAGAAAACAAAGCGGGCCACCATCGGCCCGCATCGAAACGCCATTTAAAAGGCGTTCGCTGGCTAAACGATGATGGTCAGACACTGTACGCTAGTTGGCTAGTAGACTGACTCCAGTCCTTAAAACAATTTTTCATCAATGTGGCATATCATATACTTGTAGCTAGTCTTACTCTGATGGCTCTGTTTTAAAACAGAGCCATCAGAGTTAGACTAGCTACAAGTATATGATATGGCGCATTTATGAAAAATTGTTTTAAGGACTGGAGCCAGTCTAGTTGGCTAGCTCCAGTGTGATTTTCTAAAGAAGGGGTTGGGTCATGCAGTATTCCTATGGGAACCTACAGCTTTATGGTAATCCAGGTCTGCGCATGTAAGCAGACTCGTTTATGTATAATCTAGTCGCAAAACCTCAAAGCATGTCCTTTTGGCGACGAGGCCCATATATAGCCAGGGGCGTAGCTTGCTCAAATGTCAATGTACGCAATTGTGTGGACATGGTTAATGCATTTATGGGAAAAATCCAAAAGGGGAGCATTTACAAATCGTGTAGACCCTAATGAGAGGCCCCTAAACGTGGCCTCTCATGTCTCATCAGTGTCTGTGCTATTTGCATGCTAAACACATTCTTGGTAACGGTGGACAATATTAAATCTTGTATGAATCAGGACCCTCTTTCACTTCTTACCCTTAAAATGAGTCTTAGAGTAGATAATTCCATTATATATATCCCCTGCCAAAATTGGAATTAGAAACATTAGAATTGCTTTTCCACACATTTTGTATCATCAAGAAACCTTCAGAACTCGAATAGAATAATTCCATATTTTGGTTCAAATATGTACGCAAAAGCCGTACACGGTGACAAGTCCGAAGACGGGTTTTCTCATGGTGGGGGCCATTCAAGTACCGGAGAAGACCGGAAATATTCGAACGATTGCTATCTTGACCAGAAGGAAAACATCTTGTTGATCACAACATGCTTTGAATAAGTATCATTTATACTATTATATATACACAGCGTCAAAAGTTAAGCACCACTAACTTCGTGGCAGAGCATGGTTATGTGGTGTGAATGAAGCTTATAATTAAAGATAAAATTATCAAATAGGGTTAAGATAGTAAAACAATCATGCTACTTTGCAAGAGCATGTGATCGTGAGTTCAACAAGAAGCACAAAGGGTCAACTTATTTTTATTGCAACTTTGTCTACATCAATAAAGGTTGACAATTGTGTGGAAAAGGACACATTATTTGTTTCAATATCATTGAGGGATACATACGGATGATTCCAGAGCGATAACAAGAAGTTTTGATATGTCGCGAAAACCAATGATTTTGTGACAAAATCCAATTATCACACGTATTTTTAAATTTTCATTTAAATATTTATGCAGATTTTCATAACTGATAAAGATTTTTCATGTTCAATAAAATTTCTTCATGGTGATTTACAAAAAGTTTCAGCAAAAATATAGGTGGTGCTTAACTTTTGGCGCCGTGTATATATAAGGATGACATCACAAAATGAGCATGCGCCAAGCGATGACTCTGGACAGCCTGGGCATCCGCCCAGTCTGATCAGAGTCATCGCTGTGCACATAGTGGATATTTAAGGACCAAAGAATTCTTCGGGCGGACAGCGAAGACTCTGAGCAGACTGAGCTGATACCTAGGCTAATCTGAGTCTTCACAGTCATATTCTTGGTTTTTCTCATGTCGCGGCTCATATATGATTATTGCCATAGCTTTAAAACTACGAGATCTCACAGAATAGCAAATAATTTGTTCCTTACCTATTTAAGCCGAATGGAATTTCCCACTTTATCAATTGGATCAGTCAATTTTCATTTTTAGGGTTGTCGGGTGGTATTTTTCATTTTTGTTTAAAATTTAATTGAACACTCTGTAAGCAAAAAGTGCAGATCCTGATCAGACGCAGAGTTATGTGTCGTCTAGTCTGGGTCAGCACTGTTTGCATATGTCCCATTAAAAGGACACTGGGCTTATATTGGATTAGGAGGCAGTAACCCAAAATTGTGATTTTTTTTACAAAGAAAAACTACAATTTTCAAAACTGTCTACTAGCTGGTATCCGCTATATGAACAAATTTGCTCTCTTATAAATCTGTGCAATGGAAATGCAGATGCACTTTGTCAATACCTTCGAGAATGAGCTGGTAACTTGTTAAACAATGATTTGTTTATAATACACGTGATAGTTCTATTTTTCTGTGGCGGTCGATTGAATTGTGCAATTTGTGAAAAAAAATGCAAACTATCGCACAGGTTTCTTTTTTTGCATACTGTATGCGGTTGTTTGAAGTTTGGCCTTAAAAACCTTAATATGCTTTCAGATAGCGATATCAAAATGACCGTGATTGTGAGCTTTTGGTTTTGAGGCTATGGCAGAACTTCAGGGTCCACATGAATACTGTACTGAAAATAAAAATAAACTCAAATACCCGTTTATAATGAAAGAAGACATTTTTTGTTGCTCTTTAGTGTTGTTAACATTAAAACAATAAATGATTCATTGCACGAAATACTGGTAGCCTACTATCACACCAGTGAGCAGCAAAAGCATGAGCTTTCGTTGCTCACATACACGACGTAAGGATGTAGATATTAAATGCTAGGCAGAAATAGTCACTGGGTGATCTACGATTATAGCTTAGTCCTTGCCTTATATACCTTTATCTGAAACTTAAAGCATTTACATGTATCGTTAAGATTGAAAATAATTCTGCAGAAACAATCACTAAAAAACTCCAGCTGTAATGTTTTTCGAACTGTTTGTGAGTCCAATGAGGGTACGTCTTTGAAGTCCTTCTGTATCTCCATTCGGACTTGGGCGTTATCTTTTTTGCAGTTTTATTATTATTATTATTATTATTATTATTATTATTATTATTATTGGACTCGGATATGCCTTTCCCGGAACTTTTACAAAAAGATGGTCAGCTAATAGCAAACATACCATTCTACTTTAACGTTTAAATGGGTATGACGTCTGTTGACGTGCTCACCGACAGTCCAACGTGAAATGTCTACTTTCCCAGTGGTAGACACGATGGTAAACCACCAGTATGGGCTATTCTGGAAAGTTACCTCGTGCGGGGAACCAGGTGTGAATTTTAAACTAACTGAACGCACGTGCATCGCACCGACGTTCCCATCAGCGCTAATTTCTACGTTATCTGCCTGGTGAATGATAGAGTTCGAGGCGAAAGTTAGTTTGTATCGAATTTCAGCTCCTCCTCGTATGGCTTTTATCAATTTTTGTTTACTTCCGGCTAGCACCGTGCCGTAGTCGTCATGTAGAAGAACCCTGTTCCAGGTCCTCGTATCAATAAACCAGGTCATCGACTTCTTTGAAAGCATAGATCCCCTGTTACGATACTCCCCGACGTTGAACCATTCGGCTCCTTCCGTTCCAGTTGTAGTCAATACTCGCCAATCCCAGAAAATGTCATCGGCAAATGTTTTTATATCCTTCTTTGAAACCAAGCTGAGAATTTCAGCGTTGATGTGACCTCCGCGAACATTAATCTGATCTGGTTCTACAGTAACCGCATTATCAACAAGCACCTTAATTCGTTGCCCAGTTTCAACAGCAAGGCGCAGCAGTTCCAGGGAACCATCTTCGAGATTCCCTTCCGGGTCATGCTTATACGCCATTTGCCAACAAGAATCCGCGTGCCAGTTCATGGATTGAGTCATGCTGTTGTTGCCGCGCTTCACGTGCTCACCGACGTTCCAGCGTGATACGTCTACGTCGCCGTCAGTAGACCATATAGAGAACCACCAGTAATCGTCGCCCTGAAACTCTAGATTGCGGCCATTTTTTCGCTCACTGACGTGCCAGAGAGACTGACCGGCCGCCATTGATTTATCAAGGGCCACCTCCACGTTGTCCATTCGTACAGCGTAACCAAGACAGCGATCGACCACTCGAATATCCGCTCCCGCCTCCACCGCTACAATGACGTCTTTAACGCTGCCTCTGATAAGCGTTCCGTCTTGTGTGTGGGAGTAGATGGGTTCTCCAGTGTTTCTGTAATGTAAATTTCACAGATTTAGAAAAAAAAACATTTTAGCGTAAAATTGAAAATATTTTCTTATCCGTAATTGTTAACAGATGTTATGGGTGCTCAACAGATCCGTCTCACTGAGACGGTTTTTTTGAGTTCCCACAACATATGTTTTGGTTGAGATATAAGAAAATTATTTTTCTGTTATAGCGCTCTCTTAACTAATGCCCAGGTCACACATTCACGGATCACCTCACCGGTTCCACTACGGATCAAATCCCACGGATGACCCCGGAAATGACAATTTCCATAGTCCCTTACGAATGCACAACGCAAGTACTACCACGTATGATTACGGATGCAATACGGAAATATACGGACTAATACGGATTGCCACGTATGATGCAGGATCGTATCCGTGGCTGATCCTGCGTCAAATCCGTGAATGTGTGACCTGGGCATAAAGGTCTTGTAATATTGTATCATAAACAGTGAACACTTGATTACTCTAGCAAACTTAAGGTAATTGCTTAATCCTAAGCCAAATAGATTTTACTACCATATTTCAAGTTGGGCGAACTATTATATATGTGGTATCTTTCCATTTTAGTCCACTTTTATTAGAAAATTAATATAGTCATACAATGAACACAACTGGTCAGACGCCGCGTTCCGCGGTCCTGTTCTTGGTTATCACTCTATGCATATGCCTCTTTAAAAGGACGCTGGTATATATGGATAAAATCGAAGTAAATATGGGATAAACTTAATTCAGATTACTTACATTTTCCTTTAAAAATGTTCAAGGGAAATAACTAGAAAAAGCATACAAGTAATAGCACACTGCGCATCGCCGTGGCCTGTTATATACTATTACTCTACTATCCTGGGAGCTAATTTAGTTAAGATATGTGAAAATGCATGGTTTCCATGGCAACCCATAGTAGGTTTTAGAATGGGGGTATGCCTACAAAATTACTCATATCTCAGCTGTTTCTTATCTTTGACTATCAAGTTTAGTGTCAAATAAAAGCTTCGACATATGCCTTTATACCTTTGTCACATATATAAATTATCTAATTTGCTAATTTGCATATTTATAAATATTTATGAAAATATTAAAAATGTCGTTCACGAATGGGGGTACACATACAAAATAAATAATATCTCAGCTGCGTTTTACCATATACTACTAAAATTTGTACTAAGACAAAGGCCTTTCATTCCATGGTCAAATAAGCAAATTATCTTAATTGCATAATTTGCTTATTCATGAATATTATTAAAAACGTTAAAAAAATAGGGAAAATCATTGAAAATATAAATAAGCTGATTTCATTCCAATATTGTCATTGTTGCATGTTTTGATATTATCAATGTTACAATTTGATCATTCATCCAATGGTCCAATATGAATATTATCTCAATTGCATATTCATGAAAATACGTGAAAACTTAAAAAAAATAATAAGGGAAGATTTCATAAAAACAGTAAACCAGGGTCATGTGGTGAGGTACGATATATCATGCACTCCTATGGTGCTTTAAATTCATGCCAAATTGTTAGGTAGGACCCCTTGAATGCGAATAAAAAGTATCATTTAAAATAAACATGTTTGGGCTACATTAAAATGCATCGTTTCTATGGCAACCCATGCGATTCTCAAAAATTGGGGTGTACCTACAAAATCAATCATATATCAGTTGCTATAAAATCTTAGACTACTAAACTTGGCAGCAAAGTAAAGCTTAGGCACATACCTTATATCCCATGGTCATTTATGCAAATTATTTTCTTTATATAATTTGCATATTCATGAATATGAACGAAAACTAAAGATATGAAGAGAAAATAAGGGGATGGATCTACAAAATTACCTTTATATCGGCTGTCTATTGGCCTATACTATCAAACGTGGTACCAAATTTCTTTATTAACCGATAACTAAGTGATCTAATTTGAATATTCATGAAAATCAATAAAGACATTATATTAGGGCAAAACAATCTATATAAATAAACAGGTCTACCATCAAAAGTAGCTTTTTTCAGCTGCTAAATGTTTATACTACCAAACAAAGTATCAGATAAATTAATGCTAAGATATAACAGCTTTTATTTAATCTACATTTAGTAGTATAAGATTGTAGGCACTCTCCCATTAATTTGAATTCGATCTGGATGCAACCCTACAGAATGGGGGTATACCTACAAAATACTCATATTTCACCAGCAACTTTTTCTATTATACAAAACATGATACTAAATTAATGCTATGGCAAAGAAAGTGTATCTAATGGCCAAATATGCAAATTTTCTAATTTGCATATTCATGAACATTAATTAAACATTAGGAATGAGAGGAAAAAAATCACAGAAAAATAAGGGGAGTACCTACAAAATCACGTATACACTAGCTGCTTACTATCCTAGACTACCAAAATTACTACTAAATTAATGCAAAGACAAAGCACTCTTACCCACATGGTCCAATATGCAAACAACTAATGGATATTTATGAATATGAATGAAGCATTTAAAATTAAAAAAATGCAGCAAAAATAAGGTGCTAGAGGTGGTATTTACAAAATAAATCATATCAAAGTTGCCAATTGCCCTAAAGTACTAAACATGGAACCAAGTTAATGCTTAGTCGTAAACAATTACCCAGAGGCCTGATATGCAAATGATTTAAGTCTCATATTTATGAAACTGAAAAGGAATTAGAGGAAAATTGTAGGCATTTTAGGGTTGTCCCTACAAAATTTCTTACATTGCAATTGTTAATCCGCCTAGAATTTCACACTTTGTACCAAATAGAGTGCTAGGATATTATAACCTTTGTACCTAATGATAAGATATGTAAACTCTAATTATCGTATCCCAGAATATTAACGAAAACATTAGTATGAAAGAAAATCATAGAAAACTTATTAGATTTGTAATCACAAAACTGCTTATATTTCAGCTACCATTTATCATAAACTTCAAAACGTTGTACCTGATAAAAGCCTAGATACAACCACGCAACTAGCAATTTATCAATATACTCCCGTGAAGCATCTCAACATAAGCTGTCAGAAGCATAAAATAGACAGTCTATTATTGTAATACAGGTGCATGACACACTACATGAAACGTTGTACATTTCTACATAAATGGAAGTGGTTGAGAATTTGTTAAAAAATATGATGAAAAACTCATTTATTGAAGAGACATATGTTGGAGGTATACATTTGAATTGCCTCATATAGACAATAACTATGTGTACCTACAACATATGTCACTGAAAATAAGGAAGAAAACTATTTGGAAATTTACATTTTCTATGTATCATGTCCATTGGCTTTCCCTCTTTTAAACATCTCAAAGTGCCAATCAGTATTAAAATACATGTCACTATATAGCAAATTGTTTTTATTTACATGACAACTAAATCACCAAATTTGATTTTATGAACTATGCTTTTGCTAAGCTGTTACTTGCGCGGTCTTGTATCATAAACTTCAAAACGTTGTACCTGATCAAAGCCTAGATAGTTGTCTTTTATCTTGTTAATCGATAAGCACATTATCTTATTTAAATGTTCATACATATTAATGAAAACATCAGAAATGAGAGACAAAATGCAGCGAAAATAAGGGGGAGTACTACAAAATTACTATTATCTCAGCTACTAATTATTCTAGATTACTAAACTTGGCACCAAATTAATGATACGAAATAGTACTTTTACCAAACAATCTAAAATGTAAATGATCTAATGTTAATATTCATAAATATTAATGAAACATGAGAATTTAGACAAAAAACATCAGAAATAAGGAGGGAGTGCTAAAATGTCTTATATTTCAGTTGCCCATTGTCCTTGAGTACCAAACGTGGTAAATGCTTAGATACAACCGTTATAATTATCGTGAATTTAAGGCATATGGTGATGGCCCACATGTATTGTGAGATTCAGAATAAACTGCCAAATACTAGGGGTTCATTATTAGAGGCTGTGGGATAAATATTTCGTTCATGGTGCCCATTATCTTTGCAACAAGAAACCCTATAAAATGTCGTCCTTTTTTCATCCTTTTTTTTCAAATTAGATCTTTCAGGAAAAGAGTAAGAGTTTTTGAAGAATCAAAATAAATCTTTCTGGAATAGAGGAAGAGATTTGATGAACTCAAATCCAGATCTGAAAATGAATTCTTTAAAAGTACTAAAAGATTTATTAAACAAATGGAAAAAAAATCGAAGACGACAAAAGCAAAATTATGGTTAAGTCAGGTAACTTCGTACATCAGGTAAATTCGGACAGCGATCCTGTTTGTTTTATATCTTAAAATTATTGGAATAAAAAAAATAAATTAACTAAGCAAACAGTGAAAATCCTGATGAGACGGCTCATAAGGAGCCGTCTCATCTGGATTTCCACTATTTGCAAATGTATGTCTGAATTTACCTGATGTCCGAACTACCCAGCACTAATACTTACTTTACAAACCACTGCATTTGCACAACTACCCAGCACTAATACTTACTTTTCAAACCACTGCATATGTACAACTACCCAGCACTAATACTTACTTTACAAACCACTGCATATGCACAACTACCCAGCACTAATACCTACTTTACAAACCACCGCATATGCACAACTACCCAGCACTAATACCTACTTTACAAACCACTGCATATGCACAACTACCCAGCACTAATACTTACTTTACAAACCACTGCATATGCACAACTACCCAGCACTTATACTTACTTTTCAAACCACTGCATATGCACAACTACCCAGCACTAATACTTACTTTACAAACCACTGCATATGCACAACTACCCAGCACTAATACTTACTTTACAAACCACTGCATATGCACAACTACCCAGCACTAATACCTACTTTACAAACCACTGCATATGCACAACTACCCAGCACTAATACTTACTTTACAAACCACTGCATATGCACAACTACCCAGCACTTATACTTACTTTACAAACCACTGCATATGCACATAGTCATGGTTGATCCCGGCGGACACGTGGTTCCCAACGAAGTACCTCACCATATGCACGTGACCTGTGGAGCACAGGTTTACAAACCACCAGTATGGAACTTCTTGAAAGGTGTTATAGGACGTCTTACTGATGTGAAAGAGGGCCTGGGCGCACACATTGTTCTTGATCGTTTGTGTGTTTTGTATGCTTGTGAGGTAGCCACCGGGGCCCCACTCCGGGATGTAAACTTTTATATCGGCCCCATTAAGGGTCGCCTGGATGAGGTCCTCTTTTTGACCAAAGACGGCGGTGCCGTTTCCTGTGTTTTCATACAAAAGTTTCCATCTTCGGTGGCATTTAACTGCAACAAAAATGAATGGTATATGAGAGTCAAAATTTCCAGTCAAGCCACTATAAACTGTGTGTGCTTCAAAGAACCGCCTCATTACAACCGCGCAAGTAGCAGCTTAGCAAAAGCATACTTCTTGAAATCAAATTTGGTGATATAGGTGTCATGTAAATATAAACAATTGGCTACATGTATATAGTGACAGGTATTTTGATACTGATTGGCAGTTTGAGACGTTTAAAAGGGGGAAAGCCAATGAACATGATACTTGTTTAGTGTATATTTCAAAATAAGTTTCCTTAATATCTGTAACATATGCTGCTGGCTCACATTGGAATTGCCTCAATGAGGTAAATCCAATGTGCACCTACAACATATTTCTATTCAATAAATAGGTATTTTTCACCATTAACTTCTTTCACAAATTTCTCAGCTACATTTTAATGTTTAAGTGTAATTAGCATGTAGATGAACAAGTTTTGTGTAGTCTGGCATGCACCTTGATGACTATAATCGATTGCCAATTTTATAGTATTGACAGTTTATCTTTAGATGTTTCATTGGAATGAAAGGCTAACTTGGTGGCTGCCTGGTTGTAACGACAAAATAACGAAATGGCACAATCCAGCCAACATATTTGGTAAACTTAAACTTCAGACACAAGCCTTCGGATCAGTTGAGCTAATAAGGTACAGCCAATGCAGTAACTTAGCTTATAAATTATACATTATGAATTTATTATTTATTATCTTTGCTTAATTAGAATGTGTCTTAAGGTGGCCTTAAACACGATTTTCATTTAAACGTGTATGACAATTCACGTAATTATTTTCAAGTAAAGAATACCAACTTGACATCATGTATATTATATAAATATATATCATCATCATCAGCAACAGCAGCAGCAGCATCTGAAAGTGTTTTTAGTTTGATTTGATTCTTTACGTCCCATCAACACTCTCTCAGTTAAACAGGGACGGGTCTGCCTGGGTTGAACCAGTACTAAGCTAGGATTAATGTGTCTTCGTTAAGGACCGCAACGAAGTGACGCCGGTGAGGCTCGAACCCGCGGCCCCTCGGTCTCGTGTCAAGCACTCTACCACTGAGCCACTGCGCCCCCTCCATATGAAAGGATAAATCACATTTTGGGCATTACTCTGGCGCTGTAGCGATTATCACTCAACCCACATAAATGTTGAGCAGATACACAGCTGGATTTAAAAGTGATAATAAGTCGCGATGAAGTAAAAAAATTGACCAAAATACTACCCTTTTAAACAGCTAGGTACACTATTTTGTGTACTTGTCGACTGCAACCACCACGCAATGACTGCGCTGTTCGAGTACAGTGGTTATCTAGCGTGGACTTGGTGGAAAGTTCTATTCGTTAAAAAGGGATGCAATGGGATGGGCCCAATACTTACACGTTTGGATTTCCGAAATTTGGACACAGGCTATAAATACAACTAAGAGCCATTCTTTCACCATAGTAGAGGTTCGTAGAGCTCTGCAATGAAAGAACAAAACACTTATATGCACCATATTGGAACCAACAAAAGAACTCCCCACATGACTGTTTTAATGTATATAGACTCAGATGAGCTCGTAAATTTTTACAATATTTTGGGATATTATAATCTGTAAACCCAAACTATATACAATGGGCCATCCTTTTATTGTATACATGTAGCTTTATGGAAAGTTCCTTTGGTCTTAAAATGGCTAAGCACGATGTGTGGGTCATGTGGGTTGAACCATCTTTCTACTCTACCTTTGTATAGCATTGAGCCCGACATGAACCGGCTATGTTAGTCATGTAACCCTACACCTAAGGAATCTTCTAACGCATACACTTTTGTTTTGGCATTTTCTTGAAAACTAGAATTTCGAATTAAAAAATATTTTGGAATAAATTAGAACAATGTTTTCTGGTAATGAATGGCTATTTTAAGAGAAAACTGACGAATAGTATCTAAAATATTGAAGTTTGAGTTGAAAACTTCAAAAAACGAAAGTCGCAAATTTACCATTTTTCAAACAAATCAATATGGAAAACAGAATAGCAATTTGTCAAATGCATTCCATTTAGTAACATGGATTAATGAGACATGAATAATTTTCAAAGGTAAGTCAGTCTGTCTTCTATTATTCATAAAATAAGAAAAAAAAACCATCCAACTTCTATCTTCTACTTCTTTAAAAGCGAACGGACAATGCGCACACACAAGTAATTAAATTATTCCTGACAATAGCATCACATATGTGCTCGATTGACTTTAGATCTGGGGAGCAGGATAGCCATGGTTAAACATTTAATCTGCTAGCTAGCAGCAGAGTCATGCTGGTGTTACTCACAGTGTGGACTTTATATTTCAACTGTTCAAAATCGCATGAAAAAAGTCGGTAGAATATAGCCAGGAAATACCACAATCACACACTGCAGACCAACCCATTGCACCGCGAGGAAGAGACACATAGCACTAACAATCCCATGACATAAAAGGCAATTTTTAAGTAACCTTTTCTCTCTCTTTTCCCCAGTGAGATGATTGCAAAACTAGAAATGACACTGCACAACAAAACAAGGACTAAATACAAAAATAGAACAAACAATAGGAGCAACAATAAAAATTAACCAACAACAACATACACATCACATTAGAACGTTCAATCGAAGTTATTGGGGGCTTAAATGAATTTTACTGGCCAAATCTTCGCCCTAGATTATGCTGTTGTCAAAACCAAAAAAAAAAAGGGATAAGCTCGCGTGACGGCTTCCTTACTTATCCAATGTATCATCATGGGGAAACAATCAAATTATAACTGTGATGAAACAAAGAAAATGGCTTTGAACTCACAGATTGACAAAACTAAAACAAACCCTCCCCAAGTTGAGCCTCAGTGGGCCCATCCAAAGACAAACATCAGGCAGTGACCCACCAATGAAAATTTTCTGCCAAGGTCGTCATTGTGTCTGACGCCTTACCCATCGTGAATTTCATGCATTTCTTATTACAAAATGACGTTTTCCATTGTTCAGCATGACACATGAAATTAAAATTAGCTCACTGAAATGCAGACTTGAGCCTAATTTCCAATTCTTGTGACTTCAGATTTTGACCCTTTCAAATTAAATAAGCTGTAGTTTGCATAATTCCCAAGGTATTGTTTTGAAATTTTCACAGATGATGTGAATAACATTGAATTTTTGCTTAACACCAAAAATATTGAATGCTTTTACCATTATTAAGCGTTTGTAGTAAATTGTTTACTGTATGCGTTAGAAGATTCCTTAAGTATATATTGGGAACAGGGAAACCCTAAACTGAGAACAGGGGAATACAACAATTTATTTCAGGACAACAAACGTCACATACATGTTAAATTTTATGAGGAACACGGGAACTAATATAATATTGCGGAATAGGGAACAGAAGAAAACATTTTATTTTGAGTGCACAGAGGAGCAAGCCAACTAATTGTATAAGATCGCGGGAACATGTACCACTGGGAGGGCCTCAATACGAATTTCCTCGCTGTTTCAATGGCGCCATAAAGGATTTGAATGTTTATATGTACAACGAAACGTGGTGTGACCTTGTTCTTAACGTCAACCGACAGTGACGTTGTATTACGCAAGACGCTATTTATTTTCTTTCTTCTATGAAAAATTATATGTCACTAAAAATTACTTTCAAATAATATGCAAATTTGTCATTCTGTTTTGGTTCTCAAATTTAATTTTATAGGTTTCTTGTAATAATAAGTAACTTTTTGACAATGTCAAAATTGCCTGTACATACAGGAGGAGTTTAACTCGGTATGGGCATCCACCCAATCTGATCTCAGTTTTCGTTGTGCTTGTTTGTGGTATTTTAGAATGCAGAATATTTAGGCCACTGGCTGGATATGGTTTACCTCCCCCCCCAGGGGGAATTTTGTAGACCATATTTTTCTTAAAGCCCAATGTCTTGCAAGGATTTTGCAACATGTTAGCCCTCTGACAATGGCAGCGTTAAGCTGTTACAGCCTGTTACATACGTTACCCTACAAAATATTTGATAATTAAAATTCTTTTTAAGACTTCAGAAAAGTGCAAAAGATGAGGTAAGATTACCAAATTGGTTATATTTTCTAAGTAGGCTATTACTAGGGCACAGATTTTGACATTTGAAAACAAATATAGTCACCCCGGATGTAGTGTATGTTACATTTTTTAATTGAACCCCCTTTTAAATGATAAATGCATCTAATGTAGTTTTTCTTAAATTTTATTGAAACCAGTTTATGTTCATTAATTTGGTATCATATTAAAGAATTTTTAATAACCTTTTCAAAACTGCAAACATTACTTTTCTATCTTATATACTTTTTGAGTTATTAGATGTTGAACATGGTACCCCCATATCACACAAAAATGTAAAATGTAATTCTCTAGGCCTCGCGCTGGCTATAGACCCCACCTCCCCCAGGGGGAATTTCGTACATTATGATTTCTAGATACTACATTATAAAGGCCACAAAATGAAATATGTTAGCCCTCTGAGAGTGGCAGCATTAGCGGGTAACATCATGTTACGTACGTTGCCCACAAAATAACATTAAATTTTCCTGAAAATGCCTCCAACATGACATATTCAGACTCTTTTGAAGTCTGGCACAGGTTTAAGAACTTCTTATAACACAGTTACATAATTTTAGCATTTATTTTATAAATTTCTTGAGTTTTTGCCGTTGTATATGTTACTTAGTGTTTCATATGTTATTTCCAAGTATCAGTATGGCAGTTATTGACTATACATGTATTACATCCATCAGTGAATGTAGTAAATCTATAAGGTTGCTATTCAAATGAATTAAAGTTCCTTATTATGGTGTCTTACACTATTTTACAGCCCAGGTTACATACGTTACTCTCTGAATACCATTAAACATTTAAGATATGGTCTCCAACACGACATGCTTGTACGTATTGGCATGCTGGCACAGGCCCATGTACTTCTTTTTACTCTGGCTCATTTGCTGGGGAAGTAACTCAAAACATAAACTACCATAAACCCTCTTTTCTTTTATAGAGACATCAAATATAGTTAACATAATACTCAAGGAAAGTTTGTAACATACAGTGCAATATGCGAGTAACAACTTAAAAGATCAAAGAAAACCCATCAGGTAGAAGTTATAGAGCAAATCTTTGTATATTATCCAAGTGTTTAAAGAATTTTTCTAAACAGCATATTAATCCTCTATCAGATTCATCTTGCAAGGATTTTGCAATATGCTAGCATTCTGGTAATGGCACCATTACCTTGTAACAGCCAATTATATATATTACCCATCAACATCTTTGATAGTTTTAGTAAATGACATGACATCTGAAAAGTGCAAACCATAAGGTAAGATTTACAAATTGGCTATATCATCCACATAAGCTATTTTTGCATCACAGATATGGACCTTTGAAAACAAATATTCACCCAAAGTGTTACGTATGTTACTTTTTTTTTCCATATTCCTATAGAAATGATTTATGAAACTAATATAGTTTGATTTTTTTTTTAAATGTGAACGTGCTTACTAACTCATTTTGTATTAAAGTATGTTTATGTACCTTTTGTAAACTGCAAATATTATTTTTTATCTTTTATATGGTTCGAGTTGTTGAGTTTTGAACATGGTAACCCCATATCACACAAAATGTAAAATACAATTATGTGGCTCTTTTGTTAGGGTACAATCAAGTTTTCTTTCACCCAGAGGTACTTGATTTCCTTCCCATTTATTTTACACACATTTTGTCCATATCTGAATAGGCTCACTTGTTTTCATGGGAAAGACTTGATAGTTCAATCTCTGTATGTACATCTTAAGGACAGAAAAGCAGGGTGGAGGTAATCTCATTTTCATATCATTTGAAATAGTAAGTATATGTGTATGGCTTTGGTACTCTTTTCACAAACATGTCGTACTGCAGCTTATTCACAATTACATAAATAGCACATGTTAGGGCTTCATATCACCGATGAGTGCCTAGAGCAGTTCTTTATTTGTTTTCCTACCCTGCTTAGAATGTTGATGAACTAGTGGGGGAGGGGTTCTCTATCAGTTTGGTAGGAACAACCTTTCTGTGGTACTAACACATCGGCACATTGGTAGTGTCACAATCCGTTAAACAGTGTATTGCTGTAGATCTCTTCCCCCATATCCTTGCCAATGTTGTTGGCATTCAGAAGGTGCACCTTTTGTTGCATACACCAGTGTTGAACAAAACACCCAGGTAATGATAGTTCTCTATCAGTATATGTGTACATGGAGATGTTAGCCCTCTGAGAGTGGCAGCGTTAACGTGTAACATTTGTTTCCTTCCCATTTATACTGATAGAGAACCCCTCCCCCCACTAGAAATTTAAGACTTTATAGACTGCTGCCATTTATACTGATAGAGAACCCCTCCCCCCCACTTGAATGTTTCTAAGACGTTTCTGAGACTTTATAGACTGCTGCTATTTATAAGTGACAAAACCAACATGCCCTGCCTTTAGTGCCTGGTTGAATATTGGTGCCATCAGATCCTTGAAGGTGACAGGAAAAGCTATTATGCTCTGTAGTTATGGCATTAACATCAAAGTTATGTGCAGCACTACATGGCCAATCTAATGTTGGTTCAATGTGTGATTGCAAGCCATGCAGAAGTTTGGACTTGGCAGTTTTGTTGGAAATTCTATCAGGAGTTGACAGTGACCATGGTACAGGTCCCAGAAGGAACCGAAGTGTCAACTCAAGGTCAACAATATGTCCAATAGAAAGACGTCATGCTGACCAAAGACGCTCCTTTAAGCCCTTAGCTGCTGGCTGTTTATGTTTTGTAAATTGGACAATATCTTCTTGCTTGACCTCGCAAACCTCAAAACTTTATTAGCTTGTAGCATTTTATGGGATTGTGAAAGACAGATTTTTTTAAACTAAAAGTGGTTCAATGCAGTCTGCAACAGCCTTCCTGCCAATGTCATCAGCCTCAATAAGATATTAGCTATGCCAGGCTTAGCAGGAACACCGAAAGACAAAAAAGCACAGTTCATTGTCTTCAAAACTAGAACTAAAAGGATTGGTGAAGCCTGAAACTGCCTCTAGTATTCGTATTTCATTTCAGTGCATTGAAGAGTTGTTTCAATATATTGAGCTCTGATGTGATGAGTGATACACCATTCCATCTGTAGTACGAAGCGTAGTTCTAGTTGCTGAAGCCTATAATACCTCTTTATTGTTTGCCTCATAGCTATCTCAAAAGCATTTCTCAAGCAAAGAACCATTGGTCGTGTCACAATAAACCCATTTTGTTCGAGAAGTTCTTTGCATCTGCGATGTGTATCAGATAAATTTATATGTGTAATCAGTTACACAGGTACATATTGTGCGTATCTGTTGTGACCGTTTGCAATTAACATTGGGAACAATGCATACAGATAGAGCTGACATGCAATTCAAAGTTGTTTTCTTTGTAGCCCTAATCAGTGTGAACACCATCTGAATTATATCCATATACCCTGCCCAGAACTGAGCTGTCCATTTCTTAGATTCTCTAACAGACTTTATACATGTATAGTCAACAACTGCTATACAGATACTCAGAATAGCTTATGTATCATTTGGTAACACACATAACAGTTAAAGCTCGGGGCATTTATTAAATGAATACTTAAAATAGGTAAACCTTGTTAGAAGAAGTACATAAACCTGTGCCAGCATGCAAATAAGTATAAACAGGGCTTGTGAGAGACATTAACTAGAATGTTTAATGCTATTTTGAAGGTAACATACATAACATGGGCCTGAAAAATAGTGAAAGCGACCATAATAAAGAACTTAAATCATTTAAGTAGCAGTCTTATAGATTAAATATATTCTGTGACAGATGTAATACAAGTATATTCAATAAATACCATACCGATACTCGGAAATAACGTAGGAAACATTAAGTAACGTATATAACGGTAATAGCTCAAGATATTTATAAAATTAATACTAAAAATATGTAACTGTGTTATAAGAAGATCATAAACCTGTGTCAGCATGCAAATATGTACGAACATGTCATGGTTGAGACATTATCAGGGACATTTAATGCTATTTTGGGGGGTAACGTATATAACGTGATGTTACACGTTAACGCTGCCACTCTCAGAGGGCTAACATCTTTTATTTTGTGTCTTATATAATGTAGTTTCAGAAAATCATAGTGTACAAAATTCCCCCTGGGGGGGAGGGGGGTCTATAGCCAGCTCAAGGCCTAATTTGCAAGCTTTTTGGAGCTTACACAAAGCCCTGACTTAAGGAATCTTCCAACGCATACAGTGAACAATAAACTACAAAAGCTTAATTATGTTCAACAATTTTAATATTCTGTTGTTAAACCAAAAAACCAATATTATTTACATAATTTGTGAAAATTTCAGAACACTACATATACCATATTTGCTGTATTCACCATAGCAAGCGCTCTGAGGGCATGTTTTTTCGATAAATCATTTTACCATTTTGAATACTAGCACCATTTATTGAAAACAGTGTGAAGCATTGTGAAGCAGTGCGAAGCATTGATAATAAAATTGTACCACTGAACTTGTTGGGATTCACAAATTGATATTGCACTCACACCTCAAAATTAACTCAGTGCATGCTTATAAATAGTGCCCTTGTCATGTCGAATATGGTTCCTGCACATTTCCTTTTAAGCTGTCGCGTTTTTAGACGCGCTGACCCTACACCCTGGTTGTCTATAGTGACCTTCTAAGTACAACAATTACGTTGACAATAAAAATACTAATAACTGCCAACTAGTTGAAGGAATCAACTTTTGATTTAAAGCTATAAAATAGACTGCACACCGACAACCAGTAATAACATTTCCATGTGCAAACAGACGACATGGGATGCCATGACCAGGCTGTTTACTAACAGTCAAGTCAGGATCTCATGTATCTATACTATTTGAATTAGCATTTAAGTCGTTAAATTGTCTAACATCAGGCTGCTAAAGCTACCATCACATTCAGGCGAAGACTTCAAATACCTCACCACGTCACAGATTGAAATATTTGAAGGCCTTAACGAGAACGAGGCAAAGGCTTTAGAAAAAGAGCTGTTTCCGAGTCCATACTACGTCCTCGCTACGTCCGTGTCAGGCCCACGTCCATTGCGTTTCTTCCACGTTCTTAAAAATGTGCGCGGTACGTCCATCCCGTTCTTTCTACGACATTATTACGTTCTCACCACGACCATGCAGGACGAGTTACGCGCTTCTACCCCCATTTCACTGGGCGGCGATTCTACTGCGCTCATGGCTATCATGGCGCTTCTCTAAAATATTCTAAATTGCCGCAGAAGCGCCAAGATATGCACAATTTTGGGACTTTGTTTTAAAAGCGTTTCCACTACGTACGTTCCAATAACGATCTCACTGCGCTTGTCACGATCCTGACCAGACGTGTTGTCGTTGTGCTTCTACGGCGCTTTGGGTCTCTCCAAGACGCTTCTACTACGCTTCCACTACAGCACAGGATTTCAGGCTGAGCTTCGTTTACGGTTCCTACGTGCTGCTGCGACCTTGCTACGACATAAGCACATTAGATGCGCTTCTGCTGTGCTTTTGGAACGTTTCTATATACAAACATCGGCAGTTTAACTGCTTTGGCAGCAGCTGACCATCAGCCTTTGAAGAAAACGGATCGAACTGCTCCAGTATTGAAACAGTTCGTTCCATTTTTAAAGGTTTTGCTCCAGCTTATGATTGTGAACAAAGACACTAGTAGGTCATTTTACAGCTGTTTTACGTTTGTTTTTGGGTTTATATATATATATATATATATATATATATATATATATATATATATATATATATATATATATATATATATATATATATATATATATATATATATATATATATATATACATTTATTGTTTGGGAAATAGCTCATGTAGCTAATGTTATTTGTTTTCATGGAAACCGACATTAGATAAAAATTCTTACATCTTGTATCTTGTCAAGAGAATGTACATAATACTCTGACTTACAATGTTATTTATTGATGTATTTTACGTGTAACTTGTCAATGAAGTAATTAAATACCACAATTAATGTGAATCATTTTGCTTTACATAGCGATCAGTGTTCATTTGATTGACATACGTTGACCTCTCTTCACTTTGCTGGCTTCGTTCTTTACCTAGCCCGTTTTCGGACACCGTCCCTTAAAAGCAACATTTGCGGCTTATAATCAGGGTTTCCAACAATGAGAAACAGATTCATATGGTTGGAATAATAAAACACAATCACTCTCTTATACACGCTAGAGAACCACTGGACTCGAACAGCAAATTACATCAGTCAACCCAGTGATTCGCGTTTGCCATACTGTCTTGTCTGTTCCTTGCAGCCTTATGGTCACCTGCTGGGAAAGGGCTAATCTCTTGGCTCTCTTGTGTGTGATGTTTTCTTGTGTTTTTGTCACTTTCCCATATGGTGTCCTGGGTCAGGTGGTGTACTTGATTGTATCGATTCCTGATCTTTGTCTTCTTCCTTACTTTGTCGCAGTCGACGATGGCACGAATTATACCATTTTTTTTATTTCCTATGATCCATTCTATGAGCAATTTTTTTACATCTATCAATTTTCACGATGAGTTTTCCATTTGGTAGTATCACCTTGGTATTGTAATCTACTCCAGCTCTATTGGAGCCTATAAATTCTAAAACAAAATAGTAAGTGAGTATGATCAGGAAATACCACAATCATAAACCGCAGACAACCGCACGGCACCGCGAGGAAGAACCACTCAACCAAAGAAGACAAATTAAGCAAAGCAACCAGCTCTCTCTTCCCCATCAAGATGATTGCAATACTAGAATGGACATAAAGTAACGTACAACAAAACACAGAAGTTACAGACTCCCACAGTGAGAGTAACAACAAACAAAAAAATCAACAACAACAGAACCACCGCCTTAGAACGGACAGCAGCCTAAGCCACCGAGGGGCTTAAATGCATTTTACTGGTACCAATTCTTCGCCCTAGATTCTGCTGTTGATGAAGTACAAGAAATGTTCAGCTCGCATGGAGGCTTGCATGAAGATAAGCTGGTTTGCCATTGGGATTTTATTTGTTCGAAATATGTTTACAGACTAATGAGCACGCTATAAAAGTCATTAGTTAAGAATTAATGACATCACATAATGAAGAATACAAATAAGTGAAGGAATAGAAAGTTTTGCATATTTCTGTTTATTGCAAAGTTGTGAAGCTGTACGCAAAATTTGAGTAGTCAAGGACATTGTACCAGTAGTCGAGGTCCTAAATATACTTTTAAAGTATGCAATCGACGACCGGATCACTGGACCAGAACACCCAATATACAACTTACTATACGTACAGTACGAAAAGTTCAAAAAGCCCTGCCCTCAGATTTCGAAGTTCTGCACATTAAAGTACTGTTAATTTGCATTTTATCAAAAGTAAGCATTAATTCCAGAACATAAACAAAAACGCCTTTCATCCTTTTTTTCAGAAAGAAACCCTCATCTTTTTGGCATAAATCAAGCGTTGTATCCACCATCGCTTTACACACATAAATCTTGTTGAACAGACACACAGCTGGATATAAGTGACAATAATCAGCGGCGAATAGTTTCAGAAGTAAAATATTGACAAAATCTTACCTTTTTAACAATCAGGTACACTAAATGGTATTTTGTGCCCTCGTCGACTGCAACCACCCCGCGATGACCACTGTTCGAGTACAGCGGTTCTCTAGCGTGTATAGTGGGTTCTTTGATCGGTCGTTGGTGACGTTATGTACAATGTCAGTTGGTGGCTTCATTACGTTATTTTCACACAGAAGCAAATGCACATTCTTAGTAGGGTTTACACGTCTCGAATAAGTTGGCTTTTAATATGCATTTGTTTTACTAAATAGACAGTTCAAAAAAAGAAATAAAAGCAATGAACTCAATTTACTGGTATTTTTCGAAAAGCCTCATTGGACTATGATCGCGAGAATAAAGCATAAACTACTTTAGGCGCATTTACTTTATCATCCAATGATGAACACCAGAAAAAATGAAATGAATAATTCTTTAATAAACACACATGAACAATGTGTGCTCATTTAGTATGTAAGTACAGTAAAACCTGTCTTAAGCGGCCCCTCAAAAAGAAGACCATAATTTGCTTTTAAGACCGATTATCGCTTAATGCATGTCAAAAGCATTGCGGAGCATTCTGCAATATACTAGAGGACTTTGAAAACGCATCACCATAATTTTGCAATTTTCTCGCAAACGGTAAATGCCATAGAAAAAGCTACTTGCATTTTTAAATGTGCAACTCAAACTTGGTATGAATCAATCGTTAATATGTGACGGTGCTGGTGACGCCTAATGGTAGCATATCCAGCATCCAGTGCTATTCTGCAAAGTAAGCTTATGCTTTTGCGTTATTTTTTTGTTTGCACTGTATGATACCAATACCAGTAGTGCAATTTATTAACTTTTTCTAATCAATAGTAATTCATAACGTCGATAGTTTGAAAATAAACTCGAAATTTACAGCTAATTTTCAGAAAAGACTCCGTAAGTTACCTTTATGTAAACGCACAATTTAAAGCTGCATACTCTGTAACTATGATTATTTTTCGAAAAAAAAATCTTTTTAAATCATCTGTAAAAGTAGAATTAAGCTATGTTTTCACAATAAAAATGTTCAGTACAGCTAAAAACTGAATGGAAAAGTGAATTATCTTATCAAATAGGTGTATTTTTTTCTTGTTGGTAATTATTTGCATCCCTCCAATAATTCTAGACCGTTGAATTTTAACATAAATGCAGTTGTTTTGATAGTGATAACTTGTTTAGATTTACGAAAATGATAAAATGTTTACCTGAATTTGAGTATTTTTACTGTGTTCTTGAAAAATAAAAACATTATTTTTAAAATTAGAAGATCAAAAGTTACAGACTATGCAGCTTTAAATGTAAAAAATAATTGACATTGACTACTTACACTTGCAATCTTTTAATGTAAAGCAGTTCAGGAAGTATTTTGTCACGTGATTTAGAACGTCTTCAAAACTTACGTTAACCATGCAATAAAATTGATCTCGCTGTCATCTATAGTGGTTGAGCAAGACTGGATTTAGTCTGGGCGATGCGTTATCAAAGTCCTCTAGTATACTTTCGACCTTCATTAAGCTACCATTTATCATTAAGATCTTTGTGTTGTCTATTTTTGAGTGTCCGCTCAAGACAGGTTTTACTGTGGGGTTCAATAAACACCAGAAGAAAATGAAAACTATTCTTTGATTAATATACATGAATCATAGGGTTTCATTTTCTTTGCACGCGACGGGAGTATGTCTATATACATCGAGCATATAAAAAATGAAATTAATTCTCAAATTATACTTTTATCTTTGAATATTAATTAATGTATCAGTTATCAAACTGTCAAATTCCTTAAAGACCAGGAAATGCATTGTACATTTCGAAACAGTTTTGTACAATTGGTAACTTATTCCCTTTTGGTGACTAAAGCTTTGCACTTTAACCGCAATTAGACACGTTTTTTATCAAAATTATTCTAAACTGTCGCCTGCTAATAAACCTTGAAAACAGCGTGGATCTAGACCAGGCCCGACACTCTATGACAGTATAATTTGATAAAATATCAGGAGACGACAAAAATCATGAAAAAATACCCAGCTTGCAAAGAATAAAAACTTAAACAAATCCATTTGACTATCTGGTTAGATGTGTAAATGGTAGAGTTTACAATGGTTGACAGTGTTTCCCCTTCAGGATTCGCAGCGCCATCCAGATTACCGATGATAACGTGCACTGTTGCAGCACGTTTTGAAATAATGTAATAACTTAAGATCAAAATGAAATAATTATTACATTATTTCAAAATGCGTTGTAAGAATGCACAGCCTAAGTCTGACTGTTGCACGATCTCTGACCCCAAAACCATGCTGGCAGTCAGGAAGTATCTATCAAAGGGGCAGTTGCTCTGAATATGTCAACGGTATATGTTCCAGGGTTTGCAACAGCCGAAGATAAGATCGAGAGGTTGGTTCGATCATTACCAGAGGCATTGTAACGCGTCCTTGATATTTTTTTTGTTGTTGTTTTTACGTCCCATCAACAATCTTTTAGTTAAACAGGGACGGGTCTTCTTGGGTTGAACCAGTACTAAGCTAGGATAAATGTGTCTTGCTCAAAGACCACAACGCAGTGACGCTGGTGACTCGAACCCGTGGCCCCTCGGTCTCGAGTCAAGCACTCTACCACTGAGCCACTGCGCTCCCTTCGAGAGGTTGGTTCGATCATTACCAGAGGCATTTTAATGCGTTCTTGGGCACAACATTATATCCTCACTGCATAGTACTGGTTCAACACAGAAAACGTCCCGGCATGACTGAAAAGTAATTGACTGGGACGTAAAAAATCAAAACAAACAATAGATTCTATTATTTGCAGAATGATACATTTAGCGCTCTGGTTTTCACCGAACCAGCTTACAGTCCCGGGCCACTATCGGCCCACCAGCGAAACGCCACTTACAACTGCGCAAGTAGCAGCATAGCAAAAGCATAGTTCATGAAATCACATTTAGTGATATAGTGTAGTTGTCATGTAAATATAAACAATTTGCAGTAGAGTGACAGGAATTTTAATACTGATTGGCAGTTTGGGATGTTTAAAAGAGGTAAAGAGAATGGACATGATACTTGGAAAATGTAAACTTCCAAATAGTTTTCTAGGTACATATTGGAATTGCCTCTATGAGGCAATTCCAATGTGTACCTACAACATATGTCTTTTCAATAAATGAGAATTTCACCACAAGCTTTTTATAAACAAATTCTCAACCACTTTCATTTATTCAAAGAAATTAGCATGTAGAAATGAACAACTCCTCATGTAGTTTGTCATGCACCGTGATGACAATAATAGACTGGGAGCGCAGTGGCTCAGTGGTAGAGTGCTTTACTCGAGACCGATGGGCCGCGGGTTCGAGCCTCACCGGAGTGACTGCGTTGTGGTCATTGAGCAAGACACATTTATCCTAGCTTAATACTGGTTCAACCCAGGAAGACCCGTCCCTGTTTAACTGAAAGATTGTTGATGGGACTTTAAGAATCAAATCAAACAAAACAAAAACAATAATAGACTGTCTATTTTATGCTTCTGGTAGCTTATCTTAAGATGTTTCACGGGAGTATATTGCTACATTGCTAGTTGCGTGGTTGTAAATGGCGTTTCGCTGGTGGGTCGGTAGTGGTCCATTTTTATATGCTTACTGGGTAGGTAGGTAGGACACTTTTTGCTTGTTGAAGATAATACTAACCGTTGAAACTCGATTAAAATTAGTTTAGGTGTAAATCTACCCACAGTGTGATAGTCACCCTCGATAAGCTGACACGCAAATTTAAATTCAATCGGGTAAAAACTGTAAGGAAAAATCAAGAAGTGAGCGTGATCTGAAGATGCCACGATCGCAGACCACAGGCCGAGCTTCGGCACCGTGATGAAGAGACACATTACACAGACAGGTACACGACAGATAGAACAGAATTAAAGTAATCATCCTCATCAAGATGATTACAAAACTTGAAAGGGTACTAAGACCCCCCCCCCCCCACACACACACACAAACACACTCACGATGGCAACAACAGACATTGCAACAACAATAAAATCACCACTTTAGGACTAGCAAGACTGACACTGATTTTCTATTGTAGAAAACTTAGCTATGAAACGTTCTACCCAGTAAACATGGTAAACACGTTTAAGCGGGTGATCAGTATCGGCCGCTAGCGAAACGCCATTCAAATGGTGTTTTCGCTGGTCGGCCGATAGTGGCACGATAATACATGCTGGCTGGGTAGACAGCGAATTAAAAAAGCAATGATTAGACCACGTGGTTTAGTGCCTTTGTTGTTCGTATGGAACACAATTAGGATTTCTCGCGAATGGCTAATTCTCAAAGTAAGTAAGGGTGCAAAGATCAGGAATCGATACAATCAAGTACCACACCCAACCCAGGATACCAATGGGAAAGTGACAAACTCACAGTTAGACACCACAAAGGAGAGCCAAGAGGCCAGCCCATTCCCATCAGGTGACCACAAGGCACAAACAAAGGCATAACAAACACAAGACAGAAAAACATACATTTTCTCTAATGAAGTATTCACTTTAAATTACCAGGTGGTTTCAGTTTCTGTCCAACAAAGAGCTAAGAAAAACTGTTACCACACTAAAGTGCTGCTCACACCATCCAGTCCCATTCAAACTCGTCCTCCCTCCGAAAATGGCCCGCCACAGAAGGTAAATAGAGAAAATCAGAACTGGTCTGATCACAGGAACTTGAAGTTCGGTCCTTATATCACCTGTATAGCCTCAAAACTAAAAGCTCACAATGTCACTACGCAGTGACATTGTGAGCTTTTGGTTTTGAGGCTATACGTAGTGACATTGTGAGCTTTTGGTTTTGAGGCTATACGTAGTGACATTGTGAGCTTTTGGTTTTGAGGCTATACGTAGTGACATTGTGAGCTTTTGGTTTTGAGGCTATAGGTAGTGACACTGTGAGCTTTTGTTTTGATGCTATAGAGGTGATATAAGGACGCAAATAAAGCACCTGTGGTCTGATGATGGTTATTAAAATTTCCTTTTTGCGTGAATCGGTTAAGCATGACAGTGCAAAGTTATGAATCTGTCATATCATCCAGAAAATCACTTAACATGTTAAGTATGTCATCGTTATTAAAATGTGGAATTATGAGAGGGCTCATGTATATGCACATATACTGAACAATAATTAATCAACGCTAAAGTACACGACCCACTTATTCATTATAGATTTTCCTTTCAGCGGCTAGCTGTCTAAAATTGCAATTGACCTAGAGATTATTCGCTAATCAGGAACTATCTTAAATAGTAATTTGGAGCTCTCCTGCTACATATAGAGTTTAAATACCCCATACTGTCATACAAACTTGTTACAAACGCAAAGACAATTAAAAACTGCATGTACAAGGCATACATACAGTCCATGGAATTAGGTCATGATTTTAGACTGTTTCACGAATTCTGACCAATGAAAGATCACCTATAGTCTATTTCTATCTAAAATAGAGTCTCACTGATGTCTTATAGTTTAGTTCTTGGCTAAAAATACTAAATAATTTGTTATTTACAGATGCAAATGTAAATAACCACTATCAATTGATATATCAAACTGCTCAGAGAATTACATTTTTGACAGCTACCTCTCTCTCTCTCTCTCTCTCTCTCTCTCTCTCTCTCTCTCTCTCTCTCTCTCTTAAATGTCACATTTGCATAAGTAATACAGTTTATTGCGAATATGTCTATATGTTAATACAGTATGTAATTATTGTAATAATTATATCAATATTATTACTGATTATCTAACCATAAATTCATTATTGTGTTTCACCATACCTTCCTTATATTATAGGTTTTGTACTTAACGCATCTGATCATAAACTCATTATTGGTTTTCACCATACCTTTTAATAAGGTCAGAACATGGGATTTTGATACTTTTCACATCTGATCACAAACTCATTATTGTCTTAATTGGGTTAGAACATGGGAATTTGGTAACGACCACGCAACAAGCAATTTAGCAATATACTTCCATCAAACATCTCAAGATAAGATGTCAGAAGCATAAAATAGACAGTCTTTTATTGTCATCCAGGTGCATGACAAACTACATGAAAAGTTGTTCATTTCTACATGCTCATTTCTTTGAATAAATGAAAGTGTTTGAGAATTTGTTTTAAAAAAACTTATGGTGAAAAACTCATTTATTTTAAAAGAAATATGGTGTAGGTACACATTGGAATTGCCTCATAGATCCAATTCCAATGTGTACCTACAACATATGTTACTGAAAATAAGGAAGAAAAATATTTGGAAATTTACATTTTCCAAGTAGCATGTCCATTGTATTGTACCCCTTTTAAAAATCCCAAAATGCCAATCAGTATTTAAATTCCTGACACTATGACTCATATTGTACCTTATATTTTCATGACAGTTATATCTACAAATTCGAGTTCATAAACTTCCTCTTTGCGAACCTGCTAGTTGCGTGGTTGTAAGCTTGGTCTGTCTTGGAGGGGCTCTTTGTAACAATGTATACGTATTTCTACGTACGAGCCTAATTTATTCTATCAGTTGTTGGTCATTATGGTGTTTCATTAGAAATTGTTTGTCGTTCGCAAAAGATGACCATCCGTATTCCGAACTGAAATTTTCACTTATCATGGCAAAAATAGAAAAGAAACTGAGTAAATTGAAGAACTTCTTAGCTATGATAAAAAACCAACAAATGCCATTACTGATGGACGTTGGGTATATCAGGTGCACAGAGTGTCTGTCTAACTTTAATTCTTTGAGTGATTGAACCTTACACAAACACGAGAATCATCTAACAACAATAAGAGTAGGTGAGTATGATCAGGAAATACAACAATCACAAACCGCAGACAACCCAATGGCACCGCGATGAAGAGCCACTCAACCATCACGAGACACCAGGAAGACAAATTAAGCAAAGCTACCAGCTCTCTCTCTTCCCCATCAAGATGATTGCAATACTACAATGGACATAAAGTAACGGACAACAAAACATAGAACAATTGCAGACTCCCACAATGGGAGTAACAATAAACAAAAAGTCAACAACCACAGAACAACCGCCTTAGAACGGACAGCAGCCTAAAACACCGGTATTCCAATATCGATAACTATTGTCTGTATACGGGTCATTATCAAAAAATGGAGGAATCGTTGTCCTTTATAATTTTCTCGCATAAGTGCCGTCCATTTTTTTGTTTTTGTGTCTACAACACTTAGCGACACTGTGGGTCAATAAAACGGAATACTATGTCATGTGTCCGACGACGTTGTTTGAAAATTCAACCTGACAGAAACGCCTTTTCTCACAATTTCACCATGTCCCAACAGCAGGGTAAGTAGTTTTATTATCTCCAATTTTACCAAGAACATATAAATAGTCATCTTTTTCTTAAGTAAATCATTACATAGGACTTTATAGAAACGATCCCAATAGAAATTACGAATCATTAAAGCACTTGTTGAGGAAGCCATAATGTATACAGAGTGTCCCTAGAATACCTGTCAATGCAGTTACAGATATAGAAAATCAATCTCAGCTAGAGTTGCTCACAATGATCTGAGTCAAAATAACATTTTTTGCAGACGACAACTTATGGGAACAAAAACACAAGAAAGTTTGTTGGCTAAGCTGGATCATACAGGTTAAATATTAAAAAGATTCGATAAAATCCATGTGATATTTCCACATCCGTCAGTGCAATCACGAGAAATGTGACGCTTCCTCAGATATTGAATACATTTTTACTGCTATGTTTCTGTTTCAGTTGAGGATCTGTCGAAACAGATAGGCGAAATTTTCAGCCTGAGCTAAATCCTTAGTTTCAAGAATCACATTAAGGTGTGAAAGTCAGTGCAGTCACGGTCAGTGCAATCACGCTCCTTATCGTGACTGCACTGACGAGTTTTGTGACTGCACTGACTTTCAACTCTAAAGTGTAGGCTATTTAGGAAGAAGTGATGATCTATTGAGGCGATATCGTACTTGTTCCTAAAACGATAATCTTTTCCTCACCCCAAAACCCTAGGGATAAGGGGGTGGGGGTACTTTAATTGTTTAATATAGGCCTAGACGTATATATGCTTGGCCCAGTTGGGGGCGTCAATTTTTTTTATTTCAATGCATTTAGTACAGTTTATTCCCCAATAGAGAACCGTCTCCAATAAAGAATCACTTGTGTAAACTTTCCCATATATTTCTTCCACTTGTTGAAGCAAAGCCAAACCTTTTGTGTTGTTAGACAGGGTAATCATTAGGGATGCAGAGCATAATTAGTTTCTTCTGAATTCCTTAAAATTACCTCTTAAGTTAGCCAAAATGTGTTGTAGTATATTGTCAGTAAAGCAATTTTAAGCCTGGTTTTGAAAGCAAAATTTCAAAAAAATGATAATTGTTCAGTTGAAAGGAAACAAGGTGGTTCCAAAACTGTGTCATGGACATGCCCTATGATATCAGACTTACATATAAAAAAATTGACTTCCAGCTGCCAGGAAATTTAACAGATGACAGTGTTATCTTGGACACTGTACAGTTTCCAGTAAAGAATCACTTATTTTTGGATGTGTCTTCTGATGACCTATACCGAGTTGGTGGTGACAGAGAATGAAAGTATGCATCCTTACATAGAGTTTACTCATCAAATAAAAGTTTGCTACTAGCTGAAAGCAAATTGTATTGAACCTTGAACAAAAATATACTTCTGGTGTCAGAACTTATAAATATTTACGAATATTATAGTTTATAATGAGCACTTATAAAATTTGAACCAAAATGTTGTATTAAAAACTGTATAAGAATGACCTAAACTACTTGAATATGTTTTTTAGGTGTGAAACTTTAGATTACTATATTTTTAATGTGATGCTTAATCCATTTTCACCTTGAGACTGGACTGTTTTCAGGTGATTCTTTACTGGGGAATGTGGTTCTTTACTGGAGCCACTGTATAAGGGTTAATAGTTGCCACTATTCTGTTAATCAAAGCTTTTTAATATTAAACTTACATGGGTTGTAAGAGGTATGATGGATGTATTATATGTGTATTGTTTCAATTCAGTTGGCAGTTACAAACACAAATTGCCAAGGATGGAATCCTTAGTGATTCTTTATTGGGGAATAAACTGTATTTTATCAAATAATATATAGATTTTTTTTGGTATCAAGAAATTTAACGATATTTTTTTCTATTTATTTAAATGTTTTTCTTTGGGGACGGCAGGGTGGGGGAGGGGTAATCACAAAACTGGACTATTTTTGGGTTGATTTCTATAAATTTTAGGGGTTTTCATATTTAGTCAAGATACAAAATGGAACATATTTTTGGGGTTGCTAAAAATTCAATTATTTTTTGGCTATGCCTTGTATTCCTGAAATGTATTTGGGAAAACAAAGTAGATGCTGGGCCAAGCCCCCCCCCCCCCCCCCCCACACACACACACACAAACACACACTGGGCCCAAAAGGTAAGTGAGGATGGCCAGGGAAAACAACAACAAAGCAATGAGCCCTCTCTTCTTACATTAACAACCAAAGCAACGAGCCCTCTCTTCATACAAAACATAAGGTCACTTATTATTTTTCAGTTCAAACTTCAAAGCTCGTCGTTTCAATTAAAATTTGTCAAATACATAGATTAGTCTATTGTTTAACAATTACGTAAGTTTGCATGTGGAAACTTGATTCGAGCACTCAAAACTATCTGTGAAGTTTTTTAGGAATTCTCGCGTCTGTGATAAATTGGTATGATTTTTTCGCATGCTTTACAGATTTAAAGAATTTTTACATTCATAACATTGCTCCCATTCCAACTAAAGTAAGAAATAGGGCAAAGATCAGGAATCGATACAATCAAGCACCACACCTGACCCAGGATACCAATGGGAAAGTGACAAATTCACAATTTAACATCATAAACGAGAGCCAAGGGGTCAACCCTTTCCCAGCAGGTGACCACAAGGCATCAATAAACAGAAGCGAACAAAAGTACAGAAATATATGACCCACAAAAGAAGCACCGCCTTGGAACGGTCAGTAAAATTATTTTACTGGTTGGCTTAACTGGTTTCACGGCGCGCCAACCTCACCCTTAGTTCAGATGTGGATTAAGTCACATTTATGAAACTACAGATAAACAATCAGTTAACACCAATGGTACGAAATACAAAGGACTCAAACGCAAAGTAAATTTGGAAGTACAGAAGATAATTGAGCAGCGGTCAGCATTAATTAGTTTACGTAGAAGTAAGAAAGAGAGAAATAGTGAAGTACATAATAAGTGATCAATCAATCATTAAAATATTGAGCTTCACCATGCCAACACCAACACTATAGCATATGCGCTGAAGGAAGACTAAGATGAGCCTGACCATTTTCGCAGTATGATCAGAATATTTTATATGAGCTCACTGCGTAGCTTAAACTCTTTTAATTCATAATATGAGCAATAAAGACTATTATCAGACTTGTTGGATGGCCAGACTGATTTTAGTCTTCGCTGCAATCAAATGAGCCGCGAAATGAGATTTCCAACAATGTGGTATGTGGGACCAGCAAAGCCTCAGATCAGCCTGCGCATACGCGAAGTTTGATCAGAGCCATCGCTAGTCGCTTGAATATTCTATGGCTGTTAAGCTACTGACTGAACACCATTTGGAGTTTCTAAGCTTAAAAGGCTGCATACTCTCACCTGAATCTACCCTTGTCAAAATACCACAGTGTTGGAAATCATGTGTCACGGCTCAAATGTGACAGTGTTGGTTTTGTCATGGTGTGTCTCAAATGATTCACTTTATTGTCAAACACTTTAATCGAACAACAAGGTGTAGAACAACGTGTGCTAAGTGGGCAGGCGGTTAGTTGCTAATTTAATTTATCTTATTTGCTGTTTATGATTCGTGTGAATTCGCTTCTTTGCGTACTAGATAAAAACAGGAAAGAAAGTATTAGTAAAATGCACTATTAGTGACCAATGCGTCGCCACACAGTAACTAAATCAACAAGGTGGCATATGCGCCAACCCAAGACTCAGATCAGCCTGAACATTTGCTCAGTCTGATCAGAGTCTTTGGTATGAACTAACAGGATAGGAGAAACTGAGTTTTCTTTGTGTGCTTAGTCGAGACTTTGATCAGACCGGGTGGATGCCCAGCCTTTTGAGTCTTTGCTACCAAAAATAACACATTGTTGATTTTGTTGTGGTGTTGCTCATCACTTTATGGTCAAATCCCATAAAACAGCAATGGTGTAGAACAACATGTGAATAAGGGCCTATGTATTCATAGATTAACTTAAATATCTTAAATCGCTGTCTATGGCTCTCTTGTGCAGTCGCTTCTATGGATTATTGACAGCGATAGTTTATTCTACATATGTCTGATACATAGGGGAGTTTATTTGTGCTTGTCTATATTTTGCAGATGGCATATTAGACGAGCACACGGCAAGTTTCTGCAGAATAAAGACGAATCCAAATAAATTCGAGAAGAGGCATAAACACCTGTTAATTGTTTGGAATTTTATTCTTAATGTTATTGGTTTCCAACTCTAGCTCCCCTGGAAATATTTTAGAGTTTGTTCGTTTCTCAGTCATTTGTGTCCATTTTGAAGGTTTGATTAATTAGTACTTAGATTAATATGAAAATAGCGTGTTAGACACTGCTGAGCAAATCACACCCCATCAACAATTTCAAACTACTGCGTTACTGCGTATCCACATTCACTTCACATCCTACCCAATCTTTAACATAGTATGTTAATGGTCCGTATTTCTAACCAACTGCCATCCAGGAGAGCTACAGTTGCACACAGAACTTATTATTTGTTACTTGTTGTATTTAAAAGAAGAAGATGATATATATATGCCACTCATACACTCCACGAGTGTTCCTGATGAGGTATTGAATATGCTTTTATGACGGACACTCGTTGATATCATATGTACCAAATCAAAAAGCCTAGGGACAACAAATGTATGCTCCAACGATGATTTGGGTTCAACTTTATATTTCTAAATTTCCAATAGAAAATCGCTCAATGTTGTCACTGAGACAATGCTTATGTGACGGTTGATCCAAGTTCTCGATGTATGACATGTAATTTCTGCGTTTCATGGTGCTATGTCTCAAAGATCTTTTTTTGAAAGGTCGAATCCATAATGTGTCAGTGCAGTCACGACTGTGTCAGTGCAGTCACAGCAATGTCAGTGCAGTCACGTTTAGTAAAATTTTAAGCTAATCGAAATGTGTTGTTATAATGCACTTGCTTTTCATACCTGATCATGCCATGCAGAAATGCCAAACTTTTAGGTGAAATTATTTTGATCGTCAATTTATAAAATTCTTAGCACAAAAAACAACACACTTCGAAAATATATTTTTTTACTGTACATCTATTTTTAAAGTATTTCTCTTACAAGTGCCACATCCGAATAACCCAAGATTCATGCCCATTAAGGTTTTTAGTAAGATCTCTAAAGGGACCCCTTTAAATTTTGAAAATTCTTTAAACTGTCTGTTTTTGATCAAAAAGTTTGTTTGTGACTGCACTGACATTTTAGCAAGAGTTCCATCCATGTAATTTACAATTGACACATTATACATATTTTTGAACTGTACATATTTTCCATATATCTTCTCCATGTTGGTGTTAATAAAAATGTTTGAGAAAAAATGAAATTTTGGACAATATTTTTTTATGATTTTGCCTTTCTGAATTCCTCCATTTTTTGATAATGACCCATAAAGATAGATAGTACGAGATTATTTAAGAAATTCCACATTTAGAGAGTAAACCAGTAAATTCAGATTGCCCAGAGCAATGGTGTTATGACTTATGTTAGTAAATGACATAAACTCTATGTGACGAGTGAATTTGGCAGCCTATACAACATAAAATTGAGCAACGCCTGGTCAAAAAAGCAATTTGCATTCTGCTGGATACCAATCATCATTAGTCATTAGGGCAACAGATGCGAGTCTGACTGCAGATCCAGGGGTCGCGAGTTCGATCCCGGCCCGGTCCCATACTTTCGTGGAGAATGATCATGAAACATTTTTTACGGTCATTCTCCTCCCTTCCGCTGAATCATTCAAGAAGGGTTGTTGTCAGTTACAAGCGAAAGTATGTGCACGAAGTACTGGTTAACTGCTTGCTCAAGCTTGCCAAGGAAAAAGTGTGGTTAGGTGAACTGACCGTCCCGCCATGACCATAGCTGTTGACTTAGGACAAGAAAACAACAAAACAACAAAAAAAATTAGTCATTAGTTCCACTCATGTCAACACATGACCGAAATGCAGTCTCCAATTCGTGCAAGAAGTCACGCACAGCAACAAAATAAAAAGACATTCAGATTCTTCATTTTGACAAAATGCCATAGTCATTTGGTTGCCTGCAGAAAAAATGTGTTGTTCCTTGTGCATAGTTTTCAGTGACATTGTCACCAAGCCGCAGTAGTCCCATTGTCTCCGTCGGAATAACGATTCTTTAGTATCATGCCTGTGCAGACAATGACAGTAGTCCTATAGCTTAACCTGCCATAACTGATTTTATGATTTTGACATTTTCTTATCAGAAATTGTCAAAAATATAAAATAAGTTATGCCATGACTTATGTATAGGACTAGCCCCAAAATAAAATCAAAACCGTCCGCATCATAACCCTGCATCGTTCTCCTGAACCCCTTAAAAGGAACCATCACAGATCCTACCTTGTATGTCTAATATCCTATAAGCTATCCGTTCTGGGGCACAAGCCGTCAACATTACGCGTACGCCGACAAATCAAGACTATTCAGCTACACATATTATCACGCTGATGACATTTTAATTTTGACAATCGTGGTTTGGTTGATATCTGTGGGCTGAAAATACGCACATTAAATTGTTCGCCTGATCACTTGGGTTAGTTCGCCATGTCGACGTAAAGAATATTGAAAACACTAAAAAATATTCTTATCAAAATAGTTTAAAAACTAGAGAGTATGACCAGGAAATGCCACAATCAGAGATTTCAGACCAACACATGGTAGGGCCTATCGTGAGGAAAAGACACAAAACAAAGACAACCACAAACCTACGCGCGACAGTAAAAATACAATTCATGTAAAGTAACCCAGCTAAACCTGTGCTTTTCTCATACTCCAAAGTTGTCCTTAAAATATACAGTGATTTCTAATCTTCTATTTTCTCTATAAAGTAAGAAAGAGGACAAAGATCAGGAATCGATACAATCAAGCACCACACCTGACCCAGGATACCAATGGGAGAGTGACAACTTCGCAATTAGACATCACAAACGAAAGCAAAGTGATCAGCCCTTTCCCAGCTGGTGACCACAAGGGCATCAATAAACAGACACGCACAAAAACATACCAAATACAAGACAGAAATAACATAAATGATCCACAAAAGAAGTACCGCCTTGGAACGTTCAGTATAAGTATTTTACTGGAGGGCTTAAACCGGTTTCACGGCGCGCCAACCTCACCCTTAGTTCAAATTTGTAAATGCATTGACACATTCTAAGACACGCATCTAAAACATGTACAATCATGGTCTGATCCAAGAAAAGAGGCAAAAATGAACTGAATACGGTTAACTGGACAGTTTCTGAAAATAAAGAATAAAAATGACGAACCAACAAGGCTCCAGAGGGGATCGAACCCTCGACCTCCTGTTTACTAGACAGGCGCTCTAACCACTGAGCTATGGAGCCACTTTATGCCATCTTAACATATTTCTAAGAATTATACAACGCTCAGGACTATCACCGGTGTGTGTGCGTGCGTGCGTGCGTGCGTGCGTGTGCGTGTGTGTCAAATGGCTTTTGTAAATGGTGTAGTTGTCAGTAACTGATAAAAGTATTTGGAAACTCTGATCGTCGTTCCATTCTCTCCTGAAATTTAAAATGGGTTCTGTATATTGATGAGATCTTTGACAGTCTTCTTTCCATATCAACATCCTCCTGGAGCAATCTTCAAGCGAGTCGGCAATGCTGCATAGAGGTCCTCTCTGCAATGAAAACCCAGAGGAAATGCCGTCTAATGCGACATCTCTTTGCTATAACTAAAAAAAGGTCAAAAATATAATTACTTTGAAAGTAGAACGTGTGACCCATGATAACTGTCTTAGCTGCGAGCCATCCGCCTCTCTAAGAAAAGAGGCAAAAATGGACTGAACCAAAAAGGCTCCAGAGGGAATCGAACCCTCGACCTCCTGTTTACTAGACAGGCGCTCTAACCACTGAACTATGGAGCCACTTTATGCCATCTTGACATATTTCTCCATATTATAAAATACGTAGGTCTATCATCGTTTAATTTTCTTTTGACGTTTGATGGCTATTATTGTGCAGATGTCAGCGACTGGCAAAAGTATGAACAGTGATTTGGTAAGTTTAACCTGTAGTCCATCGAAATATAAAAGATTACCTAGATCATGCCGGGTTGTAAAATTGGTGCTTCTTATGTGGATCTTTTTGTTATTTGTATTTGTCTTTGCCATATGCCATGTCTGTTTCTTGCCACCTTGTTGTGAGCTGCCCTCTTGGCTCTCTTGTATGTGATGTTTTCTTGTGTTTTTGTCACTTTGCGAATCGGTGTCCTGGGTCAGGTGTGGTACCTGGTTGTATCGATTCCTGATCTTTGTCTTTTTTCTTACTTTGTTTACTGATGAGATTGTTGACAATACTCTTTATTAAGACCCTCCTGAAACATTCCCACAGTGAATCAGCAATGATGACAAGATCGTCTGCATAGAGGTCCTCCATAGTTAGAACTACCAACGCCATCAAAATATGCATAACTTTATGTCATATATATAGGGTAAAGTCGGGTATATTCGGACAGACAGCTAAATTTGGACAGCCACCTTGTTTGTTTCATAGTTCAATTATTGGAATAAAAATAACTATGCAAACAGTGAAATTCATGATGAGACGGCTCATCTGGATTTTCACCGTTTGCAAGCGTGTGTCCGAATTTACCTGATGTCCGAATTTACCTATGAACCTAGATCTGACTGCTCCTTATTTGATCGGACTGGTCTTAGTCGGACTGGCCCATATGAGCAATTTTTTGTATAGATTTCCAACATACAAGTACACGAAAAAAAAGATGGCAATTTTCTCATCTTGTATTGAATAGTATACTCGAAATCCAAAACAAACGTATTTATAATATAATAAGCATAAACAACTCAATATGATAAAATGGTCGCTGCCACGGAAATGTTTTGACCCCAAATATTGTGGATACCCGTAAATGGTTACTTTGGCAAAAAGTGAAGACCCTTATGAGTCCGCGATATTCATCACGGTCTGCACTGTTACATAAACCAAAAACGATTTTAAGAGAAAGAATGTAATAATATTTTGAAAGTGACGCGAGGTGACTTTATCAGCTTGTTCATGAAAAGAGACAAAACATGAATGAATTGAACTGAGCACGATAGAACGGACAGACAAAAAATTGATGAACCGAAAAAGGCTCCAGAGCGGATCGAACCCTCGACCTCCTGTTTACTAGACAGACGCTCTAACCACTGAGCTATGGAGCCGCTTTCTGCACTTTCTAAATTGTAAGTTGTTTTTTTTTTTACACTGAACCAAAGTTATAAGTGGCCACGTTACTTTTTTGAGCCTTTTCAGAAAGAGAAAATTGCTTTTAAAAAATAAAAATCCAAGGCTTTGTCGAGACTCTGCAAATGACAGGTAGACCTTGCACAGTCGAAGTCCGAATAAAGGTACCCTCATTAGAAAAAAGTCACACCTTTTAGTGTCATATAAAATATTCCTCAGATACGTTATCCATTTATATCTTAATTAGTTTGAAGCTGTTAATAACAGCTGTGATATAAGATGAAATGGAATCAAAGTTTTGTGACAATTAAATTCTTCAGTTAGCATGAAGACAACCACTATCAGCAGCTTACTCAAAGAGTTTTAGCTCAAAGAGTTTTAGCTTGCAATTTGCATGCAGACTTCTCATTGCTCTGTAGGCTTTATTATTTGCGGAATGGCATTGAAATTTTCAGTGATTATTTATAATGAATAGTTGTCACTGTTTGATTTAAAAATATAAAAAGTATTTTACATATGCCATTTAAATGACCTTTAAAGTTTCACATTAAAACCGGAAGTGGACACCAGTCTTGAAAAAATTATCGTCAGAAAATGGACCGATCAAGCTGTACTGTGTTTGGTCAAACATGTTCACATGAAATAAAACGCATACAATGATTTTAGTATGTGCAGCTGATTATTTCCGAAAGTATCAGAAAATGCGCTTTAAAAAAAAAAATCCATAAAAAATATATCATAAGTGTTCAAGTGTTTGGTGTTTGGTATTTTGGCGCTTTTTCAGAAAAAGAAAATTGCTTTTTCAATAATTTTATTTCTATAAAAAAATCCAAGGTTTTGTCGAGACTTGAAAAAACTCCAAACACTTGGTCAAACATGAAATAAAACACATATATGCAGCTGATGATTTCCGAAAATGAGTAAACTCAAGTGTTTGGTTTTCTTTTCAAGTTTGTTATCACATGGACTTCAATTTAATAAAACTTCACTTAAAACGCTTATTTTCAGCAAAAAGGTGATTTCTGCATTTTAACCAAAAAAAAACGTGATGTGATGATAACTCTTCCAAAGCACCGCTGAACTTTAGTCAAATGAAATGCGCATATTTAGGCAAAAATTCATTTCAATATCATTAGAAATCGCAGAACGATATAAATACGGGTCAGTGGAGGTAATTCGCCAGTCTTACAGATAAGAGTGCGTAACAGAAAATTACTTTTCCTATTTCTCGACCAAAAAATATGCTGTGCGTACTCAAAACAACCGTCTCGATGATACGGTTCTTTTGAGCACCAAAACACGTGTTTGAACTGAAGAAGACAATCGCTACTTCACGCTAAAATTGCTTAACTGGCCAGATCTTCGTTCATAATAGCAATGCAAATATACCACGTGTATCTATAGGGGTTCACATGGGTATATTCGTAGGGAAAAACAACTAAGTTATTCTTTTGTACAGGGGATTAGGGCTTCATTTACAAATAAGGGCGTCTCCCAAAAAATAGTTTTAGTTACGCGGTGTGTATTTAAATCCACATGCTAAGTGCCGTTCTTCTAAGTTTAATTTAAAGCTGTTTAAAAAAAGAAAAACGGGGGTCACTTAAGTTCTGGAAACATATTAGTGTATTACTCAAATATGATTAAAAAATAATGGAGCACGAAATATATGACGTTTTGACAAAATTTCAGTCATTTGGACTTTTTTTAGGAGGGGGTGGGACCAGTCACAAAAGGATTAAGAGCAATGTCACATGCTCGGATCCAGAATTTTATGTTGGGGGAGGGTTGGTCCAGGGCAGATTCCTAGAAAACAGCCTTAACAACGTTTTTTTTTTCTTTTTCATCAGCTTATTTTATAGTTTACAGAGGGGGTCAGATTGTTTATCAATGGTTCAATGGTTCTATGTATATTGCATGGGCGAGTTAATGTTATGACTGCATCTGAGGTGTGCCTAAAAGCGAATCTTTGAAAAGAAAACACTACTTTTTAATAAAAACAAGAAATGTCACAATAACGTGGCGAATGCCCCCAATGGAATTGGTCTAGCATAAGACTCATTTGAGGGAAGTTATTTGTTGCATAGAATATATGCTCCAGATACGAAAAAACTAGAAATGAGGTCAGAAGTCAATGTCAAAGTCAAAGTGACCTAAAATGGTATACATCACTCTGCCATGCCATGAGGAATACACACAACAAATTTGGGATTCTTACATCAAATAATAAGTGCAATATGCTCCAGCCACGGTTATTCTAGAAACTAGGTCATAGGTCAGCGTCAAATTGACCCGAAAATGGTATTGGGCACTCTGGCATCCCAAGATGCACTCACACACCAAATTTGGGATTCCTATCTCAAATAATACAAGAAATATGCTCTGGACATGATAATTCTAGGAACTAGGTCAGAGTTATAGGTCACAGTGACCCCAAAATGGTATGTGCCACTACATCATCCCAAGATGCATTCACACACCAATTTTTGCAATTCCTACCTCAAAGAATATAGGAGATATACACACCCCAATCAATGCCAATTCTAGAAACTAGGTCAGAAATCAAGGTCACAGTAACCCAAGGACACTATACATTTTTAACAAAAGACCAAACACATACAAAGAATCTACACAAACAATGAGAGCAGCAATAAACAATAAATTAACAACAGATCCATCGCCATAGAATGGTCAGCAGCCTAAGCTTACATGCAATTTACTGATACCAATCTTCATCCTAGAATCAACTGGTGTTAACTCACAAAATGATAATTTGCTAACATTTAACAGACAGCCTAAAATTACTTTTTTTAAATTACACAGACCCATTGGCGTAGCTCTCATTACGAAGTTACGCACGTGCGTAATAAAAAAAAGTTAAATTCAAGGGATGTCACCTAATGTGGTAAAAGTGATTTTCCATACCTTAAGGAACTGCTCTTAAAGGAAAGAATTCGCTCCCTTTAGGAGCAAATTCTTTCCTTTAAGAGAAGTTCCCATTTCGAAAAGTGGCGCAATTGAGGAGAATCACTTCATTCAGTAGTCTCCCTTTGTTGTGCGTAACCTTTTCAGCGTTCTTGCTTCGCCATTGGACCCCACGGGGTGGGGGCACTCTGATATATACGTAGATAGGCTTAACCAATTTTTCGGGGGTTCAAAATTTTAAAGTTCAATAGGATTTTGGTGGGTAGGGGATCAAACATGAATATAATTTGAGGTAAGAAGATTTTTTGGATTATTTTTGGAGGCCATTCCTATGTATTTTATGGTCGTTTCGTAAAGTCAAGGTACAGAATGGGATTTTTTTGTGGGTTGATAAAATTTAAAATATGCTTTGGTATTCCTGATATTCCTGATATATATATATATATATATATATATATATATATATATATATATATATATATATATATATATATATATATATATATATATATATATATATATATATATATATATATATATATATATATATATATATATATATATATATTTGGGTAAATAGTAGGTGCTGGGGTCAAGCCTACGTATCATGAAAACTTGTGAGTACCTCCAGTTTGGCACACAGACGACGTGGACGACGGACAGTCTTTTTTAAAAGCTGAAAAGGAGATGAGAGTTGAAATGCAGCGATTTATTGTAACGTTTTCACCGACGTTACTTCTGTTTTTGGCATAAAACGTTTATCACACATTTTTTACATATTTTTATATATAAACAATAAAAATGGCCAACAGTGTTTTCCAAAAATCGTTGCATACAGCTCGCTTGCTTATATTTTCTGCATATTTTCAAAAGTACGAGATCTTTGTGTACGACTCCGCCAAACAGGCTATGGACGAAACTTTTTTTCCAACTTGGGATTGAATGTTTGAAGAAATCAGCCAGAAATAGCTAACCATTCAAATACAATTGTAAAGGTACGTCAATTCTCCACGGAATGCACTAATGCTTTTATTGGAAACGTTTATATAAAATCAAAGAAAATAGTAATTTCTTACCGGATGTCTGTTCGTCCATCGTTTTTTTATACGAATCAGCACTTCTCCGGTGTTACAACACCATTTTACCGGTGTTAGGACCGTTTCACCGACCGCAGGGTTGGACAGGGTGACTAATCAAATCATGTGTGTCGAATTTTAGGAAAAAGAAAGCATTATTTGATTGCGTACGGGGCGTACACATTTGAAATTGAGATTTGCTACGAACCGTAGGTGAATTGCGCTTTGAGTGTTATAATAATACACGCCATCTTAACTTTTTCATGCTGGCATATTTGAATGCTTTTTGTCGTCTGCTGATTGTGTTTATTATTTTTTTATATATTCAAAGAGAAAATTCAATATCATCAGCGTGTCCAGATTCCTAAGTCCAATCTGTTTGCACAGGCCCCGAAGTTATAATTTTTTTTTCATTCTCAACTCAGCTGAGCTCGATTTATCCTGCTCATAAATGTTTAAATGCCAACAATGTTTGCATTTTAACATTTATAAACATGATAATCACAACATCTGAAAGACTTCAAGCAAGACACTTCTTTATTTGTAAGTATTTTAGTTTTTATGAGCAGTTGAACAATTCGTGCTCAGTTGAGTTGAGCATGAAAAAAGTTTTATAACCTCGGGGCCAGGTGACGACACTAGCTGTGTAAGTTGTGACATGGATGTAAGTTTTAGGTCTGGGTCGGCACTGCTAGTCTATTTGGAATTATTTTTTGCACAAATATTCCTTGCGTGACCCTCTTCTATGATTTGTCAAATTATTCTCGGATAGGGAAATTATACAGAAAAGAAAATTATCATGATTTAAAATTAATTTGGCACAAATGGTTCTTGTTTGACAATAAGATTTTTCAAATTGTTCAACAAATGTACGAATGGACGGATGAATGTCCCACATTCTTCGTATGTCGGGGTAAAAACAGTACATTACATACAATAATGTTGTACGAGGGCTGTTCAAATATGAATGCAAGTAGCTTCATAACTTTCTTCACATATATGCTACGACAAAATGTTATACCTTTCTGGAAAGAATTATTTGTCGCCTATAAAATGGCACCAAACATAAAGAAACACTAACTATATTTCTTAAGTTACAGGCCCTTATATAAAGGCCATTCCTGTATACTGAGGTTTTTCTGAAGCAAATTGCAATGCACGTTTTGGTACATCTATGATATAGTGTCATATCTTTGTAAGTTTTAGACAAAATGGCACTAAATTTTAAATGCAAGTTTAAGTAACAATTTAAAAATTGCTTGAAGGAAAAAGTTTATATAATCATGTTTCAATCTCGAGTAAACAGGCACGTTTGTGACGTCATTAATTTTATGATAAACGTCATTTTGAGTTATCTACTGGTGATGGAATTATAAACATCGCTGAGTCGTTTTCTTTGCGTTTTGCTGAAAACATGCTAAATATGTCATAAGGAAGTTTTCAAAATTATCCGTCCTCTATTTACAGAGTTATCCAACTTTATATAATTTTTCAAGCATGTTTCTGCTTCTTAATGACGTGTTTACATTAATTAAAATATGTTCAATCTGTCTAGTCCTAAAGACCAGGTAAGTAATTGTATTGTAAATAATGCCTAAAGTGGTCAAACTTAAAGTTTACGTTCAAATTTAGAATAAAGCCGCAATGTTATGATAGAAAAATAAGTATAAATTCTATAACCCCTTTCACTTAAGGCATTTTTGACTTGATAAAAATGCTTTTCAGCGGTTAAAAAGTACCCACTATCCATCAATAATTTGAAGCAACAACTCAGTATGAGCGATCAACATATTGTCTTTGAGTTAAAACTAGTTTAAATGTTGTTTCGTGCATTTTGTTATAGATATGTTTAACTGAAAACTGAAAGGTGATGTTTTGTTTACCATTTATTTGCAAACATAAAGAGACTTTAGTGAAAACCATTCGTTGTAATTTAACAAAAGCATGTCGGATTTTCGCAACTTTCACATAATCATTATGTAAGAGTATGGGGATACTTCCTTAAAAATTTCAAGAAATTTCACCTGTTCTTCGAAGAATTATACGCTCGTCTCTATCACTGGTATATGTTCGAAGCATTGAGTTCGTTAGTATACAAACGTGACCCTCATTCAAAGGGCTATAACTCGATAAATATACTGTATTTTTCTTTTGGTCTGGTGCCACTTTAAAGGTGACATACAGTCCTTTATAGAAACGTTTACCATTTTGTCGTAGCATTTATGTGAAGAAAGTTATGAAGCCACTTGCATTCATATTTGAACAGCCCTCGTACAACATTGTAACGATAATTCTAAGAGTGAAAGGGTGCTAATTCTATTGCAAAACAATGATATCTTTTTCTTTTCACAGATGCCATATTTCGTTTTCGTCTAGACTCTCATTCATATATTGCCCAAATTGAGTTGTTTTAGAATATTAATAAAGTTAAGAAAAATATCAAAAAAGCAATATTACAGCCAAAGATAAAACGATTTTCTTTTAATGGGACTTCTTGTGTTTCCCTATTAAATACTATGCCAAATTATTTCTTTTCGAATGCCTGTTTTTGATTTGTCTAGACTGGCCTTTTGTTTGATTTAATTCCTAACGTCCACTCAACAATCTTTCAGTTATGCGGGACGGTTCTTCCTGGGTTTAACCAGTACTAAGCTAGGATAAATGTGTCTTGCTCAAGGACCACAACGCAGTGACGCCGGTGAGGCTCGAACCCGCTACCCTTCGGTCTCGAGTCAAGCACTCTACCACTGAGCCACTGCGCTCCCACTGGCCTTTTGTTTATCAAACTGATTCAAATCAAATAATCATTATAACATGCATATACAACTCAATATATAATAAGATGGTCGCTGCTAGAGGAAACGTTTTTAAATCTAATGTTGTGGATACCCGTAAACGCGGCATTTCATCAAGGTCTGCATTGTTTGATAAACCAAAAACGATTTTTAGAGAAAGAAAAACAATATTATTTTGAAAGTACGTGCGTGGGACTGGTCCCTTATACCTAGCTTAATCTGATTACTAGCTAAATCTTGTCCAAGAAAATTGGCAACATGAACTTAGCACGATTGAACGGACCGGTAATAAAAATGATGAACCAAAAAGGCTCCAGAGGGGATCGAACCCTCGACCTCCTGTTTACTAGACAGGCGCTCTAACCACTGAGCTATGGAGCCGCTTTCTGCCATAGTGCTTTATATCATACAATCTTCAGAATTATCGCGGTTTTATTTTTATTTGGCGTTTGATGGCTGTTGATGTCAGTAACTGGCAAAAGTATGGATAATGGTTTGGAAACTTTAACCGTAATGATGATGTGGCCTATCGAGGTATAAAAGATCACCAAAGCCGACACTTGCATGATTTCTCTCCTGAATTGTAAGCCTTTAAAAAAAAAGTGATGAGATTTTTGACAATCGTCTTTCCATATTCAACAGCCTCCTGCGAGTAGATCATCCGCATAGCCTTCAGAGGTCATCGCAGGGAGCTCCAGAGCGGAAGTTCCGCGTGAATAGGCGGCACCCGGCACGTTGAAAATATTTATAAAATGGTTTCTTATTTAGTCCGTGGGAACCTTCTATTTTTGCTAAGTAATTATTATATAAATAGAGTTATCATTGAAGCACATGGTATATATGGTATAAAGCCAGTTTCACACCGAACTAGTTTGGTCGTGTGATTTTTCCACGGGCGACAGGCCTTGTAGACGTAGTTCTAAGCTGATCGCAGAAGACACATTTGCGTGTACCACATGTGGATCAACACTCAACGTAAATCAGGCAGCAGAACGATGCTCGCACGATCAGGTGCAAGGCTGTCGCAAGATCATTGCCGTACAGGCAGATCAGATAGACAAAAGTACGCGCAGTGCGGCTTATATTAGTCGTACATGTACTGTGCCTTTCGCATGCCTCTGCAATACCAAACGGTTAGCCAAAAAAGTTTGTGCCGCCTTATGTTTCTCTTTAAAAGTTATGACAGTTACAGCAGACGACATCTTGAAGAAAAAAAAAATCTTTTTGTTAACAGATAAGGCATGCTGTTCCTTGTGAATCGTCCGCTATGCCATGGATTATCAAACCATATTTTCACCAAAATAGTATCTTCATGTTGTTTTTAGTAATATGACTGCCGCCCGCTGCGTGAACTTGTGGTTTGCGCTTTACTGGTTAAAAAATCGTAACATCATCCTCATGCGCGGATCCAGGAATTTTCGCCAGAGGGGTGGGGGTGGGTGGGGGGGGGGGGGGGGGGGGGGGCGTCCAGGTCAATCGGACGAAAAAAGCTCTGACAACGTTTTTTTTCCCCCTTTTTTATCGCTTTTTTAGTCCTCAGCTTATTTTACAGAAGTCAAAAGGTTACTTTCAAAGAAAACTATCATTTTACAAGGTTCCGGAGGGGGTCCAACATTTTCCGGGGGGGGGGGGGGGTCCATTTGCTTATACCCTATAGAAACCCATATAACATGTGATGTTCCCCCTGTCCCCCCTCTGGATCCGCACTTTCATCTTTACATCAAATACCAAACTCGAGATGCTTTCAGGCGCTGGGCTACATGTTCCAATAAATCATGTATTAGCGAAGAGCTACAACTTATATGGCCACGCACTGTAGAACAGTACAACGGAAATGTACGGACTCTGTCGACTTCTTTCCGAACAAGGCCGGAAATCCTACGTCACTGAGCAACAGGAAGCGTCAAAATGGCCGCTGGTAATTGTTAAACAGGTGCGTGCTTAGACCAGGAATATGCCGAAAAAGGGGAAAGGAAAGAAGGGAAAGAAAGGAAAGAAGAAGTCAAGCAAGAAGATAAAGGAAGCAGATGTTGGACCGGTTGACCCGATGGCACCCTCGTACGTGCCACCGCCACCGAAACCAGGCGATCAGGTTGGCAGGTTATGTTTTTCATAAATTTAATTCAATTGACAGCTCATAACAAATCGACAAACCACATGTAATAATACGAGGTGTAACGGATTCTTTAAGCCTTCAACAGGATTAAGCTTTATGTTAATTTAAGACGGCCAGAGTTTCCATAACTCTCAATGAAAATATTGATGTTTTGGTCCCAAGAAAATGGTTGGAATTTCCAAATAGACTCCTTTCACATTGTTACCTCCCTTAGCAATCGCTCTTCAATTGAAAAATCGATAAAGCCGTTTTGGCAAATGAAGGGGCAGATTGCCTATTAGTTACATTGCCAAAACACATATTGTTCCTTAATAAGTCGATTTTTGGTCTTTAACGGCTAGAATGGGATTGTTATATTTATGAAATAAGATAAAATCTTTGTTTTCATATATATTTTCTAAGTCTTGCGTATTATTTTCGCAATAATTAGTGTAAATATAGGCCTACTTTGATATCAAGCTAAAATCGGCGCACAACTATTAATGCTCATATGAAATCACGAATTCACCTGAACGATTTGTAATACATGCATGCCAACTATAATATGCGAACATCGACAACTCAGACGAGCATGTGCAAATACACCGTAATCAGGGTATTTGCTGCTCGCACACACCTCGGACCGATCATGTTTAGTCCAAGCGTGCACAAAGAAAAGCGGTAGACGGAAGCCCAGACAAAAATAAATCTAGCCCCACCAGATAAGGATGCACACTGCTGCATTAACGTGCGAGCATGCTGCAAGCACAACAGTGACGGATCCAGGGTTTCTGGAAAGGGGGTTCATATGTATAAAGGTGCCTGTGGGTGTGCTGATTTGATCTCTTTTTTTCTTAAATATCCCATGAAAATGAAATAATTTGGTCTCACTGAGGCCAAATGATTTCATTTTATAGGATATTTAAAAATGGGAGGGGAAGCGAACCCCATCCGCCTTTGCACAATGACTATAGGCCTAAGCATATGCGATAAAAGCGATCTCATAAAACAGAAATGTCAGAACTGAGTAGGTATCTCCATTCATAGACACTTTATTCAATCATTTTTCGTACGTGGTATAATACACAACGTCCACTCACGCGCAGGCTCGTGAAAGCCTCCGCTGTTCACACACACAAAAATTTTGGATGAATGTGAAGACTCAAATCTCACGATCAACTTTAAAGAAAGCTATACTTATCACATCATAAATCATCCAGACTTTGAACGCGTGCCGACCGGCGGACATGTTAGATTTTATTGCTTTCATGCCCTGGGCATTACTAAAATTCACACATTGAAGAACCGATTGCATAGTATTAGAATGGGCATGACGCGAGAAATCCGACTTTGGTGCATGTGAACAACAAAGGAACATGTCTGTCTTCTTAACCACGTAGTCTGATCAGCGACTTTACTAGCCGCTTGTTGGAAAGTATTTCTACACTTGCTTCAAGCAAAATTTCATTTTTCTAGCCAGTCTCAGAAGTTGAGCAGAGTAGTTTGAGTCTTTCTCAGAAAGAAACCATGAAGACAGATTTTCTCGTGGGATGGCCAAAATGTATTTTTACTGGGCCCGAGTTTTAGCCCAAGAAAGACCATGCATGTTTACACGTCAAGTGTACGAAATGCAACCATAAGTCTTGGATAAACATGAACTTCACTGCTCGCATACTCATAATATGGAATTATTAATATGGATGGAAATTATTGATATGATAAAATGTAAGTAATCTTATTTTAAATTCATGCAGATTTGTGCTTAAGAATGTGTAGGAATAGCTCGAACCTAGTATCCGAGAGAAATAGTGAAAATGCACCTGTGGGCTTTGACTTGTAGGCGCATTCGAAAACATTATTTGAACTAATTCATGAGATTCGTGCACTGATTTCATATGCGCATAATAATTTTCTAAACACACGAGCACAACTTTGACAGATTATTATATTTTTTAAGCAATAGAAATAAAATGATTAAACATGAAACGATATATTACCAAATAAATAGGCCTACACCCGCTCATTCGAAAAAAGTTAGTCTTGGATGCTTAGAAATCAATTATTCTAATCTCAAATATTCCGTTTTATTTTAAGAATATTGGAATTAATCAGTTATTTGTTATATTTCTCATTTTATTTTTACTATAAGTCTAATCTTTATTTGCAAATTTATTTTTCTTTTCATCTTTTCCATATTTCATTGTGTAGCGTATATGCAGCCGTATAAAGGTTGCCCCTTGGAGTGTAATCTCGCGGAGATAACGCGGAACGAGACAGTTTGGCGCATGTGCACTAACAATGTGAAAGGAGTCTATTGCAATAAGTATTTATGTGACATTGTCTCTGAAAATTGTTTTTATTCTAGCAAGTAGTGAAGACCCTTATGAAATGCTATGTAACAGCATTTCATCAGGATCTTCACTGTTTGCCAATTTGTACCCGTTTCCCATATCCAGTGTAAAAAGTGTTTTAAACTTCCTGGAGCTGTGTTTATCTAAAGATGATATTGTTACTTAATGGGGTCCCCAATTAAAATTGCCCATTCGTCGAATGATAGGAGGCTAAGGTAGTGATTTTATTTCTATGTTTTATCATGCCAACGTCTTGAAAAGCAAAATTTATTACACTAAAATTTTGATTATTTTAATTCTTACCTATCATTCTAAACATTATTAATATTTTGGGTGCTCAAAAAAAAGTCTCATAATTATTGTGATGGTTCTTTTTTTAATACCAACAATTCCCTCCGGGTCCGGACAACTAGTAAACTTACTGTATCGGGCCGGAAAATTGCATATTCTTACAATAGCCCTGGTGGAATGCAAACAGTGAATATGTAGCATCATATGGCGGTAGATCAACATCAAACAAACAAGGATCTTAAGGCGCACACTACGCACATGTCTAAGCAGAATATAGATACAGATAAGCTGACTTCATAATCTACTTTTCCAGAACTATGGAATGAAACAAAGCTACATGGAAAAATTTATGTGTAGAAAATATTTACAATTTTACTCAGAAAATTTTGGTTTATCTAAACCTGATCGTGCGCCTCCTATCTGGTCAGGCCTGAGGCTGTCATTTTTTCTTTCTTTTTTTTTAGTTGATCAAGTTGCTAACATCACATCCTGTCAATGAAAAAGAAGTTCATGGAGTGAAGGTTTCTACAAGAATTCTAGAAAATCTAACACCACAAGAAGTTCGTGATTTGAGGGTAGTGTTTGAATTGTTCGACACAAATGATGACGGGTAAGCAACTGTGAGTTGTCCTGCTTAGGCCAAATAAAAAATCCCTGTGTTTAGGGGTAAACCAACCCTACCTAATTTACTGGTGAAATCTAGAACTTTTTTCAGGTTTTCTGGAAAAAAATATATAATTTTATGCATTTTCAAAGTCATTTTGCCTTTCAAAATGCATAAAATTATATTTTTTTCCAGAAAAAAATATTTAAAAAAAATATTTGTCCCTACCCTACCTAAAATTTTCAGACCTGTTACCCGCAACACACTTATTTTTTATTTGGCCTAATTAAAGTTAGACACATACGTTTGCATATGTAACAATTTTAATGCACCGAGAGACTATTCTAACCCTTTGTATTCGGGAAACCCCTAACCGAGTAATTTCTCATACAGTGTTGACCCAGATGAAATGCAGTATAATGCTGTATTTCATAAGGGTCTACCCTGTTTGTAATGGTAAAAAAGATCTTCAGACAAAAGAATATGTAATTTTTTTCTTCAAATCAAAACCTGACACCCCTAGATATGTACAATGGACTATCCCATGTTTATTGTATCAAACCAGAAGGAAGAATCCAAAGGGTTAAATAAGGATTGACAATTTGACATCTAGTCCAACAGGTTAGACGTACACATGCACTCATTTATTGATTTGACTTTTCTAAATGTGCAATGTTTGTGTTCCGAATGATAACAAAAAATGAAAATGGCAATATATAAATGACAACTGGAACGCAGAACTCTCATGAAATTGAGTAGAATTGAACTAACAACAGGGTGGGTAGTCACGTGGTTTCTGTTAGGATACACTGTACGGAAAAATGGCTGACTTCTTTCCACACCGATGTTTTAAGCAAAAGTAAGTAGATATTTCTGCGTGTTTTTTCATCTTTACACAGAAAGTTATACACCATTTTCCAGCCCCCATTTTTCCCGATCTAACTATGCCAGGATATCCTCATAAAGCTTCTTACTTTGAGTGCAGACTCTGTCACAAATTTTTAAGCGGCGAAGATCGGGCCTGAATTTGGAAATAAGCTGTACGGACAACATTTGTGACAGAGTTAGTACTCAAAGTAAGAAGCTTAAAGATGCTATCCTGGTAGCATTTGATAGGGGAAAATGTGGGCTGGAAAATGGTGTATAACTTTCTGGGTATAGATGAGAAAACATAGAGAAATCTACCTACATTCGATCTGAATGTCTGTACAGTGTATTCGAACATCTGTACAGTGTATCCAAGCAAAAACCATGTGACTACCCACCCTGTAACAAGTCTTACTTGCAACTAAGTTATTAAAGCAGGCATAGTTAATGATAAACAAATAAGTTGACCTATAATTGTGAGTATTTTCTTATCCATCAATTTTAACATTTGTTTTGATCCTCAAAAGAACCGTCTCATTGAGACATTTCTTTTGAGTACCTACAACATATGTTTTGGTTGAGAATTAGGAAAATGAATTTTTAATTTAATGAAAGGCAGGTTAAACAATAAAAAAACGTTTGGTGATACTTTAAGTGTTAAATAATCACTTAATTGCTTTTTTTATCTTTTCAGACAATTCCCATGAAATACTTTAGTGTCAAATCATAACATGTAATTGGTTTACTGAGTAAAAAAAATTTAAAAAGTGATCCGGGCCACTGATAATTTTTGTTGCCACTTGAAGGGTTAAAAAATTATTTTTGTGTTTTGTGATCATTTTTGTAATCTTTTTAGTCTTGTTTTCATGATTTTCTGTTATCTTTTCATGGTTTCTGTAATCTCTTCATGATTTCTGTAATCATTTCATGATTTTCTGTAATCATTGCATGACTTTCTGTAATCTTTGACATGATTTTTCTGTAATCTTTTAAAGGTATTTGGTTGCTCCTGAACTGAGGCGTGCCTTGAAAGCTTTGGGGTTTAGGGTATCAAGAGACGAAGCCAGACAGTTGACTGTAGATGGAAGCCTCAAAGGAAAGGGGTTAGTATACAGTTTTGGGAAAAAAAATCAGAACTCAAAGATTTAAATCAAACAGTCCAAATTATGTGGGTCTGGCTAAAGTCTGGATGAGGGTAAGCAAACTCATTAATTGTTAAAATCATTTTGGAATAAAACAGTTAATTCCAAAATGAATGTATTTTCTATTAAAAACTCATTAAATCAATTGTAATTAAGCCCCACAAATCACTTATCACTAGACTATAAGGCCATTAATCACTTATCCTTTAAAAATAAGACCAATTTTACCGCTAACAAGTTTTACCCCGTCCAAACCCTCAATTCAAGGTCCTTAAAACCGTTTTCTTTTACTCCTTACTTAACAAGTACTTGTTTGATTTTAACTCTTTGAGTTCTGATTTTTTTCAAAATAGATCTGCCAGTAGATGAACTGAACTAATTTGAACTAGTTATCGATAAATAACTTTTAAGACGTACAGTTCAGAACTTCAGATCTATTCTCAGATATATATTTATGCCCCCGCCATGACAATGGCCGGGGCATTAAGTGTTACCCCTGTCCGTCTGTACGTACGTACTTACGTACATACGTACGTATGTCTGTCCAAACGACGTCCGCTCTCTAACTCGAATTTTTTTTATCAGAATTTTATGAAACTTGGTCACATTGTTTAGTAGTACCACGATGTCTTCTTCAAGTTCGATAATGATCTATATCGCACCATGCTTACAGAAGTTATGGCCCTTTGTTTATGAAAATTCACCATTTGAAACGATGTCCGCTCTCTAAGTCGAATAGTTTTGATCAGAATTTTATGAAACTTGGTCACATTGTTTAGTACCATGATGTCTTCTTCAAGTTAGATAATGGTCCATATCGCACCATGCTTTCAGTAGTTATGCATAGCTCCAGATAAGGATTGGAAAAAATTGGGTATTTACCCACTTCTTTTTGGCTTAATTGGGTATTTCAAATTTTGAATTGGGTATTTCAAGTTTTTCTATTGGGTAACCGTCTGAAAGGAAGTAAGCAATGAAACCGGGCCTAGTTTCTCCCGATTTTTTTTTGTTTATTTTCGGTTTCACTTTCAGTGAGCACACTGGCAAATCTAAAGTTATCTGAGATTGCTATTTCCAACTTATTTCAAAAATCCAGCGTATCTATGAACTCATCTTTGATTCTTGGAACCAGCAACGCGGTATTAAAGTTAGTTACGATATGATATTATTCAATTGCTCTGGGGCTTTTTTGCCCACGTTACGCCATTGTTATTGTAAAGTGAGATGAATGTGGTGTTCATGTAAATATTTGGTATAGCTAAACAGCGATAAGAAAGTTCCTGGACTGGTTTACTTTTAAATAAACTAGATTCCGCGCCACTCTGTGCATAAATTTGTACCCATGCAACAACTGCTTGTGATGCAAAAAACGACAATCGCAAACTGGGTAATATAGTCATACACTAGCGAAAGGTTTGGAATTGAGTAGCAAGGATTTTTATTGCTTTTTTGTACGCACAGAAATGAATTTAATTGCGTTTTCAGGTCCACAATACGCAATACGCAGCCTTATCTGGAGCTATGGTTATGAAAATTCACCATTTGAAACAATGTCCGCTCTCTTAGTCGAAAAGTTTTGATCAGAGTTTTATGAAACTTGGTCACATTGTTTAGTACCATGATGTCTTCTTCAAGTTCGATAATGGTCCATATTACACCATGCTTTCAGCAGTTATGGCCCTTTGTTCACGAAATTTCACCGTTTTAAATGATGTCGCTCTCTAAGGTGAATAGTTTTGATCAGAATTTTATGAAATTTGGTCACATTGTTTAGTACCTAGATTCCTTCTTCAAGCTTGATAATGGTCTATATGGCACCATGCTTTAAGGAGCTATTGCCCTTAGTTTATGAAAAATTGTCGGTTGAAATGACGTCTGCTCTCTAAGATGAATAGTTTTGATTATAATTCTATGAAACTTGGTCACATTATTAAGTAACATAATGTCTTCAAATTTCAGAAAGGCCCATATCGCATCATGCCTTCAGGAGTTTTTGCCCTTTGTTAATGACAATTCCCTATTTATGAGAATTTGGCAATAGCAGGGGCATCCGTGTCCTATGGACACATTTCTAGTTTTCATTTAGTTATTCAGATCTGATAGGTAGCGGGATCAGTACATATACAAATGTACCAGAAGTTGCTCATTGTTAAAAAAAATGAGCCCTAAAAGATCCTAAAAGGCTTTAATTAGTTACCACAAAAATAGTGTATTTCAATTTTAGTTACCGTTCATCATTAATTTATAAACATCAAAATGATAAATTTGGACAGAGATTCTTCGCTCACTCGACAAAAATACAGCATGCAAATTAGATATTTTCAGAGATTCCTGAAAATTGGCCGGAGTTCACAGAAAACTGAAACTTTTATTAGTGGCACTGTGTTAAGGTATTTTGTTCAGCATACAGTTAAACTTTTCTTAAGCGGCCACTCAAAAACAGGCAAAACAGAGGTCTTAAAGACTCATTATCACTTAATGCAGGTCGAAAGTATTGCAGAATGCTCCCTTGAAGCATTCTGCAATACTTTTGACCTGCATTAAGCGATAATTGGTCTTGAAATAAATTTTTGGTCTTTTTGAGAGTGGTCGTTTTAGACAAGTTTTACTGTACTTACTATATGCATTTTGCCTGTGTTTTATTTCAAATGGTTGAACTTTCTAGAATAAGAAAGTTTTTTTTATTCATTTTCAAGACTTTAGTTAAGAGTGCGTGACAGAAAAATAATTTTCTTATTTCTCAACCAAAACATATGTTGTGGGTACTCAAAAGAACTGTCTCAATGAGACGGTTCTTTTGAGCACCCAAAACATACGCTAAAAAGTATGGGTAAGAAAATATTTACAATTTTACGCTGAAAATTTTGTTTATCTAAACCTGTGTAATTTTTAGGCAGCTGGACTTCAATGAGTTCCTAAGGTTTTAGGGTAAAATTTCATTCATAAGCAAATGGTTGAAATTTTTAGAATAAGAAAGTTTGTTTGTCTATTTTTTAGGCAGCTGGACTTCAATGAGTTCCTAGAAACTGTAATAGACAGACAAGGGGATTCCAGAGACATGCATGATGAGATACTGAAAGGGTTCTCTCTCTTTGACCAAGGTATAAAATTTGATTTTCTAAAGTTCAGGATTTTGGAAATTTTGAACTTTCAACCATGATATGGACTTATCGTATGGATGAAGACAATGTGGATCCTGATCAGATGGCCTCAGACCCAGCTGATCTGGATCTACACTTTTTTTCTATTTAAGTTCTAGAAATTTGAAAAATGGTACCTATCCTAACATATGAACCTGTCTTTTGGATTTCAGACCAAGTAAAACTTAAACCAACCTGCTCAGCTACTGAGACTAGTTAAAATATTGAAAGTTTGCGTGTAGCTAGTTTGACTAGCTACTATACTTTCTAGATAGCGAATAACAAAGGTGCTGATCAGACCGTGTAGATATATAGGCCCCAACATAGGCGAGGGTCCGGATGGGGGGGGGGGGGGGTCTGGTATTCACTATTCATTAAAAATTTAGCCCATTATTCACCTCATTAAAATTTTGGGTTATTCATTAAAATAATACCCATAGTTCATTAAAATCTGATTATTCACTATTCATTAATTTTTTCTTCTATTCATAAAAAAAATAAAATTTATTATTTTTAGGCACTCATTATTCACAATTCATTATTTTTTTTGGTTCGTTATTCACTATTCATTAAAAAAAGGGCCATTATTCACTAATCATTATACCCCATCCAGACCCTAATAGGCTGGTTTGCAACTTTGTTATTTGCATACATACAACATAATCAGGTTTTCTCGCACCATTTAGACTCAATATGTTATGAAGGAAAAGCAAACCATGTTAACCCTGATCTGACTGCTAATATGGGTTGATGATGTTAATGATGTTTGATCAGGCATATTTGTCCAAATCCTCATTAGGGTAAATTTGGTAGATTAAGCCTTAACTTTTTGCATGCTTGGTAATTTTTCATGCGTTTGTTGTCATCTGCTGACTTTTTTTAGAAAAAAATAAAATTAAGATAAATAAATTCAGGAACGCTATCAGTGTGTCAAATATTTTTGATCCAGATCATGACTGACGTTCCGTCTAAACTGGTTTCAAAGGTTATCAGCAGATGACAAAAGTTGCTGTTAGCAAGAAAGGAGTTACAAATCTTCTATTTATTTGTACAGGAAAGAAAGGTGCAATCTGCCTAGAAGATTTGAAGCAAGCATGTGAGCTGACTGGTACCAGATTTACTGAGGAGGAACTTAAAGATATGATTGAGGAAGCGGATATCAATGGCGATGGACATGTGGACCAATCAGAATTTGTTAGGATAATGTTACGGACTAATCTCTTCTGAAATAATGGATTACGGGTCATTGTACTTCCTTTCTGACTTGGTTCAGCTTTATTGAAGGCAATTAAGCTAGCATATTTATCTCTTTTCATTCTGGATACCTGTATAACAAGTTCTTTGGCAAACAGTGGAGACCCAGATGAAATGCCGCCTGGAGCGTTGCACTGCACTGCAGTCTGCACTGTTTGCTAAGATAAAAATCTTCAGGTATAGAATTACGCCATAATTTAGAAATTTCTACCTGTGACCCCTTAAAATACAAATTGGCAATTCCATACTTATTCTATCAACACATGAAAATCCATCAGAATGAAACGGGTTATAGCCAAGCATCTTTTTAAAAACTAGCACTGCTGAATTCAGATCTCGAGTTATCTTCTGTAGAAAAAAGTATAGACTCAGATCAGCTAGCTTCTGAAGGAACCATCTATATATTCAAAATCCATTTCAGTTATCCATTCAGCCTTCAATTCTGTGGTAAAATTGGACATGTGACAGAACTACATTTATCACATGAGGTCGCGCCTGGGAGTGAAATAACGCCATGCATTAAAATCTATAAACCACTAGTGGTTAATAGCTTTTTGGGAAACGTTATGAAGTCCATAACAACCTTGCGTACATAATGACAAAATAAAGTTTTTGCGCAAGAAATGAAATTTCAAAGTAATCATAATGTCATATGATAAATAGAATCTAACATTCGTGCTCTTGTATTATTGAATTTATAAAACTTATTGTGAAAAAGGGATAAAATGCTCGGCAAGCCTCACATCTGATCTCTTTCCCCAACTCGTTTAATAAATTCAGTAAAACATGAGCACTCATGTAAGATACTCTATGTATTTGGAGAGCCAGAAGTATATGAGATTTCGGTACTTAAGCCAAGGCTCAGGCAAGCCAAGGCAACCAGGCTGTCTTGCTAGAACAGTTCTCTGCTGGCATACACAAAGTATTAATGTAGATGAGGACTCAGAACAAAATTTAGACCTATATTTGTGCTAGATCCATCAGCATTGGCATTTAACCCTTTACTCCATAATAATGCCTTTTGACCCGGGGTGGGGGGGGGGGGGGGGTACTCTGATATTTTCATACATGACCAAACATACGTTGGCTCTGGTCATTTTGAATTTCAATATTTTTTTTGAGTTTTCAGAAAAATGAATCTTTTTTGGGGTATGAAAATTTTGTAGATATTTTTTGGGGTCATCGCAAAATTGGACTATATTTAGGGGTCATTTCTTTGCATTTTAGGGTCTTTTCTTTAGGTCAAGGTACAGAATGGGGCATATTTTTGGGGGTTGGTAAAATTTCAAATATTTTTTTGGGGTGCTTGAAATTCCTGATAATTTTTTTGGTGAATGGTAGATGCTGGGCCCAAGCCTACATATGAAGAAAAAATGAGAGTACCCCCCCACCCCTGGGGCCTTTTGACTCCTTTGAAATATCATGTATTTGAAAATATTATGGAAAATGGACCATTTACTCTTTTGGAGCAAATGCTCCATTTTCCATAATATTTTCAAAAGTAATCAAAACTTAACTTAAATTTTTCTTGAATTTTTTCTATGTTGTCTAAAAATAAAAAATGATGTCATGATCTATAAATAGCCTATGGAGTAAAGGGTTAAAGAAGGGTTTTCACGCATATATGATAAGTACAAAAATTTCACATGCTGGCTCAAAATTTATTCAGCGGGACAATTATTAAGTTAGCAGTTTCTACCTCTCTCTAACCAAAAGGAAAGTCTACTTTTTCCATGGAAAAGGAAAAAATTAACTCTCCTACTGGAATAGACTTATATCAGTCTTAGATGTTGTAGGTCCTATGAATCCATTCCAACCAATACCATTCCACATTTTATTTTTGCCCTATTCCAGTCCAGAATTTTAATTAATGCCAGCTGAAACATGATGAGATAGCAGAAGAAAAAAAGTATTTGAGAGGAATATGGATATTATAATAAGTGAAATAGATCAATATGAGCGAAAATGTATATGCAAAAAAACCCCTATCTCATCAGACTTTTTAAGTCTGCTTCTTGAACAAAAATCTATATTAAAGTCATGTGTGTATAAGTATCCCACATCCCTTAAAATATTTCATAAATAGAAAAATATGTCATTCAAAAGTGATAATCATATTGAAATTGTCTGTCCGTCTGTGTGTGCAAGCATGCAAGCTTATGGGTGATATATATGAACATTTCTTTCATCTCATTGATTTTTTAAAAGTATCATTTATAAATAAACCTATAAATAATAACCATGCATTCTTTGTGTGAACTTCTGTTAAAATTGTTAGCACTAAGATATTTTTTGTGTGAATATTCCACTTTGTGCAATTTTCTAGTACGGTAAATGTTCTACGATTTTGAGCACTAGTTGTCTGTTAAAAAACCTAGACAAACAGTGCAGTCCCAGATCAGACTGCTTCTGAAGAAGCAGTCTGATTAGGGTCTTCCCTGTTTGCTATTCTAACACAAAAGAACATAACTTTATTGAGAACTATACATCTCAAGCCACTCACAGATGGTGTAAGAGATTAAAGCATACATGTTATGCATTAGAATAGATATAATACATAAATACAGTGTACTATAAAATACAATATAGTTGTATTGGAAATATAGTCCATGACAGGAAATTTACCTTTGATAACAAAGAATATATCATATAAAAAAGGAACATAATTTGTTTCCTTTGTTTGGAAAACCAATCTACACAGAAAACTTTTCCCATAATAATTGCAACAAATTTTGATAATTTAATGAGTGTTGCTTCATTGGTTGAGGTAAAAAGCTCCCTATACTTGTGTATATTTGGCTTAACATAAAAATACGGTTTCAAATATATTTTGTGAATTGCATGCAGCCTTGATAGCCGGCATCATATTTGAGAACAGAGCAAGAAAAGTGTTCAAAATATTAGAACATTTACCATAATATATTTTGTTAGTTATAAATCATGTTTTATCAATAAAATGTACAATTTCTTAGAGCCTTGTATTTTCACTATATTTTCCAGCACTGTTAACCCTTTGTATACCAATGGATTCTTCCTTCTGGTTTGATATAGTAAACTTGGGAGAGTCAATTGTACATATCTAGGGGACTAGGGGTGTCAGGACATAATTTTCAAAAATATTGTATTTTTTTGTCTGAAGATCTTTATTTACCTTAACAAACAGTGTAGGCCCTTATGAAATGCCTCATTATGCAGCATTTCATCTGGGTCTTCACTGTTAGTTTAAGAACCCATTTAGGGGTTTCCCCATGTACAAAAGGTTAAGAAGCTTACCCTTTGTATAAATTATATTAAAACACCTAAATGGGTACAGGTTCTTTGGCAACCAGCGAAGACCCTGGATGCACTATAATGTTGCATCTGGCTAGATTTAAATTGCCCTTCTAAACAAGTGTGGAGTTGAAATTCAGATTCACCGTATAATATTTTCAAGAACATTGGAAGCATTGGAGTTTCCAGAGCCCCCTCCCCCCAGGAAAATCACAAGTGGTATAGATTTCGTTAGAAATTATGGTATGGATCCCCCCTCCCCCAATCGAGAAGGCCCTCCTTCTTGAGAGAGGTTCGTACGTCTCTCTGTGAAATATTTTGATGATAAAAAAAATTCTCAGGACCCCGCTTGATGAAATTTTCTGGATCTGCACATGGGAAGGGCATGTTAAAACAGGCAAACAAAGACACACACCCATGTAAAAAGCAATTATACAACTACAGCAATATACTTTTGTTTTATTTGAGGCTTTACGTCCCATTCAACAGCTTGAGCTTTGGTCACATAACAATACCTAACCACAATTATTTCCTTGGCAATTGACTAAACTGGTATACAGTACTTTGTGCACATACTTTCTCTTGTAAGTGACAACCACTCTTCTTGAGACGGGGTATGGAGGAGAATGACCATAGAAATTATTTTGTTTTCAATCTCCAAGTTAGTATGGGGTCTGGATCAAACTGGCTACCGTCAGACTTGCTACTGATTGCACTACAGGGCCGGCCATCATCATCATAATAATCATCATCATCATCAGAAGCAGCAGCATAACTACACCATGCACCAATCTTATTCATCAACTTGAAAGATCGCAATTTGATGATGATGATGATGATGATGATGATGATGATGATGATGATGATGATGATGATGATGATGATGATGATGATGATGATGATGATGATGATCAGTCTAACTACATCATTGACCAATCTTATTTATCATTTTGAAAGATCACATCATCATCATCATCATCATCATCTACACACCATGCATCATCATCCCCATGATCATATCTACACCATAATCATCATCCTCAACACCATCATCATAATCATCATCATATAAACCTCATGCATCATCATCGTCATCATCATCATCATCATCATCATCATCATCATCATCATCATCATCATCATCATCATCATCATCATATACACCACAAATCATCATCATCATCATCACCATATACACCATGCATCATCATCATATATATACCATGCATCATCATCATCATCATGATACATACACCATGCATCATCATCATATAAACACCATGCATCATCATCATCATGATACATACACCATGCATCATCATCATATAAACACCATGCATCATCATCATCATATAAACACCATGCATCATCATCATTATTATCATCATATAAACAACATGCATCATCATCATTATCATCATCATCATCATCATCATCATCATCACCACCAACATCATTATCATCTAATATACACCATGCATCAGCATCATATTTACATCATGCATCACCATCATCATTACATATACACCATACAACATCATCATCATCATATACACACCATGCATCTTCAGCATCATCATCTCATCATCATCATCATCATATAAACACCATGCATCATCATTATCAACACCAGTGCTCACTGTTCAAAATCTACCAGGTCATCACAAAGTGCTTCCAGACATACAGTGATGCCCTGAAGAATTCTGTTTCTCCCTGAACTATTTCTCATTGGAATAGTCTGTCTCCTTCTGTGGCCAATACCCAGACTACAGAGGAGTTTAGGGCTCTCCTCATTTAGTTAAAAACACAGCTAAAAGTTTTTTTGTTGTTTTTTCCCCTCAAAATTTCAAAATTGCACTCCTGGCATAATGTTCAAAATTGAGCGAGCCAGTATTTATAGAAAGAAAAAAAAAGATTCCCTAATAATCCCCCCCCCCCCCCCACAAAAAAAAACATTTTTCCAATGAAACAGTTAACAGTAGGCCATATCTCAAAAATAGAAATAAATATTTGGAAATTATTTTCAACTAACACCTTTACTGATCGTACTTTCTCGGTAATTTCCGTTATATTACGGAAATATTCGTAAACAAATCCATTGAAAGATGGCGGGTGTTGCAGCAGCATCTCTCTCTGTGTTTTCTACGAGTCGAAAGTCAATTCTTTAGTTATAAAAGCATGCTTTAATGAAAGAATGACCATGAAATGGTAAGTTGCAAAGTGTATCTAACTGGGTGCAAAACAGGATATTCTGAAAAGGTAAAAATGTCGATTTGCAATTGGTGAATTACACAAGCTTTCGCTTTCAAAAAAAAGCTCGGCAAGAGCCATCAGTTTGTATTATGTTTATTCAATATATTGTTTTGACGGCGATGTTTTTATTTTACATTATGATTGTGTATGGTGTGTAGAGGGCAACAACAGTTTCGGATGATCCCAGGTATAAAAAGGTTGAGGTCAAAACCACTTTTGTATATGTGTATGGCTCATGCTGGTGGTACCAGTTTTCGTGGTATTAGCGTTTCAAAGTAGATCCAGTTATGCCATACTATTAATTTTTGAATAAAAATATTTGGCTATGCATATCTCCGCTACACTAGATAATCATTACTCACCATTAGTGTGCTGACAGGTTAAATCCAGATTGATTCCAAGCTTGGTCACTTCCCAAACAAGCGCCAGTATTCGTGGTAACTCCAGGTTTATATCGGGGCTCTGACGCCCCTTTTTGGAAATGGGGACAGGGCCCATGGAGTTTGGGAAAATTAGCAGCGTTTTTACTAAAATTGGGAAATTCTACATCGTCCTTATGTATGACGTTTCCATTGCTAGATTGATTCCAATAATTAAACTGCTATATTGAATGTTAATAAGTGTAAGAGAAAGAAGCCATTGTGATTGCATTCTATTATTCTGTGAAATTTTAAATATGTAACAATATGTTTGGTATTTGTATTATATGAAATAAAGATAGAGAACCCCCCCCAAAAAATGTCAAATTGGGACTTTTTTGTTGAATTGAGAAAAAAAACATACTGTTTGGCATTTGGAATGGGGCCGAATTTCGGCCCCAAATCGGGTGATTGAGAGCCCTGTATATAAACATTTGCTGATTTTTTTGTCAATAAAATGAAACCGAATTAAAGTTTTATACTAATCGAATGGATAGTCAGTAATTTTTAGCGAAAAAAAACCATTCAATTTATTCATGTGACGATCAATTTAAGCTGCCTGTTGTCATCGTTAGCTTTCTGACATGCGTAAAATGGCGACTGTCACATTCAAAGATAATTACGCTATAAATGACGTCATTGGTGATGTCATGTCGTGGGATTGATATAAGATGACAAGCAAATTTAATTGATTCGGTAACTGATAAAATTTCATAGCTCAATTTCTAGGAGTAGATCAATTATGGCTTCTTTTCTGTCATACCACGATTTATGGAGCTACCACGAATACTGGTACATCTACCATACAATGCAAACTCGTACGACAAGATTGATTAAAGAGCTCATTGCTCAGCAAGAGAATTCTTATTTAGCTGAAACTGCAATGTCACAATGATCAATCGGGTTTGTGAAGCTCTGAAGTTGCGCCGTGAGCAGTGCAAGGCCATCATTATATGCAGGATTGTCAATAACATCAGACCATAAAAAACAAACCCACATTGAGCCACCAGGGTCAGGTTCCATTTCCATCTACAATATGCCTTTGGAATGCTCTGCCAATCTGGGGCCTGGAAAAGAGCCAGGTATTAATCCTGCAGCGCAAATCACGGAAAGTGTCCCTTTGTTGAAAATAACTATTCGTCAATAGCGTTTTTTGCCAGAAATATATATCAAATATTATTGACATAGTACACAATGTACTGTATATTCAGGGCTCGAGACTTGGGAGAAGTAGTTTCTATAATCTGGCTGACTTCTCATTATTTTCAGCTAAGAGAAGTTTTAATGTACGTCAAAACCTCGAAAATTCGAACCCCTTTTGTTAAAAAACTCACTTATTCAAATTAAACTATAGATTCAGAGAATATGGCCTTTTTACAAACTATTTTAAAAACTGTTTTTTGAAACATATATTTTGAGACATTTCTTTTCAGTGTTTTTTTTCTGCTGTTTTTGGGGCCGAATGATGTTTGTGACAAGGATTTAGGGATTGACTCAGTCTCTTCCGCGACATGTATTGAGTCAAACGAATCAGTCCATCAACCTAATTTGTCTGCAACCGTTAGCACTTCTGCATGTGTTAACAAATCATTTAGGATAAATGTTTTGAACAAATGTGGCACTAAAGTTTAGGGGGATTCGTTAGTTAACAAGCATTGTTTGGTTAAATGCTTTGAACAACTGACCCACAGTGCACTGAATGGATTTAATTAGTTAAATAAAAGTTAAATACTTCAGTGTTATATCCTTTAACAGACTTATGGTACAATACAGCCAAACTTAAATGGATCCATTTTTTCATTCTATTTAATAAATAGAATGGAAAACATGGATCCAGTTTGGCTGTGTTGTACCATAAGTCTGTCAAAAGATATAACACTTTCATTTTTAACTGCAAATGTTTCAATAAAAGATGCTATTGTGTTAAGTTAATAGTTTTCCCCTTTTTGCCCCTACGCGCGCTAATTTTCCCCTTTTGAAAGGCCCCGCCACCATTCCCCTAAAACAGAGAAAAGTCACTGCTTTTACGCACCCAAAACATATGTTTGTTAGGAAAAATACTGATAATAATTTTAGTTTAATAGTTGTATAATTTTATACCTACCCAATAATTCGAAGTTGGAACTACTGAAATTCTAAATAAAAGCATCTAGTCCTGAGGACGTCGAATTTATGAGGGGGATTCACTTCTACCTTAAAGCGACTAAAGTTCTCTCTATCTGAGAGCTCTAGCTTGAGTTCTGATATTACTGAGTGTCTGTTTTTTTTTACATTTTCCTAAGCTCCCTGAATGCTTAAATTTTTTCAATATTTGATAGCTTACATAGTAATGTTGGATTACTGTATCGGACAGGAAATCACTACGAATTATCTGAAGATTTAATCGTCACAATTAACACTATAATATCAGGGCTTATTTTTGGCCGATTTTATAGCCGTTATTGGGTTATATTCCAATGCCAAAAAGTATCCTTTTTCCCAATTTTTGGAGGAAAATTCCCAATTTCAAATCAGAAAAAAAATGGAAGAAAAATCATCATTTTTATCACGGTAAAAGTTGGCTTAAAACTGTTGAATGTTCAACATTGCACAGTCTCATATAATACATCATGCAATGGTGATTATAAGTTAACACTATGTAAGCTAAATTCAGATAAATATATGATGTATTTTATGATTTGACAATATAGCTAAAAGCACTAAAAATTCCCAATTTTTGGCATTTTCACGCTAAAATTCCCAATTCCAGGGGTATGGGTCATTGTCCCAAAATGGTGAAACAAAGCCCTGAATATAGATCCTCTGTCTGTCTGTCTGTCTGTCTGTCTGTCTGTCTGTCTGTCTGTCTGTCTATCTCTCATGTACTCTAACGCACACTCTTCCCCCTTCTCTTTTATAGAGTCTGGGATATACAATAGTTCAGTGATTCAGTTACATATTTGGGCTTATAGGTCCTGGGACTCACCTTTTCCCATATCAATGGGTCCAAATGCAAACTTATGAGTCCTGAACACTATTTTTGGAACTCGGGATCTGTTCAACATCAGCTATTCTAGAGAGTTATAATTGTTTTCGAAATTTCTACACTTTGAAGAAATAGTTCGTGTTAAAATGGCTGTTTGCTTTGAAATGATAGTGAGTGAAACATAAACCACAGTGCAGTTATTCAAAACTATGTCTTTTGTTGCCGATTTTCATTCGAAAGTTGAACTTTTACTGAGTTAATGGTGTTCTTGCGAACTGGGAAGCTCCCATGTCACCTTTTAACGGTTATTCGGTCATTTCAGGAACAGTAACTCTTATTTAATTGTTTTCTATGAATGGACGTAGTGTTATAGTATACCAGCGTGATGCGCGTATGAATATCGCTGTTTATCAGGTCAACCACGCCTCGTAGTGTATTCCAATGAATGGTAATAAGCCGTTTCATGATAAAACCTGCCTTTCAGAATTTTAAAAGACTACTCTGTTTAATACAGGGGCTATAGTTAAGTCTCAGAAATTTGATGTCGCAAGTTGAGCTATCATATCTTACATGTATAACCAACAGCAGTGTGCACGTGCTGGTCATTGCATAAGGATATATCTCAGTCACGCATACATGTCATAAACTGAATGACCTGGCGCTTTCACATCGTTCCTTGATTAGATTTCTTGTAAATGTTATAGTATTTGGGCCAGCTCATTTAATTTATCACACCCTTTAAACATGAAAGCGCAGCCATCCACTATATTTCGGTCTCTGTATTCTTCCTGCGTGTACGCTGTTCATATAAACATAAATGCGGCAGATACCGTAATGCATTTAACATGCGTGAAGTAATCATGCATGCACAGCCATCAAGTGGGTCTATGCACCTTATTTTCGGCCCATATGTTCGTCCAAATGGTGCCTGCTTAAGTCGTCTGCTGCACATAGTTGATAACTTTATTTGCTTATGTTAGTACAGAGGCAAACTCAAAGTGTTTAAGTGTTTAATAGAGTCGGATCTGGAATGCTCTCTTTTCAGTACATATTTTTGTCCACAAACATTATTTGCCCGATTGTTGTTAGTTATTTCCCTGTAAGTGTTCTTGCTAGTATGCACGCATGTGCAGTCTGTTCTTGAGCTTTCGGTACTCGGCCTAGGTAGTGTTTAATGCAGACGGATCTTTGGAAATTTATATAAAAAATAAATAAATAAAAGAAAGTCAGCACCATATTTGTGCACACAATAATTATTTCAGAAAAGAGCCCAGTTTTGTTAGGTTATTTTGTACTAGTGAACGCTCTTGCGAGAATGCGCGCATGTACGGTTTCGTGGAAAAATCAATGCAGTCGGAACTTTGGCAAGTTTATAAAACAATCTGCCGAAACGACCGACCCTAAAACCAGGCCGAAAACGACCCAGCCGAAACTACCCACGGCCGGAAGCCTATGTTTAATGAATGTGCTACATCCACTTTCCAGCGTCAAGGCAGTGACCGATATATAGGTCACTGGTCATTGCTACCACGTCGTGCAACAGAACACATAGCGGCTTGTTTGATCTTAAACATTGCTATCAGCGAGCCTCTGCTGATAACATAAGCCGAAACTTTTCTCCCAGATCTGGTCCGACTGATCAAACCTGCAGGTTTTCCTGACTTCTTTTATCATACATTTGAATCTACATGTAAAAAACAAAGGCGCCGATGGGACTGCGCGGGCGCTCAGGGTGGTCCCTGCTTTTAACAAAGTCGGGGTTCTCGCGGCTTTAAACATTATATAGGCGTCTGGTAAATAAAGCAAATTTCGATAATCTCAAGGTCTATTCTGTTTTCAAATACAGAGCCAAAAACCATGCTCTATAAGTTCCTTACATGCGTATATGAGCAGTTAAAGGCCTCAACTTAAACGGTAAGATTTGCCTTATGCGATTCTGTCTTATAAGACTCCTTCTTTGAATAAATACCTGGAGATAGTTTCATCACGGAGGGAGGTTTCATTGTTGTTTATGTAAAAATGATTGATTGATTGAGTGAATAATTGATTGATTGTGTTTGTGTACATCATTCGGTTTGTTGATACATGTACTCACATGTAGCTTGTGATGTAATGAAAGAACGAACTCTTTATCTGCTAAAGCCGAGTTCATTGATATGGCACTTAATGCCATATCTTTTCTTGTTCATGGCAAGTCTGCAATACCATTGCATTCTGGGACTCGCTAAAATAAAAACTTTGCATCCCAGAGAAGAAATTATGAGTAAAAGATGCAGCATGCGCAAGTAAAAAAAATCTGTATACATATGTAACCCAGTGTAAATATTGTCAACCAGACTCAAGAATATTAAGACATTGGTATAAGATGCCTTTTTTCATTATACACCCAGTGCTAAATCAGGTGTGTGATGCCAACTTATTTATGCAATTTGATGCTTTGTAATTTTGCTGCAGCTGAGTACTGCTTAATTAAGGTCTGATGATATTGAAATCAGATATCAACCCTTAAAGCGCCAATCACGACTGCAGCAGACGACAAATTGTGCGCCACCTTTCCCAATTTTCTACAAAAAAAATGTATGATATTACATGAGAATCGTCTGCCAGCAGTTGATTCTCATGAAATACCATGCCTTATTTGTTATTTTTGAAAAAGCGGCAAAATTTGAAATTGTCGTCTGCCGCAAATTGTAGGTGGCGCTTTATGGGTTAAAACTATTTGCCTGCTAGTGTCGTCTGCTGATAAGTTTTGCAAACAGTTTGGACCCAGATCAGGCCCGACATTTTGTCGGGCCTGATCTGGATTCAAACTGTTTGATACCCTCACAGATGGTATTCCTGAAAGATTTTTTTCTGTGAAAAACTCATTTTGTAAAAACCCCAGCAGATAACAAAAAATCATTAAATAAAACTTTCCCAATATGCATAGAGTTAACTCTTACACGGCCACCAATCCAGCTCCTTCATCACATATACCAGTTGGATTAAAGTTTCTATTTCGTAATTTTGAGAGCAAAATCTAGAAATCGGGCAATGCTATTCGATGTGACACTCATTGAACTTTTCAGGGCTGGTATCAGTTTTTAGAGGATATTCTGCTTGACAGTTTGAAATGGTTTAATGAAGAAAAATGACATTTTTTTCAACTTCAACACAGATTCTAGAATCAGTTTATGTGCCAGGACACACTATTTAAGGTATGTCGAAGGTAAACATCAAGGCCATTGAATAGCATTCTCAGATTTCTAAAATTTTGTATTGGTAAGATAATAGAACGATTTGACTGAATTTAAGATCCATCTCATTCATAGGAAACAGGTCCCTCTTCTTCATAACACAGTGTTGATTTTATGCGATGAAGGCGCTGAATTGGTGGCCATGTCTTATTAAAAGAGCTGTGACTGCAGCAGAAGTATCTTAACTTTTGTCTTGCTGAATAAATTAATAGTCTTTGATGGTTGGTGTGATACTTTACATCCCAGTCAACATCTTATGGTGATGTCGGGATGGTCAGTTCACCTAACCACACTTTTTTCCTGAGCAAGCCTGACTAAGCGGTTAACCAATACTTCATGCACATACTTTCGCTTGTAACTGACAGCAACCTTTCTTGAGTAAGTGGAAGGGGGGAGAAAGGCCGTAATTAATATTTTTGCAATTCTTTGAAAAGTTAATCAGGTAATAATTATCAACTAATCTATTATGACCTTTACCGAACCACGTATTTCAGTTGGTAATGTGTCTGACTGCAGATCCAGTGGACGCAAGTTCGATCCCGGCCAGGTCCTATACTTTCGTGAGGATTGATCATAAAATAATTTCTACCACAGAGGTTTTTTTTCAATAAAAGTACCACATCCCTTTTAGACAAGATATGGTAAGGAAACACACTTTCTAGTTATGAAGTATCGGATATAACTTATATATATATAAAAAATGATAGTGTGTCAGTAGAAATTTCTATCACTGAATGACAAAAAGAAATAATTATGTTGGTCCAGATTAATGATTTAAATTAGTCCACTCTGCACTGCTATGCGATGCTAATTCTGGGTCTTTTCTGATGATGGTTCATCACAGGTTTAGATAAGCAAAGAATTTCAGCGTAAAATTGTGAATATTTTCTTACCCATCAGTTTTAACATATGTTTTGTCTGCTCAAAAGAACCGTCTCATTGAGACGGTACTTTTGATTACCCACAACATATGTTTAGGTTGAGAAATAAGAAAATTAAATTTTCGTTATGCACTCTTAACTAAAGTTCTGATTCATATTCTGGTATGAATATGTTTTCAAGCTATATTGGTAGAAAAAGCCAGCAAATACTTTGTATATTGAATTAATGCTTTTTGTTAAAGCTGCACAGTTGTGATATTATATCTAGGGAAAAGATCATGTCAGACAATTTGAGGAACATTGGTGAAAATCACCCTGGTACACAACTATTGAAAATTGAGGACCCAGACATACCTGCTCTTCCCCGCAGCATATATTTCATTTCTGTTCAGCATGTATATAAGTATATAAATTTCACAATGTCTCTGACATTGTGAAATTTATATGCTGATATGTGTGTGATAGCGAGCCTAAAGGCAAGAATCCGATTCAAGGATTACTTGATGATTTTTCTATGATTTGTAAGAGATTTAGAGATATGCTGACTTTTTGCTTCTGTCTCCTATAGAATAATGTTTTTCTGTTTTCTTCCTAATGCTTCAGTCTTTGATGGGAATACAACTAAAAGAGGTAGGTTCTTGTTGTGTTTAGGTTTAACCCATTTTTGTCTAATGGAATTACCCGCCCTTAACAACTGGACAAATCCATTTTGGATTTATGGGGATGTTGGGTAGTAATTTACAATTTCATTCAGATTTTAATGGTGTATTCTGTAAGTAAATATTGCAGAACCTGATCAGATGCCACATTCTGATCTATTTCTGCACTGTTTGCTGATGTCCCATATAAGTAATAGTTATACCATGGGTTCAACCGTTGTCCGCCTGTACGTGGAGATATTCCATGAGCTTTAGCGAGTGTATTATCTTACGTACAGGTAGACAAACATGGTATAACTATTTTATACCACCTACATTAGTGTAGACCTTGCACATCACAAGATATTTTGTGCTTACGTTGGTAAGGGTGGTATAATGGACACTATACACTAGGTTTATATGGGTTAAACGTCAGTGTCAGGCCAGTCCAGATGAAAGAGTTTGATTTGATTTTTTACATCCCAGTCAACAATCTTTCAGTTATGTCAGGATGGGTCTTCCTGGGTTGAACCAGTACTAAGCAAGGATTAATGTTTCTTGCTCAAGGATACAACGCAGTGACGCCGGTGAGATGAGAGAGTGTAATCAAAATATATTATCTTATTTCTAAATCAAACCATATGCTGAATCGTCTCAATGAGACAAGATTAGATAAGAAAATACCGGTACTCACAATTTTATTCTTTAAAATTGTACATACATGTATCTGTACCTACATGTGTGGATTCGACAATTTTGTAGTTATATCATGCTGGTCAGTTATATTTCATGCATAGATCCAGAGGGGGGAGCAGGGGTTGAACCGTTCCCTACCCCGCCCCCTGAAAAATCACAAAAATATAAGGTTTCTTAGCATTATTGGACCAGACCCTAAAAAACAGCTTTCAATGTTGGGCCAACATCGACATGCCAGCGAAACGCCATTTAAATGGCATTTTGCTGGCAGGCCCATGATGGCCCGCTTATAGTGGTCTTTGTCCCTCTCATAAAAAAACAACAGCAAAAAAAACCATCAAAGTTGGACCCCCTCTGACAAATTTTCTTGGTCCGTGGTTGTATTACACTGTACCTGATTAGGCTGCTCTTAGCATTTTACCAGTACTTAATGTATGCATATTTCATTAGTAACTGACAATTAACTGTAACAGTTACTGTTAATTTGCCTTTAAATCAGTGATAGTTTGTTTTGTTTTGGTTAATGGTTTACATCCCAGTCAACAATTTTTCTGTCATGTCTGGATGTTTCCTGGGTTTCCCTGTGAAATTTCACACCTTGATTATGAACTATTCATTTACTGTTCAAGAAATATACTCATGAACTTTATATAAATTCATGATAAGTTCCTAATGACTCAAGACCGAGGGGCCCGGGTTCGAACCTCACCGGAGTCACAACAGAATTCATGATAAGTTCGCAAAAATATTCAAGAGTCTTAGAAGGACTATCATATTTAAATACATGTATTGAATGACCATTTTATGAATTCATGACCTAAAATTTCTGGAACTTTCTGCAGCAGTCTGATCTGGGTCCCAGTCCATACTGTTTGCTATACTAGGATTAAACTTCCAAAATATGACAGCAGAGGATATTGCAGATGATTTGTTTGATTTGATTCTTAACGTCCCATCAACAATCTTTCAGTTAAACAGGGATGGCGGCTTCCTGGGTTGAACCAGTACTAAGCTAGGGTAAATTTGTCTTGCTCAAGGACCACAACGCAGTGACGCCGGTTAGGCTCGTGGTTTCGAGTCAAGCAATCTGCCTCTGAGCCACTGCGCTCCCTTATTGCAGATGAATTCAGCCATGGAGTGAATTAATTTCCTACTAATAGCTATTGGATCCAAACTGTTCCGACACAACGATGGTATTCCTGAAAGAATTTTTTGAAAAAGTTGATTTTGTAAAAAATCGGCAGACGACAATAAATGCATGAAAAATTACCCAGAATGCAATTGAATAAGAGAGTTCTTGAGTAGGTCAATGATTGATGGTTGATAGATGCTACTGTTTCTTTATATTGATTGCTTCTGTTCACAGGATGAAAGTAAAGAAAGCAGATTTCTTGCTTTCCATAGTTTTCGACCATACTCACACCAGGTAGGCTGCAATCAGCAGAGGACAATAAATGCATGAAAAATTACCCAGCATGCAATGGGATAAGAGAGTTCTTGAGTAGGTCAATGATTGATGGTTGATAGATGCTACTGTTTCTTCTTATTGATTGCTTCTGTTCTCAGGATGAAAGTATGTTCTGAAGGGAAAAGAAAGCAGATTTCTTGCTTTCCATACCCAGTAGTTTTCGACCATACTGTGGCGCAACAATGGCGTAGCTAGAACGCTGAAAAAGTAACGCACATCAAAGGGTGACTACTGGAACGAGCAGTGATTCTCTTCAATTGTATCCCTTTTCAAAATGAGAACTTCTCTTAAAGGTCAGAATTTGCTCCCAGAGGGAGCGAATTCTTTCCTTTAAGAGAAGTTCCTTATGGTATTGTATGGAAAATCACTTTTATCAAATTAGGCGATTTCCCTTGAATCTGTACAATTTTCATTACGCACATGCGTAACTGGGTAATGGGAGTTATGCCAATGCGTTAGAAATGCTGACTTTGTTGCATGCGAATGACCAAAGGCGCAGACCAGCCTGAGCATAATTATGTTCAGTCTAATATCAGCACCCTTTTTATTCATTTTCGAGAAAGTTTTATAGATAAGCTTGCATCATGCAATTTTTTTTATTATCTGACCTATCCCCTGCCCCCCCCCCCCCCCCCCCCCCTGGAGTCTGGATCCCATGGAAAATCACAAAGGCTACCAAGACACCATTTAATGTTTGGCCACCATCAGCCTGTCAGCCAGCCAGCGAAATACTGGTGGGCAGATGATGGCCCGCTTTTAGTTTTATTTGGATCCTCTATCCCCTCATCAACTAAAAAAAACAGTGTCAGAGTTGGACCCACTCTGACAAAACTTTCTGGATCTGCGCATGTATCATTATCGGCATCTGCTGAATTTGACTTTGTAAATAGAATGTCTGCTAATATATGTATTTTACATTTAAAAGTTAATTGCTTTTTCTTGTTCTTTTTGTTTATATGTTCTTCTTGCAGACAGAGATTTAATTATTTGAAATGATTGGAAATTGCACTTTAAAGAGATACCTGCACTGGTGTGGTTTGATTTGCCTCCATTTCCATAAATACTCTTCAGCTCTTGAGTGATAATTCTTTGAGTGATTGAACCAAATTGTCAGTATCAGAATGATGGTTGACTAACTCTTCAATTTACATGCTTGGTAATTTTTAATACCTTTGTTGCTGTCTGCTGACATTTTTCAAAATTGACTTTTTCAAAAAAATTCTCTCAGGAGAACTATCAGAGTGTCAAACATTTTGGATCCAGATCAGGACCGTCATATCAGCAGACAACAAAAGTCGCCAAGCAAGGAAAGAGCTAAGAACATAAAAAGTAAGCTCAATAATTTAAAATTATTTCTAAGGGCATGTGATGTATCCTTGCATAGTACTGGTTCAACCTAGGAAGACTCGTGCTGACTTAACTGAAAGACTGTTGACTGGGACTTATAGAATCAAATCAAACAAACCAAAAAAAGCATGTGATGTATAAATGACTCAGGTGAGAGGTTCAGGACCTTGTTCTTTTTTATGTTGAAGGTTGCAGACACTTAATCTATTGATGCTCTGCAGAGTTAGAATTGAAATGAAATTTAACCCTTGAAGCACCACCTGTAATTTGCAGCAGGCGATAATTTCAAATTTTGCCGCCTTTATGAGGCATTTTATTTCATGAGAATCGTCTGCTAGCAGACAATTCTCATGAAATACCATGCCTTATTTGTTATTTTTGAAAAAGTGGCAAAATTGAAATTGTCGTCTGCTGCAAATTATAGGTGGCGCTTTATGGGTTAATATATTATGAGAAGAAAGCCATATGATAGCAGAATCTACTGTCAGAAGCAGCATCTTTTCATTCAACTTTAGCGCTTTGCATGCATGCTGGATAATTTTTTCATGCTTTTGTTGTCGTCTGCTGACTTTTTTCAAAATCAACTTTTTAAAAAAATTCTTTCATGAATTCTATCATAGTGTCATATAGTTTAGATCCAGATTAAGACCAACATTCTGTCCGTCCTGAACTGGGTCCAAACTGTTCACAAATGTTATCAGCAGACGACAAAAGTCACCGCTTGTTAGGTAAGAGTTTGAGGACATGCAGACAGTGTGGGAGGGTTCAGGATTATTGAACAGTCTGGAACTGGTACAGTCTCAGGTTACAAGCTAGGTGGCGACTCGAGCAACAAGTCGCCCTAGGGGCAGAAATTTCGCCCTAAATGGGACCCAGGGAGAAGTGGGAGTCTCCCTAAAAAAAATAAAAAAAATTTAGGGAGACTCATTTTCATTCTGTCACCACACAAACACAAGCTGTGGTGACAATCTACTTCCACTGCATTGTGTTTCTCCTATTTAATGGCAATAGTATGTGTAATTATGGCTTATTTGCTTCTAAACTGACAGAAATGTTGTAATTTTCCACTTCTCCCTAATTTTCCTGGAGGGAGAAGCTAACCTCTCCCTACTGTCAGGGCCCAGCTTGAATCTGAATTTAATTCTTGACTCCATAATAACGCCTTTTGACGCCTTTGAAATATCATGTATTTGAAAATATTATGGAAAATGGAGCATTTGCTCTTTTAGAGCAAATTCTCCATTTTCCATTTCCATAACATTTTCAAAAGTATTAAGAAATAAATTAATTAATTTTGATTTTTTTTCAATGTTGTCTAAAAATAGAAATGATGTCTTGATCTAAAAATAGCCTATGGAATAAACGGTTAAAGCACGTTTATAATAACTCTTTCCTTGCTAGTGGCGCCTTTTGATGTCTGTTGATAACCTAAGATGCAAACAGTTTCCTGTAAGCTGAACCTGGTTTGTTAACCCTTAAAGCGCCACCTATAATTTGCAGCAGACGACAATTTTGCTACTTTTTAAAAAATAACAAATAAGGCATGATGTTTAATGAGAATCATCTTCTCGTGAAATATCATACCTCATTTTTAGAAAAGATGTCGCAAAATTTGTCGTCTGCTGCAGTTGTGATTGGTGCTTTTAAGGGTTAATAATATACTCTCTGCATGCTGGGAATTTTTTCTCGATTTTTTTGTTGTCAGTTTAATTTTTTTCAAAATCATTTTTACGAAAATTTGTTTCTAAGTGTCAACCAGTTTGTATGCAGATCTTGCATGAAGTTCTGCTGGGCCTGATATGCCCAGTACATTGTGTTTGCAAAGGTTAGGCCAGAATTTTTTATTAGTTGATTTACTGGAATTTTTTTCAGATTTAGTGTCGGGGGGGACGAAGAAAAAATAAAATAAAAAGCTCTGAAAATGACCAGTTAACTGGTCATTTTCAGATCTTTTTTTTTTTTTTTTCAGCTTTTTTATTATTTTTTTTCAGCTTTTTTTTCTTTTCTTTACTATCTCCAGAAAAACAGTAAAACTAGTAAGGTAAACCAACAGTCTGTATTAAATATTTATATATGTCATCATTTTCCTAAAAATCTGGACAGGACAATCTCTTTTAACAGTATCACTCTCAAAAATACACAGACAGAACCTCGAAAATATATTATTTTTTCAACCAAACAAATAATATTAAGAGTTGGCGGATAAAATAAAAAAATAATTTTTGAAATAATTTTTTTTTTCTACTTTTCAGGAAATTACAGTAGGAGGGTTTGTAAATCAACTAATAAAAAAATTCTGGCCTTATCAGCAGAATCCGATGACAAAGTCTGTTCTAAACAGTTAAAGAGTTAATTTCTCTATTTGTACAGAAGATTATTAATAATTTGATACTAATTGATGTTGGTCTCTATGGCAACTGGTCAATGTTATATGCACAAAATGGGCTCTAAGAAACTCTTGCCATGTACGCTGTGGTCATACCACTAAGGCAATTTGGGTCTCGTCACTTATTTTGGTGTTTTAGGTAACTTTCTCCTGTTCAATTTCTTCATTTAATCACAGATAAACGCCCCAAAATGCTTGGGTTCTGATTGATTTTTGTTCATCAATTAGGGGATAACTGTATTCAAAATTTTCATTTGGGGAGGTATATCGTCGGATATATGGTCGAAAATTTAGTTTTAAAATTATATGAAAACTTTAATGTTTGATGTCTAGACAAGAAATAACTAATTGCGTTTTTGTCATCGTGGATAATTAATCAATGACAAAACTGTATAATTATGACTAAACCGTAATTGACAATTTTTTGATATAATTATAAAAAAGCAAATTTGGAATCTGATTTTATCTCCGTTTTGGCAAGACAACACAGATGTTGTTAACTAGAGGATGCAATCTCGAAGCAAACATGATATTTGAAAGTTCTCATTTTTGTCAGCCTTATTTGAAGGTAATATTGCTATAACACCGGAGTGGGTGACGAGACTCAAATTGCCGTAGTGGTATGACTACAGTGATATAAGGTTAATAAAAGTCAACAGTTTGGATCCAGACCCTTTAAATAAATATAAATGCATTTTCGTTTGAAAGTGGAAAACTGTCAATCCTCAAAAGCTAGCTGACCAGTGGATCTATAATGTTTTCAAAAAAGGGTAATGAGCACGGTGGCTCAGTGGTAGAGTGCTTGACTCAAGATCCAGGGTTTGCGGGTTTGAGCCTCTATGCCGGCACTGCATTGTGTTCTTGAGCAAGACACTATCCTCTGCTTAGTAGGGAAGTCTTGCCGACATAACTGAAAAAATGTTGACTGGGACGTTAAGAATCAAATCAAACAAACAAACAAAAAAAGGGTAAATCTTGATTCAGCTGCAGGACAAGGATAAGTAAGTCAGTAAGTAAATAAAGATTTTATTTAATGAGGGTGACAACATTTAGCAAACAATGGTACTAATCTTCCATGAGGCCCTATACAAATTGGATGTATACAGAAATGAGAATCGCAAAATGGTTCCTTTTTTCATAACTCTTCAGGCTCACTGATGTTTCTAAAAGCACTATTTATGCCGCTTTATGGGATTTTTCGCATTTGCTATAATCATGCTTTAAACAGGCTTTTAAAGCTATCTAGCTTCTCTAGATGCCCACTGTTTGATCTGAGCCTTTAATGACTTCCAATCTTTGTGTTTGCAAGCAGCAATGGATCTAGCGAGACTGCACAGATATGCACAGTCTCACTTGAGCCTTTGATGCTATTCTCTGCAATAAGTGCTTATTCTTATGAGCTGGATCATTTTTTCTATATAAAATGTCTCTTCTATAATAGTGCATTTATAAAAGCAATGTCACACAGAAGATAATTATCAGCTTTTATATTGGAGACTTGCTGATAACAACTTGCCCAATTAGTGAGTGAAATTCCTGTCAGTTCTGCTTCCTTATAAGATAATTGTGGCACCACTAAGCGCAGAAAGGTAAAGTTGTGCTTTACATTGCAATGTTCATATCGGGAGCTCAGTGGTAGAGCGCTTGACTTGAGACCGAGGGGCTGCGGGTTCGAGCCTCACCGGTGTCACTGCGTTGTGGTCTTTGAGCAAGACTCATTTATCCTAGCTTAGTACTGGCTCAACCCAGGAAGACCTGTCCCTACATAACAGAAAGATTGTTGATGGGATGTAAAGAATCAAATCAAACAAACAAACAAAACAATGTACATATATATGAGCACATGAGATAAAGGTACAGTAAAACCTGTCTTAAGCGGCCACTCCAAAAAGACCCAAAATTGTCTTTCAAGACCGATTATCGCCTAGTGCAGGTCAAAAGTATTGCAGAATGCCCCAAGAGAGCATTCTGCAATTCTTTCAACCTTTATTAAGCTTCCATTTGTCATTTAAGACTTTTGTTTTGTCTATTTTTGAGTGGCTGTTTTAGACAGGTTTTACTGTATTTATCACATCAGATTTGGCAAGTAGTGAATGTGTAGATAAGCCCATGCAAGAACACAGTCTTGTCAGAGCATTTTGTGATCACCAGAGCCTTTACTGCTCTCCAGAGCTCTTCGTTGCTGCTTGCCAAAGCCTTTGCTTCTTGCTGGAGACCCTGCTGCTTGCTTGGCTTGCCAGAGTCTTTGCTGCATGCCAGACAGCTTGCTGATAGCTGAAGCCATTGCTGCTTGCAAGAGAGTCTTTGTTGCTTGCCAGAGACCTTGCTGATCGCTGAAGCCATTGCTGCTTGCCAGAGAGTCTTTGCTGCATGCAAGAAATGTTGCTGATCGCTGAAGCCATTGCTGCTTGCCAGAGAGTCTTTGTTGCTTACCAGAGAGCTTGCTGATCACTAAAGCCATTGCTGCTGTTGCTTGACAGAGACCTTGCTGATCGCTGAAGCCATTGCTGCTTGCCAGAGAGTCTTTGTTGCATGCCAGAGACCTTGCTGATTGCTGAAGCCATTGCTGCTTGCCAGTGAGTCTTTGTTGCTTGCCAGAGAAGTTGCTGATCGCTGAAGTCATTGCTGCTTGCCAGAGAGTCTTTGTTGCATGCCAGAGACCTTGCTGATAGCTGAAGCCATTGCTGCTTGCCAGAGAGTCTTTGCTGCATGCAAGAGACCTTGCTGATAGCTGAAGCCATTGCTGCTTGTCAAAGAGTCTTTGATGCTTGCCAGAGAAGTTGCTGATAGCTAAAGCCATTGCTGCTTGCCAGAGAGTCATTGCTGTATGCCAGAGACCTTGCTGATAGCTAAAGCCATTGCTGCTTGCCAGAGAGTCTTTGATGCTTGCCAGAGAAGTTGCTGATTGCTGAAGTCATTGCTGCTTGCCAGAGAGTCTTTGATGCTTGCCAGAGAAGTTGGTGATTGCTGAAGTCATTGCTGCTTGCCAGAGAGTCTTTGATGCTTGCCAGAGAAGTTGCTGATAGCTAAAGCCATTGCTGCTTGCCAGAGAGTCATTGCTGCATGCCAGAGACCTTGCTGATAGCTGAAGCCATTGCTGCTTGCCAGAGAGTCTTTGATGCTTGCCAGAGAAGTTGCTGATTGCTGAAGTCATTGCTGCTTGCCAGAGAGTCTTTGATGCTTGCCAGAGAAGTGGCTGATTGCTGAAGCCATTGCTGCTTGCCAGAGAGTCTTTGATGCTTACCAGAGAAGTTGCTGATTGCTGAAGTCATTGCTGCTTGCCAGAGAGTCATTGCTGCATGCCAGAGACATTGCTGATCTATGAAGCCATTGCTGCTTGCCAGAGAGTCTTTGTTGCTTACCAGAGACATGTCTGATCGCTGAAGCCATTGCTGCTTGCCAGAGAGTCTTTGTTGCTTGCCTGAGACCTTGCTGATCGCTGAAGCCATTGCTGCTTGCCAGAGAGTCTTTGATGCTTGTCAGAGACCTTGCTGATTGCTGAAGCCATCACTGCTTGCCAGAGAGTCTTTGCTGCATGCCAGAGTATTTGCTACATGCCAGAGACCTTGGTGATTGCTGAAGCCATTGCTGCTTGCCAGAGAGTCTTTGCTGCATGCCAGAGTATTTGCTACATGCCAGAGACCTTGGTGATTGCTGAAGCCATTGCTGCTTGCAAGAGAGTCTTTGCTGCATGCCAAAGTATGTGCTACATGCCAGAGACCTTGCTGATTGCTGAAGCCATTGCTGCTTGCCAGAGAGTCTTTGCTGCTTGTCAGAGACCTTGCTGATCACTGAAGCCATTGCTGCTTGCCAGAGACCTTGCTGATCGCTGAAGCCATTGCTGCTTTTCAGAGTCATTGCTGCTTGTCAGAGACCTTGCTGATTGCTGAAGCCATTGCTGCTTGCCAGAGAGTCTTTGCTGCTTGCCAGAGACCTTAATTGCTGATTGTTGAAGCCATTGCTGCTTGTCAGAGAGACTTTGCTTCATGCCAGAGACCTTGCTGATCACTTAAGCAATTGCTGCTTGCCAGAGAGTCTTTGCTGCTTGCAAGAGTCCTTGCTGATTGCTGAAGCCATTGCTGCTTGCCAGAGTCTTTGCTTCATGCCAGAGACCTTGCTGATCACTTAAGCAATTGCTGCTTGCCAGAGTCTTTGCTGCATGCCAGAGACCATACTGATTGCTGAAGCCATTGCTGCTTACCAGAGAGTCTTTGCTGCTTGCCAGAGATCTTGCTGATTGCTGAAGCCATCGCTGGCTACTTGTCGGTGACTTCCCTGCCTGCTTTCCAGAGCCTATTTTGCTTGCCAGACCCTTGCTGCTTATCAGAGCCTATGCTGCTTGCTTGCTAGAGCTTTGCTTTCCTACTCACCAGGCTTTGTTGCTGCTCACCAGAGCTTTTGCTTACCAGAGCCTTTGCTGCTCTATCACCAGCAGAGCGTTTGCTTCTTGCTTGCCAAGGCCTTTTCTGCTTGTCAGAGCCTTTGTCAAATGTTCTTCATCATTTTTTGTATCCAGACCTTCAATTATGACCTAGATTGGAAGTTTTAAAGTGGAGAACATTTCAGCTA